>JAQPPZ010017192.1:4616271-5275738 GCA_028583015.1 Wollemia nobilis
GCAAAATGAAATTATTTTGGTGTCTACATTAAGTTGAGTGTAAAAAAGAAGAAGAAATTTAACAAAGTTGGTCATTATTAGTTTCTAGAAGTACATAGTCTACAGGTCATTAACAATTGCTAGTTTGAGTGTAGATTTAATTGTTTATTATAAGGAATAGAGGATACTTGAGGATTTTTTTTTTAAATCTAAGTTTTGAAATTGTTTTGGGGGTTGAGGTCATGGAGTTGTCAATCTTCTCTAAAAAATATGATATTGATGTTTGAGAATGGTGGATGAAGTTTAGATCTCTATATTTTGATAAGGGATATTACCTTGGTAGTTTTGTAAAAGAGGAAAAAAAAAATTATATACATTTTGAAGAAAAAGGAATCAAAAGTACATGTGGGATGAATTGGAGCATGCATTCTTGATTCAATGGGACCCTAGTTTGAAGGTTGCCATTAAGGGATATGAAGAAGATTTAAAAAGGCTTATGGAAAATTAGAAAAAAAAATGAATAAAGAGGACATGATAGAAGGAAAAAGTATAGATGAAACTATGCAAGTTGATGAAACCACACGGTTGGTATTAAATAAGCCAAAGAGTGGTCAAAGGGATTTGTTAAATGTTAAAAATTCTAATTTGCAGGTTTATGGAACCACTCAAAATAAAAAGATCATTATTTCTATTAACCATGGCAGCAATTTTTTTTATCAATATATCTTTGGCTAAGAGGTTGCAAGTTTATGAAAATAAATTCAAATACATATAGCTTAACAGTATAAATGTTTAAATTTCTGAAAATTCAAAGATCACCATGGATAAATATATTTTACATTCAATTTTTTATGCTATTGATATGGGTGATGTGGACATTGTTCTTGGTTATCCTTGGTGAAATTCTTTAGGTATTTTTAATATTAATGTAAAAAATAATTTTATGAAGTTCTTGTATAGGATAAAGAAAATAACAATACAATATATTTTTCAATGTAAGAGCCAAGGATGTAAGGAAAAATAGGAATTTGTTGCAAGAAAAAAAAATGAGGAAGTAGCATTAGATCCTGAAATAGAATCCTATAAAGAAGTAGCAGTAGTAGAGTCCATGGAACAAATGACAACACATTCCATGGGAAAAATAGCAGCAAAGTTGAAGAAATATATTGATGCCAAACAAATGTAAAAACGAATGCAATGAGTTCATGAAGAGATATGTGAATGGAAAATCAAATATATTATTTCCACTTGAGGAGGTCTTAGTGCATTGCCACTTTAGGAGGGATAAGTCTTTGCGAAAACACAAATTAGAATTATGATGATAATATGTCATTCAATAAATCAACCTACTTCCTTTTATAATAATAAATCAATGAAATAAGTGAACTTGGAAATATAGTCGACTTGGCTATATTGGTGTTGTAACATGGCTCCCCTCCTCAGAAATCTTTATCCTCAAAGCTGGAAATGACTCAAAAATATTTTTTGTTTCCGATGTAGCATCTTCTACTGGTAGGTCCTACCATTTGATTAGAAATTCTTTGATGAAGTGAGATCGAAGATGGCATGATATGATTTGTAAAATTGCTTTCAATTGTAGATATATACGTCCTTCGTCATCAAGTGCTAGAAGCTCTGATTGAGAGTGTACTCTTTGTTCAAACACCTTTTTGAGACATGAAACATGAAAAATTGGATGTATACGAGATGAGGGAGGAAGCTCTAGTTGATATGCTACTTTGCCTATGCGACGCACTATCTTGTAAGGACCATAAAATCTTGGAGCCAAATTTTGACTAGTCTTGATTTTTAATGATAATTGTTTGTAAGATTGTAGACGTAAGAAAACCATATCTCCTATGTTGAAATTTCATTGTGAATGGTGTGAATCTTATTGTTGCTATATACGATTTTGTGCCTGGATCAAATTATCCTTGAGAATGTTAAGCATTGTCTATCGATGCTAGAACCAATCATCTACTTGAGCTACTTTGGAGGATCCTAGAATATAATATGTTATTGTTGGTGGTTTTACCCCATAAAATGCTTCAAATAGGGATATTTTAATGGAATAATGGTATGAAGTGTTGTACCACCATTCTGCTAATGATAACCAGTGACTCCATTGATATTGCTTATCTTGAGTAAAGCATCGTAGATAGGTACCCAAACATTTATTAACAATTTTAGTTTGGCCATCTATTTAAGGATGGTATGTATAATACATATTTAATCTGGTACCACTAATACGAAATAGTTCTCACCAAAAATTACTAGTGAATATGGGATCACGATCACTTACAATAGTTTTGGGTATTCCATGTAGCTTGAAAATGGAGTCCATAAATACCTTAACCACTTTGCTTGTTGAATATGGGTGTTGTAGAGCATTAAAGTGAGCTTACTTGGAGAGACGATCCACTACCACAAAAATCATTATTTTACCTTCTGATTTGGGAAGACCTGAAATAAATTCCATTAATATGTGTTTCCATTGGTGGCCAAGAATTGGTAATGGTTGAATAAGTTTTGAAGATTTAACTATTTCACCCTTATTACATTGGCATACTTTACATTTGGCAATAAATTTCTTGACATCATTTTTTATCCTTTACAATAAAAGGATTATTTTACCCACATATATGTCTTCAAAAATCATGAGTGACCTGTTGATGGAGAAGCATGTGATTCTTCAAGGATCAGGGATTGAATAATGGAACTTTGTGGAATGTAGATGTGGTCTTTCTTTCTTAACACCTTGTCATTATATGAAAAATGAGGATGCTTGGATGATCCTAGAATCAAATCTTGAATAATCTGAGCAGTTTTAGTGTTCACCAACCATTCTTCTTGGAGATGAGAAATAAAATGAAAACAAGGACCCAAAATGGTATTGATGGAAAATTCATCTTCATATTTATGAGACAATGCATCTGCTACCATATTTTCTTTGTCTTTTTTATACTCGATAACGAAATCATATCCCAATAACTTTGTCATCTACTTGTTTTGTTAAGGATAGGAAAAGTGTTGTTCTATAAAATTCTTGAGACTACTATGATCTATTTTTATGATGAAATGGCTATTTCTTAAGTAGTGTCTCCATTTCTCAACTGCATGTAGAATAACCAATATTTATTTCTCATATGTGGATCTTACCAAATTTTTACCTAAAATTTGCTTACTTTCAAATGCCAAGGGATGACCATCTTGCATTAATACTATCACAATACATTTTCCCGAAGCATCACATTCAATAACAAATGGTTTGTGAAAATCTAGAGTTGCCAAAACTGGAGTAGTGCACATGGCTTCCTTGAGTGTCATGAATGCTTGAGTGGCCACATCCGACCAGTGAAAGGTATCCTTTTTTGTGAGAGTGGTGAGAGGTGCTACAATTTTACCATAATTACAAATAAACTTACGATAGTAACCTATAAGGCCCAAAAAACCATGAAGTTTCTTGATGGTTTTAGATAAGGTCCAATCTTGAATGGCTTTAATTTTATTAGAATCCGCTTTAACACGTTCATCAGAAATGATATGACCCAAATATTCAACTTCTTGAACACCAAAATAACACTTGGAGCGTTTGATATAAAGTTTTTCCTTATGTAAAACATGAAGAAATTTACCCACATGCATCAAATGATCCTTCCATGATTTACTATATATTAAAATATCATCGAATAATACTAAGACAAATTTACAAAGAAATGGATGAAAGACATGGTTCATGAGACTCTGGAAGGTGGAGGGGGCATTGGTGAGACCAAAAGGTATGACTAAGAACTCATAATGACCTTCATGAGTACAAAAAGAGGTTTTGGTAATGTCCTCATCTCTTACTCTGATTTGATGAAAACCTGAACGTAGATCCAATTTTGTGAAGAAATTAGCACCATGCAATTCATCTAATAGATCATCTATGACAGGGATAGGATACTTGTCTTTGATAGTGATTTTGTTAAGGGGTCAAAATTCAGGATACATATGCCAAGAATTATCTTTATGACGAGCCAACACTACTGGTGATGAATAAGGACTAGTGATATGATGAATGACTCAATGTTCTAATAGTTCTTGGACAATGTTTTCAATTTCTATTTTTTGAGGTTGAGGGTATCGATAAGGACGTACATTAGATGGAAGACTTCCAGGGAAAATATGTATGGTATAGTCATGATATTTCTTGGGAGGTAGCCCTTTTGGTTCCTTGAAAAATTCATCATAGTTAGCCATAATATCTTGAAGATACTTTGAGGGAATTACCATTGTATCTTGTGCTTGCACTTCCATGTAGTTGATTTGAGCTATGAATTCATAACCTCATTTTATTAGTATTTTTTCCATGATATGAGAACTCACTACCTATGATGGTGGAGTTTGAATTCCTTGGAGTCAAATAGTCTTTCCATTTTCTTTCCATTCCACAAATAATTTTTAAAAATTGAAACTAATAGTGTCAAGTTGTTCTAGCCATTCAACACCCAAAATAACATTTGAACTTCCCAAACTCATAACGAAGAGAGTTCCCCACCATGTGTAACTTTCCATTTGTATTGAGACAAAAGAGGTTCTACCAATACATTGACCATTTTCTCCATTTACAACTAAAACTTGAAACTTGTCTTGGTTGTAAGAATTTATGTTCAAATTCAATGCTTTAGCAGTCTTGATGTTAATAAAGTTATGAGTACTACCTGAATCAATCAACACATTTATTTTTTTATTCCTAATAAATATTGGTACCTTAATTGTATGGTGAGTTGTTGATCCCATGAGAGCATACACTGAGATAGCCATAGTATCCTCTTTTGGTATTGTTTCATTATTATCTATTTGTTCTGCATACATGGGTTATTTTGGCTGATTGAAATACTCTACTTTATATTATTAATCCTTATTATTATATTCTATTTGAAAGTTTTGTCTTGGTACACATGCTTGATCTCTTGGATGATGATTGTGACATTTATAACAAAAATATCTTGATGGTTGTTCATTTTTATGAAAGTAATTGTTGCGATATTGAGGGTGTGTATTAGAGTCTCATCTAGAAGATGTCCAGTTTCAAAATTTATTTTCAACAAGTTTAGCAATCCTTATAGTTTCATCCAAAGTGTATGGATCATGTAAGTCCACTTCGAGCTAAATATTTTTATTTAAACCATGTCGAAAGGCAGAAACCACCACTGAAGTGTTTACTTATTCCATGTAAGTGTGAAGACTTGTGAAATCTAAAACATAATCTTGGATAGAACCAATTTTTTTGATACCCAATAGGCAAAAAATATAGGAAGAATAACTACCTTCATCAAATCTCTTGAGAAAAATATCTCTAAATTCAGGCCATAATATGGGATGCTTATGTTAACGTTGTTGCAAAGAGAACCATTGGTAAGCTTCTATACCCAATTTCGAAGAGGCATAAGAAAATTTTCTGGCTTTAGGAATATGATATAAGTGTAGGATACCCTTCATTTTAGCTAGAAAACCACATGGATCCCTCCCTCAAAGGTGGGCATATTAGTACATGAAACATTAACACCTATAGGTCATCTTGCATATTGATAAACTTCCTCTGTATCCTGATCCACATTATCATTTTGTCTATGGTAATTATTTGAGGAGGGAGGAGCTTATTGTTTTTTTGTTTACTAATCAATCAAGAATTATTGACATATTTTTCATATTAGCAGTTATTTTTGACAAACAAATTTGTAATTCTTGGTTACATGTAGTGGGGATTACTATTTTCTCATGTGTGAAATTTTCTTGGGATGATTTGGATGAATTGGAAGAAGCCATGGGGTTAATAGTAGGATGATTAAAGTTAAAACTATTAATGCATAAAGGATAATTATGTTGTGTACCTTTATTTCATGGAGGTCTTCTTGGTGGTTTTATTGGGCCTTCTATTGGCAATTTTGGGTATGTTGCCTAGCTTCATGTTTGTGAGTTGTCATTGATGTCAAAAGGAGTTTGTGTTGATGTCAAAAGGAATTTGTGTTGATGTCAAAAAGGGTTTGGTGCCAAAAAGATCTTGAAAGTTCCATGATGTTTGTTTAAGGGTTTTTATTAAAACCATGGTGACAAGGTTAAAGGTTTTTCTTAAAACCATCTGGACTCATTAAGGGTTTTTATTAAAACCATCTTGGCTTAATGAAAAGGTTTTGCTCCTTGAAAAAACCTTAAAAGTCCATTTTGATTATTAATAAATAAATTAACTCAAACCTTTGAAAAGGTTTTAAGTTAAGTTTATTATTAATAAAATAATAATTATTAATTTAATAATTATTATTGAAAGGGTTTCTAAACCCTTAGCGGCGCTCATGTAGAAGACTTACCTCACCGACGTCAACTTGCATGGGATGAAAAATGCAATGTTTGAAAGGAGCGCCGACGTCAATTTGCATGGGATGAAAGACTATTAAAGGGCATTAATTCCTAAGGTTCAATGCACCTTCGATTTGCGCGATTACCTTCGAATTTGTATTGCTTTGTGACCTTCGATTTTGGATTGCTCTATGATTTTTGAGTTTCGTATTGCTTTGTGTTTAAGTTCTGATTTCGTACGCCTGTGAGGAAGACAAATATGTTTGTCTTTAATCTCTACGAGCAAAGGGAAGGTAAAACGATGAGTGGCGCTTGAGAGTTTCGTTGGGCACTTGTGCTCCAACGGTGGAGGTAGTGGAGCGAAGGCGCTCGCTAGGCAGAGGTGTCGAGATCGATTCACGTTGGGCGTGTTTCATTTTTGGTCACGGATTATTGTGCACGTGGTACAATAGTTGCTTTGGGCCATGAGTTTGGAGGAGGAAGCGCTTTGGCGCTTATGTTGGTGTCTCCACACTTCTCCTAAGGTTGGAGAATTGATTTTTGGCCAAGGTAGATCTTTTGTTGATAATGTGGAATATTTGATTTGACTTGGCAATTATTGTTGGTAATTGGATGGAGGTATAAGGTTAAATAGAAATATTGCTTTGACATTGTTATTATTGATGCTTAATGTTTATGTGGTAAATGCATTTAGAAGTAAATGTATTTTAGGAGTTATAAGGTGTAAAGGAATATTGTTGATATGTATATTTGTGAGTTTTGATTATTGATGAGTTGGAGTGATAAGGTGTTATTAGGATTTTTATCATTGTGCATTATTCCATTGTTGCTAACTCTAATTTGTGGCAAATTGAGAGTTAGTGTTGTGACAAATTTTGAGTTCTCCTTCTTCATCAAAGTAAAGGTATGGGCACATTCTTCCATGGTTATTATTGATTGATGGTTTTCTAAAAATAAGTTTGGAGTGAAAAGGATTAAATTAAGTTTCCTTATTTGGAGTGGATCTTATTTTCTGAAAGTGGAAGTATTGATTATGCATTATGAGATCATGATGAGTTTATGAGTTATTGCATAATTCTGGTTTATGAGAGTGGAAGCATTTGAAGTTTGCTTTAGGGTTTTTGAGTGAGAAGCTTATGCCATTGCTATAAGTTGTTGAAACCCTAATTGAGTTGTTTGGTTGTTGAGAGTTTGGTTTTGAGATTGCTTCCATTGAGATTGAGTTGATCAAGTTATGCTTTACTTGATACATGAGTTGGGCTTGCTCCTTTGAGATTTGATTTTATCAAGTTGTACTTTGCTTGATAAACTTGGTTGTGTGGTTAAGTTGAGCATTCCCATTTGAGAGAAGTTGGAAATATCTTGAACCCCTTTTTGATGCTTAGAGAGAGATTGCTTTGAGTTCTTGAAAACTAACTTGGCTAGGGTTTGATAGCAAGTTATGGTTCTATGTTGGAGGAGTTGATTCCTTGATATTGCATTATTGGCAATTGTTGGGTTGTGGTTCAAGATCTTGTGAAAGTATACTACTTCTATGAGATTGATTTGAGTTGAGATTGAGAGTTGAAGGATAGAACATATTGAGTCTCTAACAATTCTCTTTATGCTTCTATGAGATTGATTTGAGTTGAGATTGAAAGTTGAAGGATAGAACATATTGAGTCTCTAACAATTCTCTTTATGCTTCTATGAGATTGATTTGATATGATTGGATGAAACACATTGGGTCTCTAACAATTCTCTTTGTGTGTTCACATTGGGCAAGTTTCTTGGTAAACTTGCTTGAGATGATTTGGGCAAGTTCTTGGTGAGCTTGCTAGGACAGATTTGGACAGGTTCTTGTGGAGAACTTGTGGACTGATTTGGATAGGTTCTTGTGGAGAACTTGTGGACTGATTTGGATAGGTTCTTGTTGAAGAACTTGTGGACAGATTTGATGAAGTCTTGGTGAAGACTTGTGAGCAGTTGTGATTGATTTGTTCAAGATTTTGGCTTAAGCTTGGGATAGATCTGATAGATATTTGAGAGTAGATTTGTGTTGGACCAGAGGACTGAGTTTGGTGCAGATTTGTGATAGAGTTTGAGAGGACTTGTGCTGGACCGACTGATTGTGTTTAGTATAGGTGTTGATGAGTAGATGTGGAGGTGATCAGTGAGGATAGAAGTCTCTAGAGCCAGAGCAAGGAGGACAGGACGTCTTCTATGGAAAGGAGTTCCACCTGCTAGCGGTAGAAGAGGCAGTGATCTTCTGAAGTATCATTTCTAGAGCTTTGGGGGATAGGACATCTCCTTTGGGTAGGAGGCTCATAAATACTTCTTTGGGGGATAGGACATCTCCTTTGGGAAGGAGGCTCATAAATATTTGATTAGGGGAAGGATTCTCCTTTGGACAGGAAGTCCATAAACATTGTAATTGGGAAGGATTCCCAAAGGATTTGATTGAGAAAATTTAGTGAAAGATTTTCTCTGTGGAGTAGCCCACCTTGGGTGAACCACGTTATATTGGTGTCTCAATTGTGTGATGACTTGTACATTGGTTTGATTACTGCTTTGATTTTGCTATTGGTTCATTGCATTGCTTTCTGAAGTAAAAGGAAAAAGTTAAAAAGTGGTCTTATACTGTTCACCCCCCCTCTCAGTATAAGCTTGTGTTCTTCAATTGGTATCAGAGTAGGTTCCTTCGAAAGAGTTTCACAGCTTGAAGGAAAAGCTTGAAAAGAACACAATGGATTTTACAAGTGGTAATTCAGCACCTATTCTTGATGGGACAGATTTTGGTCTATGGAGCATAAAGATGAAGGTTCATCTAATGGCTCTTGGAAATGAAGTTTGGGAAGCAGTTGAGTTTGGGTACACTATTCCAAATCTCCCTCCTACTACTAAAGATGAGAAACTTCTACATCACAACAATTCAAGGGCAATGAATGCAATTATGAAAGGTCTACAAAAGGTAGATCTTACAAAGGTGATTCATTGTAATACAACAAAGGAAATGTGGGATCAATTGCAAGTGGTTCATACAGGTGATGCAAATGTCAGAAAAGCAAAATTGAGATATTACAAAGGTATGTTTGAACAACTCAAGATGAATGATGAAGAAAATATTAGTGACTATATGCTTCGTATGGATGAGATTGTTAATTCCATGAAGGAACTAGGTCTTGAGCTTGCTGAAAATGATGTTTGTGATAAAATTTTGAGGTCTCTTCCAAATAGATTTAGTGAAAATATTTCAGCTATTGAGGAAGCCAAGGATTTGGATAAATTGAAAAAGGATGAGCTTCATAGTATACTTGTAGATTTTGAGTTAAGAACTAAAGTGGTACCTGATCCTAAGAAGGAGGCAGCTTTCAAAGCTACCAAGAAGTCCAAGGGTAAACAACAAGAAGACAAGTGATGAGTCTTCTAGTGATGAAGAAGCAAACTACAATAGGAAAGGCAAGTTCTCAAGAAAGCACAAAGGTATGAAATCTGTTAAATGTTTCAATTGTGGAAAGTTTGGTCACTATGCTACTGACTATCCGGAACCCAAGGATGATTGTGATGAAGAAAAATAGGATTATAAGCACAGGGAATCTGAGAAGCACAGGTATCAAAGGAAGAACATAAATGAGCAAAAAAGTCAAGGGAAGAGGTACTTCCAAAAATACAAGAAAATTTTCTACACAGACAAAGCAAGTAAGTGTTCTAGTAGTGATGATGGAAGTTCTTCAAGTGATGATAGAAATGAGATGTTGTTTCTAATAGAAAAGGAAGGAAAAGAAAAGAGGAATAGATTTGTTGTGCTTAAGTGCTTTAGATGTGGAAATTTTGGTCACCTTGAGGATGATTGTACAAATGATGGTTTGAATTTTGGTAATACTATGTATGAGGATGCTTCAAAAAATTATGAGGAAGATCTTCTTATGGCTTTAGATGAAGGTAGCACCTCTAGTGGTAAGAAATCAGAAAAGGATATTGATGTTTCAAAAGGTAAACAAATAGAGGATGTTTCAGAAAAGGGAGAAGTAGATCTTGAGGCTGAACTTGTTAATGCTCTTGATGTGTTAAAGAAAGAAAGAAAGAAATATGCTAGACTCATTGATAGGTTTGATGAATGTCGTTATGAAAGAGATGAGCTTATAGGGAATCTTGATATCTCTATAGCAAAGACACAGGAACTCAAAGAAGAGTTGGCAGCTAGGTCTCTTGAGTGTAAAGAGTTAAAACATGAAGTAGCTTCCTTGAAAAAGGAAACTAAAGAGTACAAGGAGAAGCTTTACAGGTTTGAAGAAAGTTCCAAGAAGGTAAAATCAATCATCAAGGATCAAAGAAGGACAACAGATAAAACAGGTCTTGGTTTTGGAAAGAAACAAAAGGAACAGGTTGAGGAATCTAGTATGAGCTCCCAAGAAGAAGATGGTTCAGATGAAGAGAGTACTTCAGAGAGTAAGTTTTCAGATGGTGATTCAGATAGCACAGAATCAAAAAACAGGAATCAAGCATAAGGGGAGAAATACTAAAGGACCTATGAGGTCAAGGCAAGGAAAGTTCAATGGAAGATGTTTTGCATGTCACAGGTTTGGACACATGGCTTCACAGTGCAGGGCTCAAGCAAGACAGGTTAATGGAAATTTTAGAAATGGTAATTTCTTTCAAGGGTATTGCTACTCTTGTAATCAGTTTGGGCACAAGGCAGTTAATTGTAGGGTTAACAACAGGAACAGGTTTGGTCCAACAGAGAGGATTCAGAAAATAGGTACATCTCAAAGGAATAACATTGTCAAATGTTATAAGTGCAATAATGAAGGACATACAACCAGATGGTGTAGAGCAGAAGTTCCAAGGTACAGGTTCAGGGCTATGAACAGGAACAAGAATAATGGCAGGAACAGGAATAATGACAGGAATAGGAATAATGGCTTGGACAGAAATAGGGATGAGAACATGAACAAGAACAGGGTTTTGAATAGGAACAAGAACAAGGATATGAACAAGAACAGGAATAGGAACATGGACAAGGATATCAAGAAAAATCATGGAAAGGCAGCTATGGACACTGATGATGATCAGTGCCTAATGGGAGTTTTACTCCCACCCCAAAATTAATCACCTCAATAGGAGGTGGGGGAGGGGCTAAGCTAAGAGGCTCATTCTTAGCCCTGAGCCCCAAAGGTGACCCTTTGCCATTGATGACAAAGGGGGAGAGATTTGAGTAAGGGGGAGAGCCTTGAGTCAGGGGGAGCAAAGCTTCAGAGGATGGTTTTTAGTTGGTTTCAGTTTTGACAGTTGGAAGTGGTTTCATTAGTGGTTTGCCATCAATGACAAAGGGGGAGATTGTTGGTAATTTTGGGTATGTTGCCTAGCTTCATGTTTGTGAGTTGTCATTGATGTCAAAAGGAGTTTGTGTTGATGTCAAAAGGAATTTGTGTTGATGTCAAAAAGAGTTTGGTGCCAAAAAGATCTTGAAAGTTCCATGATGTTTGTTTAAGGGTTTTTATTAAAACCATGGTGACAAGGTTAAAGGTTTTTCTTAAAACCATCTGGACTCATTAAGGGTTTTTATTAAAACCATCTTGGCTTAATGAAAAGGTTTTGCTCCTTGAAAAAACCTTAAAAGTCCATTTTGATTATTAATAAATAAATTAACTCAAACCTTTGAAAAGGTTTTAAGTTAAGTTTATTATTAATAAAATAATAATTATTAATTTAATAATTATTATTGAAAGGGTTTCTAAACCCTTAGCGGCGCTCATGTAGAAGACTTACCTCGCCGACGTCAACTTGCATGGGATGAAAAACACAATGTTTGAAAGGAGCGCCGACGTCAATTTGCATGGGATGAAAGACTATTAAAGGGCATTAATTCCTAAGGTTCAATGCACCTCCGATTTGCGTGATTACCTTCAAATTTGTATTGCTCTGTGACCTTCGATTTTGGATTGCTCTGTGATTTTTGAGTTTCGTATTGCTCTGTGTTTAAGTTCTGATTTCGTACGCCTGTGAGGAAGACAAATCTGTTTGTCTTTAATCTCTGTGAGCAAAGGGAAGGTAAAACGATGAGTGGCGCTTGAGAGTTTCGTTGGGCACTTGTGCTCCAACGGTGGAGGCAGTGGAGCGAAGGCGCTCGCTAGGCAGAGGTGTCGAGATCGATTCACGTTGGGCATGTTTCATTTTTGGTCATGGATTATTGTGCATGTGGTACAGCAGTTGCTTTGGGCCACGAGTTTGGAGGAGGAAGCACTTTGGTGCTTATGTTGGTGTCTCCACACTTCTCCTAAGGTTGGAGAATTGATTTTTGGCCAAGGTAGATCTTTTGTTGATAATGTGGAATATTTGATTTGACTTGGCAATTATTGTTGGTAATTGGATGGAGGTATAAGGTTAAATAGAAATATTGCTTTGACATTGTTATTATTGATGCTTAATGTTTATGTGCTAGAAAAAATTAGGAGTTATAAGGTGTAAAAAGGAATATTTTATATGTATATTTGTGAGTTTTGATTATTGATGAGTTGGAGTGATAAGGTGTTATTAGGACTTTTATCATTGTGCATTATTCCATTGTTGCTAACTCTAATTTGTGGCAAATTGAGAGTTAGTGTTGTGACAGATTTTGAGTTCTCCTTCTTCATCAAAGTAAAGGTATGGGCACATTCTTCCATGGTTATTATTGATTGATGGTTTTCTGAAAATAAGTTTGGAGTGAAAAGGATTAAATTAAGTTTCCTTATTTGGAGTGGATCTTATTTTCTGAAAGTGGAAGTATTGATTATGCATTATGAGATCATGATGAGTTTATGAGTTATTGCATAATTCTGGTTTATGAGAGTGGAAGCATTTGAAGTTTGCTTTAGGGTTTTTGAGTGAGAAGCTTATGCCATTGCTATAAGTTGTTGAAACCCTAATTGAGTTGTTTGGTTGTTGAGAGTTTGGTTTTGAGATTGCTTCCATTGAGATTGAGTTGATCAAGTTATGCTTTACTTGATACATGAGTTGGGCTTGCTCCTTTGAGATTTGATTTTATCAAGTTGTACTTTGCTTGATAAACTTGGTTGTGTGGTTAAGTTGAGCATTCCCATTTGAGAGAAGTTGGAAATATCTTGAACCCCTTTTTGATGCTTAGAGAGAGATTGCTTTGAGTTCTTGAAAACTAACTTGGCTAGGGTTTGATAGCAAGTTATGGTTCTATGTTGGAGGAGTTGATTCCTTGATATTGCATTATTGGCAATTGTTGGGTTGTGGTTCAAGATCTTGTGAAAGTATACTACTTCTATGAGATTGATTTGAGTTGAGATTGAGAGTTGAAGGATAGAACATATTGAGTCTCTAACAATTCTCTTTATGCTTCTATGAGATTGATTTGAGTTGAGATTGAGAGTTGAAGGATAGAACATATTGAGTCTCTAACAATTCTCTTTATGCTTCTATGAGATTGATTTGATATGATTGGATGAAACACATTGGGTCTCTAACAATTCTCTTTGTGTGTTCACATTGGGCAAGTTTCTTGGTAAACTTGCTTGAGCTGATTTGGGCAAGTTCTTGGTGAGCTTGCTAGGACAGATTTGGATAGGTTCTTGTGGAGAACTTGTGGACTGATTTGGACAGGTTCTTGTGGAGAACTTGTGGACTGATTTGGATAGGTTCTTGTGGAGAACTTGTGGACTGATTTGGACAGGTTCTTGTTGAAGAACTTGTGGAAAGATTTGATGAAGTCTTGGTGAAGACTTGTGAGCAGTTGTGATTGATTTGTTCAAGCTTTTGGCTTAAGCTTGGGACAGATCTGATAGAGATTTGAGAGCAGATTTGTGTTGGACCAGAGGACTGAGTTTGGTGCAGATTTGTGACAGAGTTTGAGAGGACTTGTGTTGGACCGACTGACTATGTTTAGTACAGGTGTTGATGAGCAGCTATGGAGGTGATCAGTGAGGATAGAAGTCTCTAGAGCCAGAGCAAGGAGGACAGGACATCTTCTATGGAAAGGAGTTCCACCTGCTAGCGGTAGAAGAGGCAGTGATCTTCTGAAGTATCATTTCTAGAGCTTTGGGGGATAGGACATCTCCTTTGGGTAGGAGGCTCATAAATACTTCTTTGGGGGATAGGACATCTCCTTTGGGTAGGAGGCTCATAAATATTTGATTAGGGGAAGGATTCTCCTTTGGACAGGAAGTCCATAAACATTGTAATTGGGAAGGATTCCCAAAGGATTTGATTGAGAAAATTTAGTGAAATATTTTCTCTGTGGAGTAGCCCACCTTGGGTGAACCACGTTATATTGGTGTCTCAATTGTGTGATGACTTGTACACTGGTTTGATTACTGCTTTGATTTTGCTATTGGTTCATTGCATTGCTTTCTGAAGTAAAAGGAAAAAGTTAAAAAGTGGT
This sequence comes from Wollemia nobilis, assembly GCA_028583015.1. Taxonomy (NCBI): domain Eukaryota; kingdom Viridiplantae; phylum Streptophyta; class Pinopsida; order Araucariales; family Araucariaceae; genus Wollemia; species Wollemia nobilis. Next base: position 4,630,958 of record JAQPPZ010017192.1, read on the forward strand.
CTTATACTATTCACCCCCCTCTCAGTATAAGCTTGTGTTCTTCAATTGGTATCAAAGCAGGTTCCTTCGGAAGAGTTTCACAACTTGAAGGAAAATCTTGAAAAGAACACAATGGATTTTACAAGTGGTAATTCAGCACCTATTCTTGATGGGATAGATTTTGGTCTATGGAGCATAAAGATGAAGGTTCATCTAATGGCTCTTGGAAATGATGTTTGGGAAGCATTTGAGTGTGGGTACACTATTCCAAAGATCCCTCCTACTACTAAAGATGATAAACTTCTACATCACAACAATTCAAGGGCAATGAATGCAATTTTAAAAGGTCTACAAAAGGCAGATCTTACAAAGGTGATTCATTGTAATATAACAAAGGAAATGTGGGATCAATTGCAAGTGGTTCATACAGGTGATGCAAATGTTAGAAAAGCAAATTTGAGATATTACAAAGGTATGTTTGAACAACTCAATATGAATTATGAAGAAAATATTAGTGACTATATGCTTCGTATGGATGAGATTTTTAATTCCATGAAGGAACTAGGTCTTGAGCTTGCTGAAAATGATGTTTGTGATAAAATTTTGAGGTCTCTTCCAAATAGATTTAGTGAAAATATTTCAGCTATTGAGGAAACCAAGGATTTGGATAAATTGAAAAAGGATGAGCTTCATAGTATACTTGCAGCTTTTGAGTTAAGAACTAAAGTGGTACCTGATCCTAAGAAGGAGGCAACTTTCAAAGCTACCAAGAAGTCCAAGGGTAAATAGCAAGAAGACAGTGATGAGTCTTCTAGTGATTAAGAAGCAAACTACAGTAGGAAATACAAGTTCTCAAGAAATCACAAAGGTATGATATTTATTAAATGTTTCAATTGTGGAAAGTTTGGTCACTATGCTACTGAATTTTAGAAACCCAATGATGATTGTGATGAAGAAAAACAAGATTATACGCACAGGGAATCTTAGAAGCACAGGTATCAAAGGAAGAATAGAAATTAGCAAAATAGTCAAGGGAATAGGTACTTCCAAAAATACAAGAAAAGTTTCTACACATACAAATAAAGTGTTCTATTAGTGATGATGGAAGTTATTCAAGTGATGATAGAAATGAGATGTTGTTTCTAACAAAAAAGGAAGGAAAAGAAAAGAGGAATAGATTTTTTGTGCTTAAGTGCTTTAGATGTGGAAATTTTGGTCACCTTGAGGATGATTGTACAAATGATGGTTTGAATTCTGGTAATACTATGTATGAGGATGCTTCAAAAAAATATGAGGAGATCTTCTTATGGCTTTAGATGAAGGTAGCACCTCTAGTGGTAAGAAATCAGAAAAGGATATTGATGTTTCAAAAGGTAAACAAATAGAGGATGTTTCAAAAAAGGGAGAAGTAGATCTTGAGGCTGAACTTGTTAATGCTCTTGATGTGTTAAATAAATAAAGAAATAAATATGCTAGACTCATTGATAGGTTTGATGAATACCGTTATGAAAGATATGAGCTTATAGGGAATCTTGATATCTCTATAGCAAAGACACAAGAACTCAAAGAAGAGTTGGCAACTAGGTCTCTTGAGTGTAAAGAGTTAAAACATGAAGTAGCTTCCTTGAAAAAGAAAACTAAATAGCACAAAGAGAAGCTTTACAGGTTTGAAGAAAGTTCCAATAAGGTAAAATCAATCATCAAGGATCAAATAAGGACAATAGATAAAACAGGTCTTGGTTTTGGAAAGAAACAAAAGGAATAGGTTGAGGAATCTAGTATGAGCTCCCAAGAAGAAGATGGTTCGGATGAAGAGAGTACTTCAAAGAGAAAGTTTTCATATGGTAATTCATATAGCACAAAATCAAAAAATAGGAATCAACATAAGGGGAGAAATACTAAAGGACCTATGAGGTAAAGACAAGGAAAGTTCAATGGAATATGTTTTGCATGTCACAGGTTTTGACACATAGCTTCATAGTGTAGGACTCAAGCAAGACAGGTTAATGGAAATTTTAGAAATAGAAATTTCTTCAACGGTATTGCTACTCTTGTAATCAGTTTGAGCACAAGGTAGTTAATTGCAAGGTTAACAACAAGAACACGTTTGGTCCAATAGAGAGGATTCAAAAAATAGGTACATATCAAAGGAATAACATTATCAAATGTTATAAGGGCAATAATGAAGGACATACAGCCAAATGGTGTAGAGCAGAAGTTCCAAGGTACGGGTTCAGGGCTATGAACAAGAACATGAATAATGGCAAAAAATAGGAATACTAACAGGAATTGGAATAATGGCTTGGACAGAAACAAGGATGAGAACATGAACAAGAACATGGTTTTGAATAGGAATAAGAACAAGGATATGAACAAGAATAGGAATAGGAACATGGACAAGGATATCAAAAAAAAATTGTTGGCAATTTTGGGTTTGAGATCCTAGCTTCTTGTCTATGAGTTGTCATTGATGTCAAAAGGAAATGGCATTAATGTTAAGAGGATGTGTTGGCTTCAAAGGTGGAAGATTCCAAGAGAATATTTTTAAGAGAATCCGGAGAGATTCCATTGGCAAGGGTTTTTCATTAAAACCAAACCGGTTTTTATTAAAACCAAGTTGGATAGGGTTTTTATTAAAACCAAGTTAAATGGTTTTTATTAAAACCAATGGAGGTTCTCTTTATTATTTATTTAATTATTATTTAAAACCCTTCAAGGTTTTAATTAATTAATTATTTAATTAATTAAGGGAGAAATTATTTTTAATTTATTAAAAATACTTAAAGGTTTTTAAACCTTTTTTTATTCTTAATTTATTAAAATTATTTAAGGGTTTTTAAACCCTTTTTGAAAAGACTTTTGATTAATTTCGAAATGGTCTTTATTTCTGTCGACGTCAAGGTGTCTTCGAAGAGACTATTTATTCTCCAACTCCTAAGGTTGGAAGGCTAATTAATTCGAAATTCCTCGAATGCAATTTGCGGTGTTTGTGCTCTGTATTCGCTGCGATCGAAGGAAGACTTAGAAGCACGTGCGGTTGAAAAGTCTTCGGGAGTTTTTTTTCGAGGGTGAAGTGGAGGGAAGTTCACTTGTGAACTTCGTAGCCCGCATGGGCTAGTGGCAGCGAAGGCTGCTGTTGGGCGCTTCATTGGCGAAGGTCACCGTTTCGAGTCTCGCGGGGGTGCTTTGCTAGAGTAACACACGTTTTTATTAAAACGTCTTTATGCCACGAAATTCGGAGTTTCTTGGACAGCGATTTATAAGTTTGAGAGTTGTGTGTGGTGACAACTTGAAGGTTCAATTATCTTCTACTCCAATAAGGTATGGGCACATTCTTCTTATGAGTATGATTGGTGTATGTTTTCTAAAATAAGGTTGGAGTGAAAAGGTATTCTACTAGGTATCCTTTGGCTAGGTGTAAATCCTATTTTCTGGTTTGTTGAAGACTACTTATGCATTGTTATCCTTAAGGAGAGTTTTTGGTGAATGCATAATTTTTGGTTTGAGATAGTGGAAGCTTTGTGCACTAGGGTTTATATTTGTGAGTCTAGCTACTTGCATTGAGTTGGTGGAACCCTTGGTTGGCTGTTTTGAGTTTGATGGTTGAGTTGCTTCCATAGAGGTTGTTTGATCAAGTTATTGCTTTACTTGATTCATGATATTGGGCTTACTCCATTGAGTTGATTTGAGCAAGTTATTCTTTGCATTTGGTGATATTGTGTTGGTGGTTGTTTTGTTCAAATATCTTTGGAGGGAAAAGGATTTCTACTTGTTTCCTTTTCTTGTGATGATTGGTTGAATGCTTCAAGGTTGATGTTGAGTTGAATGGTGTTGGTTGACTAAACCTTGTTTGATGAGCATTGTTGTTGAAACCCTAATTGATGGTGAAAAGAACATGAGTATCATTGTTATGTGATTCTTTGCATAGTTGGCAATTGTTGGGGTTTCATGTTCTTGAAAGAAAACATTCTATCCTATCCATTTCAGATATTGAGTTGAGTTTTCAGATTTGAGATTGAGATTGAGCTGAGTTGATTTGAGTTGAGTTTTGAGATTGGGATTTGAGTATAGAACATATTGAGTCTCTAACAATTCTCTTTATGCTTCTATGAGTTTGACAAATCACATTGGGTCTCTAACAATTCACTTTGTGATTTCCTACTAAGAAAGTTTTTCTTGGTGAGCTTGCTGAGTTTTTGGACAGTTCTGGGGGACTTGTGGGGTGGACTGTTGGTGGACAGTTTGGGGGGGACTTGAGAAGATTTGGACAGGTCCTAGCAGAGGACTTGTGAGCTGAGTTTGATAGTTCTATCAGAGAACTTGAGGACAGAGGTGCATTGGTTCTATGAGAAGAACCTGAGGACAATTGGCAAGTCTTTGAGAAGGCTTGTATGCAGAGGATTGATTTGTTCAAGAGTTGGATAGATCTGATAGACAGAGGAAGACTTGTACTAGACCGACTGACTGTGTTTGGTACAGGTTGTTGAGCTACTGTGGACGTGATCATAGAAGGCAGAGGTCTCTTAGGCTAAGCATTGAGGACAGGAGGTCTTCGATGGAAAGGAGTTCCACGTGCTGGCAAGAGGTAGAGGCAATTGATCTTCTGAGGGATCATTTCCAGAGCAGAGGGGAAGGTATCTCCTTTGGGTCGAGGCTCATAAACATTGTAATTGGGAAGGATTCCCAAAGAACTTTGAGATAACTTTTAGAGAAAAGTTTTTGTGGATGTAGCCCAACCATTTTGGGTGAACCACGTTAAAAATGGGTCTTCAATGTGTGATGCTTTCTGTCTTGATTAATGTTGTGTTGATGCCACTGCTATCTAAAGTTAAAATTATTAATTGGTTAAGTCTTATACTGTTCACCCCCCTCTCAGTATAAGTCCATGTTCTTCAATTGGTATCAGATCCGGTCTCTCTAGAAAGAGCCTAACAGCTTGGAGAAGGATCTATCAGAGGAACATACAGATTCAGAAAGAGATGAAGAGGTTGAGTTCGATCTCAAAGGTGAATTCTTCTTGGCTTTAAGAAAGCTTGAGAAATTCAAGGAAGAGAATTTTGTTCTCAAGCATCAATGTCAGGAAGAAGAGATAGCAAGATCAGAATTGTCTCAAAGTGTTATAGACTTCAAAATTCTAGTTGAAGAAGGGAAGAAGGTTGAACAGGTTCTCAAAGGAAAGGAAGCTGATTGCGAGAAACTAGAAGAAGAGGTTATGTCTCTTAGAGTGAAGTTGGAACAGTTGGCTCTCAGATAGAATACTCCGTGTGAAAAGCAAAAGAAGGATTGTATCACCATTCATGAAACAGGGTCTTCGAGCAAGATCAATCTTCATCCTGAAGAGCGGTGGATTCCAGTTGGTCACAAGAAGAACAATCATCCAAGGCATCAAAACAGGTTACATAATACTTTCCATGGCTATTGTTTTTCCTGCAAGAAATTTGGTCACAAAGCTATGCATTGCAATAAGTCTTTGAATAGCCATAGTAAGGAAAATGTTAACTCTTTTGCACCTCTTATGAATAAAAATGTCATGTGTTACAAGTGCAAGAATTTTGGGCATATAGCAAGGATGTGCAGCTTTGGATAGATCTAGCCTTGAGTTCACTAAAAAGAGAAATGAGATCAAATCTAAGTCAATGATAGTTCAAACTGCTTTTCATGCTCAAGACAAAGTAGAAAAATGGTATCTTGATAGTGGTTGTTCAAAACATATGACTGGTGAAAAGGAAAAGTTTTTGGTCTTAAAAGAAACAAACAGAGGAACAATCAGTTTTGGAGATAACAGGTCAACTAAAATCTGTGGTAAAGGGACTCTTAGTTTGGATGGGAAATCCAAAACAGAAAATGTGCTTTATGTAGAAGGCCTAAGACATAATCTTCTAAGTGTGAGTCAACTTTGTGATCAAGGGCACATAGTATCTTTCTTTTCAGATAGATGTGAGATAAGTAAAGAAAAAAATGGAAAACTCATTGCTAGTGCTACAAGGACTCCAAACAATCTTTACATGCTAAGTGAGATAAAAAAGGAAAAGTGTTTTCTAACTCAAGAAGATGAGAGTTGGTTATGGCATAAAATATTGGGGCATTTGAGCTTTGATAATCTTGTCAATATTAGTAACAAGGAAGAAGTTAGAGACTTGCCCAAAATAAAAAGGCCCCATAACATCATTTGCGGTCCTTGTCAACATGGAAAACAGACCAGAACCAGTTTCAAATCAAAAGGGTATACTTCTTCAAAACCATTGGATCTTATTCATACTGATTTATGTGGCCCTACCAGAACTCGGAGCATTCAGGGAGAAAGCTACTTCATGTTGTTTATAGATGATTATTCTAGAATGACTTGGGTTACTTTTCTCAAAGAAAAATCTGAAGCTTTTGAAAAATTTAAAGCTTTCAAAGAAATGATTGAAAATGAGACTCACAAGAGAATCAAATGCTTAAGATCAGATAGAGGAGGAGAGTTCACTTCAAATGAATTTGTGGAATACTGTGAGCAACAAGGAATCAAAAGAGAATATTCAACAGCAAGAACTCCTCAACAAAATGGAGTAGTTGAAAGGAAAAATAGAACTATTGAAAATATGGCTAGAGCTATGTTAAATGAGTCAAAACTTTTAGATGGTTTTTGGAAAGAGGCAGTCAGTATGACAGTCTACATTATCACCAGGGCCCAACTTAGAGTCAATCATCATAAAACTCCTTATGAGTTGTGGAAAGGAAGACCAACTACAGTAAAATACTTCAAAGTGTTTGGGAGTAAGTGCTTCATCGAAAGGGAAGATCAGAATTTGGGTAAGTTTGATCCTAGGTGTGATGAGGGAATCTTTCTTGGATATTCCAGCAGAAGCAAGGCCTACAGATGCTTCAACAAAAGAACTCATACAGTTGTAGAGAGCATAAATGTAACAGTTGATGAAAAGACAGGGATAAGAGAACCAGTCAAGGAACTCAGTGATGAAATTTGTCAAGAAGAATTCAGAGAGGTTTCAGATGAAGAAGAGGAAAGACAACAACCGCTTCCCAAAACTCCTTCACGATATGTTCAGAAACATCATCCCAAAGATTTGATCATTGGTGATCCAAATAGCAGGCAAACAAGAAGAAGAGTCATTCCTTCACATGATTCTACAAATGTTTCATTATTATCTCGGATTGAGCCAAAAGATTTCAGTGAAGCATGTGCAGATAAGTTTTGGGTAAAAGCAATGGATGAAGAGCTAAATCAAATAGAGAAAAGTGAAACTTGGGAATTGGTTCCAAGACCTAAGGACAAGAATGTCATTGGCACAAAATGGATATTCAGAAATAAACTCAATGAGGATGGAAATATTGTCGAAACAAAGCTAGGTTAGTCCGCAAAGGTTATGCTCAAGTAGAAGGTGTTGATTTCGAAGAGACGTTTGCTCTCGTTGCTCGTCTTGAAGCTATCAGAATATTTTTGGCCCTTTCAAGCTTCAAATCATTCAAGGTATATCAAATGGATGTAAAGTCAGCTTTTCTAAATGGGGTGTTGGTAGAAGAAGTCTACATAGAACAGCCAGAAGGAGTGTCTCTCTCGAAACAGTCAGACTATGTGTGTAAACTGAAAAAGGCCTTGTATGGGTTAAAGCAAGCACCTAGGGCTTGGTACTCAAGACTTGACAGGTATCTTCATGAGCAAGGCTTCAGGAAAGGCGTGGCAGATAGCAATTTGTATATTAAGAATGAAAATGATGATATGTTGATTATGGTTGTCTATGTTGATGATATTATTTTTGGGGGAAATAATACTCAGATGTGCAAAGTTTTTGCTAACACCATGCAGAAGGAATTTGAGATGTCTATGATTGGAGAGCTGTCATTCTTTTTAGGTCTTCAGATTGCTCAATCAAAGGATGGTATATTTCTCTCTCAAGGAAAGTATATCAAAGAAATGTTGAAGAAATTTGGGATGATGGACAGCAAACCAGTGTGTACTCCAATGATTACAGGGTGCAAGATGAGTAAAGATGATGAATCTCCAGTGGCAGATCAGAGGTTGTACAGATCTATGATTGGCAGTTTATTATATATTACAGCTACCAGACCAGATATCATGCAGGCAGTTGGGTTAGTAGCAAGATTTTAGGCAGCTCCAAAATATTCTCATGTTATAGCAGTTAAGAGGATATTCAGATATCTGAAGGGCACTATGGACTTTGGGCTTTGGTATCCCAAAGGTGATGATTTCACCCTCACAACTTATACAGATGCAGATTGGGCAGGCAGTATTGATGACAGGAAAAGCACTAGTGGTGGAGCATTCTTTCCGGGAAAGAGTTTGGTTTCTTGGCTAAGTAAGAAACAACCTTCAGTTTCCTTATCTACAGCAGAGGCTGAATACATAGCAGCAGTGGTCGGGTGTACACAGGTTTTATGGATGAAAACCACCTTGGAGGATTTCAAAGTCAAGCATGAACAACCCATCTCCATACTTTGTGATAATACAAGTGCCATAAGTATTTCCAAAAATCCGGTAATGCACTCAAGGACAAAGCATATTTCCATCAAGTATCACTTTCTAAGGGAGAAAGTGCAAGACAAGGAGGTCAAGGTAGAGTATGTGTCTACTAAAGAGCAGATTGCAGATATCCTCACCAAACCTCTTCCAAGAGATACGTTTGAGTATCTAAGGGAGAAATTGGGAGTTGTACTCCCACCCCAGAATTAATCACCTCATCAGGAGGTGGGGGAGGGACTAAGCTAAGAGGCTCATTCTTAGTCCCGAGCCCCAAAGGTGACCCTTTGCCATTGATGACAAAGGGGGAGAGATATGAGTAAGGGGGAGAGCTTCAAAGTGAAGAGGAAAGCCTCAAGACAGGGGGAGCTATTTATGTTGAGTTTCTGTGTTGTTGAGAAGCATGGTTTGCCATCAATGACAAAGGGGGAGATTGTTGGCAATTTTGGGTTTGAGATCCTAGCTTCTTGTCTATGAGTTGTCATTGATGTCAAAAGGAAATGGCATTAATGTTAAGAGGATGTGTTGGCTTCAAAGGTGGAAGATTCCAAGAGAATATTTTTAAGAGAATCCGGAGAGATTCCATTGGCAAGGGTTTTTCATTAAAACCAAACCGGTTTTTATTAAAACCAAGTTGGATAGGGGTTTTTATTAAAACCAAGTTAAATGGTTTTTATTAAAACCAATGGAGGTTCTCTTTATTATTTATTTAATTATTATTTAAAACCCTTCAAGGTTTTAATTAATTAATTATTTAATTAATTAAGGGAGAAATTATTTTTAATTTATTAAAAATACTTAAAGGTTTTTAAACCTTTTTTTATTCTTAATTTATTAAAATTATTTAAGGGTTTTTAAACCCTTTTTGAAAAGACTTTTGATTAATTTCGAAATGGTCTTTATTTTCGTCGACGTCAAGGTGTCTTCGAAGAGACTATTTATTCTCCAACTCCTAAGGTTGGAAGGCTAATTAATTCGAAATTCCTCGAATGCAATTTGCGGTGTTTGTGCTCTGTATTCGTTGTGATCGAAGGAAGACTTAGAAGCACGTGCGGTTGAAAAGTCTTCGGGAGTTTTTTTGAGGGTGAAGTGGAGGGAAGTTCACTTGTGAACTTCGTAGCCCGCGTGGGCTAGTGGCAGCGAAGGCTGCTGTTGGGCGCTGCATTGGCGGAGGTCACCGTTTCGAGTCTCGTGGGGGTGCTTTGCTAGAGTAACACACGTTTTTATTAAAACGTCTTTATGCCATGAAATTCGGAGTTTCTTGGACAGCGATTTATAAGTTTGAGAGTTGTGTGTGGTGACAGCTTGAAGGTTCAATTATCTTCTACTCCAATAAGGTATGGGCACATTCTTCTTATGAGTATGATTGGTGTATGTTTTCTGAAATAAGGTTGGAGTGAAAAGGTATTCTACTAGGTATCCTTTGGCTAGGTGTAAATCCTATTTTCTGGTTTGTTGAAGACTACTTATGCATTGTTATCCTTAAGGAGAGTTTTTGGTGAATGCATAATTTTTGGTTTGAGATAGTGGAAGCTTTGTGCACTAGGGTTTATATTTGTGAGTCTAGCTACTTGCATTGAGTTGGTGGAACCCTTGGTTGGCTGTTTTGAGTTTGATGGTTGAGTTGCTTCCATAGAGGTTGTTTGATCAAGTTATTGCTTTACTTGATTCATGATATTGGGCTTACTCCATTGAGTTGATTTGAGCAAGTTATTCTTTGCATTTGGTGATATTGTGTTGGTGGCTGTTTTGTTCAAATATCTTTGGAGGGAAAAGGATTTCTACTTGTTTCCTTTTCTTGTGATGATTGGTTGAATGCTTCAAGGTTGATGTTGAGTTGAATGGTGTTGGTTGACTAAACCTTGTTTGATGAGCATTGTTGTTGAAACCCTAATTGATGGTGAAAAGAACATGAGTATCATTGTTATGTGATTCTTTGCATAGTTGGCAATTGTTGGGGTTTCATGTTCTTGAAAGAAAACATTCTATCCTATCCATTTCAGATATTGAGTTGAGTTTTCAGATTTGAGATTGAGATTGAGCTGAGTTGATTTGAGTTGAGTTTTGAGATTGGGATTTGAGTATAGAACATATTGAGTCTCTAACAATTCTCTTTATGCTTCTATGAGTTTGACAAATCACATTGGGTCTCTAACAATTCACTTTGTGATTTCCTACTAAGAAAGTTTTTCTTGGTGAGCTTGCTGAGTTTTTGGACAGGTTCCAGTGGGGACTTGTGAGCAGTTTTGGACAAGTTCTGGTGGGGACTTGTGAGCAGTTTTGGACAGGTTTCGGTGGGGACTTGTGAGCAGATTTGGACAGGTCCTAGCAGAGGACTTGTGAGCTGAGTTTGATAGTTCTATCAGAGAACTTGAGGACAGAGGTGCATTGGTTCTATGAGAAGAACCTGAGGACAGTTGGCAAGTCTTTGAGAAGGCTTGTATGCAGAGGATTGATTTGTTCAAGAGTTGGACAGATCTGACAGATAGAGGAAGACTTGTACTAGACCGATTGACTGTGTTTGGTACAGGTTGCTGAGCTATTGTGGACGTGATCATAGAAGGCAGAGGTCTCTTAGGCTAAGCATTGAGGACAGGAGGTCTTCGATGGAAAGGAGTTCCACGTGCTGGCAAGAGGTAGAGGTAGTTGATCTTCTGAGGGATCATTTCCAGAGCAGAGGGGAAGGTATCTCCTTTGGGCCGAGGCTCATAAACATTGTAATTGGGAAGGATTCCCAAAGAACTTTGAGATAACTTTTAGAGAAAAGTTTTTGTGGACGTAGCCCAACCATTTTGGGTGAACCACGTTAAAAATGGGTCTTCAATGTGTGATGCTTTCTGTCTTGATTAATGTTGTGTTGATGCCACTGCTATCTAAAGTTAAAATTATTAATTGGTTAAGTCTTATACTGTTCACCCCCCTCTCAGTATAAGTCCATGTTCTTCAAAATCATGGAAAGTCAGCTATGGACACTGATGATGATCAGTGCCTAATGGGAGTTTTACTCCCACCCTAGAATTAATCACCTCAACAGGAGGTGGGGAGGGGCTAAGCTAAGAGGATCATTCTTATCCCTGAGCCCCAAAGGTGACCCTTTTCCATTTATGACAAAGGGGGAGAGATTTGAGTAAGAGGGAGAGCCTTGAGTTAGGGGGAGCAAAGCTTCAGAGGATGGTTTTCATTTAGTTTTAGTTTTGACATTTTGCAGTGGTTTCAGTAGTGGTTTGCCATCAATGAAAATGGGGGAGATTGTTGGTAATTTTGGGTATGTTGCCTAGCTTCATGTTTGTGATTTTTCATTGATGTCAAAAGGAAGTTGTGTTGATGTCAAAAGGAATTTGTACTGATGTCAAAAAGAGTTTGGTGCCAAAAATATCTTGAAAGTTCCATGATGTTTGTTTAAGGGTTTTTATTAAAACCATGGTGACAAGGTTAAAGGTTTTTCTTAAAACCATCTGGAATCATTAAGGGTTTTTATTAAAACCATCTTGGCTTAATGAAAATGTTTTGCTCCTTGAAAAAACCTTAAAAGTCCATTTTGATTATTAATAAATAAATTAACTCAAACCTTTGAAAAGGTTTTAAGTTAAGTTTATTATTAATAAAATAATTATTATTAATTTAATAATTATTATTGAAAGGGTTTCTAAATCCTTAGTGGCGCTCATGTAAAATACTTACCTCACCGATGTCAATTTGCATGCGATGAAAAACATAATGTTTGAAAGGAACGCCAACGTCAATTTGCATGGGATGAAATACTATTAAAGTGCATAAGGTTCAATACACCTCCGATTTGCGCAATTACCTTCGAATTTTTATTGCTTTGTGACCTTCGATTTTGGATTGCTCTATTATTTTTGAGTTGCATATTGCTCTGTGTTTAAGTTATGATTTCATATGCCTGTGAGGAAGATAAATCTATTTTTCTTTAATCTCTGTGAGCAAAGGGAAGGTAAAATGACGAGTGGCACTTGAGAGTTTTTTTGGGCACTTGTGCTCCAATGGTAGAGGCAGTGGAGCAAAGGCACTCGCTATGCAGAGGTGTTGAGATCGATTTGCGTTGGGCATGTTTCATTTTTGGTCACGAATTATTATGCACATGGTACAGCAGTTGCTTTGGGCCATGAGTTTGGAGGAGGAAGCACTTTGGTGCTTATGTTGGTGTCTCCACACTTCTCCTAAGGTTGGAGAATTGATTTTTGGCCAAGGTAGATCTTTTGTTGATAATGTGGAATATTTGATTTGACTTGGCAATTATTGTTGGTAATTGAATGGAGGTATAAGGTTAAATAGAAATATTGCTTTGACATTGTTATTATTGATGCTTAATGTTTATGTGGTAAATGCATTTAGAAGTAAATGTATTTTAGGAGTTATAAGGTGTAAAGGAATATTGTTGATATGTATATTTGTGAGTTTTGATTATTGATGAGTTGGAGTGATAAGGTGTTATTAGGACTCTTATCATTGTGCATTATTCCATTTTTGCTAACTCTAATTTTTGGTAAATTGAGAGTTAGTGTTGTGACAGATTTTGAGTTTTACTTCTTCATCAAAGTAAAGGTATGGGCACATAATTCCATGGTTATTATTGATTGATGGTTTTCTAACAATAAGTTTGGAATGAAAAGGATTAAATTAAGTTTCCTTATTTGGAGTGGATCTTATTTTCTGAAAGTGGAAGTATTGATTATGCATTATGAGATCATGAAGAGTTTATGAGTTATTGCATAATTCTGATTTATGATAGTGGAAGCATTTGAAGTTTGCTTTAGGGTTTTTGAGTGAGAAGCTTATGCCATTTCTATAAGTTGTTGAAACCCTAATTGATTTGTTTGGTTGTTGAGAGTTTGGTTTTGAGATTGCTTCCATTGAGATTGAGTTGATCAAGTTATGCTTTACTTGATACATGAGTTGGGCTTGCTCCTTTGAGATTTGATTTTATCAAGTTGTACTTTTCTTGATAAACTTGGTTGTGTGGTTAAGTTGAGCATTCCCATTTGAGATAAGATGGAAATATCTTGAACCTCTTTTTGATGCTTAAAGAGAGATTGCTTTGAGTTCTTGAAAACTGAATCAGCTAGGGTTTGATAGCAAGTTATGGTTCTATTTTGGAGGAGTTGATTCCTTTATATTGCATTATTTGTAGTTTTTAGGTTGTGGTTCAAGATCTTGTGAAAGTATACTACTTCTATGAGATTGATTTGAGTTGATATTGAGAGTTGAATGATAGAACATATTGAGTCTCTAACAATTCTTTTGATGCTTCTATGAGATTTATTTGAGTTGAGATTGAAATTTGAAGGATAGAACATATTGAGTCTCTAAAAATTCTCTTTATGCTTCTATGAGATTGATTTTATATGATTGGATGAAACACATTGGGTCTCTAACAATTCTCTTTGTGTGTTCACATTGGGCAAGTTTCTTGGTAAGCTTGCTTGAGCTTATTTGGGAAAGTTCTTGGTGAGCTTGCTAGCACATATTTGGATAGGTTCTTGTGGATAACTTGTGGACTGATTTGGACAGGTTCTTATGGAGAAATTTTGGACTGATTTGGATAGGTTCTTTTGGATAAATTATGGAATTATTTGGATAGGTTCTTGTTGAAGAACTTGTGGATAGATTTGATGAACTCTTAGTGAAGACTTGTGAGTAGTTGTGATTGATTTGTTCAAGCTTTTGGCTTAATCTTAGGATAGATCTGATAGATATTAGAGAGCATATTTGTGCTGGAGTAGAGGATTGAGTTTGGTGCAGATTTGTTACAGAGTTTGAGAGGACTTGTCTCTGGATCGACTAACTGTGTTTAGTACAAGTGTTGATGAGCAGTTGTGGAGGTGATCAGTGAGGACAGAAGTCTCTAGATCCAGAGCAAGGAGGACAGGACGTCTTTTGTGGAAAGGAGTTCCACCTACTAGCGATAGAAGAGGTAGTGATCTTCTGAAGTATCATTTCTAGAGATTTGGGGGATAGGACATCTCCTTTGGGCAGGAGGCTCATAAATACTTCTTTGGGGGATAGGACATATCCTTTGGGTAGGAGCCTCATAAATATTTGATTAGGGAAAGGATTATCTTTTGGACAGGAAGTCAATAAATATTTTAATTGGTAAGGATTCCCAAAGGATTTGATTGAGAAAATTTAGTGAAATATTTTCTCTATGGAGTAGCCCACCTTCAGTGAACCACGTTATATTGGTGTCTCAATTGTGTGATGACTTGTACACTGGTTTGATAACTACTTTGATTTTGCTATTGGTTCATTTCATTACTTTCTAAAGTAAAAGGAAAAAGTTAAAAAATGGTCTTATACTGTTCACCCCCCCTCTCAGTATAAGCTTGTGTTCTTCACCTTTGTTTGGAATATCTTTGCTATTTAGTCTTTCGTTTGGTCTACGATTCCACCTGTCGCTCATGCACTTGCTTTATAAAATTTTGCAAAAAAATGGATCAAGTTGACCAAAATGTGGTTACTTCTTATAACTTTGTATTTATACAATCACTTGTTAAATTATCTTTTGGATGACATAGGAGCCCATAAATTTGTTTACGAAAATAGACCAATTGTTTAATATCTGACCTTTGGTGTTTAGCTTATCACATATTTGATTTGTGCTGAAGGGTGAAAAATGATATTTGATGCCACAAAACTATATAACCTCTCACGTATTCCAATTTTGTTTAGGCATTTGTTTACTTAGTTCACTTAACAATTCTTTTCGTTGAATTTCCAATATTGTTCGAAAAGTGAATGGTCCCACTTTGCACTATGGTTTTAGGGTTCCATATTTTATCCGTTCCTAGTTTTGAATGGACTCAAAAAATGTAAAATTTTTGCATGTCTAATATGTCTATCTACTTATTTTTTACACTGATGCTTTGCTTTACTAGAAATAATGTTAAATTTACCTTGTAATTCCAATTGGTGAGAGTTGTTTGCAAAATTGGATGCCCAGATTTTCACCGTCAAACGATGATAGTATTTTGGATTTTCATTGTATATTTGATGACAAAAATTTTTTTGGCTTAAATATGGTTGATAGCAATTGGTTTTTCTCTATTACTTCTATTACTTGCTCCTTAAATTACCAATAAAGTTGCTCTAATACCACTTGATACCAAACTTATGTAAAAATGAATGCAATGAATTCATGAAGAGAGATGCAAATGGAAAATCAAATATATTCTTACCACTTGAGGAGGGCTTAGTCCTTTGCCACTTTAGGAGGGCTAAGTCCTTGCGAATACATAAATTAGAATTATGATGATAAGATGTCATTCAATAAATCAACCTACTTCCTTTTATAATAATAAATCAATGAAATAAGTGAACTTGGAAATATAGCCAACTTGGCTATATTGGTGTTGTAACAAATATAGAAGAGCACATGCACACATCAAACAAAGGGCACATGAGAGAACAATGTGTAGAGGAATTTAAAACAGAGGAACAAAATGTTGAGGACTTAAATAAAGTAGAACATCAGGTTAATGTCATAACATATGGTCATCCACACCACCATGAGAGGAAACAATCATGGAGACAAGGTATTGAGCAATAGAAGAGCTATTATGGACATACATGGAACTATAGGAACCAAAATATTGGATATGCCATTGATCACAAATGTAAGTAAGTATAAATGAGGAAGAGTGAACTTTATGACCAGCAAAAAGAGGCTACTAACACATGGAACTAAAGGATTAATTCTGGATATTCAAGTGGCAAAATAGAATTGGCATCAAAAAAGACCACCACCAATAAAAGTTTCACTAGGATGGATGGAAGATTGAGATCAGTACCAGTTCACAACATGGCTCAAAAGATCATATTATTTAGTCTCTTCTTATGTTTCAAGGACAAAAAATTTTGTAAGGGGGATGGAATGTTAGGTACCTAAGATAGGAATTTAATATTGTAATATTATACTTAATATATATATATATATATATATATATATATATATATATATATATATATATTTTAAGAAAAAAACCCCTTGCGGAGCTGCCTTGGTCTAAGAGACCACGAACAAGGGGTTCTACAATGTTAAAGTCACCCAAGGGTCACACCCGGCCCTGCCCACACCAACATTATCAATTGGATTTTTAGATACCCAATTCAACTTTTTGGTAGGGTGGAGATTTGAACCTAGGACCTCCCTTGGAGGATTTCCCTCTCCTCTCCAACTCACCTACAACACCTGGGTAAACTAATTTATAGTGGAAAACACCCCTTTTGAGGTGCCACTTTCAACAGGTTGGGCATAGGAGGAATGGAGCCTTGTCGGCCTCTACCAAAGCACATAGAACATTCCTAACTATACCATATATCTGTAGGATGGAGACAAGGGAAATGGAACCTGGGTCGGCCTCTACCATCACCCAGGGCATTTACCAATGCACCACAACAAGCAGATGTATATTATACTTAATATTGTTATACTATAATAAATGTATTTATCCAACATGTGTAGGTAACTCGTAATGATAGGTAGTTGAGTATTATATAATATAAGAAAAAGACTCATATATATATGAAGAGAAGAATATTGTATTTTTTGGATCTCATATCATGATATATTGAGGAGTGGCTTCCTTCCAATAAGGAGCATTGTACGATGTTGCCCTACATCAAAGGTTTGATTTATAATTTAAAAATTTTCTATATCGATGTTTATATGTGGGTTTCAATATGAAATTATTATTGTGCTTAATATTTGTGAATGAATATTATTATTTCAGTAAATGTAAATGATTTTTCTAAAATAAGTAAAGAGGTTCTTAACAATAGGTGGTGTAATATAAGCATCAAATGTAGGATATTAGACTATATTAATGGTATGGTGATGGTTCACAAAAGATGGATTGTTTATGGGATTTTTTATAGTAAAGGTCATCCTATAGAGAGGGTTTGTGTGGGTCAATGTAGGATCAGTGTGTAGTGAATCCTCTATAGACCGTCCGATCACAAGATGAATGGCCCATATTATTTTTAAATAAATCCAATGGAAAAATGAGGAAGAAAATTTTTATAGACCATTTGATTCTAAATCAATGACCCGCATGATTTCAAGAGAGCTTCAATGAAAGTTTTCCAGGTATAATTCTATGAACCATAATAGTCAATATTAATGACCCATGTTATTTCAAGATGGTTCCAACCAAGGTTGATAGAACAAAGTTCCATGGATCATCCAATACAAGATCAATAGCCCACACTATTTTGAGGTAGCTCCAATGAAGAGTGGCAAGCCAAAACTCCATGGACCATTTGATTCAAGATCAATGATAAGTGTTTTCTAAAATATGCTTTAAGGAAGATTCAAAGGAAAAAATTTATTGGACCATCCAATTCTAGATCAATGAACTACACTACTTCAAAATACCAATAAATTTTTTCAAAAGAGAAACTTTACAATTGTTAAGATTGAGACACATGGCAAGTTCTCTAACAATCTACAAAAGAGATAGCTAAGAAAGGCTAGTCATCCATATTGGGCATAAAATAGATCTAATGGTACGCAAAGGTTCAAAAAGAAAAGTCTTAATTGATGGCCCAAAAGGGAGTCCATGTACTAGAGAATATCTAGAGAAGTTCTACCAACCATCCAATCTAGCGAGAGACAGTCCAACTTAGAAAAAATTAAGTTCAAATAAGTGATAGTAGTAGCTAATCAAATTTCATCTTTTGGATTCCATGACAAGAAACCTCCAAGGTTTCAATGTGGGTGACATCTATGTACAACCTCTTAGAGAAATTAGTTGAACTCATAAAGGAAATAACTATAAAGAGATCCAAATATACCTACCAACACTACTTGAACTTGAAATTCCAAGGTGGAAAATGGCACATTAAAGATATAAGTAATGGAATTTGTAATTGAAGCAACCTTGAACTTGATAACATTGATTGTAGAATGTCCTTACAACCAATATTTAGGAATCACCAAGAAGGGTAGTTGGTAATAGTAGTAGATGATCCACATCTAGAGACCTAAAAATTTTTAGCAATAATGGTCCTAGATCCAAAGACCTTGAGAAGATCAACAATTTAATGCAAATGGATCCTTGGCATGGATTGGGTAAGGAATTTTGAATCTCCTACATAATTTTGGAGGAAAAAATTCCCTAATTTGTTGATAAATAATAGTTTTTGCTTCATTTCAAAGGATCAAAAAGTTTCCTATTAGTGCCTAACATCTGGCCCTTTATGTAATTTTCTCTTATGTATCAGTCTAGACTCGAACCCCTAGTCACTTTGTTAGTAGCATTTGAGCCTTTTTAGCCTAGCATATTTGTAATAAAATTTTGTGATATATAAGGAGTTGTGAGTATTTTCTCTTTGTCTTGGTCTTTGTATATATTTACATATATATGTGCATGAAGTTGTAGCTAATTTTCTTCTACCCTATTTCTTATATGTATATTATACATGAATGTTATTTTCAGATCAAAAAAGTTTTCATTGATCCTATTGATGCATAAGATAATCTCTAATATTTGTGCATCACCTCCTATAGCGTAGGATTTTTATTTTCCTATTGTCTCTCTTTCCCCTTTTCCTTTGAATAATGCAAGTATATTAGGAGTATTTTAGGAAGGTGAGCTTTGAAGATAGTATCTAATAAGAATTTGGACTTAGAAAAAATCCTAGAGGTCATTCTAATGGAATATCCCATGCTCTTTAGTCTTTCAATTGTGTTGCTCTATGTGAGTTATGAGTGTTTGGTGCATTTGGCCATCACAATGAATGATTGTGACATTCTAAGATGACAAAATTTTAAGGGCATGCCTAGTGGGACCAATCACATTTTGATTTATCCCACTAATAAGAGATTCAAAGAAAAATAAAAGTAGCACCCACCATGTATGATAATAATTTAATGGCACATCCAGTGGGACCTAGCTAACACATTTGTCTCACTCTACCAGGATAAAGTACCTGTATTGAACTAATATTTTTGTGAAGATCTAGATTTTACCTACCTATTGAAGCATAAAATATTTTCTTAGTGAATCTATTGAGAATGAAGGACCCAAAAATTTATGAATTCAATACCTGCCACTAGATCCTTTACAGTTGTAAATCCTTAAGCACTAGTGCAACCCCTCAAACCAAATCCAAGGAGAAGGAGGAGAGCTAGATGTCAAAACATGGCACAACAAAATCAACCCCTAAGAAGATGTCTGACATGGAATGACTGAGATCCCTTGCTTACACCCATGCCTACCACTACATGGGAATCAATCCTAAATTTATCCCTTAAGTCACTACCATACTTCACACACATAGAGCACCTACATCACATGGTCATACTATGCATGATACACAACATTGAGGAGCAAATTGTAGCTTTGAAATTTCTAGTTGTTGGAAATATGAGCAAGATTTGTTGTCATTGATGTCAAGAGTCAGTTTCAGTAAGCAGTAGAAAAGGAAGGATGTTAAGAGTCAGTTCCAATAAACAGTGCAAGAGAAAGATTGCTTCTAGGCCTAAGGGAAATAATATTATAATACTCCTTATTATAATATTCAAGGTGGACATATAAGGTCTAAAGAAGCAATAGGAAGGCCCAAGAAAAATAATATTATAATATTAAATGTCTAAGGTCAAGACCTAAATTTGTTAAATTAATTATAATAATTTCATTATAAATTAATTTATTATTTAATTTAATTTAACCCTAAAGTTATTAAATTAATTATAAATTAAATTATAACTTAATTTAATTAACCCTAAGGTTAGGGTTATAAAGACAAAGGTTTAAATATGAGCATCGATATCATGTGTTTCCCCTCCACCGATGTCGAAAGTGAGATGGCACAATGGTATAAATACCATGTGCATTGGTTGATTAAAGAACTTACCTTCGTTCGATTCACATTGGGAGAGCCTGTAATTTTTATGATCTATGTGTAAGAAAAGATAAATTTTTGTTTTATTAAGAAACCATCGGAGGAATAAAATGAGAAAGGCTTAAACTTTACTACCAACCAAGGTGGTTGGGCTAGCGGCAAGCGATTATGTGTTTGAGGCATAGAAAAGCAAGAGGTCCCGTGATTGAACCCCGACGGTAGGCCTGGAGAGTGTTTTGGCTGATATTATTTTTGGTCTAGGTACCCAACATAGGCAATAAAGTGCACAAGGTGATTTTGCCTACCAAGGTGAGCACCTAGCTCACACGACAGTTGAGCCATGGCTAGGGCACTGGTGGCAACGTAACGGGGGATCGAATCCCACCGAGGGTAAAAGAGGTATTTAATTTTTAATTAAATTTTATCCTAAGGTTTTGTTGTGGATTGATTTTTTGTGTGTTAAGAGGGAGATATAAGGTTTATAAAAGTTAAAATATTTTATTGTGTTTTTGATGATAATAAATTGGAAGGATTAATAAGGTGAATAAAGAAAATTAATTGTTGTTTAATTTTTGCTAATCATTTTTAAATGTGGAGATTATAAGGTCTAATTGAGATAAAAGTTATTGTATGGTGAAATATTTTGAGAGAATATTTGAATGAAGTTTTGAGAAGGTTTTTGCTACCTAACCTTTGAGATTGGAAAAGAGGGTAATTGTGATTGAGGTAGGCTTTGAGATCAATTCTTCATCAAACAAAAGGTATGGGCACATCTTCCTTGTGAGTGAAATATTATTGGATTGGATGTTATGAATGCTAAGTTGGAGTGAAAAGGATTGTTTGATAAGTATTATTGAGTTTAGTTTTGAGATATCCAATGTTTATTAATGAGGGTTTTCTATAATGAAAGTTGATGCTAGAAACCTTTTTTGATAAGCATTGTTGGAAATATTGAGTGAGTCTTCATGTGCATGATTAGGATTTGTGAAATATTATGAGTATCATTGTTATGTGAAGTTGAGAACTATATTGAGCTAGGATTTTGAGGAAAGACCATGAGTATCATTTTCATGTGAATTTGAAATCATCTTGAGTCAAGTTTAAATTCCATAATGTGAGTTGTTGAAAGCATTGTGAAACACTTGTTTAAGGTTTGTAAGCAAGTTGTGTTTCATTGAGTGATTGGTTGAGTGAAGTTGATTGAGCATAATTGATTGAAAGCATTGGAGTGATAGTTCAAGTTATGTGAAACAAATTATTCTTTACTATTTTGAGAAAGAGATTGAATGTGAAACATATTGATTCTCTTACCATTCTCTATATGTTTGCATGATTAAACAAAATTTCGAGTGAAATTTGTTTGTGAGATTGAAGAGGTTTTTTGGAAGAGATCAAGTTGAGTTTTTGTGAGTATTTTGTGAGTGTGAAGTCAAACAAGATTCTGTGTGAAATTTGTTTGTGTTATTGAAAAGATTTTCTGTAAAATATTGAGTTGAGTTTGTGTGAGCTTTTGTGGAAGCTTACAATGCAGATTTGAGGTAAGTCTTGGTGAAGACTTGTTGAGAATATTGTAAAAGTTCTAGTGAGGACTTGTAGAGCAAATTTGAGGTAAGTCTTGATGAAGACTTGTTGAGCAGATTGGAAAAATTCTAGTGAGAACTTGTTGAGCATATTTAAGGTAAGTCTTGGTGAAGACTTGTGGACAGATTAATGTGATCTTTTATGGAATCTTACAACACATATTTGAGGTAAGTCTTGGTGAAGACTTGAGAGTAGATTGAGCAAGTTCTTGAGAGGACTTGTGGATAGATTTGAGACAAGTCTTTAAGAAGACTTGAGAGCAGAGTTGATTGATTGATTTATTCAAGCTTTGTGTTAAGGCTTGGGGCAGATCTAGTAGAGTTATTTTATGATTGGATCAAGCTTTGTGTTAAGGCTTGAGGGTAGATTTGAGATAGAGATTGATCAAATTTCTACTATACTGAAGGACTATGTTTAGTGCAGATTTGAGATAGAGATTGAGCAGATTTGTGATAGACTGAAGGAATGTGTTTAGTGCATATTTCAAATAGAGCTGAGAACAAGATTTGGAGGTGATAGATTAGAGGATAATAGTCTTCAATGGATAGATATCAATTAGCCAAGGTAGTGAGGATAGAGGTCTTCTAAGTGAGGATAGGAGTATTAAGTGGAGAGAGATCCACAAGCCAGTGTAGTGGAGGTAGTAGTCTTGTAGAGGATCACCAGCCATAGTAGAGGAGGAGTTCTCCTGTGGATAGAGTTCCACAAACCATCTGACGGGATTTGTGTCTCATGTGGATAGATATCCATGAAATTTATTAGGGGATTGGTGTCTCCTTTGGACATAGGTCCATAAATATTGTAATAGAGAAGGATTCCCAAGATATTTATTGAGAAAATATTAGTGAAATATTATCTCCGTAGAATAGCGCACATTGAGTGAACCACATAAAATTGGTGTATCTATTGTGTGTGGTGATTTATGCATTGCTTTGATTACTGCTATTGATATTGCCATTGATATATTGGATAATATTGTTTGGAAAAAGAAAATTAAAAAGTGGTCTTCTATTGTTCACCCCCCTCTTAGTATAATCTTGTGTTCTTCAATTGGTATTAGAGTGGGTTCCTTTGGAAGAGTTTAATAGCTTGAAGGAAAATCTCTCAAGAACACATATGGATTCTTAGAATGGATCTTTAGGAAATTTAGCACCATTGTTCGATGGGAACAATTATGTACTTTGGAGCATGAGAATGAAGATTCACCTAATGGCACTTGGAAATAAAATATGGGAAGCAGTTGAAAATGGATACATACCGCCAACTACTCCACCTACAAATAAATATGGTAAGCTCCTACATCTAAATAATTCAAAGGAAATGAATAGAATTTTAAAGGTTTTGCATGAAACAAAGTTTATAAAGGTTATGCATTAAAAATCAACAAAGGAAATTTGGGATAAGTTGAAAGTTACATATGAGGGAGACAAAAAGGTCAAAAGAGCAAAGTTGTAAAATTTCAAGAGAACATTTGAAGACCTAAATATGAAGGATGAGGAAAACATTGCTACATATCTACTTCGTGTGGATGAGGTTGTTAACTCCATGCAAGTACTTGGGCTTAAAGTTGAAGAAATTGATGTTTGTGATATGATTTTGTAGTCACTCCCAAAAATGTACAGTGAAAATATTTCATCTATAGAAGAGTCAAAATATATTGAACATTTGACAAGGGATGAATTACATGGAATTCTCACAACTTTTGAGATAAGAATAAAATAGGAACCTATTCCCCAGAAAGAAACAGCTTTTAAATTTACGAAGAAGACAAAGGATAAGAACTCAGATTCAAGAAATGATTCATCCAATGATGAAGAAGAAAATTATGGTAGAAGGAATCAGTTAGATATTTTAATTGTGGTATATATGATCACTATGCAACTGATTGTCCAGAAGCTAGAAATAGTAGTGAAGATGAGAAATAGGATCATAAGAACAAGGAAATAGGAAAAAATATGTGCCAAAAAAAATATGGGTGGACAAAGCAAGCAAGGAAATAAGTTTTTCCAAAGGCATAAGAAGAGTTTTTATGCAGATAAGGCAGGTAAGAGTTCAAGTGATAGTGATTATAGGTCCTCAGGTAATGAAGAAGAAGAAACTCTATTTATGATAGTGGAAAAATAAAATTTTAGAAAAAGGACACCAATGATTATCAAGTGATTTAGATGTGGTAACTTTGGTCATCTTGAAGATAGTTGTACAAGGAATGGATTTAGTTTCAATGAAGATGATTATGAAGATGCTAGTGAAGGTCCAGCAAAATAAAGTCTTCTTATGGCAATAATAGAAGAAGAAGGTACTTCTATTGAAGACAAATCAAAAAGGAATGAAGATGATCCTAAAGGTAAAAAAATAGAGGAAGAATCAAATAAAGGAGAAGTTGATCTTGAGGATAAGCTTATTTATGCCCTTGATGCATTAAGGAAAGTAAGAAAGCAGAACTCAAAAATCAGGCTTCAATTTCAATAATGTGATAAAGTGAAAGGAAAGCTTATAGAGGATCTAACCAACTCAATAGATGAGACAAGGATATTTAAAGAGAAGTTAGAAGCTAAGGTTTTATAATTTCAGAGGTTAGAGCATGAAGTAGCATCAAAGAAATTGAAATATTCTAGAGATGAGCTATACAGGTTTGGGAGAAGCTCAAAGAAATTGGATAAGATTATCAAGGTACAAAGATCTTCAACAAACAAGATAGGACTTGGTTTTGAATAGGAACAAAGAGAACAAAGAGAGGAGTCAATATCAAGCTCCAAAGAAGAAGAAGATTCAAAAGAAG
Organism: Wollemia nobilis; assembly: GCA_028583015.1. NCBI lineage: Eukaryota > Viridiplantae > Streptophyta > Pinopsida > Araucariales > Araucariaceae > Wollemia > Wollemia nobilis. Next base: position 4,655,641 of record JAQPPZ010017192.1, read on the forward strand.
ATATAGTAAGAGAAAGTGAGACTTCAAAAGATGATTTGGATAATAAAAATTTCAATAAGAGAAGGAACAATGCACAAATGAGGAACAGATGGAATATGAAAAAACACAAGGTAAAGAGACTAAGAGACCAATGGAGTCAAGGCAAGGCAATTTTAATGGATGATGCTTCTCATGTCACAAGTTTGAGCACAAGGCTACACATTGTAGGACACATGAAATATAGGAATATGGAAATTTTAGAAATATACATCTCTTTCAAGGGTATTGCTACTCTTGTAATCAGTTTAGTCACAAGGAAATAAATTGTAAGGTTCATGACAATAATGGATATGGATTCACTAGGAGAAACCCCAAGATATTTGCACCTTTAAGGAATAACAAAATTAAGAGTTATAAGTACAATAATGATGTGCATACAACCAAGTGGTGTAGATAAAAACTTCCAAATATAAGCAGGAACAAGAACAATCAGAGGAATCAGAAGGATCAATTCAGATTGAAAGTGGATAAAGGAAAATATTAGTGTATGTTGGGAGTAGAAATACTTCCACTCCATATTTAATCACCTCAAGAGGATATGGGAGAGGGGATAAGCTAAGATTCTCACTCTTAGCCGCGAGCCCCAAAGGTGACCCTTTGTCATTGATGTTAAAGGAGGAGAGATTTGAGTTAGGGGGAGAGCATTCAGTCAAGGGGAGAAGTTTCTTAGGGGGAGCAGAATAGAAAGAGGTATATAAAATGGTAAAATATAAATGGGTTACCATCAATGACAAAGGGAGAGATTGTTGGAAATATGAGCAAGATTTTTTTGTCATTGATTTCAAGAGTCAGTTTCAGTGAGCAATGCAAAATGAAAGATGTTAAGAGTCAGTTCTAGTAAACAGTGCAAGAGAAATATTGCTTCTAGGCCTAAGGGAAATAATATTATAATATTCCTTATTATAATATTCAAGGTGGACATTGTTGGTTCGACTTTTATACACACCCTGTGAAGAATGAGCATGAAATCCCGATAACACTTATAAGGGATAAATCCCACTCACTTTAGGATCTTGCTGGATATCCAAGGTGTGAGTTACAGAGTTGGGTCAAATGTCTATTCACTCTTTTTCGCTTCTGGAATAGTTTCAAGTGGACTGTCTGTTACCTTACAACGGGTTCTGGACTTTGGTTCAGTAATGTTTTTGGAATTGGTTATCTTTGTGGACACTCAGATTTACAATCAATTCTTTGATCTAGCTCTTTATGTTTTAGCAGTTTTAAATAAAAGACAAATTCTAAAGAAAATAAAAATGGATCATTCAATCGGTGGAACAGAGAGAGTAGAGTAGGGCAGAAAGAGAAGTTTACCTAACTTAGCTGCAAAAACCAAAACTACCAATTTTAGTTATACCGGTTAGCTTCACAATAGAACAAATCAAAGAGGAAAGTGTCCAGCTTTCTAAGATCACCTTCCACTAAGAGCATAAGACAGAGACAAAAACAGATCTGAAAGAAAATCACAAACAGAAGGAAAGTCAGTTGAAATTGGTATCTCTCACCAGCAGCTTAGCTCGCACAATGAGGACAGAGCAATTAGAACAGGCCTGAACCTTAAATCTGTAATTTTCCCTAGCATACAATAAAAAGAATGAAGCCTAGTAGCATACCCAATCTTTGATAACACAGATCTACAACATAAATTAAATAAACCTTAATGAAACGAAAACAAAAGAAGATGAACTTATCGCAATCTGAAAGAGATTAGGCTCCTGGCCATGCTATCACAGAAAATGAAACTACACCAACTCCAGGTCCAGAACAAAGCATTCAAACAAGATTTGCAGGAAATTGCTCCAATAGCTTTTATTTCTAAGTTTTCGCCTCCAGAATTTACATCCGGAAGAAGTATATATAGACTCAAGACAAACCCTGATCTTTTCAGAAATATCTTCTTCCAAAACCCTAAATCTTATCACTTAAACTCTACTACCTAGGTTTTACAATATAAGGCCTTTTAAAATAGAGTTTTGATAAAACCTAACCATTATGCAAATCTTAGTGCAGTTACTTGCCATAAATGGAGAAGGCATGATCTGATATTATTCTCATCCATCTATAACTGCAAGTAAATATCTTCATTTTTTGGCCGATCGTCGATATATTCCATAAATGGGCACTACGTGTGAAGGTATCTTCATCTTTCTAGTGCATCTGCCGAGAGCGTCTCATTAATTCCTCAGAGAAATTCGGATGAGTCACTGGTTTCTCTGACATTTTATCTTCGTAGAGCCACCTCTGAGTTGAAATTCTCTGCACGCCATTACTTTCACCATAAATTCTCCTGTTAAATGCGTCCATCGGCAAATTTCGATAACTGTGTGTAGATATTTTCATTTTTCGGTCAATTGTCGACATATTCCATTAAATGGGCAGCTGCTTAGTCACCGTAAAGTCTCTTTGCGGCCAGATCTATAAAATCTGGATGGACCAAAAATTCTCAGCATCTCACATTTCCATCTGACGGCCTTCGCTTGATCCGTGCTTATTTTGTCTTTTTCGCCATTACTTCTGCTAGTATGCAACTGCCAGATCGCTTTCTGCAAAAGACAAAACAAGGATTAGCATTTTAATATTATTAAATTAAACCCTAATGTTCATTATCTTGTCGGCTTTATTTATTTTTACACGTGTCCTGATAATCTGACTTTTCCTCTTCTTCATTTTGCTTCTTTGTCATGAAATCATGACATGTCACGAATCCCTTCCAATCTACTTTTGTCATGACATGTCACAAATGACGTCCCTTCACTTTTCTTCTTCCAAATCATGACATGTCACGAAATCGCGACGTTTTCCTTACTTCTCTTCTTTTGTCGCATTCACATCCGACATGTCACAAATCACGACTCCTTACTTTGCTTCCTTCTTTTCATCCATTAATCACACTTCCAAATCTACTTCCTCACTTTGCTTTTCTTCTTATCAAACTGACATGTCCAATTCTGACATGTCACAAATCTGACGTTTCCTTCACTTTCTTCCAACATGTCACGAAATCGTGACGTCACATTTCTTATCATACTTTTCCTTTTTCTTTCATGTCCAAATCACACTTTTCTTTCATTTTCTTTTACATGTCACGAAATCATGACTTTCACTTGTTGTCGTGAAATCATGACGTTTCTGCTTTAAACATCCAAATCTGACTTTTATACTTCTTTTCAATGTCGAAATCGCGACTTTTATCCTTCTCTTCTCAAATGTCTGAAATCGTGACTTTTATACTTCTTCAAATGTCACGAAATCACAACTTTTCTCCTTGCCTTTCTATCCAAATATGTCGCGATATCGTGACGTTTCCAAAAATGGAAAATGTCGCGATATCGTGACGTTTCCAAAAATGAAAATGTCGCGAAATCGCGACGTTCAAGTTACTTCCACTTTGCAAATTTTCCAGAAATTGTAGGTTGACTCTAATGAATTTATTCATCTGTATTCTGCATTTTTACATATTAGTGAAAGATCTTCTTTACTCATAATGATTCTAAAAATGAATTCTAAATTGAAATCAAAGCCATATGCAAGCCTACTTAGATACTTTGGTATATGCAAAACTTGAAGAAGAAGGAGGCAAGCAAAATTTGGAATTAAAACCTGAAAAACATCAAGAGGGTCCCTACGGCAAAATGAAAGCTAAATATTTTCAAAGGATGGAATTTCATTTTTTTAGTGGGGGTGTGTTGCTTCTCAACAAATGGCGATATCTATGGGGAAAATAGTAGCACTATTTTAGAATCCAGGACTCTAGTTTCAAAACAATATAGACCATGTACCATGCTTTGCCACAAATATTCTTCAAAATAATTTAACTACTACCTGATAGTTGTTAAAATTTCCCAAGGACATACTAGGTTGAATCACTTAAGGAAGATTTCTGATGTGCAATTATAAGCGTATAAAACTTTCTTCAAGGATGACTGGGCCTTCGAATGTTGTACTTCGGATTGATCAGCTTTTCTAGATTGTGAAAGGGGAAACCGAGTAGGGCTCTGTTTACTAGTTTAGCCTTTTACAGCTCCGACAGAGTTACTCTTTAGATTTTCACGACCCTGATCCACAACTATGAGGTGGTATCTACAACTTGGTAAAAGAAAACATCTTCTGGAGCCTTGGCTATCTCTTTCATTACAATAACTTCTTCTTTCTCTTTTTTTTTTTTGTAAAGAAAAGAGTGCCAGTTTTATGTTGCCTTGCTCAACTTTCACCTTCTCTCTCTCTCTTTTGAAATATACCGAAATCTGGAAAGCCTTGCTAAAAACAATTTTTTTTTATTCTTCATCGATCTGGAAAGCCTGGGTACCGATAGCCTCTATGGATACTCAAATAATTTCATGAATCAGAGTCCCCTCTTACGACCAACTTTTCTTGGATTCCCTGGGAGTTTCTCCAGCCAAACAATATAGTAGTTTCTTTATAATTAAAATAATTGTGGCAAGCAAGACACAAAATCCAATTATCTTTCTACTGTTGTTCTGAATAACAAAATAGTTCCACTGTTCAGTTTAAGCAGACTATCTCTTAATTAGAATAAAACAAAATGAACACAGGATTTTGAACTCAGAATAAAAACAATTTTTAAAGGTTGATTCTTTCTTTGCTGCCCAGGCAAAACTTAAAAAAATAAAATTTTAAAAGCTAAAAGAAATTTGTACAGACCCCAAAGGATAAAACACAGAACTTTAAAATCAAACAAAATAAAATAAAAACAAACTACTTCAAAGCTTATTTACAATATATACACATGTTACAACGTCTTTGTGATTTATTCAAACGATGTATTGGATGGGACAACTGAGAAATAATGCTTTAGGTATTGACCATTAACAAGAAGGTTCAAAAAATTACCCTCAAGGTCCTGTAGATGAAATGCATTATTACCTAGGATCTCGGCAATCTGGTATGGCCCTATCCATAGCGGCTGCAACTTTGTATGTTTACCTTTCTTTTCATGGGCTTTGTCCCATAGAAGCACCAGGTCTACGAGTCTGAAGGCCTTCACTCTGGCTCTTTTGTCAAACCAGCGCTTGACTGTTTCTTGGTGCCGACTGAAATGTTCCAGGGCTTGAAGTCGTTCGTCCTGCAAATTAGTTAAATCCAAAATACGAGCCTCTGCATCTGCTTGATCCTCAAAATAGTCTAAAACAAATTGATAAGTGGGCAATTTCAAAGAAATAGGAACAATGGGCTGAATACCATACAACAAAGCAAATGGGGAAGTCTTAAGAGCTACTTTATGTCTTATCCTGTCAGCCCAAAGTGCATATTTCAATAATGTGTGCCATTGTCTGGGTTTGTCTACAGCAGACTTCTTAATGGCATTCATCAAATTCTTATTTGTGGACTCAGCTAGTCCATTACCCTGGGGGTAATAGTTGGATGCAAATCTGATGACTATCCCCATCTGGTATGCCCACTCTGCAAACTCTAATGATTGAAAGGTTGGCCCGTTGTCGCACACCAAATTCAAAGGAACTCCAAACCTGGTTATGATATTTGACTCTAGAAATTCGATCACCTCATGGGTTGTACTCCTCATGGTGGTTGCTGCTTCAACCCATCTTGTGCAATAATCAGTGGTTGTTAGAACATACTTATGCCCTGTTGATGAATTTGGGTTTATCACACCCACAAAGTCAAGTCCCCATTGCATAAAAGGTTTGTTTATTACAATAGGCTGCAATGGTAGAGCTCGATTAGCCTCTTTGGATGCAAAAGTCTGACACTGATGGCAAGTTCTCACATGCTGATGTGCATCTTTAAACAATGTAGGCCAGTAATAGCCTGCTCTCAATATCTTGTGTGCAGTAGCGGAACCTGAAGAATGCCCGACCCCTAACTTCTCATGAAAACTGGACATCACCTCATTGACTTCATTCTGAGAAATGCATCTTAAGAATATGCCAGCATAATTTTCTCTATACAAGTTACCTCCTTTGAGCAGAAAATGAGCAGATTTCAACTTTAGTGCTCTTCTCTGGGTTCTATTCAGGTGAGATGGGCAAATTCCAAATTGCAGCAAATGAATGATATCTCCATACCAATCATCGAATCCAGAATCCAGCTGATTAATTTCTCCTTGTACAGGTACTTCAGCAATATGTCGAGACAACCCAAGTCCTCTGATTAATTTTGCAGGCCAAATTTCTAAGTCGTATTCCTGCAGTCTTGTAACCCAATTACCTCTCAGCTCACCCAATTCGTCCTGGCTTAACAAGTATTTGACAGCTGGATCAGGAACTATAGCATGGACTTTGCTTCTTAGTATGTAGTGCCTGAATTGCTTAACTGCTCTTACTAAGGCATAGGCTTGCTTATCCAAGCGAGAGTATTTGAGCTCAGCCCCTTTTAAGTTGGTACTCTTGAAGGCAATCGGATGCTCCCCTGTTTCTCTTCATTGGGTCAAAACCGCAGCAAGTGTGTGTTCTGAAGAAAAAGAGTACAAATAAAAATTTGTACTGAAGTCTGGGCTCACCAGCACTGGAGCTTGTTGGATGGCAGATTTGATCTCCTGGAACGCTGTTTTGGCTTCTGTTGTCCAAACGATCTTAGCAGTTTCCTTCAGCATGTCATTCAGTGGCTTGACTATTTCTACGAAGCCGAAGATGAATTTTCTAACAAAATTAATTTTCCCAAAAAAGGATCTTAACTCTTTCTTAGAGTTGGGAAAGGGTATCCCGGATATGGCTTCAACTCTGTCAGGATCCATGGAAATGCCATCTTTGGTGATCAAGTGTCCAAGGAGCTTTCCTTCAGTTACACCAAAAACACACTTCTTCGGGTTCAAAGAAATGCCGAACTCCCTGCATTTGTTGAAAACAGACTCCAAGTGCTTTACGTGGTCAAACCGAGATTTAGAGAAAACTGTCAAGTCATCCATGTAGACAACAATGCACTTACCCATAAGGCCTTTGAAAGCATGATCCATTGCACGTTGAAAAGTAGCTCCGGCATTAGTCAATCCAAACGACATTCTTTTGTAGGCGAAAGTTCCCCACTTGGTTGTGAAGGCAGTTTTCATCCTGTCTTCCTTCTCAACTAGTATCTGATTATACCCTGAGAATCCATCTAAGAAAGACATCATTTCCGAACCATTCACAATTTGTAGCACCTCATCCATGGAAGGCAGAGGATAATTATCTTTCTCAGATGCCTTGTTCAAGTTTCTAAAATCCACACACAAGCGGATCTCTCCATTTTTCTTTCTGACCGACACCAAATTGGCCACCCAAGTAGAATGCCTAACGGGAAAAATAATGGCGGCACTCAATAATTTTTCTACCTCCTTCTTGATGAGGGGCTCTAGCAAAGCGTTGACATGCCTCTATTTTTGCCGAAAAGGTTTGCAAAACTCTTTTAAAGGTATAACATGGGTGTAAACTTTCGGATCAAAAACCTTTAAGTCTTTGTAAGACCAGGCCATAACATCCTTGGACCTGTGAAGAAATTCAATCATATTTCTTTTTATTTTAGGGTCACAAGTTTTTGCCAACTTAAGGTGCCTGGGATCTTCTTCAGTCCCCACATTCAGGTTCTCGGTCTCACTGTTTGTTACACCAATAGAATCCCCAGAACTCACCTTTTGCTTAATTTGGTCAACATCAAACAGCCGCTCCAGTTCCACCATCCCTTTTGGAATTCTGTTATCTTTCAACCTTATTATTCCCCTTTCATCGTCTAACTGTTCCAACAGAGTATCCCTTTGTCCATCATCGATTATAGCATTTTCAAACGCATTGGTACTCTGTAAAAAGTTTATAATCTGCTGGTCATCAGAGAAAACCTGAAAATTATCTACATTATTTGGGACCGAAGGACAAGGGACTAACTCGATCAAAAACTTGTTCCATTTGAACTCTTCCAGTGGCTTCAGACTTGCGGCTGATGAAGCTAAGACATCTGCACGTGAATTCTGCTCTCTAGGTATGTGCGTTAAATTAAAAGCATCAAAATCTTCCACGAGATCCCATGCTCGGTGTTTGTATCCTTTTAAGTAGGATGCTTTGCACTGGAATTTACCTTTAACTTGATTAGCCACCAACTCTGAATCTATAAAAACTTGGATATTTCTTACACCTCTGTCCAAAGCAAATTTCAATCCTAGCACCAGTGCTTCATATTCTGCTAAATTATTTGTGCAAGGGAACTGTAGGCGATAAGACATAAAATATGTCTGACTCTCAGGCCCTTTAAGGACTGCCCCTGTACCATAACCCTGTTTAGATTTAGCCCCATCCACATGAAGCGTCCAAACTTCATTATTATGAACAAGATGAGCTTTACTAAGCTTCTCATTTTGTCCCGTTGTTAAATTATAAACCCCAATATCTACATCAGCAATATTTATAGTCTCATTTTCTGCATTATATTCAATGATCGTATGTTTGTATCTAGGTTCTCTTTCAACCCTTAATTGGTTTGCAACTCCTTTCCACGGCAACCACATATGTGAAAAATCAGTTGCCAAGTATCCATTCAAATATTTTGACCAATCCCTGCTCAGAAGCATCCCGTACCCCACAGGAATATCTACCACCTGAATTTCAATTCTGTGTTGTGCCCTTGGCTCAGATGCTAACCGGATATGAATATTCTGAAGTTCACCTACTACTTTAACCTCTGATTTATCCAATTGGACAACTCTTCTTTCAGACTTCATTGGGGTTAAACCCAACTGTTGACAAATGGCCAAAGGCATAACATTAGCTGAAGCACCCGAATCTACCAGATAGTTGTGTAAGTTTTTCCCAAATATACGAACAGTCAGTAGAAAAGGCGGAACTTCAGTCTTCTCTTTATACATGGCCACATTTGCATTTGCCATCTTCTTTCCCTTGTCCAAAGATTTGGTAGTAGGCCCAGAGTATGTTTTAATCAAGTTATCCCTCTGTTCCGAAATTTGGGCCAACTCATGAAGAGTGATGTTAGCTTTGATCTTCTTCATGTCCTCCACTATATTATATCCCTTATTGAGTGGAGGGACAAATGCATCTGGTCCTCTCGGATTTCCTCCCTTGGGTGGAGATGGGTTATTGCTTGAAGATGGATCCGGAGGAACATTGTGGGAGTTGTCCGGAGGGGTAGATGTAGTGTTGGGCTCCGGATTTCTATTTTTGAGGTTGTAGTTGTCCCTCCTGTATTGTTGAAAAGCCTGCACCTCATCCATAGGCATCTCCACTACATTCTCAGACTCACCTAGAAAAGTGAAAGAATCTAAGACCATAGCTGCACTATGGCTGGATGAACTTGGGCCATCCGCATTTCTTTGATGTTCAGGAGAAATCAACTCACCGGATAAAGCTTCAAAGGCGTTACAGAATTCCAAACAATCCAATTCCCCGTGCTGAGAAGTAGCATGTATCCTGCACCAGTTAGGGAAAGCCAAGTCACAAATATTTACATCATGCCCTTTACCTTTATAATCCTTATTGGGTTCGTATGGGGGCCGAGTGAATCTATTCTCACTGATAAGAAAACCTGTTTGAGTTCTCCCCAGTAGAAACCTGCCTTTTAAAACTTAAAAAGTCATTTGCCAACTTTTGGACTATTTTTGACACTTCCTCAACTCTTGTGTTATCACCTTCTTTACCCGGATTCTGTACATTTTCAGCAGGTGTTACAGCCAATGGATTTCTTGATGGTGGAGTTTGATATGTTGGCAACATCATCTGATGTGGTATGGGATTGAAAATAGGGGTACCTTGTGTGACCAAAGGAATTTGATGAGCATTTAAAGGTTGAGGTCCCAATTGTCTTTCCAGAACTAAAGCTTCTTTGTAAGCCTCTGTTAGATTGGTAATAGAGGCATCTCTTTTCAAGAAAATAGAAGTCATTGGATCTAGAGAATTCCTAAAAATTTCTAATGCCAGGTCTGCATTTGGCACATAATAACCAGTCAGTCTACCATAAGCCTTCTGAAATCTGACATTGTAAGATCTGACAGATTCATTTATTTCTCTTTTAATACCAGAAAATTGCTGATATAATACACTGGGATCTATCACTTCACCAAACTGTGATACAAAAACCTTTTCCAAGTCATTCCAACTGGTAATAGAATCATTAGTGAGATTCAAAAACTAGTCGTATGCTCCCTCCTGGAGAGTGAACGGGAACAATCTGCAAGCCACATCTTCATGTTGTACATTTAACAATTTTAGAGCATTCTTGAATGCTACTAGGTGTTCTTCTACTGTCCTAGTTCCATCATGCTTGTATCTGGGAAGATATCTCTCAGGATTTTTGGGCAGGTCATGGGCTGCACCCGGGATATTTAAGGCAGTGGAACCCAACCAGTTTGCCATTACTACTTGATTGACGATGATACTTTCAGTTGTAGTTGGAGTAACTACAAGTGGTGACAAAACTATTTCAGACAAGGACTTGGCCCTTCTGAGGCTGCTTCTTCTTGGGGTTTCTAACTCAGGCACAAGGAGCTCTCCAGCTCTGGAGTGGGACCTTGTTACTCTATAAGTAGAATCCAGCTTTTCACAAGCAACTTACAACCTTACAATCCTTAACAAACTACTGAACTTCAGGCCCTCCTTCTAGCGCCAATTTTAAATGTTGGTTCGACTTTTATACACACCCTGTGAAGAATGAGCATGAAATCTCGATAACACTTATAAGGGATAAATCCCACTCACTTTAGGATCTTGCTGGATATCCAAGGTGTGAGTTACAGAGTTGGGTCGAATGTCTATTCACTCTTTTTCGCTTCTGGAATAGTTTCAAGTGGACTGTCTGTTACCTTACAACGGGTTCTGGACTTTGGTTCAGTAATGTTTTTGGAATTGGTTATCTTTGTGGACACTCAGATTTACAATCAGTTCTTTGATCTAGCTCTTTATGTTTTAGCAGTTTTAAATAAAAGACAAATTCTAAAGAAAATAAAAATGGATCATTCAATCGGTGGAACAGAGAGAGTAGAGTAGGGCAGAAAGAGAAGTTTACCTAACTTAGCTGCAAAACCAAAACTACCAATTTTAGTTATACCAGTTAGCTTCACAATAGAACAAATCAAAGAGGAAAGTGTCCAGCTTTCTAAGATCACCTTCCACTAAGAGCATAAGACAGAGACAAAAATAGATCTGAAAGAAAATCACAAACAGAAGGAAAGTCAGTTGAAATTGGTATCTCTCACCAGCAACTTAGCTCGCACAGTGAGGACAGAGCAATTAGAACAGGCCTGAACCTTAAATCTGTAATTTTCCCTAGCATACAATAAAAAGAATGAAGCCTAGTAGCATACCCAATCTTTGATAACACAGATCTACAACATAAATTAAATAAACCTTAATGAAACGAAAACAAAAGAAGATGAACTTATCGCAGTCTGAAAGAGATTAGGCTCCTGGCCATGCTATCACAGAAAATGAAACTACACCAACTCTAGGTCCAGAACAAAGCATTCAAACAAGATTTGCAGGAAATTGCTCCAATAGCTTTTATTTCTAAGTTTTCGCCTCTGGAATTTACATCCGGAAGAAGTATATATAGACTCAGGACAAACCCTGATCTTTTCAAAAATATCTTCTTCCAAAACCCTAAATCTTATCACTTAAACTCTACTACCCAGGTTTTACAATATAAGGCCTTTTAAAATAGAGTTTTGATAAAACCTAACCATTCTGCAAATCTTAGTGCGTTACTTGCCATAAATGGAGAAGGCATGATCCGATATTATTCTCATCCATCTCATAACTCGCAAGTAAATATCTTCATTTTCTGGTCGGTGATATATTCCATAAATGGGCCTCGTGTGAAGGTATCTTCATCTTTCTAGTGCATCTGTCGAGAGCGTCTCATTAATTCCTCGGAGAAATTCGGATGAGTCACTGGTTTCTCTGACATTTTATCTTCGCAGAGCCGCCTCTGAGTTGAAATTCTTTGCATGCCATTACTTTCACCATAAATTCTCCTGTTAAATGCGTCCATCGGCAAATTTCGGTAACTGTGTGTAGATATTTTCATTTTTCGATCAATTGTCGACATATTCCATTAAATGGGCAGCTGCTTAGTCACCGTAAAGTCTCTTTGCGGCCAGATCTATAAAATCTGGATGGACCAAAAATTCTCGGCATCTCACATTTCCATCTGACGGCCTTCGCTTGATCCGCGCTTATTTTGTCTTTTTCGCCATTACTTCCGCTAGTATGCAACTGGCTAGATGGCTTTCTCGCAAAAGACAAAACCAAGGATTAGCATTTTAATATCATTAAATTAAAACCCTAATGTTTATTACATGTCGGCTTGGTTCTTTCTTTCCAGCTCATGGCATAGCGAAATCAAGACAGGTCCAAAAATGGGACATGTCGCGATATCGCGATGTTTTCCTTCCTTCTCTTTTTTCTTGGCTTCTTTGTCGTGAAATCGTGACGTCTCCCTTCACTTTGCTTCTGCCTTAGCTTCTTTGTCGTGAAATCACGATGTGTCATGAAATCATGACGTGTCACGAAATCATGACGTCTCCCTTCACTTTGCCTCTGCCTTAACTTCCTTGTCACAAAACCATGACATGTCACGAAATCGTGACGTTTTCCATACTTAACCTCCGCCTTAACTTCCTTGTCGCGAAACCGCGACATGTCACAAAATTGCGACATGTCATGAAATCACGACGTTTCCCTTCACCTTTGCCTTCCAAACTTCTTTGTCACGAAATCACGACGTCTCCCTTCACTTTGCCTCTACCTTAACTTCCTTGTCGTGAAACCGCGACATGTCACGAAATCGCAATGTTTTCCATACTTAGTTTCTTTTCAGCTTACATGTCGTGAAATCGCGACGTTTCCTGAAACTCAGCTCTTTCAACCAAAACACGTCGTGAAATCGCAACGTTTTTGAAACTTGGCTCTTTCAACCAAAACACGTCGCAAAATCGTGACGTTTCTGAAACTCAGCTCTTTCAACCAAAACACGTCGTGAAATCATGACATTTTTGAAACTCGGCTCTTTCAACCAAAAAACGTCGTGAAATCGTGAAATTTTTGAAACTCGGCTCTTTCAACCAAAATACGTCGCGAAATCGCGATGTTTCTGAAACTCGGCTCTTTCACCCAAAACACGTCACGAAATCGTGACGCTTTTATCACTTGGTCCTTTTAGTCGAAAAATGTCACGAAATCGTGACCCTTTTATCACTTGGTTCTTCTCAAAAATGTCGCGAAATCGCGACGTTTTCGTCGCTTGGCCTTTTCTACCAAAATATGTCGCGATATCGCGACGCTTCTGAAAATGGAAAATGTCACGATATCGCGACGTTTCCAAAAATAGAAATTGTCGCGAAATCGCGATGTTCCCAAGTGACTTCCACTTTGCCAATTCTCCAGAAAATGTAGGTTGACTCCAATGATTTTGTTCATCTGTACTCTGCATTTTTTACATATTAGTGAAAGATCTTCTTTACTCAGAATGACTCTAACATTTTAAAAATGAATTCTAAATTGAAATCAAAGCCATATGCAAGCCTACTTAAATACTTTGGTATATGCAAAACTTAGAAAGAAGGAGGCAAGCAAAATTTGGAATTAAAACCTGAAAAACATCAAGAGGGTCCCTACGGCAAAATGAAAGCTAAATATTTTCAAAGGATGGAATTTCATTTTTTTAGTGGGGGTGTGTTGCTTCTCAACAAACATATAAGGTCTAAAGGAGCAATAGGAAGGCCCAAGAAATATAATATTATAATATTTTATTATAATATTAAAGGTATAAGGTCAATACCTAAAGTTAAATAAATTTTAAATTAATTATAATAATTTCATTAAAAATTAATTTATAATTTAATTTAATTAACCCTAAAGTTTTTTTTTTGTATAATAATTTTATTATAAATTAAATTATAACTTAATTTAATTAACCCTAAGGTTAGAGTTATAAATACAAAGGTTTAAATACGAGTGTTGACGTCATATGTGTTTCCCCTCTACCAACGTCCAAAGTGAGATGGCACAATGGTATAAATACCATGTGCATTGGTTGATTAAAGAACTTACCTTCGTTCGATTCACATTGGGAGAGTCTACAATTTTCGTGATCTGCATGCAAGAAAAGATAATTTTTTGTTTTATTAGGTGGCCATCAGAGAAACAAAAGGAGAAAGGCTTAAAGGCTTACTACAAACCAAGGTGGTTGGGCTAGCAGTAAGCGACTCTGTGTTTGAGGTGTAGAAAATTGGGAGGTCCTGCGATCGAACCCCGATGGTAGGCCTGGGGAGTGTTTTGGCTGGCATCCTTTTTGGTCTAGGTGCCCAGCATAGGCAATAAAGCACACAAGGTGCTTTTGCCTACCAAGGTGAGCACCTAGCTCATGCGGTAGTTGAGCCACGACTAGGGTACTGGTAGCAGCACAGCGGGGATCGAATCCCACCAAGGGCAAAAGAGGTATTTAATTTTTAATTAAATTTTGTCCTAAATTTTTGTTGTGGAATATTTTTTGTGTGTTAAGAGGGGCATATAAGGTTTATAAAAGTTAAAATATTTTATTGTGTTTTTGATGATAAGAATTTGGAAGGAGTAATAAGGTATGGACACATCTTCCTTGTGAGTGAAATATTGTTGGATTGAATGTTATGAATGCTAAGTTGGAGTGAAAAGGATTGTTTTAAAAGCATTGTTGATTTTAGTTTTGAGATATCCAATGTTGATTGATAAGGGTTTTCTAGAATGAAATTTGATGCTAGAAACATTTTTTTATAAGCATTGTTGGAAATATTGAGTGAACCTTCATGTGCATGATTAGGGTTTGTGAAATATTATGAGTATCATTGTTATGTGAAGTTGAGAACTATATTGAACTAGGATTTTGTGGAAAGACCATGAGTATCATTGTTATGTGAATTTGGAATCATCTTGAGTCAAGTTTGAGTTCCATAGTGTGAGTTGTTGAAATCATTGTGAAACACTTGTTTAGGTTTTGTAAGCAAGTTGTGTTTCATTGAGTGATTGGTTGAGTGAAGTTGATTAAGCCTAATTTATTGAAATAATTGTATTGATAGTTCAATTTCTATGAAATAAATTATTCTTTACTATTTTGAGAAAGATATTGAATTTTATTGAGTATGAAACATGTTGAGTCTCTTACCATTCTCTATATGTTTCTATGGTTAAACAAAATTTTGAGTGAAATTTGTTTGTGAGATTGAAGAGGTTTTCTGGAAGAGATAAAGTTGAGTTTTTGTGAGTATTTTATGAGTGTAAAAAACATTGAGTCTCTAACCATTCTCTATATGTTTTTGAAGTCAAACAATATTATGTGTGAAATTTTTTTATGTGATTGAAAAATTTTTTCTATAAAATATTGATTTGAGTTTGTGTGAGCTTTTGTGGAAGATTACAATGCAAATTTGAGGCAAGTCTTGGTGAAAACTTGTTGAGCAGATTGGACAAGTTCTAGTGAGGACTTGTAGAGCAGATTTGAGGTAAGTCTTGGTGAAGACTTGTTGAGTAGATTGGACAAGTTCTAGTGAGAACATGTTGAGCAGATTTGAGGTAAGTCTTTGTGAAGACTTGTGGATAGATAAATATGAGCTTTTGTGGAATCTTACAATGCAAATTTGAGGTAAGTCTTGGTGAAGAATTGAGAGCAGATTGAGAAAGTTCTTTAGAGGACTTATGGATAGATTTGAGACAAGTCTTTGAGAATACTTGAGAGTAGAGTTGATTGATTGATTTGTTCAAGATTTATGTTAAGTCTTGGGGAAGATCTAGCAGAGTTGATTTATGATTGGATCAAGCTTTGTGTTAAGTCTTGAGTACATATTTGAGATAGAGATTGAGAATACTTGTGCTAGACCTAAGAACTATATTTAGTGCAGATTTGATACAGAGATTGAGCAAATTTGTGCTAGACCGAAGGACTATGTTTAGTACAAATTTCAAATAAAGCTGAGAATAATATTTGGAGGTGACATATCAAAGGACAGTAGTTTATAGTGGATAGATATCCATTAGCCAAGGTAGTTAGGATAGAGGTATTCTAAGTGAGAACAAGAGTCTTTAGTGGAGAGATATCCACAAGCCAGTGTAGTGGAGGTAGTAGTCATCTAGAGGATCACCATCCAGAGCAAATTAGAAAGATTTCCTATGGATAGAGTTCCATGAACCAGCTGAGGGGATTGGTGTCTCCTGTGGATAGATATCCATGAAATTTATTAGGGGATTGGTGTATCCTTTGGACAAAGGTCCATAAATATTGTAATAGCAAAGGATTCCCAAGATATTTATTGAGAAAATATTAGTGAAATATTTTCTCCGTGGAGTAGCCCACATTGGGTGAACCACATTAAATTGGTGTCTTTATTGTGTGTGGTGATTTGTGCATTGATTTTATTACTACTATTAATATTGTCATTGATATATTGGATAATATTGTTTGGGAAAAGAAAAGTAAAAAGTGGTCTTATACTATTCACCCCACTATTAGTATATTGTGATCTTCACTAGAAATATCTTTCAGAGGAAAGGCTCAAGAATGGTACATATACCTTTCTCCACATTCAATTAGGATCTAGGACCAACTTGTTAACTTGTAGTAGATAGATTTTGAGAAAATACAAATGGAGTATGTCTCTTAGAGTAGTTGATAACCATCAAAAGAGCACCCATGGAGATAATGAATGACTTCAATACTTAGTTTCATAAAATTTGGTATAGGATTCTAGATGAAATTTGACCTCCCGTAGGTATGGCATTTATCTTTATTCAAAGGCTTTCAATTTTTAAATGGCCATGATGATTAATTCTAGGGGAGAAAATTCATTATCAATGACCTACGAGATAACTATTCAATATGAAATTAACCTTATGTAGATAGTAAGTTTGGCTCCTAGACCCCCCATGCCCCTATTTTGAGCATTCAACCTCCACATTAACCTCCTCCAGTCATCCAAACAATAATTTTTAAATCTATTTTAATGATAAATATGGTTGCAATACCAAGTCCTTTCCCTATTCCTGAATATGTTGCTACAAACCCCTACCCCTTAGTTGATCTAGATGAGGTGAAATTTTTTCTTAGGATGGTCTCTAATGAATTATTGGATCTCAAGAGATAACATAATGCCTAAAGGTTTAAATATAAAATAATCTAAGGTCTCATTTCCAAAAAAATAGTCAAGGTTATAAACCTCCTCATAATGGATGTCAAAGGCCCTAATTCTTATTCAATAATGTGGTAATAGAACCCAAAGCCATGATCACTAGATAGTGCCTATTTGATGGGGATCTACAAATAGCTCACAACAGATTCTTAATTCTCATTCATTACAGTTGGAAATAATTTACAATAATGGCAGCAGTCTGCCATTTAAAACTCCTTCATCCTGAAAGATAGTTTATTTTCTTTTCTCTTACAACATCTTCTGCCCAGGAAGAAAAATAGCCTAAACTGGTCCAGAATCGCCCTCTTGCCTTCACGACTGCAACTATGGCTCAGCAGTTCTCCGACCCTTGTGCATGCCTTCGCTTCCCCTTTTAAAATCTCTGGCATGACTCTTCGTTTCCCTTTTTTGACCCTTCATTTCATTTCTCGTGCCTCTTCGTTGTCTTCGCTTTCGAACGCCTTTCTTTTCGACCCTTGATCTTCGTCTGCTTTCACTGCACCTCGGTGCCACGTGCTTTTCAGTGCTGCCACTGTAGGCTCTGTCCACCTGTCAACCATTGATGACGTTCGGTATACCACCCTAAATCCCCCCCCCCCCCCCTTTCTTTTCTTTTGTTGGTCACAAAAATGTGACATGTCACGATATCGCGACACTTTCAGCTTCCCTACCTTCCTGCCCTCTTCAAGTCATGAAAATGTGACATGTCACGATATCGTGACACTTTCGGCTTCTCTGCCTTCCTACCCTCTTCGAGTCATGAAAATGTGACATGTCACGATATCATGACACTTTCGGCTTCTCTACCTTCCTACCCTCTTCGAGTCGTGAAAATGTGACATGTCGCGATATCGTGACACTTTCCTTCTCTACCTTCCTGCCCTCTTCGAGTCACAAAAATGCGACATGTCACGATATCGTGACACTTTCGACTTCTCTACCTTCTTGCCCTCTTCGAGTCATGAAAATGTGACATGTCGCGATATCGCGACACCTTTTCTCCCTTGCGCCTTCTCTCATCCTTGGGTCACAAAAATGTGACATGTCACGATATCGTGACACCTTTTCTCCCTTGCGCCTTCTCTCGTCCTTGGGTCACGAAAATGTGACATGTCACGATATCATGACACTTTTTCTCCTTTGCGCTTTCTCTCGTCCTTTAGTCATGAAAATGTGACATGTCACGATATCGCGACATCTTTCCCTTCTGGCTCTTCTTTCTCATTTTTTATCATGAAATCGTGACATGTCGTGATATCATGACATCTTTCCTTTCTACCTTCTCCTTGCTTCTAGGGTCACGAAATCATGACATGTCACGATATCATGACAGTTTCCTTCCTTGCTTCCTTTCTGCTTCTTCGATCGTGATTTCATGACATGTCATGAAATCATGACATTTTCTCCTCTGTGCCTTTCCTTGTCTTCTTTCGGTCATGATTTCATGACATGTCACGAAATCATGACATTTTTGCTCCACGCCTTTCCTGTCTTCTTTCGGTCATGATTTCGTGACATGTCATGAAATCATGACATTTTTGCTCCATGCCTTCTCTCTCCTTCTTGAGTCATGAAAATGTGACATGTCATGATATCGTGACACTTTTCTCTGTCGTGATATCGTGACATCAAGGCAAACACTTAGAAATTTTTTTGTCGATGCAAGATTGCTCTGCTGCCATCGGATGCTCCTGCATCAGACACCCAGGGTGGATTGAGAAGTGTCCTTTACTTCTGTACTATTGGAGGAAGACCCAGGTGGTCGACCTCTATTTTTGACAACCAAGTTGCATCTTCGATAGGTCTGCCCTTCCACTTGACCAGATATTCAGAATACTGCCTATTCCTGGTACTTCTGCCTGCTCGAGTGTCTAGTATTTCCTCGATCTCGTCTACTGCTGGAGTAGATGTTGGAATACTCCATAATTCTGTACTTGGTGTCTCGCTACTGCCTCCTTCATGATACTCTACCAAATCTGCAATGTTAAAAATAGGTGATATGTTAAGGCCACTTGGCAATTCCACTTCATACGCATTGCCTGAATCCCATTTTCCTATAATTCGGCATGGTCCAAACTTCTTCATCTTCAGCTTGTTATAGGTTTTAGCAAGAAATCTCTCTTTTCTCAAATGGACCATGACTTCATCACCCACTGTGAATTCCTTGAACCGTCACTTCTGGTCTGCCCTTGTCTTATATTGGTTGTTCATGTTAGTAATGTGCTTCTTCACTTCTTCATGCACACTCTTCAGATGCTCTGCAAAGTCCTCAACCTCGACACTGCACTTTTCCCCTGTATCCATCTTCCTCAACTCAGAAGCACTCCTTGGACTGCTCCCATATATTATCTGGAATGGAGATTTGTTAGTACTCCTATTGACAGAATTGTTGTATGCAAATTCTGCCTGTGGCAAAACCAAATCCCATCCCGTGGGCTTATCTCCTATCAAGCATCTCAATAGATTTCCCAGACTTCTATTCACCACCTCCGTTTGGCCATCAGTCTGTGGGTGGTATGCAGAACTGAATTTCAAATCTGTCTTCAATTTCTTCCACAAGGTCCTCCAGAAATGCCCAACAAACTTGGTATCTCTGTCAGAAATGATACTCTTTGGTAGACCATGAAGTCGTACCACCTCTTTGAAAAATAAACCTGCAACGTGAACTGCGTCACTAGTTTTCTGGCAGGGAATAAAATGTGCCATCTTTGAAAACCTGTCAACCACCACGAATATGGAATCATTTCCCCGCTGCGTCCTTGGTAGACCAAGAATGAAATCCATACTGACGTCCTCCCATGGTCTCTCTGGTACAGGTAATGGCTGATATAATCCAGTGTTCTGGCTCACACCTTTCGCCATCTGGCATACTCTACAGCTTTGTACAAACCTCTTCACATCTTGTTGCAGTTGTGGCCAATAGTAGTTCTCACTAACCAGGGCAATGGTCTTGTCCCGACCAAAATGTCCAGCCAGCCCTCCACTGTGTTTCTCCTTGACTAGATTTTCCCTCATTGAACTCCTTGGAATGCATAATTGACTTCCTCTAAACAACATTCCATCTTGGATCAGAAAATCCAACCACTTGGTCCTGTCCAAAGTGACAGGTGCCAAGCAAGCCTTCCAGGCTTCTGCAAAATCAGGATCTTCAGTGGTACAAACCCTTCAGTTCATCAAACCCTAACACTTCCACATTCATTTCTATCAACAAACTCTGCCTTCTACTTAACGCATCTGCAACTCTGTTTGACTTTCCGCTCCTGTGCTTCAACACAAAGGTATAACTCTGTAGAAACTCAACCCATTTTAGGTGCCTCTGATTTAGCTTCCCTTGGCTATTAATATACTGTAAGGCCTGATGATCAGTATATAGAACAAACTCTTTTGGCAACAAGTAATGTCGCCACTTCTTTAGAGCCTGAACTATAGCATAAAACTCTTGATCATAAACTGAATACTTCTTCCTAGCATCATTGAGTTTCTCACTAAAGTAAGCAACAGGTTTACCTTCTTGACTCAAAACAGCTCCTATGGCACTACCACTAGCATCACAATCTACCTGAAATACCTTATTAAAATCTGGAAGTGCCAAAATAGGTTGCTCTATAACCTTCTTCTTCATCATATCAAAGCTCTTATCTGCTCCTAAGGTCCACTTGAATTCTTTCTTATCCCCTCTCATTGTTTCTGTAAGGGGTGCACAAATACTGCTGAAATTCCTAATGAATTTCCTGTAAAAACTTGCTAGACCATGAAATGATCTTACCTCAGTCGTGCTTCTCGGAGTAGGCCATTCAATGATAGCTCTCACCTTTTTTGGGTCCATTTTTAGACCTTCGACTGAGATGACAAATCCTAGGTACACTAACTCTTTCTTCATGAAATTACACTTCTTCAGATTTATTAACAACTGCTCCTCCCGCAGCTTCTCAAAAACCCTTCTGACCTGCATCAGATGCTCTTCCAGGGTTCTGCTAAATATTAAAATATCATCCAAATAGACAATGATGAATTTGCCTAAAAATTCTTTCAATACCTCATTCATCAACCGCATGAATGTGCTTGGTGCATTGGTTAGCCCAAATGGCATGACCAACCATTCATACAAACCTTCTCTGGTCTTGAAGGTTGTCTTCCATTCATCTCCTTCTCTGACATGAATCTGATGATAACCACTCTTCAGATCAATCTTTGTGAAGTACTTGGCTCCACTCAAATAGTCCATAATGTCATCCATCCTTGGCAATGGAAATCTGTACTTTATGGTGATCTTGTTAATGGCTCGAGAGTCTGTACACATTCTCCACTCTCCATATTTCTTTGGTGCTAGTACTGCAGGTACTGCACATGGACTCAAGCTCTCCCGAATCAGTCCCTTTTTTAGCAACTCTTGGACTTGCCTGTTCAGCTCTTCAATTTTTGTAGGAGTCATTCTATGTGTTGCCTTATTGGGTAAACTAGATCCTGGTACCAAATCTATATGGTGACTGATCTTCCTCACTAGTGGTAAACCCTCAGGCACATTATCAGATACAATGTCTAGAAATTCTTCTAACAGTCCTAAGACTTCTACAGGGGTATCCTTGCATTCTTCCTTCCTAACTCTAGGAATTAATGCATAGCACATATGCTCATGCTTTAAACTATCCAAAAATCTTCCCCCTTCAACTAAACAGATTCTAGAGCTGCTACATACCTTTTCGCCCGCCTCCTTCAAGGGCTTCAGCTTATGGCGCACTCCATCCTTCGTCACTGAGTAAGTGTTGGCATGACCATCATGCACCGCACACCGATCAAACTGCCATGGCCTTCCCAACAACAAATGGCAAGCATCCATAGGTAGGATGTCACACAGGACCTCATCACAATACTTCCCAATATTAAATTTCATCGAGCATTGCTCACTGACCAAAGCCCTATGGTCCTTCTGTAACCACGCAATCCGATATGGATGCGGGTGTCCCCTTCTCTTTAACTGTAACTTGGTAACCATTTCTTTTGAGACCAAGTTATCAGTACTACCATTATCTATAATAATGTTACAGACCTTACCCGAACTTCTGCACCTTGTGCGAAATAGGCTCCTTCTCTGGTCTGATCCTTTCTCCTCATTCAATAGGGTCCTCCTTGTAACCATAACTTCTCCTCCCTCTGCCTCCTTAGAATGTTCTGATTCAGCACCTTCATCGGCTACAGCAGCTCTAGCAGGACCCTCAGGTCTCTTATTCATCCCTTCTCGGTGTTGTGGACACTCGTATGCTCGATGTCCTTCTTCGCCATAGTGGAAATAGGTTCCACGAAATCCTCCCCTTCCAAATCCATGTCCAGATCTACCTCTCCCCCTTGGGTAACCATTGTTCTGATTACGGGGTTGGTAGGTGTTCCCCTCTTCCTGATCCTGGGTATTACTGGTTTCACCAGCCTTCTTCTGATCCTTATATTTTTCTCCACTGGTCCTTCCACCAATTCTTCCCCCATGACCTCTTCCTCTTTGCTTACCCTCAAACCGTCTATTCAGCTTCTCTTCGACTTTGAGGGCAAACTGGTAAGCATCCTCGATGGTGCTCATCCTAACCAGACTCAACTCTTCTTGAATACTGGTTCTCAACCCATTGATGTAACGGGCCACCTTCTCCCTGTTAGCCTCTGCATGGCCAGTTCTGATTGAGATCTGGTAGAACTCCTCTGTATATTCTTTGACAGATCTATTTGACTGTCTCAAACTCTGCATTTTTCTCAATAGGTCCAATTCGTAATCTACAGGAATAAACTATCTCTTCAACTTCTCTACCATTCGATCCCATCTGGTTATCTTTTCCTTTCCTCCTCTATTTCTTTCTAGCTGCACTTCTTTCCACCATATGCAAGCATGGCCTTTCAACTTTGTTTTTGCAAACTTGATCCGATCTGGATCTACAACCTCCTCATACTCAAAATATTCCTCCATATCATTGATCCAATCAATTAACTCCTCTGAATTGAGACTCCTAGAATACGTGGAGACATCAAACTTTGTCTTCTTCTCGATCCGAGATATAGCCTTGATTAATCTGGCTTCTGTAGGATCCGTTGCTTCTTCTACAACCGATGGTTCATCAACCTCCCAAGCTTCATCTTCACTATGGTCCTCTCTCCTTGGTTCAACCCCTCTTCGCAACTCCTCTTGCAGGGCTTGCACTTGCCTCTGCAAAGCTCTAAAATCTTCTTCAGGTACCACATTCCTTCCACCACCATGGTTTCTTCATGGAGGCATTCTTCCTCACTCTCTTCTCACAACCCTTCCATAGATCCTGGTGCAAACTGCCTCACTTTCGGTGATCTGCTCACACACTCAAGAACTCCCACTCTGATACCACTTGATGGGGATCTACAAATAGCTCACAATAGATTCTTAATTCTCATTCATTACAGTTGGAAATAATTTACAATAATGGCAGTAGTCTGCCATTTAAAACTCCTTCATCCTGAAAGATAGTTTATTTTCTTTTCTCTTACAACATCTTCCACCCAAGAAGAAAAATAGCCTAAACTGGTCCAGAATCGCCCTCTTGCCTTCACGACTACAACTATGGCTCAGCAGTTCTTCGACCATTGTGCATGCCTTCACTTCCCCTTTTAAAATCTCTAGCATGACTCTTCATTTCCCTTTTTTGACCCTTCATTTCAATTCTCATGCCTCTTCATTGTCTTCACTTTCGAACGCCTTTCTTTTCGACCCTTGATCTTCATCTGCTTTCACTGCACCTCGATGCCACGTGTTATTCAGTGCTGCCACTATAGGCTCTGTCCACCTATCAACCATTGATGACGTTCGGTATACCACCGCTCGATAAATTCCTCTATAACGGCCCTTGTAACCGCCTACGCTTTCTTTTCTTTTGTTGGTCACAAAAATGTGACATGTCACGATATCATGACACTTTCGGCTTCCCTGCCTTCCTGCCCTCTTCGAGTCACGAAAATGTGACATGTCACGATATCGTGACACTTTCGGCTTCCCTACCTTCCTGCCCTCTTCGAGTCACGAAAATGCGACATGTCACGATATCGCGACACTTTCGGCTTCTCTACCTTCCTGCCCTCTTCGAGTCACAAAAATGTGACATGTCACGATATCGTGACACTTTCAGCTTCTCTACCTTCCTGCCCTCTTCGAGTCACGAAAATGCGACATGTCACGATATCGTGACACTTTTTCTCCCTTGTTCCTTGGGTCGCAAAAATGCGACATGTCACGATATCGCGACACCTTTTCTCCCTTGCGCCTTCTCTCGTCCTTGGGTCATGAAAATGTGACATGTCACGATATCGTGACACCTTTTCTCCCTTGCGCCTTCTCTCGTCCTTGGGTCACAAAAATGTGACATGTCACGATATCGCGACACTTTTTCTCCTTTGCGCTTTCTCTCATCCTTTAGTCATGAAAATGTGACATGTCACGATATCGCGACATCTTTCCCTTTCGGCTCTTCTTTCTCCTTTTCGGTCATGAAATCGTGACATGTCGCGATATCATGACATCTTTCCTTTCTGCCTTCTCCTCGCCTCTAGGGTCACGAAATCATGACATGTCACGATATCACGACAGTTTCCTTCCTTGCTTCCTTTCTGCTTCTTCGATCGCGATTTCATGACATGTCACGAAATCGTGACATTTTCTCCTCTGTGCCTTTCCTGTCTTCTTTCGGTCGTGATTTCGTGACATGTCGTGAAATCGTGACATTTTTGCTCCACGCCTTTCCTGTCTTCTTTCGGTCGTGATTTCGTGACATGTCGCGAAATCGTGACATTTTTGCTCCATGCCTTCTCTCTCCTTCTTGAGTCATGAAAACGCGACATGTCGCGATATCGCGACACTTTTCTCTGTCGCGATATCGCGACATCAAGGCAAACACTTAGAAATTTTTTTGTCGATGCAAGATTGCTCTGCTGCCACCGGATGCTCCTGCATCACTATTCCAACCCCACTATATTAAGTTTCATTTGGCTCCACTAGAGATATAGACCTTATACAAAATAATAATTTGGAGGACTCCAAAACATGGTACTATTTGTATTTGAATACCTATCCTTCTAATACCTATTATAAAATAAATTTCTAGTAGTTCATAGTAGTGCTAAATGAAATGGTTCCCATCCAATCATCTCTCATTCAAGAAAAAAACACAAGCACAAAACCAACCCTCCCCTGCCCCATCCCTCCTTGATTCAATCTTTCCTCCCCTTGAGTAGACTTCGGCCACATGGGATTAGGAGGAGATATATGTTATATCTGATGGGGCAGTTACTTCAACATCCAATGAGCCATAAGTCCAATAATACTACATGATGCAAGTTAAAAGGAAAGTAGTAGAAGAGTATAAAAGGGTGACCAAGCAGCCCCAACATCCAAATCATACCGATCAGTGCTATAAATGAGGTTTCTACTATGGTCCCACCAAATTAGAACATTCTAAAGCTCCTAGTGGTCATTAAATGGAACATCCCTAAATTTTCAAAGTAGCATGTGCTCATGTCAGGACCTACTAAAATTCCTCAATCAGTTGCAAATATGCCTAGCTATCAACTACTTCCAAGTGCTACTTAGAATATCCACCCTCTTGGATCACTTAGCATGGTGAATCATCTAAAAAGGTCTATTATGGCCATATCTCTGTGGGATGTTTTATCCATTGCTAAATAGAAGAAGCACCTAAAGAAATATCTAGAGGAAGAGAAAGAGTGGGATAAGAAAAAACTACCAATGTCTTTGTAAATATCTAGCCCAAAAGTGAGTTGAGCTAAGCCTATGCCATTCTACTTGACCTTGATCCACTGAGATAAGCTAATCCATAATTATATGATATATTCTAAGTCAATTACTTTGGTTATGCTAAGAGGAGTGGTAGATGCACTAGGTCTAGCTTATCATCCTATCAATATAAGGGTGGTGTAACTAGACAATAGCTCAATTCAAATCTTGTGGGTAGTTGAAAATATTTTTCTTGCACTATATGCCTACCCAAGCCTCACAATATATCAATATATAGAGTTGATATAGCTCACATATTCATTTGGCATTTTCTTATCTAGGGATTTCATCACTAAATTAAGGGGCTATCTATATCTATCTTGGACATTCATGGTCCTAAGGACCCTATATGGGACCAAGATAAATATTCCATTAGAACCACTCTACTTTCATAATGTTGAAAACTTACCCATGGAAACACCAAGCACTGACTAAGATTTCATGGTTGAAGAAGAGAAATCTGTTAGAAAATAGAATATTTGATTGATTATTCCATGAGATTAGTTATGCATAAATAGCAAATTTGATCTCCAGTGAGTCGTTGGATTACAACAACCTAATAGATCTGATCTAATCATAACTAGGAGTTTATCAATATCAACAAGAGTGATAACTCAAACAGAATATCCTAGTAGAACTTAAAATATACTCTAACACCCCCCTTAAGTGATACTAGGGGTAAGTGAAAAAAAATAATAGACAAGATGTGGCATACCCACAGAAAATGAGTCCCAACAACAAGGCTTGATAAGGTACTCATGTACAATAGAGATTGTATAGCCACAAAAATGAGTCCCGATAGCAAGGCCTGATAAGGTACTCATGTACAATATGTGATCAAAAGGAAGAAAGATCACTAAAGAGAACTCTCGTAAAACCAAAGTGTCTCACAAAAAAGGAGTGTGAAGATAGGATGGAGAAAGAACCACAAAAATTGCAAGGGTAGTCCAAAATGACTCCACAAGCATGAGTATGTGGTTTCCACCTATATGAGCACAATGGGCTGAAATAAGGTCCAAAACTCGTGGACAAATAGCAAAATAAGGGAATGATGAAAAAACCCCAAGGGAGAAAACCACCTGCTAAAATAGAAGAAGAAGAAGGAAGATGTGCATGGAGGATGGAGAGGAAGGAAGATATCCTCTTCAACCCCCCTAGGACAATTCCATCAAGAAATATACAAAGGATCCATCATATGTCTCAAAAAAGTAGAGACTCGTCAAAAAAAGGGTGTGAAGATAGTGTGGAAAGAACCACAAGAATCGCTAGGGAAGTCCAAATCAACTTCACAAGCATGATTATGTGGTTACCACCTATATGGACACAATGGGCTGATAAATATCCAAAAAAATGGACAAACAACAAAACAAGGGTACCAAATGATACTGGAGTGTCGGGTTCAACCGAGAATGCACTCCATGATACAATAGTATTTGATCCACAAAAAAGTATTGAAAATAGTTTCAAAACTAAAAATGGTCGCCTCCATTGTGTCTGGCTTGAAAAAACATTTTTGACGACTATAAACACCCCTATGATCGGGTGTGAATGAGACCTTTATGCGTAGGAAAAAAGATAATAGTCTCCTTCCCTTACAAAAAAATTTTGAAAATGACTTTTGAAATAAAGCAGGTTACAAATTTTGTCTCGCATGAGAAAATACATAGGCCACCATATTTGAAAAATTGCAAATAAGCTAAACAAAAATAGCCTATGGGCCCATTATCCGCCACAAAACAGAATTTATTCCTTAAAACTATTTTAAAGCCCATTAAAAGAAGTGGAATACTTTTAAAAAAAATTGTGGACCCATTGCTCAGTGCCCATTTTGCTTTGCTCAATCGTACGTTTCTGTTGTGTCTCCATGAGAATAGCACCTTCATTCCACTACCATTTAATTCTCGTCATGTAATTTTAGGGTATTATAGAGTGCATGTCTCGAATAGTGCACGATAAATTCAAATTCATACGATCTTAGCTTCTACAATAGAACAAGTGGTGCCACTACAATGCCATCTGTATTTTTGTGTATCAATGTGGGTTTCAACTCGTTGACTCTAGTATCATGATCATTAGTCTGAACAATGCTCCCATAGCTAGAAACATGTCGTGAATATCTTGTTGGAAGGTATCTACATATGTTTTTGGTGACGCACTCTTCTACAACATTTACCTTGGTGAGGTAGATTTGAGAACAAAACCAAATCTAAATCCATGCATGCCATTTTTAATCTGATCAAGAGGTTAGAGAAAAATAGAGGCACCACAAAATTTTCATCGCAAAAAAACATAATTTTACATCACACGAAAAAAAAAAACCATAATAGTGTCGCACGCTCAAAGTTGCTACTTCGAAAGGTTGCTCGACTTTCCTCATGTGATAATTGGCCAGCATATTGTACCTGATAAATGACCCCTCCACACTCTATGAATGGATTGCAAGCCATGATCCTCACCGTAGATCCAAACATGCCTCCCGTGTTCAATAATTCTTAGTGCCTTTCATTGTGTAGTATTACAACATGAATCATGTCGTAGCGATTGAAGGCACTCTTTAACAACGGCGCTTTGATAGAGGTTATAATTTTCGGCTACCGGTATAGAAACAAAAGACATTTTCAGATGTGACGATGAATATTAATACCTCACGAGAATATGGCCGAACATTTCTACACAATATTGTGCGTCATCATGTCAACAAAAAACATCGCAGAAAACCCTTCGATCTGGAGCCATGCAAACTTTGCCAATGTAGCAATTTTACACAAATGCAGTCGAGCGCTTCAACATGGAAAATAATCCTACGCAGTTATATCTACCACCATCAATTCTTCGATTGTTCACTAAACAATAGCATTACAAAGCAAGAAAATCATCTTTAATGCCATTATGAGCCAAAATTACAAACAAATTGACCAATGATGTTTCCTGATGAGGCCCAAAAATGCCTCATTATTACACAATATTTGACTACCATATGATAAGTTAATTGCCAAATAGTTGACTAAAATATACTATTTGTTAAGTGTTTGCATGATTTTATGTTAGGAATACTATATCTTTGTTTTTGACTATTTTCAATATTTTGTGACTGATTTTGCTTGATTAAGTAGCAAGTAAAAACATGCATTTCAATTAACCAAATGTGGTATGCTAATATCCATTAACTTCTCAATGGTTTTTGAATGTTTTCCTACCCTTCAAATTGTTTCAAATCCACATTGAAGCCAAAATTTTAGGACTGTCATAAATCTGAAAATCTAAAAAAAATAGCCATATAAAAATCAGTAAGTTGTCACTTTATAGGAACACCTTGAAGTTGTCAAGCAAAGCATGAGGATATAGATGGAATGAGCTCAAAAGGACTACTGAAGAAATTTGACCTATTTATAAGCATTCACACATGGTCTAAATAGGCAGCAATAGGGTATAACAGAGCAAGGACAATTGTGCAGCACTATTACACTATTTCAACATGGTTACTTGGTGAATGAAGTGTATAAATTTAGTAGCAACTTGATGTACTCCTTCATGTTGATATTTTAATAATTTTTACATGTTCTAATTTGTTTGAATTTGCAAGAAATGCCAATATTTTACAACTGTGCAGCAGAGTTGGAAAATGCAGTAATTTACCATGTAAATTCTAGCAAGCTACCAATGAATGGCAATGCATGGAATTCACACATGGATAGGAATTAAGGCTATTGCAATATGATCCTAAGGGCTAACCCACCTAAGAAATGCAGCTAAAATAACTTGAAGAGCACACATTTGGTCATTTTGAATATCTTCAGATTGAACAGGTATCTTTGGATTAAGAAATACAGTCTCTTCGGATTGAGAAATACAGTCTCTTCAGATTGAGCCACTTAGCTCCAGATTGAGAACAGAAAGTGTTTTTTGACTTTTTGACTATTTTTTGATGGTGGAAAAATGGAAATAAGGTTTAGAATTTTAAGGGAAAATATCCCCCAGCTATCTTTGTCATCCTTGCCGTCCAAAGCCACCATTCATGGAAAAAGATCAATTGATCATCTTCTAGGATAAACCCAAAAAAAACTGCAGCATAATATGAAGTTGTTTGCAAGATAGAAATGGCATATTCTAAAGTGGATAAATATGTGTGAGATATTTCTAGACTCCTCCCACGTACTCCCACCACTGAAGATACTTTCTAAGGGCCAATGACTACTACTGCAACACAAACTATCCAGATTTATATTTATTTCAGATCTAGAATTATTGGCAAATCACTGTAAAGTAGCACATAGGCTGATTTGAGCATGGGATATGTTGTAAATATTATATAAATAACATAGCTCCCTCATTGGTTGAGCCAGTTAGGAATTAGAATAGAGGAGAGTTTTCAATAGCAGCAATTAGGATTGTACAGTAATTTTCTGTAATAGTTTTTAGCATGTTTTGTCATCAATAAAAGTGCAGTTATTTTATCATTTTCTATTCTGAGTTTTAATTAGTTAAGGAGTGCTTTTCACCTCCTTCTAGATCAAGAAGTATGGGTCCACTTTTAGATCTAGAAGGAGGATTTTTATGGCAGTTTTTAATCTATAATTTTGCTACAGCAAAATTAACAGATTACTTGTCAAGTTTATTTTTCTTGTTTTAAGTTTGTATAATGTTCTTTATGTTTTCTATTATGTTTGTGTAAAACATTTGTGTGTGTGTGTCAACTGACAAATTATATTAAGCATTTTTCCTTTGCTTTCTTTTAGTAACTTTTCATTTTTAGCATATTTCATTTTGCTGTCAATTCCTATAGCAGAAGCTTGATGACCTTTTGTGGCAGGACATTGATAGGTGTTTTTAGCATAAGTTTCATTTACAAGAATAATTTCAATTATGCAAGAGTAACTAGGTTTCAATTCTACAAATGTAACTTAGGATTTCATTTCAGCAACATTTAAATTCAGTAATTTAAATTCTGTTATTTTAATTTTGTAAAAGTAGATAAGACTTTCAATTTAGCAATTCTAATTCCTACAATTGTA
Source organism: Wollemia nobilis (assembly GCA_028583015.1). Taxonomy (NCBI): domain Eukaryota; kingdom Viridiplantae; phylum Streptophyta; class Pinopsida; order Araucariales; family Araucariaceae; genus Wollemia; species Wollemia nobilis. Next base: position 4,686,584 of record JAQPPZ010017192.1, read on the forward strand.
GTTAGATTTCAATTCCTGCAACTTAGAATTAGTTTTTAGTTCCTAAAATTTTCCATTCTATAGATTAGTTTTAGTGTGACACCAAAAGGATAAACCAAATCTGTCTCATCCAATAAATGCTTAAAATCTGAATGCCTAAATTGTACTCTGCCTTAGCATTCTATCATAGAAAGCCTTGGACACCACCCTGTATTTATAAGATCTTTGAAATTTAATGATGTACTTAATGACAACGCATCATTTCCCTTGTCATAAACTTCTCTCCTTATTTAATTTAAGCTACCCATATTAATAATTAACATTAAGCTGAAGAAGTGAGCAGTAAATTCAGTATAGTACTGCATCACATGGTGAATTCCACGTGGTCGCTCATAACAATAGCTACAATGGCTACCACAACTCAAGTGCATTTCTGCTCTATTATACTAAATATATCATGCTTACTACACACATGAAGATGATCTGACATCAAAGGAACTTCTGCACTATTTTATAAAAATCATTTGGAGCCCGATGAATACAACACCAACATTAACTGCACCATTCCCAGTTGACATGCAGATCATTTTCAACAGGCAGATCGTGTCTTCAATAGGAACAACAACGAATAAGTATGATCACCATGTGATTCAAGACATGTATTTTTGATCCCTAACAAAATGCTAAAAATCTATGAAACGAATCTATCAGTGCCAAATTTTACATACAACTTTACCCACATTATGTGCAGTTAGAGCGCGCAAGCTGAGTAGATCTACCTTCCCTATTTGGTTATTGATCCTTCTTAGCTATTACAGCCTTGGAGAGGCCATCATCACATTTAGTTTTATCTTTTCTAGTGCCATGAACATGCTCGATGCTATTTTTTTTTAATAATCTCAACTCCACTACAACAAAAGCCAATCACTTACAATGGCTAGAAACAGCAATCACATGGCGTCTTGCTCCACGAATGTGCACACATAAAAAATAAATTTTGGTGAGAGAAAATGTGCATTCATTATGCAGACTTCAAAATAGCACCTCCAATGAGTCGCCTTCAAACGCCCAATCACGAGAAATCTACCTTATGAGTTGCAGTTTTGACTAGAATTTGTGTTTTGATTATAGTATGCACACATATTTGATTTTATGCACATATTATTTCAACAACATCCCTCATTTTTTATGACATTCTAGGTATCGTTGTCAAATATATCCAGCACCACGACATCCATGTGAGGGTGCTTGTACAGCAAAAATCACACTTATATGTAAAGGACTATCTGTTATCATAGCTTCACCAGGGGTAGATCCATATTCTGCAGGCTCCCTCTATCAAATTGAACTTTTTCTTTCTCTCTCTGAATTCTATGTGGCATCATTAAATGCCCATTAAAAGAAAAAAATAGCCATCATGAAATAACCAAGGTATTAGCATGATGTGAGTAAAATAGCAAGGGTGCATGGGTATGCGATCTCTCCACAAAAAAATTCTACGACACCCTTTGCGAGTGAGTCGTGATCTGCTTCCCGTAAAAAATATAGCTTTGAAATGCAGAATGAGATTGCGTGGTCCATCTAGGCCATAGAGCAAAAAAATAGCAACCAACATCATTGTGAGGGACAAACGTGGGCATTCATCATCGAGAAACAAATCCAGAGAAGGGGATGAAAAAAAAATAGATCTATTTGTGGAAAGTCTAGCACAGCAGGGAAGAGAAGACCCATAATAGCCACTCAAAAATTGTTGCAACAGGGCTAGGTCATAGCTCCATGGCTATTGAACACTGCTGCTATCAACCACAAACAGAAAGTCTACATCAAATAATCCCAAAAACCAAATCTACAGTAGAAAACTAAAAATCTAAAATGACCTCCCAAATGTTTTTTTTTTAAATTAACCATCTGGTTTCTGATCCATCAAAATATGGAGAGCATACTCCCTCGATAAAAAAAAAAATAGGAAAAAAGAATGGGGAGGAAAAAAAGGGGGGAATTTCCATGAGGGAAATCCCCCCATGAGGAAAAGATCCTTAGGATCATAGGGCAGGGAAGGCCCACTCTGATACCATGTTAAAAAATAGAATACTTGATTGATTATTCCATGAGATCAGCTATGCATAAATAGCAAAGTTGATCTCTAGTGAGTCATTGGATTACAACAACCTAATAGATCTGATCTAATCATAACTAGGAGTTTATCAATCTCAACAAGAGTGATAACTCAAACAAAATATCCTAGTAGAACTTAAAAGATACTCTAACAAAATCTAGGTTCGAGTTGTCTATTGATGAAGTATATTCATTTATTCCCAACAGCTAGATGGATCAATGCGCAACCAAAATTTAGGATTCAAATTCTAACAAGATTTTTGAACCAATAGCAATGGTTTGAGTTTTGGACCTACCTTGGCCATGTACATAAAAAAGAGATATTTTGTGTTTAACCTATTTTGTGCAGTAGGAGGTACCTTGGTTTAAATTCCATAAGCGATCAGAATCAATGACCCATACAATTTCCAAAAGAGGATCGTTAACATGGTAAAATGAGTCATCAGATCAAAGTTTGGCTTTGAGATGGCATGGACCACCCAATCATGAAAATCAATGAATAATCATACATAATTAAAGACAACCCCTCAAGATTATCACCAACTTTTTATTGATAAAAGAAGGTAACCTGAAAGTCATCTAATCAATGAAAAGATAGCTACCTAATTTTACATAGCATGAATTTAATGCAAAATGTGGCAATGTTCTTCCCCTCTACCTAGCAAAAAGTAGGAGTAAATTTGCATGGCGTGAATCCAATATTTGGGAAGGGAATGACAATTTTCTTGTGCCACCCCTACCAAAGAAAATATCAATTCAAGTAAAGTGAATCCAAGATAAGGATGGTGGATAGATAATATATAAATTCATGTAAGGTGAATTCAATGCAAGTCAGTGCACCTCTCCCTAAGGGGAAAAGTCTATAAAAGTATCTCCTTGCCTTTATTTTTCTCATAAATTCTCAATGTGAAGTTAAAAAAAAATTTCTTGCCAAGAGATAAGAAAGAGCATACTACCTTAGAGAGCTTGCATATCCCTTCTTTCTCTCCTAAATGCTTCAAATCTTCCATATTTATCTTTCTTGACTCTACGCCCAATAGATAAATTCATTGTTTTTTGGGTTCCTTATCTTCTACAAGTAGAAAATCCCCTGTGAGTTGCGAAATCTATAGTGAAGATTCACTACACCCAACAAATCCTATCAAGGAATACAACTTCAACCAGCCATATGAACATCGGTTGGTGCTTATCTAGAAGGTGAATAAGATAAAAATTCCCTAGTGCTTTATGACCTATCAATTACCCACCTAATGGTTCACGCTGTAAAACTTCTAAAGAGATTTTGTAGACACCAAATCCTAACCATTTGTTGTTTATATATTTATATATAAATTTTTTATATATTTGTATTTATATATATTAACAAATCCTAGATGCTAATCATACTTTAATCCTAGCTTGCCACTTGGCAATGTTACCTCACCACTTCCAAACCCTAACCCTAACCTTCCAAAAGGTTATAAAATATCATTCACTTTTGTGAATGAGGATCCAAAAAGAAGCACCAAAAATCCATAGCAAGATTGCCAAAATCATGAGAGTAACCCTAACCAAAGTTTGGAGATCGAGATATTGAGAACCTAAATATATTCCCATTAGTTATGCAACTCAAAACCAGATGTATCAGGGCATCTATAAATACATAGATTCAGCTCTACATCTACACAGATGTAGGTTTTTGTTTAGCCAGTCCCTAGATGCAAACCCGTATCTACTTGATTATATTTTTAGCCCTAGAAGACACAAATCAAGTTAGGTGATAGCAAGACAATTTGATTTTATTGTTTTTTATTTCATGTATTTCATTTTATAGTTTGCAAATATTAGGGTTTTAGTTTTGGTAGTTTTCTTTCATTTGTATCAATAGGTGCTACTAACCTCATGTGTTTGCAAGCTCATGTGTGAAGGTTATAGGTCATTGGATGCTACTAGAGCAATGGATGGTCTACAAGGATAGTTGAAGCCCTTCCATGAATTGATTTGAGCAAAGGAGAGCTTTTACACCCACCATTCAATTTGATTTGCCAAATGGGCTTCACCCCTTTGTTCCCGTTGTGATCTAAATATAAGCAAGCGAAATTCTATTGTAACAAGACCCTTACAAATTTGGGGTAAATTACAATTATAAAATTATATCAAGGCTCCCAAAAAGTTCAAAATTAGGAGCATTTTATTTCATTGCAAATTGCTTGTTTATTTCTTACATTGTTTGGGTGTATCTTCATTGCTTACAAAATGGATATCATGGTGGGTCCCCAAAGGGTTCTATTTTGTATCTACCTTGCTATCTTGGATTCACTAATCTGTGTTTTTTTTGTTGTAGGTTTTGGATCCCCATCATGTGAAAATTTGGAAATTTGATTTAAAAGTTTTGGATCTTGTTCAGGTCTATTTAGAGCCTAAACAAACACATACTACATTTGGGAGATCTGAGTAGATGTCATTCTGCATCTGGGGTCCTGAGAAGATTCCCCTCTATGTCTAGGATTATAAACAAATGTGACACCATATTTGGAGAGTTGGTAGGAGAAAGCAAAAGGCTTCCAAATAAGTCTTTTCTAAAACCCTAGCTCTATTTTTGTAATTTTAAAAAATAAAAGAAAATATCTTTTGTTCTATCTCTATTTTTAGTGTAGGTAGTAGATCAAGAATTTTGTAAGAATTTTAGGATTTTTGTAGGTATTTTAAGTTTTTTTGCAAAAATCCAAAATAAGATGGCATTTTAGGGCATTTCTTTATCTTTTTAAGTTGCAAAAATCATATTAGTTGCATCTAGGGGTAAATTTGCATTCTAGAGAGAGTATTAGGTCACATAAGGGTTATATATCTACCCTATTTAGTTTTTAACATATATTTAGATATGCAAATTTGTGTTTGGTTAACTCTGAACATGGCCCTACATCTTAGCAAACGTAACTCTACATCTGAGCATATGCAGCTCTACATCTACTCAATCCTAGATCACATTTGCATCTAGATTTGTGTTTTAGAAGTATCCTAGGGCCTATTTGGAGCTTGTTTATTGTATTTAAGTTAGGTTTTTATCTATTTTATCTTTCTACCTACTTTTGTGTGTTTTTTGATTGTATTTATAGGCAATAAATTAGAATTACAGCGTATATTTGCATCTTACAATAATTTTATACTTTTTTTATAAAACCCTAGAAAACAAAATTGAAACATCACACACTTTGCATAAATTTTCATTCCACACCGTTGCATGACAAGTGTGAGGAAAACCTCTTGAATGATTTGGATTTCATCACCAACTATTAGATACCCCTAGAATAAGCCATTATTATCATGATAGTTTCTTCGACTTCATCACCAAGAAACTAGTTACTCTTGGGGTTAGCTTGAGGTAATAAAGGTTAGATGCCCTTCAATTCCTAAGGCTTAATAATTTGTGGAATCGCAACTATCATTTATACCCAAGCTCACATGAGAGTGAAGCAAAATCCCAAATGGGCTGGTAGCAAGGCACTAGACAATGTGTCCTCTCAAAGAGGTATTTAGTTTCCCTAGGTTACACCTATTACCAAGCCTCATTTAGAAATATTCATTATTTGTTCGTGATTTATGCTTTGTTAGAGGGGTGAGTTCAAACACACCATTTTATATTTCATTCCACCACCTGTCTTGCATAGTTTTTAGGCCTAAGGTTTACATAAAACACACCAAAAAAACTTAAAAAAAAAAAAATGATCAAATTCAAAACAGAGCATTACAAAAATTAAAAACTCTTGTTTGCTTGGTTCATAGTGTATATCTCACATCTTGGCACACACACACCTTGTACAGTCTCCCTAGCTTATGGTATTTACCTGAATTCAATCCAGAGCTTTGGACCAATTGCTCGTAAGCCAACCACCTTCACCCATGGTCTATTTTGCTCAAACTTCCCATCCCCTAGCCACTTCTATGGTTGGCCAAGCTGATGTGTCGAGGACTATGTATCTTGACTTATCCATTGGTCCCTCTCACATAGCATCCACCTCAAATGTAGACATAATATAGAGGGTGATCCACACTTCTATCCTTGGTACCCCCTGCACTAAACCATCCACACCTACTGATAGCCGTATCACCTACATATATTTTTATGTCGTTAGAGCCTATGTGAACTTGGCATTCCCATATTTTTCATCCCTTACCATTCCACTTGTTCCTACCTTTTAGTAGAAATCCACATATTCACACCCTAATAGCACTAGCTATCTCTTCATTAATCCCCTCCTCAAACCAACATCCCTAAACCAAAATCCACCATTGGCATCCAACCCACATATCTAAATCCCATTTACCCACACCACCATTTTTTCTAACCCACTTTATGAAGTACATGTTAGGACTATAATGGAATGAAGAAGATGAGAAATTTTATTGATACAAAAGGTTACAATATATAGGCATAAGCCTATATGAAAAGTTTCAATGATGATGACAAGTTTCAAAAAGTAGGTAGGCATAGTGCACATTAGAATACATTAATTCTAACATTTCCCCTTACTGTGCACTATCCTAACTATTGAAAAAAACAAGTCAATATTAGGTAACATTTTCCCTTAATGTTTATTTCTAAAAAAAACTATCATCCTCCTTTATTTTTTATTTGGTCTAGGCTCTTGCTCTTTGCGCTTGGCTCTCCAACTGTGAATAATTCTAGATCAACAGTGTATACATCTCGGTCTGTTGCCTCAGTGTCAGCCACTTCCATAGTCTGTTGCCACTATATTAGCTATCTAAGTGCCTCAGGGTCATCATGGGTGCCTTAGGGTCAGCCACTTCTGGGTCTGTTGCCTCTACAGGTCATCCTCAGAGGATGTTGCCTCTCGTAGGTCATTGACTAGATCCACCATAAATATAAAATCCCTCCTCATGGTGAACTAAATCTAGAAGGTGTCGGTCTCTCCCAAAAATGCACCTTAATACATAATAAAAAAAGAGCCATGAAATATAATAAAATGAGCCATATAAGCCAAATATGGAGGAGAAGAAGAAATAAGAAAGAAGAGAATCTTCTGAAGTGTCTTCGTCTGTAGTCTTCAGAAGTTGATCCGAAAAAGACCTCGGATAGAGTCTAAGGTGTTAATATTCTATAGTCCCTATAGTAGGTGTCCTTATGGTGATATTTCATCCCATTAGAATGCATGGATAACCAGTTACTACATCTGCCAGGTCTATAGAAAAGGTGATTAGGTACAAGGATCACATACAAAATACCTTGGGAGTGTCGGGTTCCACTGAGAGTGCACTCCAAGGTACAAAACTTTTGAGGCTAAAAAACTCAAATTAAATAGCCTCAAAATTACATATGGACACCACCATTTTGTCCATCGTGGAAAAACCTTTCCAAAGACTATAAATACCCCTATGTTTCGCTATCAATAGGGCCTTCAAGTTGCAGAAAAACAACATATCTCTCTTGACAAGAAAAAGAAAAACATCACTCTCTAGTGGAAATAAAACATCATCACAATGGACCATCTAAACCTTCCACTCTATTTTTAAAAACATTAAAAACAATTACCAATAATACCATATTGTCGGCCTCTCTCACTCCCAAGTCTTACATAACAAGCCCCCTTACAATAGGTTAAATAAAGTGGCCCCTCCACTTTATATATGGTGCCCTTTTATATATAGAAAATAAAATTAAATCATGGGCACTTCAAAAATAGACAAACTAAAATGGTCGTCATTCAACAAAAAAACATAATTTCTAACCATTTGACATCAACAAGAATTATGGGCTGCCAATGAAATGAACATTTTACCACTATTATTGCCAAACACGTCAACGACGCCAATTACAATCCAACTCTTGCCTCCATCACTGGTAACACAACTCCAAATATATTACAGTGATGAAAAAACATGTCATCCAATGAAACTAAATGGCAATTTAATAATGCCACAACAAATGCCCACCGTTGAAAAATATTTGCATCGCTCCTCCTTGAACATGACATCCACGACAGCTTCATCAAAAAACACATAGACGTCTGTCACTTTTTTAAAAATAGCTGGTACCATCAGACTATTGTAGCTTACTAATAGGTTTTACTAGGCCACTCAGCTAAATACGATGGTATCCAAACTCTTTATCAGGTTTTACCACGGCCACGACGTCTATCTTCGTAAAAATAGTTACCGACAGAAAAAGTTACCGCCCACAGCATTTTTTTGTTCAGAATATTTTGCATAAATATGCCATCTTCAACCACTTGCATCTTGTCTATGGATCCATTAGCATAGGGATAGCATCTCAAACTAAACTCAAAAACAAACTTCCACTATGATGGCCATTACGTAATCAACATCACATTTTATGGATGAAAGCATAGAAAAAAAACCACGTTTGAGAGAGCTTCTTTGGGAGAAAATTACGTGGGTCATTCTACCATATCTCATGTCACATGCACATTGTCGCTCCTTATTAGGGATCAAAACTCCATTCCAAGTCTACACCTTCATATTTGTGACAAACATCCATCCCGTCCAACACTCGCCAAACATAGCCATATTAAAAATGCAAATCACACAATTTGTAAAAATTTACTTAACAGCATGTGAATCCGGCACATCACCGCGTAGTGGAGTCACGTAAAATAGCACATAAACATATCTACAACCCACAAGAACTTCTATTAAGGGGCCACCAATGCATCTCGCTTGATCAAGGATTGTGGCTTTCACGTCCATGTCAGATCAATAGGTCGCACGTGTTGCAAAAAAATTAAATTTCCTCAATACAACTTCTTCTCTCGCCTCATCTTTAGATCCCGAGATCTCAATTTTCTGCAATATTCTTTAATGTTTGCTACACAAGGGGTTATTCGCCATGGTATCCTCCATATCCATGTGACCTTCATCAAGTCTGTGGTCCCCTGGAGCTTCTTCATCGATGCTTCAAAAAACCTCCTTCTGCATCGAGCTCCTTCCCAGGCTGCAGTGGGTGTATTTGTTTGAGGAATTGTTACATCGTTGAACAGGATATTTAAATGGAAAAATAAATTACTCTTTGAAGTCTATGTGTCGGGCATCTTTCATCATGGCGGTGGATGACGTACTGTGTCAAAACGTCTCCTTCTCCAGCAAAGGATGACTCCTCTGATGGCTCCTCCATTGGTCTTATCATAACATATTGGGCTTGCAATGCCCATAGCATCATCGACGCCCACGGTGGTATCACCATCATTTTCTCTAGTACGTAGGCATGAGATATAGCAAAACATCCAGCACCTCACTGTTCCATTTTTTGATCTGTTTTAGGAAGTCGGGTGTCATACTAAGAGCAGATCAACTCCCACTGATGTTAGTCACTTCCATGCATACGACATCCATTTGGATGAGAAAAAATTCTAGTCCATGACTATAGTGTCAAACTCCCTCCAAATATCTTGATACTACTATTATTGCTATATGTGCATGTAGAAATCAAAAAATTCACCATTAATCACGCAAAAACTATATGTTTAATGCCCGCTCAACGGCGACAGTAGGATTCTAAATTGGAACCTCCAACCGATAAATAAGCATTGGTTTGAGCCCATTCGTCCATGGTTAACATTCAAATTCATCACCTAATTCTTCATATGCAACTGTAGAATAACTGGATGAAATTTCATGTTAAAATTATTGCTAACACGTGGTTCTCACACGTTTAACTCATTCAAACTCGAACACTTACACATATATACTACCACACAAGGTTGGAAACTGATGGTAGGCGCATGATCCAGAATGATGATTGCACACATCTCATATCTGCCACCACACCCATCAATAAAACAAAAACACACATGACAATAACAATGGCACAAGAACCTATGGACGACCACCTCCCTTTCTCCATGATATTTTCCATGACTAAAAGTGTAATCATGGTTATTACGTCTCGAATGAAGCCTTCTTAAACCATTTAAATCTCATTTATTGTTTCATAATGAACCGCCTGAGTGCATGTGAGTTTCATAAGACCCACTAGCTAAGGCGACATCAGGCTTATTTTTTAGGGTTGCCACTCTGCCTGGTATCAGCCATGGTGTATTCTTTGTTGTGTGGCTCCTACCATGGATGTACTTTCGTAATGTGGTTCTCCTCCATGCAAGCGTCATGGATCTAGCTTTTGCTATAATAGTAGCAAGTTCACATTACAATAGCTTTCTGAAATAGTCTACCAATGACCTTCAAAATAAAAAACTTAAAAAATAGAGATAGCAAATTGTTGGTCTGGGAATGGGGTTAACTATAAAAAATGGGGTTGCAATTACTGACTAGATTTCTCATCCCCTTTTTGACCAGATAGGCCTGAGGGGAGAGGATACTCTCTAAACTAGTATAAGCTACACCACCAAATGGGGGAGGGGGGGCTAAAAAAAAATTAGTAGAGGAGGGAGGATTTCCATGAAGGAAATCCTCCCTCAAGGATTTTCACAAGGTAGGGAAATCCTGCTCTGATACCAAATGTTAGGACTATAATGGAATGAACAAGATGAGATATTTTATTGATACAAAAGGTTACAATATATAGGCATAAGCCTATATGACAAGTGTCAATGATGATGACAAGTGTCAAAAAGTAGGTAGGCATAGTGCACCACTATGCCTAACTACTTTTTGACACTTATCATCATCATTAATACTTGTCATATAGGCTTATGCCTATATATTGTAACCTTTTGTATCAATAAAATATCTCATCTTCTTCAAAAAAAAATAGTGGAGGAGGGATAATTTCCATGAAGGAAATCCCCCCTCAAGGGTTTTCACAGGGTAGGGTAAGCCTGCTCTGATACCAAATGCTAGGACTATAATTGAATGAAGAAGATGAGATATTTTATTGATAAAAAAGGTTACAATATATAGGCATAATCCTATATGACAAGCTCAAGTACATATTCAATACCACCCACAACAACAACAACCACAACAAACCAAGCTCCCTCTACAGATAATTATTAGAACCAATAGTATACTCGACCATCTCGCAACTACACTCCATTACCTGAGCCACTTGTTAACATTCCAATGGTTGTATGAGGTGCAAATTATTACATTACCACAAATTAAACCTAAATACCCTACCAAATATGGTAAAAACTTTAAGGAGTACCAATATTGCACCTTTCATCATCAGAAAGGTCATGATATTAGTAGTTGCTATTCGTTCAAAGATATAGTCCAATATATGATAGACAAAGGGACTATTAATATTGATAACCCTTTGGCACAACAAAACCAAAATCTTCATATTTACCAACACCACTTCCTCATTGTGAGAAAACATAGCCAACAATAGGAACATCAACTTCCATAGCTACCCCTAACTACGTCAACCATATACCTAATACACAATAATACCAAGGTTTTATAAGTGTTATCCATATTGTCATCTGAGGTCAAAGGAATGTCAATCGAACACAATAACCAAATGAACCAACACCAGTGGTACTACCTCCTACGATGCCATCACCCATCATGCCTCTACAATTGAGTCACACTCATCCACCACCTACAATTCATCTCCAAAACCAACCACCAAGAGCAACCATCACATTAAGGATTTAGTTGATGCATAGCTAAATTGTCAATTTATGATCTCATATAGTAGTCTCCCCCACATAGAGAGACACTTATGGACATCCTAAATTCCATTGAAATTTAGACTCAATATCCCAATACCTTTAATAAATTCATAGGGAGTGTTCAAACGTGCATGGAGACCTCAATTACTTTTTATGATTTTGATATGAAGACAATGCCATCAGAGTCACCAAATCCTCCATTACATATTATTGCTCATATTTATCATAAACCATTTAAGTGAGTGCTAATCAATATTGGTTCCTCTATCAATATCATCACCACCATAGCACTTCAGCACCTTAACCTCCCATCTTCACATATCATAAAATCAACCTTCACCTTGTGGGCATTCAATAATGCTCTATGTTCCACAATAGGAAATTTTGTCCTACTTGTGACAATGAGGGTGACGACAATTCATATATTATTCCATATCTTGGAGGTGGCCATGTAGTACAACATACTTCTTGGTTGCCCCTAGATTAGAGACATGAAATGTGTTCCCTCAATGTTGCACCAATGTTTGAAATATGTGCATGAGGGAAAGGTCCATTGCATCCTAGTTGACACTGAACCATTTAAGTACTACAACTTGATCTCAAATCTATATGAACCATCACTTCCATCCACTCATCTATTCATCACTCCACTCACCACTAGATCCACCTCAAACACAAACACATCATCCAAAGCACCCATTTTGGAAGCACTCCCCATCACCAATCCAAATCAAGCTTCCACTTCAACATCTCATCACATTCTTCCCACATCTCATTCTTCATCACAACCTACACCATTTACATTTTTTTAGGTCCAATCATTGCATCAAACATCTACACAAGGGGGAAAAGCCTCCACATCATTTGCATCACCAATCATCAATCATCACTCATCATGCACACCATCAATTTCACAAGCACCATCCATCATCCAATCTCAACCTGAGACCCTAACCATTAGCCAATCCATTTACCCAAATCCACCTCCACTTCAACCAACCAATATCGTATAGATTAATTTATCTATTCATGAGATGCCATCATAGCATACGTCATTTCCCACACCTAAGCCTTAAATAACCCTTGATCCCTCTACCTCGGCACTTGAGTCATCCACATTAGCACCCACACAAGTTCCAGTCCATCTCCCTAATCCTAGAATTAGCAAGTATGTGGTTCAAGATGTTACAATAAAATTACCTACTATTAAGACTGTTAGAGACTACGGTCATCCATGAGACCCACCTCTAGCCATATGCATGGTTTATAAAATGGGTTCAAATCCAAATATAATTATATTTGTTTATGGGAGAATTGATTCTTCATCTGCTCCACTCCCTCCTAATGAACCCAAACAACATGTTTGTGCTAAAATAAAACACATGTCCAACCCAGATTTCCTAATGATATACTTTTGGTAGGTTAACTAGCAGGGATATGGCTTAGGACAACATGAATAGGGTACTCACGATATCCTTTAACTTCATTATCGAGAGGTGTATGATCAATCTGACCTATGATATAGACCACAATCTTCCACTTCCTCTTTTGAACAAACATTTCAATGACTCACTATAGATCCTGAATAAAATGGTGAAGAGGATGAAGATAGCGATCATAGTGAGAATGATTATGAGGCTTTATCAAAAATGCAACCACAATTTTCCATGATTAATTATATTTTCATTGATGACTCTAATGAATATTATTACGATGAATATGACATGTGCTCTATTACCTTTGATAGTTTTGAAGAAGAGTGAGTTCCCATTGTGACTTTCATCAAGGAAGATGAGTTCTACCTTAGAATGTTCTCCATCTATCGACCCATATTTTGCTTACTTCTTTCGAGGGAGTAAACTAATCCACCTATTGAACCACCACCACCACCTTGGTCACCTAAGAGACATATGTTTCATTCGTCAATTTTAGAGTAGTTGCTCCCTCGAGAGTGGGAATGGGAAAACCCACCCTCTACATCGCAGCCACCATTTTTCCACAAAGTTAACATGATTTTTGTTGACTTGATGATGCCCCTCTACAATCCATACGATTTGGCAAAACTAATTCCTATTGACATAATCCTCATCAATGTGGATTAGATCTCATCGCCCTCATCTATTTTTGAATTTATCCTTTTGAAGGAATTGTTAATAACTTCTGTTGCTTACATTCCTCCATAGCCTTTGCCTTCACCTTAAACCTCTGCTTCTTTTATCTTTCATACTAAAATAGAAGAATTTATTCTAGCAGAGTTTGATAATTTTATTGATGACATGCATTTAATCCCAATGCCACATCAACTAGAATAAGGTTTACACATGGCAATTGAAGGTACTATAGATGTAAACCTAAGAATAGATGCAGATAATTCATAAATTGTAAAACTTGGAGAAATTTTGTCTACTAAAGAGAAAGAGTGATTCATAGACTTACTCACAAGAAAGGACATATTTGCATGGTCTTATAAAGATATGTCTGGCCTTGATCCTAATTTGGTAGTTCACAACTTCACCTTGGGTTTTGATGCTAAGTCGATTAAGCAAAAGCTAAGAAATTTACATCCTACCATAGCCCTCATGGTCAAGGAAGAAATTCAAAAGTTATTAGATGTGGGTTTCATTCAACCCATTGACTACCTTGAGTGGATTTCAAGCATGATACCCATTCGCAATTCCAATAGGATGATTCGAATTTGCATCAACTTTTGAGATCTCAATAAAGTGTGTCCTAAGGATGACTTTCCTTTACCAAATAGTGACACTCTCCTAGACTCTACTATAGGCCATGAAATGCTTTATTTAATGGATGGTTTTTTAGGATATAACCAAATTTAAATTAATCCCAATGACCAGCACAAAACATCATTCACAATGCCTTGGGGGACTTTCTACTACAAGGTTATGCCATTTGGCCTCAAAATGTAGGAGTTACATACCAACGTGTCATATTCCATGATTATATGCATAATATCATTGAAGACTATGTAGATGATTTGATAGCTAAATCTATAACATATCTGGATCACATCGATGTATTGCAAAAAAAATTTGATCAATTTCTCAAGCATAATGTGAAGTTGAATCCTAAGAAATATGTTTTTGGAGTTACATCAGGTAAACTTCTAGGTTTCATTATGTCCAAGTGTGGCATCAAAATGGACCCAAACAAGGTCAAGGCCATTATGGAAATGCCTACCCCAACAAACTTGAAGGAGTTGTATAGATTATAAGGAAAGATCCAATCAATCCATCACTTCATCACGTAACTCTTAAACAAATGTAGATCATTCAATCACTTACTACAAAAGGGGGTCACATTTTTATGGACCAATGAATGTCATGAGAATTTTGATGACATCAAATGATATTTAGCTTCTCCATCAGTTCTAACACCACCTCACTCGGGGTCCCTTTTCATATTTATGTCTCAACAACAGATTTTGCATTAGGGACAATGCTTCCATAGAAGAATGAAAATAATCGAGCAAGTATTTTATTATATTAGTCAAACATTGGTCAATTATAAAACCAGATATACATATGTGGAAAGTAGTAGTTTTTGCCACTAAGAAACTTAGACATTATATGCTAGGTCACACCACTTATGTCATAGCTCAAGAAAAGCCTCTACATTATGTGATGAATCACACATACAACAACACCAATGCCATAAAATGGATAATGTATTTAACAAAATTTAACCTTGAATTCATTATCCAACATTCCATTAAGGTCAGGTGATAGCCGATCATCTCGTAGAAGCTCTACTTCTAAATAATCAACATTTGTTTATTGATCTTCTATATGATTCGATATTCAATATCACTGGACAGGAGGAATATGTCATCCCTGAAGATGATGTTGATATCACCTTATTCTTTGATGGTTCCAAGTGGTAGAAAGGACAAGGTGCAGGATTCGTGTTTCATAAACCTCAAGGGATACCCATACCTTTATCATTTAAACTCAACTTCCCATGCACAAACTGTAGATACCAAAATCTAGCCACTTGTCATCCATCTAGGTCTTCTTGCCATCTTTACCCCTTAATTTATGTATATCTAGACATATTTGTTAAATATATGTTTAATATTAATATTTTAATATTATATTTTATATATTTAATAAATATAAATATATATATGTAAATAAGTCCTTGTAACCACCAAAAAGTCTCACACTCGAGGCGTAATTCTATTGCAATAATTGATAAAATCATAACATACATACAAGAACAATAAATTGACAACAAATGAATCAAGAAGAAATACGTTTTATTCTATTGTATTCAAATTCAACATCAAATTACAGGTACATCCCTCTTAGGGATAATCATTTTGATACAATATTACAATAGGAGTATGCAATTATTTTCCTCTTAAGGGTAGGTGTGATTTCTAAGTGCCTTTCAGGATGACACGAACTACTCTAGGGTGGAGGTGCCCTCTTCTTCACGATGGGGAAGGAACTTGATATTGGTTCTCCTTTGAAACTGTTCCCTACGGTCAAGAAAAAACATAGAAGTGTCAAAAATATAGGCAGCCTCTCATGATGAGGCCCTTTGAGGAAAATTGCATAATGACACCATTAAACATGCATAATCAAGAAAACATGGAAAGTGCTTCTAAACTATGCAAACTAAATCAAGATTCATACTATAGCATAAAGATAAGTAGCAGCTACATTATGCATGGATCAAATGTGTAAAAATAAGCATAAACATGAATAAATAAATCATTTAAGTCCTAATTGAAGCATAACATGAAGAAGCTAATCTAACCTAATTCTATGATCAGAAATCTGCTAAACTGCAATTAAACTATGAAAAAAGATAATCTAACCTAATTAACCAGACATAAATGAAAAGAGGAAGGTGATGATACCTTTACTGCAAACTGTAGCTCTGGTGAGCGTTCTACACTGTAAATGGCAAAGCTAAAAGTCATGATTAGCACTCTGATAGGCTTACCCTCAATTCCAAGGGCAGTAGGCTTGACCTCCTTGTCCAATTGATGTTCAAGGGTCGCCTTCGATGTCCTTCTGATAGTTTTGGTGGTTGAATCACTATGATGGGCCTTCATTTGCCTAGATTTGTGTTTCTTGGATCTTTTAGGCTCCTAGAACTTCCATGACAAATTGATCTTTGGGTAAATAGCAAAGTGGCCTTCTCAAATTTTTGAATTCAGTATGCAATTCGACAGGGCTTCGCTACTCGCTTGATCAATTAACTCTCTATTGACAATTCGACAGTGCTTCACTATTCAAATCATCTATATCTTCTCCTCATTTTGAGGGGGTATTTATAGGATGCCTTAGGATTGGGGGTGGCTTCCTGGAGAAGCCAAGATCAAGAAGAGGTGGTTATGACAGTTGGAATGGAAGCCTCTGGAATCTTTTGTCCATTAACTGCCTTCTTCTAGATCAAATGGTCATTCCAACCGATTTGGCTCAGATTGGAGACCACAAGTACCAGCTGTGGTTATCATTCAAAATCCCAACGGTAAATTTTTGACCGCATGTGGACTGTAGGGTTAACCCGCGGTTCGCAAAATTTAGAAAAAAAATTATAAAATTTTTAATTTTTCTATTTTTTAAAATGCAATTAATGTCATTTAATGCATTCTTGACCTGTTTGAATGACAAATTTTATTTGTAGGCCTGCATGATGACATATTTTTGTAATTTTATCAATTTTTAGATGTTTTTGATGATTTTTAGGTCATTTTTAAATGTGTTTGCTTGTTTTAGTTAGTTTTTTCCTTATATCATGTTGTTTATTTTAGAGGTTGACCTCTAGAGCTTGAGAGCCTGACATTCTTAAGACTCTCTATGGATACCTCACTCCTGAAGAGTGAGAGTGGTTTGGAGCTATCAGCTTCGGCTATGTATTGGATCTACCCACTATCCAGGTAGATCAGGCCTATTTTACTACGTTGGCCCGATGCTGGAATGCACGGACCAACACATTTCACTTGCCTATAGGTGAAATTATGGTTACCCTAGAGGACATTTATAGGATCTTTAGGATCCCCATTGATGGTGAGGCCATCGTCTCTTCAACTTCTGGGGCTAAGGAGTCTGTCTTTGATTCCATCTTTGACACCCGAAGCAAGGAGGCTCAGCATGCCATTGACCACAGAGGGGTTCACATTGGCTATTGGTAGGGTAAGAATGTCTTCTTCATATGCGAGGCCATTTTTATGCACCTAGTGGTGCAATTTGTGCTTCCAAACTCCTCGGGCACAAGGATTCCCTGGAACCTTCTAGCTACTATGTGCAGAGTTGTTCAGAGCTCCATCTGTCGACAATTGCTATTGGCCTGGGGGAGTACCTTGCTCTACTAGTTGTATCAAGAGATCTACCATATCACTGACCAAAGCCATCGGGGTATCAGCTACAGTCTACTTCTTCATATTTGGGGCTGGCAGCACATCAGGATAGAGTGTCCTAGGGAGCTGCCCCTGCATATCATGGAGATCAATGATGTCCATCAATGTTATGCTACCTACTGGCCTCGAGAGGAGGAGGGCTTCTGGAGCAGGACCCATGCTAGCGAAGTCTAGCATTATATTACACGATTTTTAGGACTCAGTCCAGAGGATATCAAGTGGTGACCCTACACAGAGTGCCCTGACTGGCCTGAGGTCAATGAGCGGCTTCAACAGGCTCATCGTGATAGATGGTTACTCATCCAAAAGTTTGAGATCAAATATTACCTGTTTTATTCTTGCATATTGTGGTAGTTCAGCCTAGTGCAGGATATTCCAGATATCCCCTTCATCTACAGGCGCCTGGCATTAGAGTGATATCTCATATGGGTTCAACCTCTAGCTCTAGGGGATGCTCTAGATTATTTCTAAGAGACTGGAGTTGACCAGCCTGTTACTACTCTAATATATGATGAATGGTGGTCCATGCTATGATGGCATGAATCAAGGCCTCTAGGAAAATTTGACGATCAGGTAGAGGCAGTTGCAGATCCTTATGGGCACAGGTGCACCAATGGATAGAGGGTGGATGGAGCACAGAGAGCACTACCAAGGAGGTTCCTAGGGATGACCCAAATGATGAGGCCCTAGAGGAGGGTTAGGTTCCTCCTGGTAGTGCAAAGGGGTTGCTCTTAGCTCAATTTGTTGACTTGTAGAGTTAGTTGGACATATATCAGACTTAGTAGCATTATTGAGACACTACCATCGCCACTCTAGAGGTGAAGCTAGTTGACTGATACAGTCAGCTAGCTAAGGCACAAGACGAGATCACCAGCCTCATAGAGTGAGCGATAGTAGTAGAGGCTTGATTTTAGGAACTCACTAACACCTACAATGTGGCATTGGCATAATGGGGTGAGGCAGTTGCAGAGAGGGACCTTCTTAGGCTACAGAGGGGAGACCCTACATCCTCTCAAATTGTCATGGGGCCACCAATCACTCCACTAGTTATAGGTATTGATCCGATGGCAAATATCAGATGACTCACTTCTCTCATGGAGGAGAGAAATGACCATTTGATCTAGAGGGCAACTCGCATATCTCAGCTAGAGGGCTTCATCGAGCTGAGGGGTTTACAGGTTCTCGAGGATAGGCAAGTTGTAGGGTCACAGAGGACCAAGACTAGGACCATAGGGAAGTCCTCAGTGAGTTCCAGCCATCGGACTCATAGGATCAAGCGTACTCATCGATCTTCTAGCACGCATGGAGCCAACTCTCACAGGAGCCATAGGGATACCGGGGGTAATTCGCAAGCTGGGGGTGCAGGCCCTCCTTAGCACACATTTTTTATATATGTATTACACCATTTTTGAGTGTAAGGTCGAGGACCTACATAATTATAGCCTACAGGTATTTTTGTACTCCCGATGTACTCTAAGACACATATTTATATATGATATGATCATTATCATTTTATGGCTCATTATTGTGTACTCATTTATTTTTGATTTTATGTTTATGTGATGCACACGGATGCTATATTTATGTTATGTTGATGCTATATGATGTGATGTATGATGTCATGCACTAGCTAGCTATTTAATTTATGATGATGATATGTAGTGATCTAGATGCTTAGATGTGCTTTTTATGATGGATGCATATGTATGTGATGTTTTTCTCTTAACGCATATTTGATATTACTTTATTATATGCATTAATGTATGTAATGATTTATTTACATGATGTTAATCTAATGTAAATGAACCTGTATGTTTTAATCACTTAAAATATAAGGAATTGATGCAGATATGTTTATCAATATAATGGATGACACCACAGAATGTATAAAAATCATGAATGTAATTAAAAATCCTTAAAATAAGAATTTAATTAATTAATCACCCATATATGAAATTCAATGGTATGCAATTTTTATGATGCGAATGATATAATGTGTCATTCGATTTTCTTTTGCAATTTTGAAAAATGTGCATGATATAGTTAGTGGTCGTCTAAATATTATTGCTAATATCCATCCGGTATCTATCTTATATGTTGATTGTGCTTTATATAATAATGTACCATGGATTTGATACTTTGCAATTTGATGATTTATATGGTTGCAATTTTTGGACACTTTGTTTCTATAGGAGAATTTTTTTAGGTTTTCCATGAGACTCAAACACCCTAATAGACTTATCAAAAGTTGCATACTAACCACACTAGACTTCTGAGATTAAAGGCTTTTGCTAGGATAGACCCTAACTGTTAATTATCCCTATGTGTGCAAATTATTATTTTAAGATAAGACACGAGCGTTCATCGATGTCAGACAGTATTCTTTTAGCCCATTGCTAAGATAGGGGTTCC
This sequence comes from Wollemia nobilis, assembly GCA_028583015.1. Classification (NCBI taxonomy): domain Eukaryota; kingdom Viridiplantae; phylum Streptophyta; class Pinopsida; order Araucariales; family Araucariaceae; genus Wollemia; species Wollemia nobilis. Next base: position 4,707,071 of record JAQPPZ010017192.1, read on the forward strand.
ACAATTGTCTTATCCAATCTCAATTTTAGATTTTAGTTGGACTAAGCCACTAGGAAATGCAAGACACCTGAAGCTAGCTCTTCCACATTAAAACATTGGTCTTGTTCATAAGCGAGGTGCTAATGCATCAGACATATCGTCATGCATAAGGTATAGTAGTGCTGAGAATTCTAGGGATTTAGGCTCATTACTTTCTATCCCTCAATTTTTAGGATAATTGCTCATATGTAGTGAAGCAAGGGAATTAATTCCATATTCATTTTGAACTGTCTTTGGATATTCATTTGATCTCTCTTCGAACTGGATTTTGGATCTTCATTTGATCTTCGCTCGAACTTTTGATTTATGATATTCATTTGATCTTCACTTTGAATTTTGATTTAAGCTTGTTTTTTGATCTTCACTCGATCTTCACTTTCGGTATTTACATTTGATAATTTTCTTCAGAAACTTTCCTTTTGGGGGATTTACTTGGGAAAACTATTTTTGGTATATCAATTGATAATATCGATCTTATGATATCAATATGGGATATCATTCTGGGAAGTCGATCTATGATATCGATCTAGGGTATCAATCATGAGGATTGATGTGGGATATCACTATGGTATATTGCTCATTTTATCGTAAGTAAGGGATTCTGAATAGGGAACTAACCTGTCCTTTTTCCAACTGCCAACATTTCCCATACCATTCGCATAGAGGGATAAGCAAGAATAACTCTTTTCGCTTCAGGATACCCGATCCTGCTTCATGGCTTTCATCTTCCCCTATTCCTTGTTAGTATTATTTAGATTTTTTGATTAGTGATAGGCTTCTGATATGCTAAGGGCTATACTAACTGAACCTTAGCTACAAAAGCAAAGCAAGATTTCTACCAACTCTTGATAAGACCACTAGGTATGGCTGAGTGACCAAAAAACCCTAGTATATCTCCATAGCAACATTATAGGTTGTGTTGAAAAATACAATTACTCACATGAATGATGTATCATGATAAATGCAAAGATGCATGATTTGAACATAAACATGGTGTCGTTTGTAAGATTGACAAACATAATCCCTCCTACTATGAAATGCAATGGATGATGAATGCCTAAATACAATGTAGTAATGCAAAAAATGCATATGTGAATGCAAAATGACGATGCAAAAATTCAAATGCGAAATGCAAATGTTTTTTGGATTTTATGTTTTAACAATTTTTTTTTTGGATTTTATTGATTTTACAATTTTTATGGGTTTTGAGCCTCATAATTGACCAAAGGGCAAGTGCATGCCTCTAGAGCCTTTAGATTGACCAAGCAATTTTTGAGAATCCTTGGAGGTTTTAGGATTGACCAAAAGGATTATAGGTGCCTTTGGGGCATTTTGGGATGACCAAGTGATTTTGAGAATCCTTGGAGCCTTTGGGGTTGACAAAGCAATTTTTCAAAAACTCTTGGTGCCTTTTACATTTGTAGGGCTAATAGATTTCTTTGGATATTTTTAGGATGACCGAGCGATTATAAGCAAATCCTCGGTGCTTTTAACAAACACGACCAAGAAGTTTTAGGGACCCTTGGAGCCTTTTGGGATGACTGAGTGGCTTTGACCCAACCCTCAAAGCTTTTGAGGTTGACCAAAGGTCTTATAGATGCCTTTGGAGCTTTTTGATTGACCAAACCACTGATGAGAGTGTTTGGAGCTTTTTAGGATGACCGAGTAGTTACAAGCAACTTTGGGAGCCTTTTACTATGCTACTTCAAGCATAAAATGCCTTAATATGGATGATGTTGAGATTTTCATGCTCTTCAACATCCCCTAGTGATGTTATGCGATAGGTACCCAGACCAATTTTTTTAGATATGATGTAGGGGCCTAGCCAATTAGACGTGAATTTGTCTCTCATATCTGGCGATAAATTAGAGTTCTGTTGGTTTTCTTTCAAGCCAAGATCCCCAACTTCAAAGTCTCTCTGGTGGACTTTGACATTGTAATCTCATTTTAGTCGCTCCTGATAAATGCAGAGATGCTCCAGGGCATTCACACGACATTCATTGAGTAGCATTAGTTGATCCAGTCGAGCTTGCCGTGCAATGTCATCATCGATGAACTATTTCAATACGATGCGTAGTGTTGGAATTTCTAATTCTAAGGGCATAATGGCCTCAGTTCCATATACTAGTGAGAACGGTGTTGCCCCAGTGGGCGTTCGAATACTAGTTGTGTAAGCACATAGCGCAAGGGGTAGCTGGATGTGCCAGTATTTGTGGTTTTCTTATACTATATTTTTCAAGATGGCCACTACTGTCTTATTTGAAGCTTCAGCCTACCCATTTGCTTGTGAATAGAATGGAGTCACAAAATTGTGTTTGATTCTATATTTATATGTCAAAGCTCTCACAGTTTTGATTTTGAAAGACATTCCATTATCCGATATTATTTTGGATGGAATCCCAAAATGACTTATGATATGATCTAGTATAAACTTTGCTATATGAGCTCTAGTTGTCATTGTTAAGGGTATTACTTCCACCCACTTTGTAAAATACTCAGTATTTATGATTATGAATGTATGTCGGCCTGATGACGAAGGAGAGATCTTGCCTATAAGACCCAATATCTACTGATTAAATGGCCAAGCCACTTGAATGGGTTGTAAGGACTATGATGGAAAGTGCATAAGATTAGCATGATGCTGGCATTTAACACAGTTATTGACATACGCATTGCACTCTTTCTCCATAGTGAGCCAATAGTAACCCATTCTAAGGATGCACTTGACGATGGCCATGTCGTTGAAATGTCCATTGCACGTACCATCATGGGCTTGCAAAATCGCCCATGATGCCTCTTGGGGCTCTAACCAATGAAAGAGAACTCCATCGTAGCCTCGTCAATACAGGATATCTCCTATTAAGACATATTTGGCCGCTTTTTGTTTAAATGTACACTTTGCAGCACACAAAAATCCCTTTGGGATTATACTAAGCTTTAGGAATTCTTTAATTTGCGTAATCAATTTTGATAAATCTCAGCTTCAACTGCTAAGACGACTTGCTCCCCTTGTTTATTTACCTTTGCAAATGCAGACTCAGAAAAAACCCTATGGTGAATGGTAGTACCACTGCCCATGGGACTTTGAGAGGTTAATGATCCCCAGGGTGCCTTCTTAAGAAATTTTTTTTCTCTACAGAACCATTCAACTTGTGGTTCTACACTGATCATGTTGATCGATTCTTTGTTATCATAGGCTGCACGCTCTATTATTGGATGTGAAAGCATCTTGACATGGATGGTAGTGAAATAAGTAGATGGATTATGGGGATTAAATATCCCAAATAATCCATGGTATCTGTAAACCTATTTGATGATCGAGGGATTGCCTCAATGTCATACCATTCAAGTTTGGCAAAATATGTGTCAACTAGATCTTTATAGGCTTTTAGCACGGGACATCGACACTACAAAAACCCCTTGAATTGATTTAATATGAGCAAGGAGTCACCAAAGATGTTCAATATCTTAATATTCATGGCAACGGTTGTATGGAGGCCTAGGAGTAGGGTTTCATACTCAACATTATTTTTGGTGCATGGAAAATCCAACTTTAATGACAGGGGCATTGGAGATCCTTGCGGCATGAAGAAAACTATTTCAGTACCACCTCCTTGTCCACACTTCGAACCATCGAAGAATAGAGTCATATCAGCATTGTTCTCTGGTTCTTCGGGCTCGAGAGATTTAGATATGATGAAGACTACATCATCTGAAAGCTTGATTGTTAGAGGCCTACTTTTTGATAGTGGCACCTTAGCTAATTGATCTGCTATGACCTGTACCTTAATGGACTTTTGGCTTATGAATTCTAGATCAAATTTTGTTAAAAGCATGATCCACTTCATAGTACGCGTATTATGATAAGTCTTTCTCATCATGTACTACAAAGGATTATGTTTGGATATAACATACGTCGTATGACTTAACATATAGTGTCATAATTTCTTTGTAGCGAACACTATTGCTAAACACAATTTTTCCACATATGCATACCCGAGCTCATAGCTCACCAAGGTTTGACTAATATAATATATGGCCTGCTCTTTGCCTTGCACGTTCTTTTGGGTTAACATGCTTCCCAATGCAAAGTCAAATATCGATATCTATAGTAGAAAAGGCACCTCTAGCCTTGGTGGAGCTAGCACCGGTGGCATCTCTAGGTATTGTTTTATCTCAATGAAGGCTGCCTTGTAGTCCTCGTCCTAGTTAAATGGGACCCCTTTATTTCGATTCATGGGTCGACATTTATCCAATAGTTGGCCGATAAATTGCTTTATCGAGGGTACCTTGCCCTGAAGGCTCCTTAATTCCTTAATATTGGTGGGAGAATGCATTTCCAAAATGGCCTTGACCTTTGCTAGGTCTACTTTGGTGCCTCTCTTAGAGATGATGAACCCTAGTAATTTTTTGGAAGTTATGTCAAATATGCACTTCTTAGGATTCAGCTTGACATTGTGCTCTATCATGCAATCGAAGACTTTCCTTAAGACCTCTACATGCTCTTCATGTAGCAATGACTTGTCTAACAAGTCATCGATATAATCTTCAAGAATTTTGTGCATATAGTCATGAAAAATGTATGTCATGGCCCACTGATATGTGGCACCAATTTTTTTTACGCCGAATGGCATAACTTTATAGCAAAACGTTCCCCATGGCGTTATAAACACGGTTTTGTGTTGGTCTTCAAGTTTTATCCAAATTTGATTGTAACCAGAAAAATCGTCCATTAAGGAAAGCATTCTGTGACCTGCAGTTGCATCTATGAGAGCATCAATATTGGGCAACAAAAATGAATCTTTGTGTGTTGCCTTATTTAGGTCTCTAAAATCCATGCAAATATGAATTCTTCCATCGGGTTTTCCCATAGGTACCATATTAGACACCCATTCTAGATAATCGATGGAAATCACAAACTCCACCTCCAACAACTTTTGTAGCTCATCTTTCACCATCAAGGCTACTATTGGGTGCATTTTTCTAAGATTTTGCTTGATCGAATTCTTCGTCAGATCTAGCGAAAGGTTATGCGTAACCAATTTTGGGTCTAGACCTGGCATATCCTTGTATGTCCAAGAAAACAAATTTGGTATCTCTTTCAATAGAGGGATGAGGGTGGCCCACTCATCTGGAGTGAGACTCTCTCCAAATTTAACCTTCTTTGCGCTAGCGGTATCAATATTGATATCCACCTCAAAGGTTTCCTCTACCGACATATGTGATCCCTCCTCAAGCTGGTGAGGCATAGGAATCATATGGATGTCATCAGCTAGGTTGATTTGTTCCACATTGGAAGTATTTTTAGCATGATAAACATCATATGCATAGCCTGATGCAAAATGGAAAGGTTGCAACATTTCTTCGTTGGGGAAAAAATACTCAGGATCAACGGGTGAATCAGTGCGATCCTAGTCGATAGCATCTTTGTTAAGATACAATGGTTTGGATGGATCTGTTGGATTGTGAAGTGGAACAGTCAAATCAATGCATACCATGTTTATGGAATGGAATTGATCTCCAAGATCACATGGACCAACTTCTACAAAATTTGTGTAATCCTCATACCCACGATCTGGCTCTAATGGCACAGGCACAAAAGGGTCTTCTCTATGAGGAATCTGAATAACCAGATCCTCCCTATGCACTGAATGCAAAATAGGATCATTTGGCTCATGGAGCTACATGCAGGTCGATGGAAGGGTATTAACCAACTGATGGATTTGATCCAGGTTTAATCGTCTTGCTCTCAGACGCGGACCAACATGTATCTACCTGTTGAGTGGTATTTTCACCCAGATGTGAAAACACACTCTCCGATAGGATTTGGGTTCTAAATCCTCTGCTTGCAAAGAAATTTAATAAACAATTTCTCCAAGGTTCCGCTATATTAGCATTTTGTATCTGTGTATTAATAATCTCAACTAAAGATATTTAATTAAAAATGCTTGGAACACCTTAGTGGTTGCAAGTAACTGAAAACAAGGGGCACTGTGGTTTATTTTACTGTGAAATTTAATGATTGTTCATTGAACCCTAATAAAGTAAATGTGATTTGGTCTCTATATGACCATGCTGTAACTTCAAAACAAAAATTAATGAAATGCCATAAAATGAAGGAATTATTTATGGATTTTGAAGTTTTTTAATTTTTTATTTTATTTTAATGCTTGAAAAATAAAATTGGAGTTTCTGAAAAATAAATTGCAGCAAAAAGAAAATAAAATGCAAAGAAAAAGAAATTAAAATTGCATCCAGTTTGATGCTATCCCGTCCTGGCAAAACCGAAGACAATGAGGTTTTCTGCATACAACCTAACCTATTGAACCTGCAAAACACGCACAATCCAAATAAGTTAAGTGCTGGTCTCTGGGGTTTTACTATGATTTTTTAGATCTAGACATTCGCATGAAGCAACCAAGAGAACTTGCATTCAACTTCACCTATAAGCCTAGAAATCTAAAAGGGAAAAATAAAAAAATTAAATCTTGCATGCAGAAAATGACACCTTCTTTCTTGCCAACAAGATGCAAATTTTTGAACACTCTGCATTAAAAATAAATCATGTTACAATAGCAGACTCTCTGATTTTCTCAAAACCAAAAAAAGGGCAGAAAAGCACTCCCGAGCAGGCCTAGAATGGCTTCTCGCCTTAGGCACTGCAACTCTACCCACAGTGGTTTTTCGACCTTTGTGCCAATCTACGCTTCTGTTTTTATACTTTCTGGCAATGCTTTATATTTCGCCCTGTGACGCTTTGCTTCATCTTCCAGATTGCTTCGTTTCACCTTCCCCGCCTTTTTGTTGCTTTTGAATTTATGTTCAAGATTGAAATGCTTGATCTTCTCTGTGAATTGTAATGCCCCTGCAGCCTTTACACATGTATGCCACGTGTTTCACACTTTTATGCACGTTCTGTAATAGCTCCATGAAAATCATGACAAAAAATAGCATGCAGCTCTGCTCCTCTACTTTCACCGTGAAAACACGATATTTTCCTGCCAATAGCCTTGCCAATGCAACCTGTCGTGAAATCACGACGTTTTTCAGTTTCGAGCTGTGAGGCTGCTTCCTGTCGCAAAATCGCGACGTTTTTCATTTTCGTATGCCTTGCTATTTTTTCTGTCATGAAATCGCTACGCTTTTTGTTCGGAGCTGTCTTTGGCTGCAACCTGTCGTGATATCGCGACGTTTTTCACTTGGTACGCTTTTGGCCGCAACCTATCGTGAAATCGCTATGCTTCTCCATTTCGGGCTGTCTCCCTACATTTGGCCATGAAAACGCAACATGTCACGAAATCGCAACATATTTTCCATTTCATACACTTTCGCTGTTGGAGCCGCGAAAACACGACCTGTCGCGATATCGCGACGTTTTTCGGCTTCGTACCCCTTTGCCAGCTTTTCATCGTGAAATCGTGACGCTTTTCTATTTCGGGCCCCTTTGCTATTTCCTGTCATGAAATCACGATGATTTTTCGTTCCGTACACCTTGGCTGCAACTTGTCGCGAAATCACGATGCCTTTTCGCTTCATGCCCCTTTGCTGCTTTCTGTCATGAAATCGTGATGCTTTTCTATTTTGGGCTGCTCTTGCTGCTTCCTATTGTGAAATCATGACATTTTTCCGCTTCGGCATGCTTTGCTGCTTCCTGTCGCGAAATCGTGACGTTTTTTCGCTTCGGCATGCTTTGCTGTTTTCTGTCGTGATATCACGATGTTTTTTCGCTTCGTGCCCCTTTGCTGCTTTCTATCACAAAATCGCGACGCTTTTAGTGCCTTGCCCTATTTTACTGGTTTGACCCGCGATTTTGCGACATGTCGTGATATCGCGACAATTTTCATTTTCTGCCAGTGACCGCGCAACACGTCACGAAATCGCGACACTTTTCATTTTCTGCTAGCGATCGAGCAACTTGTCGCGATATCGCGACACTTTTTCATTTTCGACAGTGATGGCATGACATGTCGCGATATCGTGACTTTTTATCCTTGTGCAATTTTGCCCCTTTTTCTTGATTTTTAGCATCTGGGTCACTAAGATCTTCTTTGAAAGCATGCAAAAAAGGTGGGTCCCCAATTTTGGGGTGTGTTGTGGATCAGCCACAACACTACCTATAGACCTCATTGATGTCGATGGGTTGATGATGGTAATGCAAATAATGAAGACCAAGGTAGACCCTCTCTAGATCATCTTCTTTGTCACTGTCATAATAGAATCCTTCATTCGCCCCCACTCCTGGAGGGCACTCCTCCAAATGATGCCCCATTAATATTACTTCTTGCATGTTATTGTCACTATCCATAAAAACTAGATAATTATACCTCATGTACAATGCTCCTAAGAAAACTGGCTCGATCTCTTCCCCTAAATGATCAATGTTGGGAAGGATCATTTCAGTATCTTGTACTGGCTCAATAGGATATAGATGATGCACATATAAAGGCCTTACATAAGTGCCTTCAACTTCATCCTCAAATTCATCATCGTTTGAGGATTCTTCATCTGCATCATAGTCTGGTCCACTCATATCAGAGGTGGACTCCACTATATCTTCATTACAAATATCTCCTAGCTCGAGATCGCTTGCAATAATGGGGTTACACCCCTACACGTCTGTGTCATCGAATGCATCATGGGTTTTGTGTCCTAGTTGATCATTGGGGTTCATATATGTATCAGTCTACTCAAGGAGCCCTTCATGATGATCTTTGAGTGGCTCAGCGGTGATGATAGATATCATAGGGTGATTCCTCTAGCATTTGGAAGGATCCAGATGATATAGATTAAAATCCACATCATTCACCATACTGAGGTTCAAACGATCTAGGGATACTATGAGCAAATCGTCCTGTCCTCGTATCTATAACCCTAGATTGAATATATTAGTGACTAAGTGATAATGAGGTTCCATTGGAGTCCTCTGTCCTTGTTCAAAGAGACCAAGGCCATATCCATGCCAATGATATAGCTTGAAAATATGCATGGCATACTTCGAATTAGACAAATAATGAACATTTACCATGAAAGGTTCCTCGTCATCTTCATCCATGGGCTCTCGCATTGGAAGATGATCTAGCCTTGCATAGATAAAGTTAGTCTAGTTAGGTAGCTCTCCCAATGGAACCATCGATCCAACTAGGTAATAATGAGCAAATGGTCGGCCCATCTCTTGCGTAGTATTCAAAATTGGTCCAAAGGTCACATTTTGCACAAGGTACTTGCCTAATCTGGTGTTAGCAAGATGTACCATCACCCACGGTGCTAATGACCCTATTGAATATGCAGGCAAGGCAGGCTGAGGTACCTCCTCGACTTTGTCTTGGGGTTCCTCAAATTCCATGGGATTGGGAACCTCCTCGATGATTGGCTTGGGCTCACACTCTTTCTCTTTCTTGCCCATATTCACCTTCAATTTCCTGTCATCCTGACACATGACTGATGCCAATAATTTCAATGAAGTGGCAATGGTATGCTCCAATCTGTGTGACACAAATGGCATTGGTTGAGCATGCCCTATCGGTTTACCTTCTAATTTCTTTATTGGCAATGACGGCCAAACATCCACGTGCATTGACAAGAGTATGAAACCCCCAAGAAAATTTGCTAGGTTCACAAATTTAAATGGCTCCTCATCTGAAGCCACTACATGAACCAGTCCCTTGTGAATATATTTCATGCACTGATGTAGTATCGAGGGGACGCAATGCATTTCATGAATCCAAGGCCTACCAAGTAATATGTTGTACTGCATGTCCCCTTCTATCACATGACATATTATTGAAATGGTCTTTAGACCTACCTACATGGGTAGGATAATTGTACCGACAGTCAAACATAGTGCATCGTTAAACTCTCTCAATGTAAACATAGTTAGCATAATGTGTGATTCAGGTAGCTTCAAATGACTCAGTGCCTTGGTCATTATTATGTTGATTGATGAACCAGTATCGATCAAGACCCTTTTAAATGGCATGTGATTCACACATGTGATTATGTACAATGTTTTTTCGACCGTAGTTGTATAAACTATCCTTATCTCATGATCATAAAATTGGATCATCAGTTCCTAACACTGCTGTACATGACCCACAAAATTAGTAAATGTCTATGCATCCTGGGATTGTACTTCAATGGACCTCAAAGTTTCCATAAGAGTCTCCCTATGCCTCGATGACTAATTTATTAATTCATATATTGATAACTTCATAGGAGTTATCTGTAGGTTTTGGACCAACCTACTCCTTATGGTCACTACCGGTCTTGTTGGTGTGCCTGGAATATTTTGCATCGATGATTCAACATGGCTTGTATTTGAATGGGAGCACAAGGTTGATTCTATTGTTCATATTTCCTATGCCTAGTGACAATGTTTACCATGCCTACGAACCCCTAGGTAGGTGGTTCGACTCGCACCTGGTTAACTTGACCAACGTTGTTCCGAGGTGCCTCATGATTTGGCAAGGGGTTCTTATAAATCCCCATATTCTGATTATCAGGCGCCTGTGGGTTGTGTGGCACTACCAACTCACATTTGTCAATCATATTTTGCACCATGTGTTTGAAATACCAGCACACCTTGATGTCATGACCTTTCATTCGATGAAAAATGCAAAATAGATCCTCTTAGAACCCCTTTGGTTTGGGTTGATTGGAATCTATCATCTTGACTTTGGGCAATATAATTTTCTTGGCCTCGCATAGCTGATGTAAAATTGACATTGGCAATTATGTCAATGGTGTGAACTGGCAAGGTGGATGTTGATCTTTGTTCTTGCCCTTATAATTATTGTTGCACTTGTCATATTGCACTGGATGAGGTTGGGCTTGATAATTCTATTTGTGTTGCCCCTTGTCCTCCTGTTGGAGATTCAGTACCACTTGATTCACATGGACCTGTTTGCTCTGTTGTTTTGTGGCACTCTTCTTTTATCCCTCTCTCCTTTTTTTGAGCTTCAAGTTGCCTTCCTACAACTTTATGTCATCGATCACCTTGGCTTACACCAAAGCCTCTTCGAATGTAGGATACTATTGCAGCTACAATAGTAATGAGATGTGCTTGGCACAACTCTTCGTAAATATTTGGGTTAACTCTATGGCAGGAATAGGGAATCGCAACTTCACCATTAGTCTCCTCCATATCTTTTCGTATTGCTCTATTGGCTCATCGTCGCGATGTGCTAGCACAGCCAGATCAGAAATATTGGTCCATTTCTTGATGCCAAAGGAATAGCGTTCAAGAAAGGCATCAACTAATTACTCTAAATTTGTTATGCTATGTTTCTTTAGCTAATAAAACCACTCTTGAGCTGGTCTTGAAAGTGTCATGATGAACATATGCAACAATAATGCATCATTGCTTGCTATCTAAAAACAAGCATCCAAAAATCTCATGACATGTTCCTATGCATCTTCATCACCCTTAAACTTGTACAACCTGGGCATGTCAAAATACTCAGGGTAAGCCAGAGTATGCATCGAAGGATCCAAATTCTCATTATGAATTTTTCTTAATGGCAACTTTTGAATAGTCATGCCTTGTCTCTCGATGGATTTAATCTTCTCAGCTAAGGCCTTATAGGCATCTGAAGATAGAAAGTCCTCCTCCCTAAGTTGACATGGAGGTGGCTTAGGAGGTGTTGTCTTCCTTGTATGAGATGGATGTTGTTGCTCTTCCTCCTCTTCAGCTCGAGAGCTCTTAGGATATTCTTGCTCGTATTTGTCTCCCACTGCTTCTTCCTGCTGCCTCTACCTTTGATTATCGAGCAGCAATGACCACTCCCTCTATTCGACACTAGCATGAGTATGAGCATATCTATGCTCTTGATGCATATTAGCTTGAGATAAAGCCTTTCTATATACATGCTCTTTATGCTCATCTTGAGGATATAGGCCAGCCCTAGCTAACCTATCCTCCTGCTCCATGTGCTCCTTTTGGGTAAGGATACGCTCTTCGTACATGCACTACTCATATAGCCTCTATCTGATGAGCTTCTATACTTGAAGATTTTCATCTTCAATATGCTACCTCTCTAGGTGAGCATCCTCCAATTAATCTTGGAATAGTTGGCATTTATACTCTGATGCCAATTGATGTGATCTATCGATCTGATCGACCGTGGGAGGCCTTTGGTATCCTTACTCTGTATGAGTGACCTTATGGGTTCTGTACCCATCAGACTGATGTGCTATGCCTTTGCCTCTATCTGTGAAGATGTCATTGGACTCTTGTTGTGTCCTATATTGTGAACCACCATGCATAGATAGTGGGTGTGTGACATGAGGGTGTGTAGAAGCTCCCCATGTTCTTTAGTAGTACGGATGACACTCACGCTATGCTCACTCAGGGCAAGAGTGGGTGGAGTGAAAAGCTTATAGCCTAGCTGCTCTAAAATACTACCTAGACCCTCTAGCTTCCTATATCACCATCGCTCATGCAATGGTGTGCTACTATCTCCCACCTTTGATATATCAATGGTGATCTTGCATGGTGGACCACGCATGGGAGTATGGTTAGACCTATGCTCAATAGCGAGCCTATCTACCTGCCCTTGAATGGGTGGATCTCTAGTACTTATATACTCAAAATGTGGAGCCATAGATCCTCTAGTGGACATAGTACGTAGGGGCACCAACCTGGTCCCCTACACAACAAACCCTTCGGCCGATCTCATGGATGCACGTGCATTACGTTCTCGATAATGACTCTCAAGTGGAACACCCTCATACTAAAATGTTTCTTGTTTTATCCTATACCTAGAGGAGTGTATTGAAGCTCCTCTATCTAGGGTTTCCTCTATAGGCTCCCCTCGTGTCAAGTTATCTCCTTGAATGCTAGTCGAACGATGTTTGATTCACCCATGTGGTTGAGGAATTGACACGTACTATTGTGAATTGGTTAGGGGTTGGTCATCAACATTGGCTTTGGACCTTTTCAAACCACCTCGTATATCAACCATTGTGTATCTAGCATCTAAATGTATTATTATTAAGTAAACAAGATATCCAACAATGATTATCTCATTTTAAATTTTAAAAGTGAGTCCTAAACTGTTTGATGTGTTTTCAATATTTGTTGTATCAGTGTAGAAACTCTTATCATGTTTTGCAAAACTTGTTGAATTTTATTCTCAGTTTAATTGCTTTCACCTATATGCTCGCAGCTTGACAACTTGTCTATGAACTCCAAGTCGTGTAATCCAACCTATAATGTGTGGTAATTAATCCCACACATGGTCAGGGAGAACAGGTCCTCCCAGATCCTCACCCATTTTTCCCCAGTCAGCATTATACCTTCGAAGAGAATACATGCAAATTTTCTAGGGTACAAAAGGTTCTCGGATCTGATATTGGTCTACTATCCAAAAGGTTTGCGGGATTTGGGCCAACGGATGGAAGTTACGCCCACCGTCGTTAAACCCTACTAGTGGTTGGATGTCAAGCCCAACTCACTAGCGTTTAAGTGCTAAGTGGTGTTTGTGGTTCTTTTTAATGTACATAAAAGAAATGCATCATATAGCATATATGCTCATTTTCTAAATGCTATGCAAATGAAAGATGTTTCAAATTCATAAAATGCAAGCTATTCTAGATGCTCTTTAATACTATGCACATTACGATGCTAATTGGCCACTAATTGGGCCTCACACATGCAAACCATTCACACATTTCTATCAAGCACACTATAGCCTAGGGCAGGCTGCAATCAGAGGTCTAATGTTCCCAAAAGTGCCTTTCTATTAGAAGTAAAACATAAAAGTAAACTAGGATGATTGATTTACCCTTTTCTTAGTTCTTTTCCTAATTTACATTCAAATTAAACTGATTATGAAAACACAAAGAGCAAAACAATAACAAAGGGTTGAAAATAGGACCTACCTAAAGTCTTGCATTGGTTGATATTCTAAATCTGACTGTCTTTGTTATCAGCAGGAGACCACAGGTCTAATCTACGATTCTGACTATAAACCGTGCTTTGTACCTACAGTTCAGTTGCTGGCCCATCGCTGATAGCTGTGTTTTGTACCTACAAGTGAAAAAACAAGAAAACACAGTCAGGTCCTAAAAATGTAGGGTTCCATCATGAACGCTTTTTGTAACCACCAAAAAGGTTCACACCCAAGGCGTATTCCTATTGCAATAATTGATAAAAGCATAACATGCATACAAGAACAAGAAATTGATAACAAATTAATCAAGAAGAAATATGCTTTATTCCATTGTATTCGAAGTCAACATCAAATTACAGGTACATCCCTCTTAGGGATGATCATTTTGATATAATATTACAATAGGAGTGTGCAATTGTTTCCCTCTTAAGAGTAGGTGTGATTTCCAAGTACCTTTCAAGATGACACGAACTGCTCTAGGGTGGAGGTGCCCTCTTCTTCGCGATGGGGAAGGAACTTGATATTGGTTCTCCTTTGAAATTGTTCCCTGCAATCAAGAAACAACATAAAAGTTTCAAAAATATAGGTGGCCTCTCATGATGAGGCCCTTTGAGGAAAATTACATAATGACACCATTAAACATGCATAATGAAGAAAACATGGAAAGTGCTTCTAAACTATGCAAACTAAATCAAGATTCATATTATAGCATAAAGATAAGTAGCAGCTACACTATGCATGGATCAAATGTGTAAAATGAAGCATAAAAATTCATAAATAAATCATTTAAGTCCTAATCTAACCTAATTATATGGTCAAAAGTTTGCTAAACTACAATTAAACTATGAAAATAGCTAATCTAACCTAATTAACCGAACAAAAATGAAAAGAGGAATGTGATGATACCTCTACTACAAGCCATAGCTCTGGTGAGTGGTCTGATTTATAAACCATGGTTGAAATTCATGGTTAGCAGTCTGATAGGCTTACCCTCAATTCCAAGGGCAATGGGCTTGACCTCCTTGTCCAATTGATGTTCAAGGGTCACCTTTGATGTCCTAAAAATTTTGGCAGTTGAATCACTGTGATGGGCCTTCATTTGCTCGGGTTTGCTTTTCTTGGATCTTATAGGCTCCTAGAACTTCCATGACAAATTGATTTTTAGGTAAATAGCAAAGTGGCCTTCTCAAATGCATAAATTCAGTATGCAATTCGATAGGGCTTCACTGCTCGCTTGATCAATTAACTCTTTATTGACAATTCGACAACGCTTTGCTATTCAAATCATCTATATCTTCTCCCCATTTGGAGGGGGTATTTATAGGATGCCCTAGTACTGGGGGTGGCTTCCTAGAGAATCCAAGATCAAGAAAAGGTTGTTA
This sequence comes from Wollemia nobilis, assembly GCA_028583015.1. Lineage (NCBI taxonomy): Eukaryota > Viridiplantae > Streptophyta > Pinopsida > Araucariales > Araucariaceae > Wollemia > Wollemia nobilis. The sequence goes on from JAQPPZ010017192.1 coordinate 4,722,381, forward strand.
GGACAGTTGGAATGGAAGCCTCTGGAATCTTTCGTCTATTAACCACCTTATTCTAGATCAAATGGTTGTTCCAACCAATTTGGCTCAGATTGAAGGCCAACTGAACTCAAGTTAAGACCGCAGGTCACAACTGTGATCTAGACTGTAAACCGTAGGTCTCAGGTATAGTTCAGCTATAAACCACAGGTCTGGGTTATGGTTCAGACTGATTATGCCAAGGAGCCCAAATTGAGTGGTTAGAACCACTGCTCTATCTTGGAGTCTATCCAAGATCTTCCATATGGTCTTGTAGCATATCCATGTGAGTAGTAATGCTCAACATGACGTGTTTTAGATGCCTACAATCCCAACCATCCAATTTAACTTAATCCTAGCCATCCATCTACATCAATCCATGCCACACACCCAAAATTAATATCCACCCTTTGATGTGTTTTAAATTGAGCCACACAATTTGTGTCGCTCAAACCCTAACATACCCTAGTGTGGATTATTAATAGGAGTTATTTTTATGGCTAAAACCCTAAGTAAATTGTTAAGTGTTTGTTGTCCTGATTATCCTGATTCCCCTTAGTTCTCCATTCATCCTCTCTCACCATAACACCTGCATCCATTGTTGCCCTTCTTGGTTAGCCAAATCTTCTTCTACAAATCTTCACCCTAGCTCTTGAACTCCTTTGGGCACTCTTTGCTGTTGTCAACCACCTTCAAGCACTTCCCCTTCGTTGCCAAATTCTTATGGGTACTTTCTACCATTATTGAGAACCCACAGGCATTTTCTACTGTCGTCGAGCACCCACGTATGTTTTAGACCAGAGCTTTGCAATCCTACTAGCCCTCATGTGATGCAAGGGCATCATTGCACCAACTTTTTGTAACAACTATCACATATCATAAAGCAATAAGTTAAATAAGGTAAATATGTTATTGTTATACTACTTTCATTATTGTAGGCCCAAAATAGCCACATTCTTAGAAAGCATTGAAAATTTTATTCTAAGGCATGAAATCTCTATTCCACTAAGGACAGAGTATTTTGGAGCAAATACAGAATATAAGTTCTCCAATATGCTCAACACTTAGTGTATTTTTACCTTTAAAAAGTTAAATTTTATTTTGCTCAGTTCACAGTGTATTTGGAAGTGGATTACAGGTGAGTCTCGATTTCGCAAATTTTTTGGACGAAGATGATTTCAGCATGAGAAGTGCAAAAAGGTGATTGTTGTTCATTGCTCCAGCGACTAAGTGTTGGCAAGATCGATTCTGCTAAGTCCCAAGAGTATTTTGTGTGTAATGATAACTTGAAAGCCTAAAACACTGTAAAGAGTGCAAAATGGTGACAAAGACTATTTTGCACTACTTCCAGAGCAAAATGATGATAAAGACTATTTTGCACTAGCTTTGATGCAAATTGACGATTCTGCATTTTGACCAAGGTAAATATGATGTCAGCATACTTTTTTGTACGAATTTCAATTTTTTTGAAGCCAAAAAATAGAAAAGGAAGGCTAGGTAGCAGATTAGAAATGGACTTTATTCCACTCGCTCCTCAGTGCATTTCATGCCAAAATATGATTTCGTAAAAGTAAAACCACTAAAGCTAACGTCAGCAATTAACAAGTGTGGAATGGCATTTATTCCTTCCCAAACAATTTGTAGAACATTTTAAGGGTTTAATCACAATTTTTCATTGGAACGCATCATCAGCCTAGAGTTTGCTAACACTGTTGAAGTATTTAAAAGCAAATTCTTGTCGGACTAGAGAGCAGTCAGTTGGAGGGCAGGAAGATGAAGCATCGAAGGATTTTCAAGAACAAGAACTAGAAGCAATTGCAAATTTGTGATAGAGCGAGCTTCCAAGAATGATCAATGGATTGAATGCAATTTCCAATGGCTTGAATACCAACTGCAATAAATGAACCAATAAGTTGTAGAGAGCCAACCTGCCATGGCATATTACTCACAAAAAATTTCTTGGACTTCGTCAACCAGTAAAATAATGCCAAGAAAACTCTTTGTTGAGCTGTAAATTTATAATCTTTGTAATGTCCCCTTAATATTATGTCATTTTACAAACTATAAATAGAGGTCAAACCCTTATTTTTAAGGATCGGCTCTAGTGTGTTTTCTTTCCCTACTATAAATATTCTTGTGAGCTAATGGAAGGAGTATTACTCTAATTTTTTGACTCAAAATTTATCATCTTTGTGCAAGAGGTTCAAAGCTCTGAGCTACATTTTTGTTAATACTTTATCGGTTAGTTCATTCTAGCTTATTGGATTACTAGTTGTGAGAGTAATTGAAATATGTTCATGGTTAGATCTGTATTGTTAGGAAGTTTATTCTATTAACTCTAACTATTGGTTTATTCTACTAATTTAGAATATCTATTTTAGATGTTGGAATTGCTTTCTACAATATATATTTTTTTATGCTTTAATGTATGAATATTTCATGGGTTTGGGTGTTGTTAATATTGAGTGATGGGACATTGGAAACAGTTTGTGGGAGATTTTTTCTGTAGTTGCCTATGTTGTTAGCCTATACAGCCACTATTTTCATAATATATCTAACCCTAAACCTTTTCTAACCCTTTTATCAAAACCCTATTTGAACTTTAATTGTGTCAACACCATTTTAAGTTGACAAGGAACTAGCCTACTCTGGAGGTTGGATTGAATTTGCCTTTGGTCTATCCAATTTTGAGTGTCAAGTTGTGACTATCATGCGACAAAAAATTGGAAGATAGATAGTTGCAGTGTCAAGTAAAACTTGATGTCAATTTGGTACCCAAAATTTTTTGGCACGTTCGGTGGGAACAGTTTACAAGAAATACGAAAACCCACCATATGAGATAGTCTTTTATCTCTACTTGGAGGAATCAATATTTGGTAAATTTTCTTGACCTTGCTAAGTGAAGAATAGCAAATTCATTTGGTGGCTCCCTGGTATTTGAACCCAAAAAATTATTATCCTTGTAGACCATTATTTTTTCATGTATACCAGGTCATTCAAAAGAAATATCCCTGACTCTTTTTTATATTGTGAGTTACCTTATAGAGGGTCAACTATTATAAGGAATTTAAACCAATATTTTCATTCATAAGAAGAGCCTCTTGAGGAAAACCCTACAGTTAATCCAACAACCCCTCAAGTAGGACCTACACCTAGAAATATGGCTAGAAATGCAGCCCCAAATTAGGGTAATGTTCCCCCAAATAAACCTTTGCGGAAGTACCCTAACTGGAATACAACTAGCCCCCTCAGATAAGCCCATATGCATGACATTCCTCAAGTTGTTTCTAAGGCTATTCCCACTTATGATGGATCTGGAAATATTGCATATGAGTACTATCAGGATATTTTGAATTTGGCACCAATCCATAATATAAAGAATGAGGATGTTATTGTCAAAACCCTAGCCCTATCTTTTAGAGGAAATATTTTACATTGGTTTAGGACTCTTGAGGATAACACCATCACTTCATGGGCAGCATTGATTGAGCCTTTTGTGGAAGAATTTAATGAATCTACTGACCCTTTCTCCTTGCTTAACCAATTCACATCTATGCAGAAGCATCAGTAAGAAACTGTCTCAAATTTTAATTTGAGGTTTAGCAGAACCTGGAAAAGAATTCCCCCTGCAACTAGAACAACTTCATGCCTTTCTTATATGTATTATATCAAATCTCTTGGATCAAAGCTAGACCTGCAAACCCAAAAAACTAGGGTGGAAACATTTCCACAAGTTTATAATGCAGTCGTTCATGCAAAAAATTTCCTAATTAATGTGGGGAGATTACCTCCCAAGGTTGTGCTACCTTACAATCTAGAAACCACTAATATCCAAATCCAAGCTACTACTTCATCTTATATTGACCCTCCTACATTGTCATCCTCATTTTCCTAGATGACTCCCATATCTTAGCCAAAATCACCAACTGATATAGTTGCTTTCCCTCCACTTCCTTCTTAGACCCCTCTAGAGTTTTTTGTCATCCTTGATATACATAATACATTAAAAATTCTTAGCAACAAAATGAATTCAATGAAAAAGAGAGAAATGGAGAGGTCTCAACAAAGGAGATTCTCATATTTGAATAAAGATCAAAGACCTGATCCTAGTAATAGTTTTAGGGTCAGATTAAATACAGCTTACGATGAGCCTGAGTGTTCTGCAAATACAAGCTTGGTAAATATATGGTGTTTGGTATGTAATGATCCACATGATTCATAATCTTCTATTATGTACCAACACCATGTCTAACAAGATATGGCAACTTGACCAAATCATAGTTGGAAAATATTTGGATAAGGATGGGCCTATCATTATTATGACAAGGTCGGGTAAGAAGACACTACAAGTAGACCCATAGAAGATGGGTCAGTTTTAGGTCCCCTCTCAGAGGAAGTGTGCTCCACCTCCCCAAAGCAGTGACACTTTTCCTATTTCCCAATCTAAAGGAAAATAAAATAGTCTCCCTAAGAGATCAGAGAAAGAAATTGAGGGAGACAGAATGAAGTCTAAGGATGAGGCTCAAGAGAGGCTTAGATTCCCTTCTATTACCAAAAGATAGAGAATAGAATCCACTCAACAATATAAGAGAAAATACAGTGAGCTAGAAAGAAGGCCTAAGAGACCCACCTTGGATAATTCTGAGTACAACATTATGGAAGAAATAAAGAGAATATTGTCAAAATATATTCTATATGACACCCTCTTCATTCCTGGCCATATTAACCTACTAAAAGCTTCTTTGAAAAAATACCCACAAGAGAAGCAGGACACCACAATTCTTAGTATACCCTCTAAAAAGAAAGAAATTTCCTCTGTTGTTTTAAAAATAAACCTCCTCCATTCTACATTTCTTTGAGAATGGAATGTTGGGTGGTCAAAATTGTATGATTTACTTAGGGGTATCTACTACAGTTATTCCCAAAGCTATTTGTGAGAATATGGGTATGGAGTATACTCGATCCTACCCTGGAATACTACAATTGGATGGATCGCCTATAAAGATAGGGGGAGTAATTAAATATGTCTTAATGAGGCTGCATAGAGCACTGGAGGTAACTATAGTACAATAAATAGTAGTGGTGGACCTAGAGCCTTATTTTGGCTTATGTCTTTTAAGAGAGTTTACTGCAAATTTAGGTGGATGTATGTATATGTATTATTCTAGCATTGTTATTCCTTTTAAGGAAAAGAGAATAAGGATAACACCTAAAAATCCTGTGTCTTACCACATTGAAAAAATTAAAGAGGACATGTACAATATCACTCCTCTTGAGGAATTTGAATTAGTGGATAATTTTGAGGAGTTGGAAATCGAATATGAGCTACCTTTCAGAGAATATTACAACCAGTTTGGGATAGGTATGGGTACATACAGTAATTCTACAAAATTAGAGAAGAAAGTTCCTGTTATATCTAATCAATCTCTAAGAGAAAAGGAAACATGGACCATGAACTTTTATGGTGCCATATGTAGAAATGGTTTTGGTGCTGGTGTGGTATTACAGTCCCAATCAGAAAGGACAAAGAGTTTTACCTACATATTAACATGGGTATGCACTAGTAATATTGTATAATATGAGGTTTTATGCCTTGGATTGATGTAAGTAGAAAATATGGGCATTAATATCTTGAACATATATGGTGACTCTTAGTGGATAGTAAATCAGGTAATAGAAATGTGCAACAGTAAGCATAATTACCTGAAAGCATATAGAAATATGGTATGGGATTTTATGGATTCCTTTCATGCCCTAAACATAAATTGTATTCCCATAGGAAAGAATACCTTAGTATATTCCTTGGTAGTGAGGGGAGCTAACTTCAAACCTTCTGTAGAAATAGGAGGTAAGAAAGATAAGGGAATAAAAATAATTTGCAAACCTGCGATGCTAGATAAGCAATTTTTTTGGCAGGTCTTTGATAGTGATGAACAAATCATTGATTTTTTGTGTGAGATAATCCTATCTATCCACTGTGCAAGAGGAAAATCTAAAAGATATTGATCAATAGGATGTCATTCAACTTTAAAACAATTACATACCTAGAGGTTTGGTCACTCTAGATATCCGATTTGACAATGAAGACAGGATAAGGATCATATCCATGGAAGTCAATGAAAAAATCTATAAATAAGTTGAAATAGAAAAATAAAATAAGCTCAAGATTAGAACTCGATGTTCTCTAGAGGAAGAGGGGGATATTAAAGCTTTATGTATAAAGTACCAAGACATTATGGCTTGGTAATATGAAGACCTCAAAGTATATGACAAAAAGGTTATCCAACACACCATTGAGCTAGAGCCTAATTCCAATCCATTCAGGAAGAAATAAAGGCCTATAAATCCAAGGATCAAAGCCATAATGAGAGAAGAGCTCTTGAATTTGTTGAAGGCTAAGATCATATATCCACTTAAACATTCAACTTGAGTAGCCAATTTGGTACATGTGAGGAAAAAGAATGGTGATATTCACTTGTGTGTAGATTTCAGAAATCTTAACCAAGTGTCACTTAATCACTACCCCCTTCCATAGATTAATCAAATATTACAGATAGTGCCTAGGGTAGAAAGGTTCTCATTACTAGATGGCTTCTATGAATATAATCATATTTGGGTGAAGAATGAATTCAATATAAAACAACACTCACCACAAAATGGGGCACATTTACCTACCATAGAATACCTTTTGGGCTATCCAATGCGGGAGCCACCTTTTAGCGAGCCATAGACTATGCCTTTAAGAAACTGATTAACAAGGTCATTCTAATCTATTTAGATGACATGACTATGTTTTCCCACAACAAGCATGATCACTTAGCACACCTTGAACAAGTTTTTCAAAAGTGTAGAGAATTTGGCATTTCCCTCAATCCTAAGAAATCATTTTTTGCAATACACGAGGGAAAGTTGCTAGGTCATGTGGTCTCAAAAGAAGGTATGGTGATAGATCCAAATAGAATCAAATCCATTCATGCTCTTCCACTACCTATGAATAAGAAAGCCTTGCAGTCTTTCTTTGGTCAAATAAAATTTGTTAGGAAATTCATATCTGACTTTGCACATAATGTTAGGCCTATATATAAACTACTGAAGAAATATGTAGAGTTCAAATGGACCAAAGTAAGAAAAAAAACCTTTGAAATTATCAAGCAGTCCATTGTAATAGCTCCAGTGCTAGTCAATCCATATTTTAGTAAGGATTTCATCCTTTATGCTTATGAATCCGAGGAAAGCTATGCGTCAGTGCTCACCTAGAAGAATGATCAAGGAGAGGAACACCCTATTTTCTTTTGGATCCAGACTCTCCATGAGTACCAGGTTAAGTATAAATTTATTGAGAAACAAGTATTTGTTGTAGTGAAATCACTAGAGATATTTAGGCAGTACTTGGTTCAAAGCAATATCCTGGTTTATGTTGTTCATCTGGATGTAAGAAGATTTATTTTACATGGTGAACTAGGAGATAAAAGAGTTGGTTGGATTACTAAAATCCAAGAATACAATGTGGAAATCTATCCTACCAAGTTGGTAAGAGGAAGATCCCTATACCAAGGTCTAATAGAAGTAGCAGTCTCAGCTGAGGTAACAGGTTGTTAGACAACAGCAGATGATCAGATTGAAGGATTATATTCAGATGAATTAGACTAGGTAAACCAAATGATTAAGTATTTTCAAATTGGGGTATGCCCTTCTGATCTTAATGCATCACAAAGAAGAAGATACAAGTTATAAGCTTTGAAGTATGTCTTACTGCTAGAGGGAATGTACAAAAGAAACCTTGATGGAGTTATCCTTAGGTGCTTAAAATATGATAAACAATAAAAGGTCACAGAAGAATTCCATGGAGGGTAATCTAGAGGACATTTCTCATGTAGAGTTACAGCTTTGAAAATCATTAGAGCAAGCTATTACTAGCCTACCATATTTTTTGATACCTTCAAAGTCACCAGAGCCTGTGACAAATACCAGTAGCATGTAGGGAGGACAAGGAATACTTCATTCCCCCTTAAGTCAATTCAAGTGGAAGAACACTTTCAAAAATGGATTTTAGACTTCATAGATATTATCAACTCTCATTATTCAACTGAGCACAAGTAAATTCTAACTGCTATAGACTATCTCACCAGATAGCTAGAAGCTATTCCTACCAAGAAATCAGACTAGGAAGTGGTGATCAATTTTATGGAAAGCTTAATTTCAAGGTTTGATGTTTCTAAAGCCTTGGTGAGTGAAAATGGACCAACATTTATAGGAGCCAAGTACATTGAGTTTGTTAGCAAGTATGGCATCACCATTAAGAATACTTCAAATTACTACCCTCAAGGAAATGGACTTGCAGAATCAACTAACAAAAAATTGTTAAGTATTTTGAGAAGATCACTAGAGGGTAACAAGAGAATTTGGCACCTAATGCTGGAGCAAGATTTGTGGGTATACAAAATTACTATTAAGAAGTCCATCAAGACTTCTCCTTATGCCTTTAGAGTATTGCAAGGAAGCAGTGTTACCTATCCATTTTGATATTTCGGCACTTAAGCTAATAAACACAAGAGAGGAATCTAAGGAAAATCTAGTGGAAACAAAGTTGACACACCTGCTACAGTTAGAAGAGAAAATAACTCAGGCCTATGATAAATTTCAAAAGCATTTGTGGGACATCAAGGTATGGTTTGACAAGACGGAAAGGTTCAAAAAATTCCAAGTTGGAGACTCTATACTCAGGTGGAATGTTGAAAGAGCTAAACTAGGACACCATCAAAAGATTAACTCTTTTTGGGATGGTCCCTTCAGGATAATAGGGGTTAAAGAGACCAACATTTTCCAGCTTGAATAGTTTTCATCTTAAACTCTATTTTAATTGAAATATAAGCTCATTGTAATATATGTACATACTTTGTATCATATTATTTTGCATGTTATATCAAGTTTTTTTTAGTAACACATTGTACAAAAAAAAAATGCAACAAAATAAAAGTGCAAAACAAGCTAAGTGTTCGCAAGTAGCGACAAGCTCCAATTCCGCACTAAAATGCACTAAGGAAGGAGTGGAATGACGGACGAGCTCCAATTCGCACTTAGATGAAATACAACACTAGAATAATACCACATGTGTTATTTTTTGCACTTAAAAGGTCTAATTTGGGAATGGAAATATACGGGATTCTAATCCACCAGAATTCAAAGGTATTTAGAGTGGAATAAAGAAGGTTGCAATCCTCCAAAGCGCACAAGTATGTTTGAGCAAAAAATGGATTCTACATCGCTCCACTTCCAAAAGATAAAATGTGCACTAATTAATGTTCAAAATTTCCTGCATCACTCCAACTCAAAATAGGAAAAGGAAAAGGACAAAGTGATGTCATGAAGGTATAGAGTAGGTTTTAATTTTGACCAGTCAGAAAGTGAAATTGTATCTCAAAGCTACCAAAAGAAATAAAATTAATTTGAAGATTGTTCCAATGGGTAGTTTACACAATGGCCATATTAAAGGTGGAGGGTACGCATGCATGGGAAATTAAAGTGTCAAAACGCAAAAATCCTTTCATTTGACAAAGAGCATTGTTTACAAAACAAAATTAAAAAGCAAAACAATAGTTGAGTATTGTTTGTGATATGGATCAGCGATCACAAGCACAAGAAGAAATTGACAAGCCAAAAATCGATTAACATTGATAACCAAAGACCTATAAATAGGTATTACAACACAATATTACAACACTTGTTAAGGATAAGGATCATTAAATAATAACGGTGCACTTATCCTTATTAACAACTAATAACAACCATTATTTATTAAAACACACCTAATCACACCTAACCACATACCTAATACCTATATTTCCTCCCCACCATAGAAGCATTGGCCTCCAATGCTTACAAAAGAGGAGGAATATGGTTTGACTCCCAGAGGTTATGGAGATGCTCCAAAATGAGGCAGCATGTAGATGCAATGTGGACTACGAATATGAGTGTGTATGAATGACAATGCCTGATGTACCACCGAATGCTAAAATTCCTACAATATGAAGAAGGTAGGATATGGAATTGTGGGAACCCAAATAACATCTGGATGAGGAGATACAACTAGAGCAGGAGGAGGAGCAACAGGAAGATATGATGGTGCAACAATAGGAGGAGGTGTGGAAACCACAGGAATAACTGTTGGAACAATAGGAACTATTGAAGGTACAATAGGAACTACTGGAGGTACAACAAGAATTGTTGGAGGTACAACAGGAATTGGAGTTTGATGTAGTTGTTGTGAAGTGGACAAAAGAACTCATGGCTAAACATCTAACTATTATGGTGTGCTAAAAATCAAAGCAATGGGTCGTACCATCTACAAAGTAGTGCAATCTCGATGTTTAGTGGGTGGAACACTACAAACAAGAAATTATTTGTGCTCATGCTGCAAAGTGTATGTGTTATGATAGGCATCATAAGTGGAATTTTTATCATACTGATATGGCTTACCCAAAAATAACCCATAAAAATCCATGGGTGTCACATCACAAGTGACTCTATCTGTGAAGTTAGGACCAAAGGCAAAGGCAACTGAGAACATGTGTGTGATATCTGAAGTTTTGTTATCATCCTTCCATCCAAGAGTGTATGGAAATGGATGAGGTATGGTGGGCAACATAAGCCTATCAAAAATAGACTATGCAATCAAATTTTTCTATGAGCCATTGTCAATGATACAGTCTATAGCAAAATTATGCAGCAAATTGGCACGGGTTACAAACAAATGATCACAACCACGGGTGGGAACATGATGCATAAATGTGACATCATTCATCTTTCCCCTCAACTCCTTATATATCACTGCCTCACCAATAGTCTTGATGGGGTTATCAAATGTTCCCTCATCAGACTATACAATGAGATTCTTCTTATTAGAATTCTACAACTTGGGACATGCAGATTTATCATGCCTAGGTTGCTTACAATATCAATAGAATTATCAAGAAGTAGAAGAAGAATGAAATGTTTTCTTGGAAGCATGGGAATTATGAGAATCAAGATTATTAGAATAAAGGGAGGGCTAAGAAGAATAAGGGGAGGGAGAAGAAGAAGAAGAGGGTCTTGGTGCTTGGTTTTATTGATGAGACTCTTTTTTAGATCCACCAGACGAGTACTGAGGACCGTGGCACTGTGTAATGAACTTCTCCTCCGCCAATTGAAAATTGTTAAATGGCTCATTAAGAGTGGCACATGGAGTGTATTTCAACTCACGATAAAAGTGTGCATGAAGCCCACTTTTAAAATTAAGAATCAAATCATCTATAGGATCAGTAACACTCAGCAAAACATGCAAACAGATAAATTGAAACACATAATCCTGAACAGATTGATTTTGTCCCTATCGGATGTGAAGCCAATGAACCTTAAAGTTAGCATCATAATAAGAGGGATAGAATGTTTCTTTCAAAGCAATGACTAAGTCATCCCATGTGTGAATGGGATTTTGAGTGCCATGGTGTTCGATGATCAAGAGCTTAGCCATACCAGAAAGCTTCAATCGAGCAAATGGAACTTTGTCTTCCTCCATAGTTTGACTATAGTCAAACCAAGTTTCCATGTCAAGGTCTAGGTATTCAAAACATTAGAATCTCAAGAACCTTCATGTATGCGGACCTCACATTTAGCACTGGAAGCAGAAGGTACAAAGGTTTTTATGTTGAGATCCATAAGTTTATCTACCAAAAAATTGACTTGGGCTTGCACTATGGCCAATGTGGCGGATTGGCTAGCAATTATATCGGCCAAGATAGCAAAATTTTGGGTATTGACCTAGGATATTTTGGCTAATTTTTTAGCTAACGCCATGTGGTTGGCCATATTTTGGGTGCGAGACAGAAAGAAAATCGAAAATGGATAAATTGGCAGTCAGGATGCAAAAATATAAGCCCAAGAAAGAAGAGATCCTTTGAGATAAATTTGGAGGACAAAATAGATCCAAATGGAAAAATGGCTATGGCAGAAACGTAGTTCTCAAAAAAATATTTCCAATGAGTATATGCAAGGCTATTTTCAAACAAATAATGACCCTGTAGGAGCAAAAATAGCAAGGTCACCCCGAATGGCAAAATATTATGTGCAATAGGTTACTCCCAACGGCTATAATCCAACATTAAATGTTTCCAACATAATGGCACCAATGGCATTAAGCACGAGCAACAAGTAGGATTTCTAATGACAGCATTAATTATCCAAAGTTAAATGAAGGAGGGTGAATACTTTAATGGACAATGTTAAATGAATGATGATGAATACTTTAATGGATAATGGGTGGTGATATTATGGGTGCAACGGGCAATAGCCACGGACATTAAATAGGTGATTATTAAATGGATTACAATGACTAATAGGGACAATGGCAATACTATACTAACACGTGGTGCGAGTGGACAGGTATATTGGACACAGTCAACGAGGATGACACGCGGATACAGGCATCGAAGGTTTGACTGAGGCTAACGATGACGTACGTGGGATAGGAGGCGATGAGCATGGAAAGGAAATGGACATAAGATCAACTGAGGAAGGCACAGTTTTTTTGGAGAGGTGGGTTAATGGACATGAGGTGGTAGGATAGTGGAGGAATTGCCATAATTGGCTATGAGACTATAGAATGTGGGATAAACCCATAATTAAAAATTGTAAAACGAATGCAGGGGGGCAGAAACTGAAAATGGGTGAACCAAAAATAAATAGGGTGCTTGAAAAAGGTTGAGTGTGAAAACCTTAGGAAGTAAGTGAACTTTTGGCACCAAAAATATGAAATCTGTCGGTGAAGGTGGTAACTTGGGAAGTGGAATGGTCACTGCTGAGAAATGTGGGGAGGCTGCCAAAAAATACGGTGTTGCATCGAAATGGCATAAATGGATGGCGAATAAATGTGGAGAGGCTGGAAAAGAGATAAATCGAGGAAATTTGGTCATCATGAATAGGATAGCTACCAGAAATGAATCATCAGACCGTCGAAGAACACACTGAGGAATGCAAGGTTCACGTCGAAAGATATTACAAAAGTCGATAAAATTGGGAAATCCTTAGGGACCATAAATTTTTGGTGTTGGGAAGTTTTTGGGGTCGTCGAAAAGATACAGGTTGGCCGTGAAAGAAGTAGGCATTGCAGACATTAAAAATGCACTAAAGGAATGATGCAGAGTGGTGGCCAAGGTGTAGATCGATTGTGGTAAATAAGGTCACCGAAGAGGATTAAAGGAGCAAGCCAAAAATGGAAGGTCATCACCAGATATGGATGTGGCACCGCAGAGCAGATGATGGTGTCAAATCGTTGCATAGAAGACAAAGGAAATGGCATCACAAACCGAAGATCCTCGAAGAAGATGCAAGATTTTGCAGGTGCAGTGGTAAAATTGTGTCATAGATCATCGAGGAACCTATCGAAAGGCCACCATTTGAGCACTAAATTGTCACGCAATGAGCAGCAGGAAGGTAGAATATGATATTCGACACGATGCTTGCATGAGATGACGGTTGGTACGATCTATAGATGACAAAAAAGGACATCAAAAATTGTAGGTAGCTCCAAAAAATTATGACATTGTGTAGGGCCTCATCGAAAAATAAGAACAACAGTTAGTAGCGCAAGCCTCTCCGAGAAGAGGTGATGCATCAAAAATGCATCGATGAAAATCATCGAAGGTGGAGGACCATCGAATCACAACAGAGCATGCTCAAGATGATGGTTGAACATTGAGAAAATTATGGGTGATCAGATCACATAGATCACATGAAGGACATATCGGTGATGCCACCGTAGAGATGTAAAACACTACCAAGAAGTCGTGACGCACCAAGAATATCTTATGTGAGATCATCAGAATATGGGATGCATCGGGTAGATGCTACAACCGAGATGAAGCATCGGGCATCGTCAAAGTCACTATGGAGGCAATAAATTGGTGGACTGCATTGCAAGAACATAGACTCATCCACCACAATTGTCAACAAAAAGTGTTGACAAAAAATTGTACGATTTTTTCAAGCAGAAAATCGTCAACAATTTTTGCAGAAAATTGTTGATAATTTTATTTTTTGTTAGAAAATCAACAACAATTGCAATAAAGTCGTAAATGACTTTAACAACAAAACATCCACTGTAGAAACGCCAAAAATGGAAGATCTAACCAAACAATGGGATACCCAAACACCAGAAATCATATTTTAGCTCGTAAAATACGGATCAATGCCCAAAAAGCATGTCATAACTGAGCAGTTCCAAATCCAAAAATCATGCGAAAATGAAAATAGAATCGACGGAGGGTTTGGACTTGCCAAAAAGTGCACGGTCTAGGTGGTATGAAACCGTAGAAAAATTGAGACAATCTGTAGGACCAAAAAATACAAGGTACTTGAAAAAGATCGCTTCTCCATGGATCTGACTACGGAGGTGTTCTCTTTCCTTGCCTAAACTGAAATCAGACTAGGGGAAGAGGATACTTGCCTTAATTCTGCAACTGGATCTGATACCAAATGATATGGATCAACGATCACAAGCACAAGAAGAAATTGACAAGCCAAAAATTGATTAACATTGATAACCAAAGGCCTATAAATAGGCATTACAACACAATATTACAACACTTGTTAATAATAATGATCATTAAATAATAATGATGTACTTATCCTTATTAACAACTAATAACAACCATCATTTAGTAAAATATACCTAATCACACCTAACCACACACCTAATCCCTATCAACTTGTGAATTCCAGAGGAAGAATTGGAGAATTGCTTGCAAAAATGGCCTTTAAAAACACTCAAGAAGCTGAAACATAGACAAAAAGGGTAGTGGAGCACTATATCAACAAAGCGAAAGCCATGGTAGACACTAATCTAGTCCTCATAGAGAGAACAAATCTCATAAGGAATATCAACAACAGATATAAGAAAGGAGCAGCTCTGTCGACTCAAGGTAGATGTGTCGTGCTCTCTTTCTTGTCTTTTTATGTTTGTGATTTCGTTCATCCTTGTATAGAGTTGATAACAGCTATCATCAAATTTTATGATTCGATGGTAAAATTAGTGAAAATCGCTAGGGGTAGAACCCTATTTAGTATCACTATCGCATATTGTCACAAAATTTTTGCCATAGGAGTGGATCCACCTATGAGACCAAAAGAGTTTAAAATGACCAACCAGGTTGGGTACTACTCTTTGCAGAAGTGAGCTCACGATGGTGAACCCTTCAGAAAATGGGTCTATAATCAACTCAAGGACACTAAACCCAGGAAAGGATTTCCCAAGGTCCCAATTCTCATTGAGCAGTTTGTACAATCAGAGCTATATTTAATCTTAGCCTGTGTGTAGGGTTTGGATTCTGATAAAATGGTGAATTATTGGCAAAGAACTACTGCATACTATATTTCTAAAAAAATAATGTATGAATAAAATGTAGAACAGAAAGGCATTAGGGTTATCTATTTTGACTGGGTAGCTTTCCTGGCTCAAAGAATACATAAATAATTAGTGAGAATGAAAAGGGCTTCTGATGCACCTTACTTTTGGTATTGCTCAAGCCTGGTCTAGATGTTCTTTGCTACTGTAAAAGACATGATGCCCTCGATTTCAGTCAAGGATAAGAATGACTAGGGAGACCCCATTCCTATTTACTACTAGACTTCTCATCTGAGAAGCATTGAGTCCTTCTATAGATTCAACCTAGAATTCTTAAAGCTAGCATTGAAAATAATGTATGGAGAATGCCCTAGGATACCACCTCTGGCCAAGAAATTGTTAAGAATAGAAGGTGCAAAGGAGGGATATTGGTTCCTCCTAATAGAGGGTACAGTCATTAGACTGTATGGCTTTATGGGTAAGCCTTTTCTGCTGTCCCATTTTGTTACAAATAGACTATTCATCTTAGAATACTTGAGGCAAGTAGAATTTATAGATTTGAACTATGGCTCTGGGAGAAAAAAGAAATGTATGTTGACCTACCAAAATGTTGATATAACTATTACCAAGAAGCGATAGGGTGAAAAAATTGACCAATACCTGGATAGGTTGGTGATGGGGAGCCAAATTTTAACATAAAGAAAAAGACTCAATTTTTATTCAGAAGCATGGAAAGATTACAATTTGGAACCATGGAAGATTTACACAGTACAAAAAATGCCAAAAGAAGCCATAGTCTTCGTCTTTCCAGCCTGCGCAATCCTTCGAACAATCTCTTTTTATAATGACAGGCTCTTGCTGCAACCGCCATTTGTATTTGTCCCTGTAACCACTGCAGCGGTCCCCCTGGAACTGTCGTAACGACTTCTGGAACTGCCAAATGTCATTCTGTAATGGTCCACGAAAAAGTAGCATGTCGCGATATCATGACATCTTTTTAACCCGCCTTCTCTTTCCTAATCGGGTCGTGAAAACGTGATATGTCGTGATATCGCGACACTTTTTTGCCTTCTGCTCTCTTTTGCCAATGTGTCACGATATCGCGACACTTTTCTGCCTTCTGCTCTCTTTTGCCAATGTGTCATGATATCGCGACACTTTTTTGTCCTTCGACCTTCTTTGTCCAGGTGTCGCGATATCGCGACACTTTCGTTTGCTCTCCCTTGCGTTCAAAGTTCGTCGCGATATCGCGACATATTTTATGTCATGATATCACGACATCTGCATTTAGCTCTTGCCTTTGTTCTAAGTTGTCGCGATATCGCGACAACCTTTATGTCGCGATATCATGACACTTGAGTTTTGCCCTCACCTTTGTTCGGAGGTGTTGCGATATCGCGACAACCTTTATGTCGTGATATCGTGACACTTGAGTTTTGCTCTCGCCTTTGTTCGGAGGTGTCGCGATATCGCGACAACCTTTATGTCACGATATCGCGACACTTGAGTTTTTCTCTCACCTTTGTTCGGAGGTGTCACGATATCGCGACAACCTTTATGTCGCGATATCGCGACACTTGAGTTTTTGCTCTAGCCTTTGTTCGGAGGTGTCGCGATATCACGAAAACCTTTATGTCGCAATATCGCGACACTTCCATTTTGCGCTCACTTTGTTCTGAGTTTGTCGCGATATTGCGACAACTTTTATGTTGCGATATCGCGACACATTACAACACTTAGAGTATTTTGTATTTTTTTATTCACTCTTTTTTTCTTTTGTTTGCAAGATTGTGCTGCTACCACTGGATGCTCCTGCATCAGACACCCGGGGTAGATTTAGAAGTGATCCTCACTTCTGGACAGTCAGAGGAAAACCCAGACGATCAACCTCTGATTTGGACAACCACGTGGCATCTTCGACAGGTCGGCCCTTCCACTTGACCAAATACTCCGAATATTGCCTGTTTTGGGTACTTCTACCTTCGCGAGTGTCGAGTATGTCTTCAATTTCTTCTTTGTCTAGAGTGGATGCTGGAATGTTCCACAGATCCAGACTGGGTGGTTCGCTACAACTTCCTGCATGATATTCAACCAAGTCTGAAATATTGAAGATAGGTGAAATATTCAGCTCACTTGGTAGATCTACTTCATAGGCATTTCCTGAATCTCGTTTACCTATGATCCGACATGGTCCAAACCTCTTCATCTTTAGCTTATTGTAAGTTTTGCTAGGAAAACATTCCTTGCGCAAGTGAACCATGACTTCATCTCCTATCTGGAATTCCTTGAAACGTCGCTTCTGATCTGCTCTAGCTTTGTACGTAGCATTCATTTTATTGATATGCCATTGGACCTCTTCATGTAAATTCTTCATGTGTGCTTGCAAAGTCTTCGGCTTCAACACTGCGCTTTTCTCCTTTATCTATCGGCCTCAACTCAGAAGCATTTCTCGGGCTGTTCCCATGCACTATCTGGAATGGGGATTTACCAGTACTGTGATTGACAGAATTATTGTAAGCAAACTATGCCTACGGTAAAATCAGATCCCATCCCTTGGGTTTATCTCCTACCAGACATCGTAGAAGATTACCCAAACTTCTGTTGACTACTTCGGTCTTTCCATCAGTCTGCGGGTGGTACGTAGAACTGAATTTCAATTCTATTTTTAGCTTCTTCCACAGAGTTCATTAAAAATAACCCATAAATTTGGTATCTCTGTCCGAGACAATGCTTTGGGGTAGACCATGAAGTCGTACTACCTCCTTGAAAAACAAGCCTGCAATGTGAACAACATCACTTGTCTTCTGGCATGGAATAAAATGGGCCATCTTTGAAAACCTATCAACAACAACAAAAATGGCATCATTTCTACGTTGAGTCCTTAGCAGACCAAGAACAAAATCCATACTGATGTCCTCCCATGGTCTCTCTGGTACAGGAAATGGCTGATACATTCCCGTATTCTGACTTACTCCTTTCGCCATCTGGCACACTCTACAACCCTGCACAAATTTGGTCACATCCGGTTGCAACTGTGGCCAATGGTAATTCTCACTAACGAGAGCAATGGTCTTATCTCGACCAAAATGTCCTGCTAGTCCTCCGCTATGTTTCTCTTTGATCAGATTTTCCCGCATGGAACTTCTAGGAATGCACAATTGGTTCTCTCAAAATAGCATCCCATATTGGATCATAAAATCCAACCACTTAGTGTGATCCATAGTAGTAGGAGACAAACATGTCATCCATGCCTCTGCAAAATCTGGATCTGCTGGGTATAAACTCTTGAGTTCATCAAACCCAACAACTTGCACTCTCATTTCTATCAACAAATTATGCCTTCTACTCAAGGCATCTGCAACTCTATTAGATTTGCCACTTCTATGCTTCAAGACAAAGGTATAACTCTACAAGAATTCAACCCACTTCAAATGTCGTTGGTTAAGTTTACCTTGACTATTTATATACTGCAAAGCTTGATGGTCAGTATATAAAACAAACTCTTTGGTTAGCAAATAATGTCTCCATTTCTTAAGAGCCTGAATGATAGCATAGAATTCTTGATCATAAACAGAGTATTTCTTTCTAGCATCATTTAATTTTTCACTAAAGTATGCAACAGGTTTACCTTCTTGGCTCAATACAGCTCCAATGGCACTGCCACTGGCATCACAGTCAACCTGAAACACTTTATTAAAATTTGGAAGTGCCAGAATGGGTTGTTCTGTCACTTTCTTCTTCAATATGTCCATACTGGTACCTACCTTGGTAGTCCACTTAAATTCTCTCTTATCCCCTCTCATAGTTTCTGTTAGGGGTGCACAAATACTGCTAAAGTCTCTAATAAACTTTCTATAGAAACTTGCAAGACCATGAAATGATCTTACCTTTGTTACATTCCTTGGGGCAGGCCATTCAATGATAGCCTTCACCTTCTTAGGATCCATTTTTAGACCCTCCTCTGAGATGACAAATCCTAGGTATATCAACTCTTTCTGTACAAAACTGCACTTCTTCAAATTTATCAACAACTGCTCCTCTCATAACTTTTCAAAAACTGTCCGAACATGCATCAAATGCTCATCCAATGTTTTACTAAAAATTAGAATATCATCTAGATAAACTATCATGAAATTTTCCAGGAAGTCTCGCAATACCTCATTCATCAACCTCATGAATGTACTTGGGTGCATTAGTTAATCCAAATGGCATAACTAACCACTCATACAAACCCTCTTTGGTTTTGAAGGTTGTCTTCCACTCGTCACCCTCTCGAACACGTATCTGATGATATCCACTTTTTAAATCAATCTTAGTGAAGTATTTAGCTCCACTCAAATAGTCCATTATATCATCCATTCTAGGTAATGGAAATCGATACTTAATGGTAATCTTGTTAATGGCCCTTGAATCAGTGCACATTCTCCATTCACCATTCTTCTTTGGTGCTAGTACTGTCGGTATTGCACAAGGGCTCAAACTTGCTCGAATCAAACCCTTCCTCAACAATTCATGAACCTGGTGGTTCAACTCTTCATTTTCTATAGGAGACATTCTATGGGCAGCCTTATTGGGTAAGCTAGATCCTGGCATTAAGTCAATCTGATGACTAATCTTCCTCATTGGCGGTAAACCCTCAGGCACATTGTCTGATATAATATCAAGAAATTCTGCTAATAGATGTTCAACTTCTCTTGGAATGTCCGTAGTTTCTTCTCTCTTTACAGTAGGAATTAATGCATAACACATTGAATCCCTCTTTAGACCATCCAAAAAAATTTTGCCATCTACTAAACAAATTCTAGCATTATTGCATACCTTTTCCTCAACCTCCTTCAATGGCTTCAGTTTGTGGCGCACTCCATATTTTGTCAGGGAATAGGTATTTGCATGCCCATCATGCACCGCACGTCTGTCAAATTGCCATGGTCTTCCCAGCAACAAATGGCAAGCATCCATCGACAAAATATCACACAGGACCTCATCCTGGTATCTTCCAATTTGAAACTTGACCAAGCATTGTTCATTGACCAATGCTCTATGATCCTTCTGCAACCATGCAATCCGGTATGGATGCGGGTGTTGTCTTCTTTCTAACTTTAACTTAGTCACCATATCCTCAAAGACCAAATTATCTGTACTACCATTATCAATAATAATATTACAGATTTTACCTGAACATTTGCACCTCGTGCGGAACAGGCTTTTTCGTTGGTCTGGTTCCTTCTCTTCGTTCAACAAGGTTCTCCTTGTGATCATCACTTCTCCTCGCTCTGCTTCTTTAGAGTGCTCAGATTCAACACCATCCTCAATGACCGCAGCTTGAGC
Organism: Wollemia nobilis; assembly: GCA_028583015.1. NCBI lineage: Eukaryota > Viridiplantae > Streptophyta > Pinopsida > Araucariales > Araucariaceae > Wollemia > Wollemia nobilis. The sequence continues at coordinate 4,743,100 of JAQPPZ010017192.1, forward strand.
ATTTGCTTTAGGCCTTCTATTCGGTGCTTCTTGGTGTTGGGGACACTCATATGATCGATGCCCCTCTTCCCCATAATTGAAGCAGGTTCCATGAAATCTTCCTCTTCCATATCCGCATCCACCTCTACCTCTTCCCCTTTGATAATCATTGTTATGATTACGGGGATGGTATGCATTCTCCTCCTTTTGTTCTTGGTGATTGCTTGTTTCACCAGTCTTCTGTGGGCCATCATATTTACCTCCACTAGTTCTGCCACCAGTTCTTCCACCATGACCTCTTCCTCTCTGTTTACTGTCAAATCTATGGTTCAGTTTCTCTTCCACTTTCAGAGCAAACTAGTAAGCATCTTCAATGGTGCTCATTCGAACCAAACTCAATTCTTCTTGTACGTTGGTTCTCAACCCATTAATGTAATGGGCTACTCTCTCTTTATTTTCTTCTGTATGGCTGGTTCTAATGGAAATTTTAAAAAATTCCTCTGTATATTCTTTAACAGACTTGCTGGACTATCGCAAACTCTACATTTTTTGCAACAGATCTAATTCGTAATCTGCCAGAATAAACTGTCATTTCAGTTTTTCAACCATTCGATCCCACCTGGTGATCTTTTCTTTTCCTCTACAATTGCGTTCCAGCTGCACTCCTTTCCACCAAATGCCAGCATGGCCTTTCAACTTTGTTCTTGCAAATTTTATTCAATTTGGATCTTCAACCTCCTCATATTCGAAATATTCCTCCATATCGTTAATCCAGTCAATCAACTCTTCTGGATTTAAATTTCCAGAATATGTGGATACGTCTATCTTCGACCTTTTCCCAATTTGAGAAATGGCTTTAATCATTCGAGCTTCTGCAGAACTCATCGCTTCTTCTTCTTCTTCAGACGGGTCATCAACTCCGCAAGCTTCATCATCGCTCTGGTCTTCTCCTCTTGGCTCTACTCCTCTACGCAATTCTTCCTGTAGGGCCTGCACTTGCCTCTGCAATGCTCGAAAGTCTCCTTCAGGAACCACGTTCCTTCCAGCACCACGATTTCTTTGCGGCGGCATTCTTCTTCACTTTTTTCTCAGAACCCTTAACCCCAGATCCTGGTGCAAGTTGCCTCACGTTCGGCGCTCTGCTTACACACTCAGAATCTTCTCGCTCTGATACCACTTGATGGGGAGCCAAATTTTAACACAAAGAAAAAGACTCAATTTTTATTCAGAAGCATGGAAAGATTACAATTTGAAACCATGGAAGATTTACACAGTACAAAAAATGCCAAAAGAAGCTACAGTCTTCGTCTCTCCAGCCTGCCAATCCTTCGAACAATATCTTTTTATAATGACAGGCTCTTGCTGTAACCGTTGTTCATAACTGTCCCTGTAACCGCTGCAACGGTCCCCCTGGAACTACCATAACGACTTCTGGAACTGCCAAATGTCATTCTATAATGGTCCACGAAAAAGTAGCATGTCACGATATCGTGACATCTTTTTAACCCGCCTTCTCTTTCCTAGTCGGGTCGTGAAAACGTGACATGTCACGATATCGCGACACTTTTCTTCTGCTCTCTTTTGCCAATGTGTCACGATATCGCGACACTTTTCTGCCTTCTGCTCTCTTTTGCCAATGTGTCGTGATATCGTGACACTTTTTTGTCCTTCGACCTTCTTTGTCTAGGTGTCGCGATATCGTGACACCTTCATTTGCTCTCCCTTGCATTCAAAGTTTGTCACGATATCGCGACATCTTTTATGTCGCGATATCGCAACATTTGCATTTAGCTCTTGCCTTTGTTCTGAGTTGTCGCGATATCGCGACAACCTTTATGTCGCGATATCGCGACACTTGAGTTTTGCCCTCACCTTTGTTCGGAGGTGTCACGATATCACGACAACCTTTATGTCACGATATCGCGACACTTGAGTTTTTGCCCTTGCCTTTGTTCGGAGGTGTCACGATATCGCGACAAAATTTATGTCGTGATATCGCGACACTTGAGTTTTGCTCTCGCCTTTGTTCGGAGGTGTCACGATATCGCGACAACCTTTATGTCGTGATATCACGACACTTGAGTTTTTGCTCTCGCCTTTGTTCGGAGGTGTCGCGATATCGCGACAACCTTTATGTCGCGATATCGCGACACTTGCATTTTGTGCTCACTTTGTTCTCAGTTTGTCACGATATCGTGACAACTTTTATGTCACGATATCGCGACACATTACAACACTTAGAGTAGTTTGTGTTTTTTTATTCACTCTTTTTTTCTTTTGTTTGCAAGATTGTGCTGCTACCACTGGATGCTCCCTCATCAGTTGGGTCTATTTTACATTTCTCAGATATGGAGTTATGACCCGGATGATGTGTTCCATAAAATGAACATAGCCCCGAATAGAGAAAAGGCATACGAATTTGAGAGAAGACCCAGGTCTCATTTTGAATAGGGCAAAAATAACAAAGAAACTGTGCTTTTGGAATGGAATTTTTCCAATAGGGATCAACTACCTCCATGGTTAGACTTCTATGAACAAATAATTGAATTTGATCCAGATAATAATGCAAAGCATCGGTGGAAGGAGTCTACCATCAAAGAAGTTGAGAAAAAAACTGAAAAGAAGAATAAAAATTGATCACAAGAGTCTGCCATCATTGGTAGTGAAAGTAAAAAATGGAATGAAGCCAAGATATCATACTGGTGGAGGATGAGAGTCGAGATTGGTAAAGAGAAATCTAAATTTGGTCTAAAAATTGATAATGAATTTTCTGATAAGTATGACAAGGATGTCACAACATGGAAGCTCAAATACCCAAGGATTATAGTGCTAATATATGAGAAGTCACAAACAAGGTCTGACTCCCCATCCCCACCTTTAGAAGAAGTTCAAGAAGAGGAACTCGATACTCCATTTACTGTTGTTGAAGTTTTTAAGACTTTTCAGCCTTCAACTAAGCAAATAGATAAATTTCTAAAAGGAGCATAGTTGATGAGTAAGATGCATTATTCTAATGAGAGGTCTATCAATACACCAGTCATCGAGACAAAAAGTATGCCCAAGCACCTAACCTTGGGTAGATAGCCCTCGAATACAGATATAGACTAGAATAAGGAGGATGAGAACTTTAGGTTTATACCTGTGAGTTTCAGCACTGCAGCAATAGTGGAATTAAATCCTATTTCTGAATAGATATTACAAGAGGAAATAGTACCTAAAGGGTTGTCTAAAGAAGATATAGGAAGTGAGAAATTCACCATGCAATTTTTTAATAGAAATATCAAAAGGGCACCAGAAAGATCTGAGAAGGAGATTTACAAGAAACAGAGGTTAGATAAAGAGAAAATTGTTAAAGAAACAAGTATTTCAGCTACAGAATAATTGATACAATAAGTGCAGTAGTAGGACATAGAGACAACCCCACAACACCCTACATTAGTAGGTGAAGGTATGGTATCTAATCCTTCTTCTCTTCCTCCTCCTTCAAATTCCCCAAGAAAATATCCCTCCCTTTTTGAGCAAGAGATTGAAACTAAGGTGCCTTCTCCACCTCATAGTTCACCCCTTATTTCATCAGTCAGTATTGAGATGCAAACCAACCCATCTCCTCCATCACCTCAAATTCCATATTCATCATATGATATTCCCCTTTCATCTTCCCCTATAGTTCCCTCTTTGCCATTTCAACCACCTCCATCGTCTAAAAAGTAAACTATTTTGAGTACACCCACTCACCCATTTGTGAGTCTTACTTCAGTTTCCATGGGTCTGCCAATTGCAACAACAACAATGGTCATAGATTCCACTATGATCACAGATTTCACTATAGTTACATCTTCTCATCCATTATCAACCATTGATTCTACTCTTGCATATATAATAGCCTTTTCTCCTCTTCCTATGAATTATCCTACCCAATCAATTTTGCAAAAGTAATAGGAAGCTTCATAGAAAATTCAATATTTATGGGCAGAGAAGTTGTCCAAGCCTTCCAAGAGGATGACCACAAAGAGGAAAGGCATGTTTTTTGATCTAGTTTCAAGGCAAAGGACATCTAGATTCATGATTCCCCTTGTGAGCAAGCCTAAAACTGAGATGACTTCTCATAATTATCATATAGAAGAGTATACAAAAGATATTGAAAATTTACCTGTAGAAGATGAATTGGTCATGGCCAAATCTCACTTAGAAACTTTTTATGTGAAAACTGACATATGCCAATAAAATGTGGATAAGTTGGAAAAGAAAATAGAAAAGCTTCAAAAAACATTAATAATAAAAAACAAGTGGAGAAGGCTCTGAAAAAATAAGCAAAGAACTGGCAAGACAAGTTTCAGGAAGCTAATAAGCTCAAGGAGCAAATAGAAGAACACAAGAAAAAAAATGAAGAACAGGCTAAGGACATACAAAATTTGAAGCAATAGCTTCAAATTGAAAAGGCTAAATCTTCAGGTTTCTCCAAGGCTGGACTAAATAAGGTGAGAAATGAATTGCTCTCTGAAGTTCTAGAAAAATGCTCAGAGACTCAACCTATTATTGATTATTTGGATGATGCTAGCCACCTACTCCAAAACATTCAAAAGGATCTGGATAATTTCACTAGAGAGCTACAACCTATGGTGATTCTAGCTGAGCAAATTTACAAACTAGTGGATAGTAGGCTCAGTGACTCTGCTAAGCCAATTCCTAATAAGGAGTGGAATATTGCTAGAATTGTTGTCAAGATTGTAGTAAAGAAGCACAGAGCCCTCCAAAAGGCTTGGCTATTGTTTGACAAAATTGAAGGTATGATCAAGGATGTAGTGGATATTAATAAGGAAATGATTCATAATGGTTTCAGAGGATTATGGATGAAATACCACAACTTGTTATTAGTAGAAGAAATTAAGAAGAGTACTGATGAGAGCTTACAAGATGAGTCTAAAATTGATGCTCTGGAAGAGCCAATTGATCAAGAACAAGCTTCACAAATGATTATTGATTTTATCAGGCTCATGGATCGAATGGAAGACTTGGTAAACAAAGGAATCGCTACAAACTATGAAGCTATTGTTGAGCTATATTACATTTATAAGCAATCAAAGAAAACTTCCAACCCCTCTGAAGTATATTGGAAACAAGCCCTACAGACCCTGAAACTAGTGGTGCAATTGTTTGGTGATAGTACATAAGAGAAAAATAAAGAACAATCTTCACGTAAGAAAGAAGTTGAGCAAGAGCAAGAGGATAATGCTAAGGAAGAGGTCCATCAAGAAGAAGAATCAGATAGAGTTGTGGATCCTGAAGGGACACAAGCTTAACATTTTTTATTTGTACATATGTAGTCATGTAGAAGTTTTGTATTTATTGATTCATTTTTACTCTGACATTGTTAGAAGGAAAGAATAAAAGCATGAGGTCAAAAAGAGGTAAAAAATGAGTTTTGTGTGAGGGCATTGATATCTTTTGTTGTAAGAAGGCTTTATAAGGGGAACATAGCTGTGTTTTGCTAAATCATTGGAGCAATTTTAAAAAAGTGGCATAGATATTCTTGTTTATGGCATAGTCTCCATGTGAACAGTTATCCTCTAGGATGTATGAAGCATGGTCTCGATATGAATATTTATCCTCTAAGGTATTCATGAAGTTTTCAAAGGGTAATGTTCATATGGAAATTATTCTTTAAAGCATTTTTAAGATAAGCATTTTTGAATCCTGATGCCCAATGGATAAGACTCTGAGTTCTATGGCTTTGTGAGAAAATCCACTTGGGAGGTGCTAGAATGTAGGTCCAAAATGGCCACATCCTTAGAAAGAATTGAAAATTTTATTCTAAGGCATGAAATCTCTATTTCACTGAGGACATAGAGTATTTTGGAGCAGATCCGCAATAGGAGTTCCCCAATTCGCTCAACACTTAGTGTATTTTTGCCTTAAACAAGTTAAATTTCATTCCACTCAGTTCACAATGTATTTGGAAGCGGATTACAGGCGAGTCCCGATTCTACAAATTTTTTAGGCGAGTCCCGATTCATTGCTCCAGTGACTAAGTGTCGATAAGCTCGATTTCGCTAAGTCCCAAGAGTATTTTTTTGTGGAATAACAACTTGAAGGCCTAAAACACTCCAAAGAGTGTAGAATGGTGACAAACACTATTTTGCACTACTTTTGAAGTGAAATGACGAAAAAGACTATTTTGCACTAGATTCAATGCAGATTGGCAATTTCACATTTAAACCAAGGTAAAGATAATGTTAGCATATTTTTTGTGGGGATTGTGATTTGTTTGAAGCCAAAAAAGATAAAAGGAAGGCTAGGTAGTAGATTAGTAGTGGACTTTATTCCGCTCACTCCTCAGTGCATTTCATGCCAAAATCTGATTTTGTAAAAGTAAAACCACTAAAGCTGACATCAGTAATTAAAAAGTGTGGAATGGCATTTATTCCTTCCCTTCTAGTTTACAGAACATTTTAATGATTTAATCACAACCATTCATCAGAATGCATCAACAACCTAGAGTTTTTCGACATTGTTGAAGTATTTAAAAGCAAATTCTTGTCGAACCAAAGAGTAGTTAGTTGGAGGGTAGGAAGACAAAGCATCAAAGGTTTTTCAAGAATAATAACCAAAAGTATTTGGAGATCTGAGATGAAGCGAGCTTCCAAGAATGATCAATGGATCAGATGCAGTTTCCAACAGCCTGAATACCAACTGCCATCATTGCAGAGAGCTAAGCTGCCATGGTAGATTACTCACAATGAATTTCCTGAAATTCATCAACTAGTAAGATAATGCCAGCAAAACTCTCTGCTGAGATGTAAATTTGTAATATTTGTAATGTCTCCTTAATATTCTTTCATTTTACAAACTATAAATAGAGGTCGAAAACTTGTTTTTATGGGTAGGATCTAGTGCATTTTCTTGTCCTACTGTAAATATTATTGTGAGCTAATGGAAGGAGCATTACTCTGATTTTTTGACTCAAAATTTGTCATTTTCATCATCTTTGTGCAAGAGGTTTGAAGCTCTAAGCTAAATTTTTGTTAATACTTTAGCGGTTAGTTCATTCCAACTTATTGGATTACTAGTTGTGAGAGTAATTGAAATATGTTCATGGTTAGATATGTATTGTTAGGAAGTTTATTTCTGTTAAATCTAACTATTGGTCTATTCTGCTAATTTGGATTATCAATATTAGATGTTAGAATTGCTTTCTACAATATATCTCTATTTATGCTTTAATGTATGAATATTTCATGGATTTGGGTGCTATTAATATTTAGTGATGGGACACTAGAAATAGTTTGTGGGAGCTTTTTTCTGTAGTTGCCTATGTTGTTAGCCTATCCGGCAATTATTTTTCATAATATCTCTAACCCTAAACCTTTTGTAACCCTTTTCTCAAAACCCTATTTGAGCTTTAATTATGTCAATACCATTTTAAGTTGACAAGGAACCAACCTACTCTAGAGGTTGGATTGAAGTTGTCGTTGGTCCATCCAATGTTGAGTGTCAAGTTGTGACTATCGGATGCATGCCTAGATAGAAACTTAGAATATAGACAGTCACAGTGTCAAGTAAAACTTGATGTCAATTCGGTGCCCAAAAATTATTTCCATATTTGTATGTAGTTTATTACTTGGTTTTTAGGGTTTTTATTGATTACTAAGGGTCTCACATAGTGGAGCCCTCATAGTTACTACTAATCATATTTTTTCATTCTCTGTGTGTAGGTTTTGGAGATACATAAGCATTACGTAGCTGCTTAAGCTGGAGTGGCCTAGTATTGGATAGCACGAAGCCCACTCACCTCTATTGGGATCAGAAGCGAGATTGAAGACACCACTAGCACTGTTCACTAGGGTTTTGGAGAACCCTAATATTGTATCAAAGAAATCAATTATTTATTGTAACATTGGAGATATGAGGCTCCCTCTATATTAATAAAAAAAAAAAAAATTGTGCAATATTGGGTCTTGATTTCAATTTATATTGTTATATTTTGGTGTTACGCTTTTGAATCTACAAATGGTGATCACGGTGGAACCCCCTAAGGGTTTCTCATTTTGATTTACTTTGTTGACTAATTTATTTTTTTCTATATCATCTTGGACGGTTTTCAGAAGCATAGATTTTACTGTTTTTGCTAGATTAGAGTTTTAGAAGATTCATAGAAGGTTGCAGAAGGTGCGTGAATGCCCTGCGGTGCTCGAGGGACATCCAAAAATGCACAGGTGCATTTTAGAAGCACCTAGGGGCATTTTATAGAGAGTTAGAGCAAAAACATAGGCTTCTAGGTAAGTTTACTATCAAACCCTAACTTTCTATTTTTATGTATTCTAGCATTTTACACTTTTTTTTTCATATTTCTGGATTAAAATGAACATCACTAATAAATCTAATAAAAAAAATCATTTAGTTGCATTTTATTCATTATATTAAACATTGCATTCATTCACACATTTTTTCTTAAAGATTTTTTCTTTTTTAGTGTGTTGCATTATTGTTTGCATTTGAACTATCAAGTGCATACATTAGTTTACATCCTAGGGTTAGAGATTTCTATTTTTGTAAGTCTAAATAGGAATAGTGTCAAGATACCAAAATTATCCCCGTACTTGGGTGATTCCATATGGAGGAGTAGACGAACCCTCCTCTATTTAGAGAGTGGTCTTAAGTTGTGTACTTTACATCCTTTGGAGAAATTGGTATTCTGGATATTGGATTCTGATTTAGACTATCGAAAGTAGTCATTTTTCTAAAATTGTATGCACACAATAGAAATTTGGAAACCTTTAAATTAATCACACACTTCATACTTTACAATAGACAGTAGTGGCTAGATTTCGTCACCAGCCATTACTTGAGATTTGGTGACAATGGTTTTCATCTCCATCCACCAATCTCTGCCCCTAGACACCTTAGATTACACCGAGCAAACTTACTGGATTTCATCACGAGAAAGAATATCGTTGCCCCATACAATCCATAGGATTCACCCATTTCTAATTCACATTAGTACATTGAAACACATGAAATCAAAATCTAAGAAAATAAATTCACACTAAGATGAGATAATCAATAAATGAGGTAAGACACATATGTTGAACAAACTTAGAATTGATTAATCTCTATTTGATTTTTGTGAAGTTTCCATTTTGCATTCCACTTTACTGCACAATTTATATTTGGTTTAGTTGCTTATGGTATTAGAAATAAATCAACAAAAAGCATTAAATCACAACAATTCCATGGAAAATTCATCCACCTTCCCTGCCACTTCTGTGGTAGATTTCCCAAATGTGATAGATAAATTTATCTACAGGTCCTTCACATTCCGTGTCATCCATAGCATTTCATATGGTTGTTCCTTAGATATATTCAACCTCACCAATCATTGATCACCACATTACCCATATAGACATGGCCAAAGTAGAGGCTCTCTACAAATTGGTTGATTATGTCTTAGAGTCCATCCATAATTCCCCTAGTCAAATTTTTGCTTTACAATAGGAACTTGCTCATTCTTAGCCACCATCAAGCTTTACCTAGGTGTACACTAACCCTCTTTTTGAGGCCTCAGTTTCATCTTCCTATTATGTATCCATTCCCCAATACACAAGTGCTCCTAGCACTTCTATCCCATCTTCATATACATCCACATACACTAATCCCTTGTATGAAGCACATGTAAATGTTGCTTCACAAGTTCCAACTTCCCAAGTTACCATGCCAAGTGTAACTTATTCCCCAACCACATATTCCATGCCATCTATGTCCGCACCTTCCATTTTTGATAGAGAAATTCATGAAGCATAGGAAAATTTGAACAAATTACTTAAGCAACATCAAAATGCTCAACAAGTACAAGTGAACCCTAAGCCTCTACCAAACTCTACTTAGACCATCCTCATTAACCAAGGTCTATCATGGGTACCACAATCCTCTATGTTTTCCATCCCTACTCCTCCACCAAGTCATACCCATACCCATTCCATTCCCATAAACCATACTAATTCCATTCCCATAGGCCAACCCAACCATAGCCCCCATGCATTATCCCCATTCCAATATTCTCCCCATATTCATCATCAATCTCTTCTTCATAAATTTCCATCAAACTCACCTAGTCATCATCATCAATTCCATAATCATTTAGTCACCCCGCAATATTTCTCCACCACATATTCTCAAAATCATTAGGTAATTCAGGGTTTCCACATTCCTGGGGAAGACCCTAGAATCAAGGCCATGCAACAACAAAAAGGAACAGTTGATACAATATACTTCTGGTATGAAAAACCAGAAGCCAACTCTATGTTATTTGATTAACCAACCCATTCATCCTTCGGTACCATCATCGCCATATTTGGTAGATTTCATGATATTGAATTTTGATAAATTCAAGGGGACTGAGGACCCCAAAGAGCATGTAAGCACATTTGTACACTCTTGCTTTAGAATCTAGAATGACAATGCTCTCATGCTTATACAATTTCCTCAAACATTAGGAAGAGATGCCATAGAGTGGTACAACCAATTGCCTATTCATAGTATTTATACTTTCGAATAATTGTTTGACCTATTCTTTGAGTGCTTTGTCCTAAATGTTAGAAATAAAGTCTCATTATCTGACATTTATGCTTTACGACAACATGACAATGAGTCTATCTAAAATTTTGGAAACCATTGGAGGGTCATAATTACCAAATTTCCATTGACCCTACCAATATAATATCTTATCAAACTATTTACCAAGAGTTGTTTAAAACCCATCTCTTGGATGCTTCAATTATAGACATATTGTTCATTTGAAGAAGCTCTAGCACAGGCTAGTGTCATTGAGGAGATAAAAATCCAAGAGGGCACACTTAAGCCTAGGAAAAAAGAATGGCAAAACAAGGGCCAATACAAAAGCAATTATTTTTGTCAATCAAAATCAACATAGGCCACTCTAGTCAATCAACCTAATCATGTCAATCAAGTGGTCATGAGCCAACCGGTAATGGCTCAACAACAATTAGTGCAATAGCCACCACAAAAAATTGCTTATCATGCGGTACCTTTAGTAACTCAAGCTATGCAAAGCACAATGTCAACTATGGAGAACCATCCTCGATGACAGTCTATCTAAAAAAATCACCAATACACCCCCTTGGTTGAGTCGTATGCTTCCCTCTTCTGAAGGTTGTATGACACAAATAAACTTGCCTTACCTAAAATTAGACCAGATGATCCCGCTAAACATGGAAACACTATCAAGAACATTTATTTTGTCCTTACCATAGGCAAAATGGGCATGACATTAATAATTGCCTTGTATTCAAAGATATAGTTCAAGACCTTATTAACTTGGGGGCCATCGAGCTTGACAACCCCCTTGCTCAACAAAATTAAAATCTTGGTATTTTTCAAACACCACTCCCTGATCATGAGGAAGTGCAACCAACTATGGGAGGGGCTAACACCAAAACTCCTCCTAATTAATTTAATCACATCCAAAAATACCAAGGTTTTATAGGTGTCATTCATGTGGTCACTAGAGGTCAATGAAATAATCATAAAACTGTAAGGCAACAACCTCAGGCAATTTTTTCACAACCTTCCACATCACCTCCCATTCAAATTGCTCCTAATACTTCATCACAAATCCATATTCCTAGCCAATAAAATTCCTTAATTCATCCCATCAATCATCCGCCATGACCATTCATCTCATTGAGTAGTTGATTAACCACAAGCCTAAAGATGGCTTACGCAAAATTATCGATATATGAGCTAATCCAAAAATCTCTCCACATCGTAAGGCATTAATGGACATTATGAAATCCATTGACTTACAATATCAAGATTCTAATACCTTCAAAAAAATTATAGGGAGCATTCAGACATGCATGGAGCCTTCCATTACATTTTATGACTTTGATATTAAGCCAATCTCATCAAAATATGTAGATCCTCCATTGCATTTCATGGCTCTAATTGACAATAAGTCATTCAAAAGAGTTCTAATTGACACTGATTCCTCCATAAATATCATCACCATGTCTGCTCTTCATCATCTAAATCTTCCTCCATCTCATATCATCAAGTCATATTTCACCCTAAAAGCATTCAACGATGCTTTATGTTCCATAGTTGGCATTGTTGTTTTGCCCATCAAAGTGGGGGTCAAAACATTGCACACTATGTTCCACATCTTGGAAGGATCCATGGTGTACAATGTACTCCTTGGAATACCTTGGATGAGGGAAATGAGATGTGTCCCTTCCATTCTACATCAATACCTAAAATACGTTCATGAGGGATAAGTACATTGCATACCAGTAGATGTCGAACCATTCAAGTATTGCAATTTCATCTCAAATCTCTATGAATCCAAGCTTCCTTCCACACACCTTTTTCTATCACCATAAGCCAAGCCATCCACCACTTTGTCCATTTTTTATCAAAATATCTCGTTTCTGAGGAGCCCCTTATCACCAATTTCAACCAAGATTCCATGCCCTCATCATCTTCATCATTGACTACATGTACATGTGGTAAAATTCAATTCATATCATCAACATCCTTGCCATCCACATCATCATCATCCATTCAACAACCTTCCCAATCCAATCCATCTCCATCAACCAACATTTCACAAGTCAAGTTGACGAATTGTGATATGTCCTCATATCCACCTTTCCACGAGCCATTATCCAATCATGGTCCTTCCACATCATCCCAAGTCGAGGTCCACCTCACTAATTTTGGTGTTGATGAGTATGTGGTCCAATACATCACCGTCACACCACTCACCATTCAAAATGCTAAGGATTTCAGTTGCCCACATAACCCACCTTTATCCATAGGAGCAGTATATGAAATGGGTTTAGCTCCCAACAACATAAATTTTGTATACAGGGGGATTTATTCTTCATCAAATCTAAATCCCCTAAAATAACCCAAAGAAACAACACCTACCAACATACAAAAAATTTCGGGATTTCCATCCTATCATTTTCACATAGTTAATTGGCAAGGTCTTGGCCTATGATTGTATGAACAGGGAATGTACGACATTATCGATGTTCCATATCGAGAAACGCATGACCGTTTAGGCTTAGGTTACACTCCACTTTCCACCACCTCTTCTCTTGAACAAGCCTTCCAAAGACTTACTCTAAATTCAGAAGAAGAAGCACTCCACCCTGATGACAATGATGATGAAATCCATGAAGAATTAAAACTCATGTTGATAATTTTGGATGAATCTAAAGAGGAATCGAAGCCCATCATTTCCCATAGTGAACAATATGAGTTTTATCTTAGATTTTTCCCCATCCATGAGCCAATATTTTGCTTGCTTCTTCCATAAGAGTGATCCAACCCTACCGATGAACCACCACCTCCATATCATTAGCCTATATCATCAGCCAAACTTGTAACTGTGTACATAACACAAAAACAGTGGTTTTCACCACTAAAAAATATATATATCAAACAAAAACAATTTTTTTCTTATTTGCATTGTATATAGCATTTAGTTAAGTGCATTTATTTGTGTTGCTTTTTGTTATACAAGTTTACCAAGCTCCTAGCACCAGTTCTTAGGCTCCATTATCCCATCTAACCTCATCCACTTTTCCTTAAGTCAACATGAATCATTTTGACTTATTCACCCTGCTTCGTAATCTATACAATTTGGAAAATCCAATTCCAATTAACATGAGTCTTATTGATATGTATTAGAATTCCTCACCTCCATCCTTCTTCGATTTTTTCTTATCCGAGGAATTTTTAAGGGCTTCAGCCAACTACATTCCTCCATCCCCTCTGCCTTCACCTTCACCTTCACCTTCGAATCTTGAGGTTTTTAAGGCAGACATAGATGAGAAAAATTCAAAAGAGTTTGATGACATCTTAGATGACATTCATCTAATCCCTATGCCCCATCAACTTGAGGAAGGTTCCCATATGTCCATTGAAGATACCATTGTGGACCTTAGTTCAGATAAAGACAATCCCCAAATTGATAAGCTTCGCAAAAGCTTATCTAACAATGAACAAGAGCAATTAATTTCTCTCCTCAAGAGGAAGAAGGGAATTTTTGCATGGTCCTATAAATACATGTTTGGTCTTGACCCTAGTTTAGTTGTCCATAATCTCACCTTAAATCCTGAAGCTAAGCCAATCAAATAAAAAATTAGAAGGATGAATCCTACCATTGCTCTCTTGGTCAAAGAAGAGCTCCAAAAGCTAATATATGTGGGTTTCATCGTATCTATTGATTATCCTGAGTGGCTCTTAAACATGGTACCTGTTCGTAAGCCTAACAAGGTGATACATGTTTGCACTAATTTTTGAGATCTTAACAAAGCGTGTCCTAAGGATGAATTTCCTATTCCAAACACTGACACTCTTATCAACACTTGTTTTGGCCATGAAATACTTTCTCATGGATAGTTTTTTAGGATACAACCAAATTCGAATAAATCTTGATGACCAACACAAAACAACATTCACTACACCTTGGGGAATTTTTTGTTACAAGGTGATGCCCTTTAGCCTTAAAAATGTAAGTGCCACTTATCAACATGTCATAACATAGATTTTCCATGACTATATTTATAAGATTATCGAATATTATGTGGATGATCTCTTGGCAAAATTCAAAACTCGACAAGAGCACATTGGTGTGTTGGAGAAAGTTTTTGATCGGCTTTTAGAATATAATGTAAGGTTGAACCCCAAGAAATGTGTCTTTGGTGTTACCTCTAGCAAACTATTAGGGTTTATTATCTCCAAAAGAGGCATTGAGGTGGACCCAAACAAGGTCAAGGTCATCTTGGATACGTATCCCCCAAAAAAATTAAAGGAATTACATAGTTTACAAGGAAAGATACAATCAATTTGTCATTTTATTGCGTAAATTTCTGACAAATGTAGGCCATTCAATCATCTCTTACAAAAGGGGGTGTCATTTTCTTGGATAGATGAATGTCAAAAAGCCTTTGATGATATTAAGCAATACCTAGCTTCTTTGCCAGTCTTAGCTCCTCCTCATCTGGGGATCCCATTCTATCTTTATGTCTCAGTAATGGACTTTGCACTAGGGATAATTCTTGCACAAAATAATGAAGAAAATCGAGAGCAAGTTGTCTAGTACATTAGTCGAACATTAGTAAGCTATGAAACTAAATACGCTTATGTAGAGAAATTTTGCTTAGTAGTGGTTTTTTGCACTAAGAAACTTCGATATTACATGCTTAGTCACACAATATATATCATAGCTAGAGAAAATCCTCTGCATTATATGATATCTCGCACTTACAATAACACCCACACCGCTAAATGGATAATGTTGCTTATAGAATTTGACCTTGAATTCATTAGCCAAAGGTCCATTAAGGTCAGGTCATAGCTGATCAGCTTGCAAAAGCTCCACTACCTAGTGATCATCCTTTGATTATTGAGGTCTGAGATGATTCGGTATTCATTATCACTGAACAAGAAGAATATGTCATTCCAGAGGAAGACATCGATATCACATTGTTCTTTGATGGTTCTAAATGCGTAAAAGGTCAAGGTGCTAGAGTCATGTTTCATACACCCTAGGGGGTACCTATCCCCTTATCATTCAAAATTGAATTCCAATGCACAAACAACACAACAAAGTAAGAAGCCTTAATCTTAGGTATTCAATTAGCTATAGTTATGAGCATTAAGCATATCAAGATATTTGGTGATTCTTAACTTGTTATCAAGCAAATCAATGGAGAATACCAATGCAAATAACCTACCATTAAACTTTACAACAAAGTCACAATGAAATTGCTCTCTAGGTTTGATTGGTATGAAATCAATAGTTTACCATGTTCAAATAATAGATTTACAGATGTAATGGCCTCTCTTGGATCATTGATTCCAAAAGACTCCTTCAGAGAGGTACATCCCCTTATCATTTCCTCTAAATCTGTAATTTTCTATGTTAAATATAAGGATGAAAATAATATTTGCTTGATCTATTCATATCCATATGAGCCTTGGTCAATCTAGATAGTAGCCTTTCTCAATTTTAGAACACTCCTATCTGACATGTCTCAAACTGCCAAAAGCACTTTCAAGCAAAAATCAACTTTTTTGTTCTCTTGAAGGATGTGTTGTACAAACATGGTTATGATGGAGTCCTCCATTGTCTCAAGTCTATTGAAGCCCAAAGAGCTATTACTGAAGCTCATGATGGTACTTGTGGTGGTCATTTTAGTGGTATGGCCATCGCAAAGCGTATTCTATGCATGGGTTAATATTGACCCACCATGGAATGTGATTATTGCACATATGTCAAACATTGTAAGAAATGTCAAGAACATGCTAATTTAACTCATGTACCATCACAATATTTGCAACCTATTCAAAGCCTTTGGTCCTTCTCACAATGGCATCTAGATTTAAATGGTAAAATTTTACCTCCTTCCTCAGGACAACGTACATTCATCATCACGGTCATTTAATACTTCACAAAGTGGGTTGAGGTAATTCCCCTGACCAGTACGATAGGATCTAGAATTGTGGATTTTATACTTCACCACATAATTTTTCATTTTGGTATCCCCTCAAAAATCATCTCCAATAATGGCAAATCTTTCAAGAACAAGGATGTGTATCGCTCCAAATTTTTTGCATCCTTACCTTCAGGCTATAGGATCCGTGCCCGGAAGGGGGATGCGAGAAGGATGGGACAATACCTCAGATTGAGAGGCCCTTTGAAGGTCATGCCTCTTGAGGGATGGATATAAGGGTGAATTTTTGATGGATGGTGGGGTTCACCAAGAAACTTTGAGTGGTAGTTTTCATGCCTAGGTTGAGAATGGGTTTGATGTGTTCATTTTAAATTCAATTATTCAATTCCTAGGTTTGGCCAAGATGAATCTAAGTTATTCTATATGCCAATGTTGATTTATATAAATACATAAAGCATGAATAAGTGCTAAACACATAAAGTGTGCTAAATAAGATAGAATGTACCTGATTCTGGATGTCTGATGAAGATTCTGAGGTTTGTAGAAGTCAAGATTGTCTTAAATCTTACATAATCATCTACAATTGCATAGAATCATCTCAGATCATAGTCGATCGTCTGAGATCAGACGAGATCATCGTCGACCTGACGAATTCGTTAGACGAATTCATCAAAAACCTACAATCACAAAAACAGATACCAAAGACCAAAAATGCAACTATAAA
This sequence comes from Wollemia nobilis, assembly GCA_028583015.1. Classification (NCBI taxonomy): domain Eukaryota; kingdom Viridiplantae; phylum Streptophyta; class Pinopsida; order Araucariales; family Araucariaceae; genus Wollemia; species Wollemia nobilis. Next base: position 4,760,287 of record JAQPPZ010017192.1, read on the forward strand.
AGCAAGGGAAAATGATAGAAATAATAGTAAACTTGCCTAAATGATAAATCCAAATAACAATTAAAGGAAATGCATTAATTTAATAATTTATTTTAACTTTATCATGCATCTATGCTAAATGAGGTAAACTCCAGAATGCAAAAATAGAATAAACTAAGTTAATGCATAAGGAAATGAAGAGAAAAAATCAAAAAAATGCAAACTCCTGGCTCTGATTGCCCCCAATCTGGACGGCAGTCGAGATCACATCCAATCGTACGAGATCATCGCCAATCTACGACGAGATCATCCGAAATCATCTGGAATCACCTACGACGATCCGAGCTTGCTCCGACTAAAAAACAGTAAAATTCTTGCAAGAAAACTTGAAATACACAATGCAAACAATGGTGCGAAGATGTTCTAATGCACGAAAAGCTAAAGTTGTAGGGAAAATCATCCAGGGGTATAAACTGGGGAAATCCCAAGTTTATATAGAATTTAGGGAGAGGTTAGGAGGTTGGAGATCACCCCAATTTGGGAGATCTCCAACGGGGGAGACTCTAACCATTCATACACGCTTTCTGCCCAAGTTAGAGAAGCTATTGAAATAGAAGCTAATTATGAAAATTTAGTTTTGGGACGAAATTGTTTGGACGTTCTGTTCCTGATGAATTCGTCAGATCTAGGATGATTTCTTCTGATCATCGACGATATCGTCCAACGGTCAAAACAAATCCTAAAAATGGTACAAAAAATGAGGGGAGCGGTTAACAGGCGGTTTTGGGGTTAAAATTCAAATTTTTATCTTTTTACTAAGGGTTTAATTGTGCAAATTTTAGGGTGCTACATTTTGCCCCCTCTTTAGCGAATTTTTCGAAGAAAATACGTTAAAGACGAGTTCTTCCCATTTTACGAGAAAGAAAAAATTTACTCAACTTTCTAGATGACGATTCTAGGTCGAATCGTACAACTGCTTACTATGGTGCCCCCTCCATGTTTTTACCCAAATCGAACGTTTGAGGTAAAAGCACGAAAAAGCAAAATTTTAAAAAATGTTGTTGTTTTTAAATAAAATTAAGAAAAATAGGGTAAAACCCTAATTCATTTTTACTATTTTTAGAGCTCTGTAGGAAAAATGGTAGAAACAGTGCACAGATCGACAGAGGTCCAGCGTAGGTTACGGGTAAGGATCTAAACCTAGTGAATTATATTTTTAATTTGATTTGTGTAATTTTTAATTTAATTTTTGATTTTTTTGGGGCATCACGGCTAGTTTTAGGTCGTCGACGACGTTGGGATGAAATCGTCCCAATTTCGTCGAAATTGTCCCTAGATCACCGATTTCGTCTAGGGGCAAAATCGACAAAAGAGAGGCGATCCCGTCCAACAAGGGGCGATCCCCAAGTTGTGAAATCATAGATGATTTAGTCCTACCCAAGGAATATTTGACCCAATTTAGGACGATATCATCCAATGGTGGATGATATCATCATTGTTTTTAGAAGATTAAATTGATTTAACTGATTTTAATGATTATCTATTGATGATTTTTATTGTTTGATTGTTTATTTTGCAAAGAGGATTACTAAAGAGTCAGGAATGGAAATACGGGGGGCTGAGGGATCACATGGTTGTGCTCAATCAGGTGCAGTGAGATTGATTGGCACAGGTCAGACTATAGCATGTGGTAGAGATGCCATAAATATCGATAGACATGGGGCTACTGACAGCCCTAGCAGAGAGATGGTATCCGGGGTCATCCTGCTTCCGGTTATCGACAGGGGATATGGCTCCCACTTTGGAATATGTATGGAGGATCTTGAGAATCCCCATACAGGGATGGCTGATGACTCCTGTGGCCAATCAATGCCAGGCTATGATGAGGCTATGCGGAGACCCAAGCTTCGCCCTGGAGAAGGGCAGAGTGAACATCGATTCTCTGAGGCAGATGCCTGGGGCATCTAGGTTGACTCAGGTTTTGGCAGGGGTAGTAGGTGGCTTGCTACTATGCCACCATAGTGGATGCAAGTTATCGTGGCTCCTCTCAGATGTGTTCTACGATATGAGAGACCATGGCTACAGATTTGCTTAGGGTAATTTTGTACTCTGCCGCTTGTATAGGATCCTGCACGGGGTCGTATACAAGGAAGGCCAATGTCTGGTTTTGACATCGCTACTACAGGTTTGGTGCTAGGAGCACATCATGGTCGTGGAGGTCGATAGGGCTTCCATTGATAGGGGTTGACCAGGAGAGACCCCAAGTTTTCTATTGGTGGCTCCAGAGAGGGTCACAGCGACGGATAGATCTGTTGATATCACAGAGGTTACTAGACGACCTCATCCTTGACCGGATCACTTGGAGGTCATGGAGAGAGCATCCAGGGTGGGGAGAGGACGGACAGGATTTGGCTCACATCAGGTGAGTCTACTGGCTGAGGATGGAGTGGGGAGAGGTAGAGCTCCATTGATATGACCGAGTTTTGTGATAGTTTGGTCTACAACAGGGGATACCATCTCTCAGGGACTATGAGTCCTCCCAAACTATCTGGGATAATACCACACTGAGTGGGGCTTCGGATATGCAATGATTTTGGATCTATGATACAGATGATACCCTCATCCAACCAGTGGATGGGGATGATGCTAGGGTCACAGATGGATACGATGCCTGGTACGTAGGCATTCGCCCTCCTCGGATGATGAGGGCATAGGGTCTGATGCACGCGGTTGTGCGACGGATGGGGAGGCAGTGCGAGGCTACCATTGAGGCAGCGTGGGGTCATGAAGGGAGAGGGTAGTGATGGTCTCCATAGGAGAGACACCAGAGGATGCCACAGGCTCCATAGAGACTACAACAGACAGAGAGGAGGGAGGAGGGATTCCATACTCAGCAAGGGTAGAGGCCACCATCGCCCAATAAGGGCAAGGGTATCGAGGTGGGGGAGAGCAATGAGATGGCGGCTCTCCAGGCTTGGAATGCCCACATATGAGTTCAAGTGCAGACTCTACATGATGAGGCTAAACAGCTCAGGGCTCAAAGCAGAGGGACGAGCATGCAAGAGTTGGCACAGTCTATTACTCAGACTACATTCTTCTAGGGAGCATACTTCTAGCTGGTTCTAGAGGGCCAGAGGTTACAGCTACCAGCCAGCATTGCAGAGTCAATCAGGATGGGATCATTGAGGACATCCTCATGATTGACGGTGAGGACCCGAGACACAGCACGGACCTCTATGGGACCACCTCCTCCATGCCAGGGTGGGAGAGGAGATGAGGCTGAGAGCTTGAGGGCTTCTCGAGACTAGCTGTCTATAGACTGGATTTGGATATATTTTTGAGAGGATTGAGTATGCCAGGGTATTGATTGTGGCATACCAATCCAGTTGTGATATGATGTAGATATTTTGATATATATATATATATATATATATAATATATATATATATATGATATTTTTGTGATATGACTTGTCCATATGTTTTATGATGCTTTAATTTTTGAATTGTTGATTGATTATTCATGTAATTATGTCGTTTGGAAAAAATTATAATTTTATGTCATGCCATAAAATTTAAATGAAATAATCTGATGTAAACAAATTGGTTGTTTTGTGGTGTGATTTTGATGAAAAATAAAAGGGACTTCTAACAATAATTTCAAAGGACATTGTCACTGTTATAGACCATTTCATGGAGTCACCGCTCGCTAGGTCGTCAAGCTAATCCCAGTATAGAAATATTGCTAAAATTAAAAGAGTGCTTAAGAGACTGTCTTAAGACTTTGTGTTGTGATGATGAAAATGATGATGGTGATGATTTGTTTTCAGATTTTCATAAAAATATTATGCATGAAATATAAAAAAATATGATTTTTGCTAGGCATAAATTCCTAAGTGTGATAAAATTTTGAACAATTCCTTAGGAATTATACCATGGTTGCAAAATGGAATGTTGACATAATGACATGAAATAGAATAAGTGTTCGTTTCTTTGTAAAGCACAATTGTGTAACATAATGATGTAAGCCATATGTTTTTATAAATAATAATGAATGAGAAATAAAATTAGAACAATGGTTTGCGCTAGGCATAGAATTATAGGTATAGACTTATACCATCATCGCGAAATCCAAAGAAAGGAAATTGATATAGTAGTTTTATTGCAGACTTGATTTTTGATTTTGAGATAAACGAGAAAAAAATATATAAACTGACTTTATTGCTAGATTGTGAATATGTTGTTTGAAATAAATGTTGGATTTTTTTAAAACAATGTATGTAATTGTTTTTATACAAAACAGAAGTTCTTAAATAAGAGGGTAAAATTATTCCGAAAAGAATTACATAAATATTTTAAATTATCTCAAAGACAAATGTAGATTTTATAAGGAATCCTCATGTGCAAATGTGAGTTCATTACCGATCTTGATTTATCATAATGATACAAAATCTCTCAAATACAAATGTGTGTGCAATTGTATTGTTCATTTACCAATTTTGAGCAAGATAATTTGATACAAGTAATTTGCCTTAACCAAATGAATGTTCATTGACCATGATTTATATGCATGTAACCGTACCAGACTACTATGTAAGTTAGGTTATCAAGAGCTAGCTAATCCATAAGCAGATAGAGTTCTGTACAAAAGAAGGTCGCTAATGTGACAGACATATCACCATGCTAGGAATTACCCAAGGCCAAGCGGGTTGGGCACAAACCACCTGTTATGGGGCTTACCTCACGGTTTTCGAATAATTGAGAATTCCATGGATTCAAGCTCATTCACCCTTCTTTTCTTTTCAAGGGGTAGGGAAAGGGATTTTATTGTTGTTTGCTTTTTCTTTTCTCTTTCTTTTTTTTTTTTTTTTTTGTATTTTTGCTTGAGATTTTGAGATAATGCTGAAATATTGCTGTGATGATACAAAATGATATTTTTCTTTTTCTCTGATTTTTCTTGACTTTTCTTTTCTTCCTATGCTAGGGATACTTGCTTGGATTGGTTGTAGAGCAAGGGATTTTTATTTTGGGTAGGGGTGAGCTTGTCCTTTTGTCAATTCTCAAATATTCTAGACCATGTGCATGATAGGATAGCAGGGGAAACTTTTCGCTCAAGAAACCATTTCTACTATGTAGCATCATATCGAATTTGCAATGAAATCATTTTAATGTGAAAAGATATACTTGGTTCAAGTAAATAACAAGATCAGTTCTCTATGCTCAAAAATTTATTTAATTCAACTGTGGACTTTGATATAAGAGAGATTAATAATCATACCAAATAAAATCAAGATATTTATTCATGTGAGTGTGAAAGTGCGGGATTCCAAATAAATGCTAATTTATCCAAAATAACTGAAAATATAACTGCAATACTTCAAGAATTGACAGGTACGAAAATAAAAGATGTTTTTGAAGATTTTGATGATTTTGATGTTTTTATATTTGATTTTAATTTATGAATTGAAAGAATAAATATTATTATTGTTCTTTGAAAATTTTTATATAAATGACTAAAAATGAAACAATATGCAAAATAACAATATATACAATGATGAAATGACCAATGTTTTATGCATAGTATCGCTTAAGATGCATGATGTTCATAGGTTCTTTAAGCTCTTTACCATCTAAGGTAGATAATTTGTATGCTCCCGATCCAAATTTAGCAGTGATGATATATGGTCCAAGCCAATTGGGCTCAAATTTACCTTTAAGGTCTTTAGTAGCATTAGTATTTTTTTATTTTCTTTTAAGACAAGGTCACCGATCTCAAAGGATCGAGGATGAACTTTCTTGAGATATGCTCGCTTAAGCTTGTTTTGGTAGGCACGAAGATGCTCCAAAGCATTGATGCACTTTTCATCTAGAAGTTCTAGCTGACTAAGTCTGCCAGCACGATATTCATCCCCTACTTGAGTATCTTGAAGTAGTAGAGCCAAAGAAGGAACTTCTAATTCAAAGGGAAAAATTGCTTCAGCACCATAAACCAAAACAAAAGGTGAAGTTCCTATGGAGGTACAAACACTAGTTCGATAGGCCCACAAAGCAGGATATAGTTGAATGTGCCAATCTCGACCGGATTTATTGACCAATCTTTTGAGAATTTTAATTAATGTTTTATTAGATGCTTCTGCTTGGCCATTACCCTGAGGATAATAGGGAGTGGACCAACGATGTTGAATTTTATATTTTTGACATAATTTTTTGACATCTTTATTTTTGAAACAAGTTCCATTATCTAAGATGAGATTGGCAGGAATTCCAAACCTACAAATAATTTGATTAAAAATAAATTTGGAAACTTGGGTTCCAGTGCAAGAAGCTAAGGGCATAGCTTCAACCCACTTTGTGAAATACTCGATGGCGGTTATGATGAATTTGTGTCCATCAGATGACACAGGATTGATTTTTCCAATGATGTCTAAGCCCCATTTTGAAAAGGGCCAAGGAGATGAAATAGCCTATAGCTCTTGTGCAGGTGCATGGACAAGGTCAGCATGTTTTTGGCACTTGTCGCAATGGTGCACATAATCATGTGCATCATTTTCCATGGTAGGCCAAAAATATCCTATCCTAAGGAGCTTCTTAGCAATGGCGCTACCACTAAAATGTCCCCCACAAGATCCATCGTGGGCTTCACTCAAAGCTGATCTAGATTCTTCTAGATTCAAACATCTCAATAAGATGCCTTCAAAAGATCTCCTATACAAGGTATTACCAATAATTATGAAGCGACTTGCTCATCTATGTAATAACCGGCGTTGGTTACTAGTACAACCATCAGGGAAGGTCCCATTTTGCAAAAAATTAAATATATCAGTGTACCATGGTTTAGGAGTAGTTTCGTTGATTAGAAACACATCCAAAGGTTCTAAGCATGATTTGCTTGAAGCGGGTTCTTGGAGTCAACGAATAATGATGGTAGCATATTCATCATCTAACTCCAAGGGTAAAAGAGATGCAGTTGCAGCCATAGCATCAACCGCACGATTGCTAGTTCGAGGAATAGCTTCCAAAGTAACTTGATCAAACAAGGATAATAACTGCAAAACATATGCTTTATATGGGCATAATTTATCATCTCTAGTTTGATAAACATCATTGATTTGATTTATGACAAGTTGGGAATCACCAAAAACCAATAAATTTTTAATTTTCAATGCCAAGGCAGCTCGTAATCCAAGGATTAGAGCCTCATATTCAGCAGTGTTATTAGTGCAAGCAAATGTTAATTTAAAGGACAGAGGTATAAGATGTTTTTATGGAGATATTAAAATAATACCGCACCAGCCCCACTCATGCATCGGGCTTCGTCAAAGTATAGGGACCATTGCTCTAGATGGTCTGCCTCTAGTTTAAGGCATTCATCAGGAAACTCAATGATGAGGGGATGGGTAGACTCTAAGGGTGCAATAGCTAATTGATCTGCTATGATTTGACCCTTAACAGACTTTTGTCCTATAAACGTGAGTTCAAACTCACTTAAGGCAAGAACCCACTTTGCTGTGCGACCAGATAAATATGGTCGACTCATGAGATACCGCAAAGGGTCAAATTTGGCAATAACATACGTTTTTTAGCTGAGCATATAATGTCATAGTTTCTATGTAGAAAATACGACTGCTAGACATAATTTCTCTAATGTTGTGTAGTGGGTTTCATAACTGATTAAGGTTTGGCTAATGTAATAATTAGCACGCTCTTTCTTCTCATCGTCAAGTTGAGCTAACATAGCTCCTAAGGCAAAATCGAAAGCAAAAATGTACAAGATAAATGGACGATCATATCTAGGTGGGGAAAGCACTGGTGGTTTGAGGAGATATTGCTTAAGGAGTTCAAATGCTTCTTGGCATTCATCATCCCAATGAAAAGAGACATCTTTCTTAAGAAGCTTAAGAAAGGGTCCGGTTTTGTCTGCCAACTTATCGATAAAGCGATGAATAGCTTGAAGCTTACCTTGTAAACTTCGTAATTCTGATATATTGGTGGGTGTGGGCATATCGGTGATAGCCACGATCTTGAGACGGTCAATTTCGATGCCACGTAAAGAAACTATAACCCCAATAATTTATCGGACTTAACTCCGAATATGCATTTAGCTGGATTCAGTCGGATAAGATATTCCCTTAACCGATCAAATACTTTCTAAGTCATCTAAATGATCATCTTCTTTGATGGAACGAGATATAATAGCATCTACATAATCATGTAGAATATCATGCATCATATCATGAAAGATATAAGTCATGGCTCGTTGATATGCTGCACCTACATTCTTGGAAGGGTTTACCTTCTACTGCGAATGGATTCAATAATAAATTATGGAAATGCAATAATCAGAACAATTAGCAGGCGAGTGCGGAAACGAAAAGATTGAAATTATTTAGTAACAAATCTCTTGCCACTAGGAGGGCAGATCCCGCCTTATAGGCAATTGCAGAATGCAGAGAATAAATTGAAAAATAAATCGTAAGTTCTAATTTGATGAAAACTAATGTAATATATATGAATTTTTATACAAGTGGATAACCTAGCCGACTGCTAGGTTTGGTCTGTAGCATGACTCCCCTCCTCAGAAAGCTTTGTCCTCAAAGCTGGAAATGTCTGGAGAATACTTTCGCGTTCCCAGGTGGCATCTTCCTCTGGTAGGTCTTGCCATTTGATGAGAAATTCTTGAATTTGGCGTGATCTTAGTCTTCGTATTCTGTGTTGTAATATATCTTCGGGTTGGAGATGTATGCGGCCTTCCTCATCGAGCACTGGTAATTCTGATTGACCTTGCACTTTCTGACCAATTACCTTTTTGAGACAGGAAACATGAAATACCGGGTGTATTCGTGATGATGAAGGTAGCTCTAACTGATAGGCGACTTCTCCAATGCGGCGCACAATTTTGTAGGGACCATAGAATCGTGGAGCCAATTTTTGGTTGGATTTTACCTTTAATGATGATTGTTTGTAAGGTTGCAACCTTAGAAAAACCCAATCACCTATATTAAAAGTTCTTTCTGATCGGTGCAAGTCTTGCTGTTGTTTCATACGATTTTGTGCTTGGACTAAATTTTCTTTGAGGATGGTGAGAGTAGACTGCCTTTGTTCGAACCAATCATCCACTTTGGCTACTTTGGATGATCCTTGCACGTAATCTGCGATGGTAGGAGGCTTGGTGCCATACAGTGCTTCAAATGGAGACATCTTAATTGAGAAATGGTAAGAAGTGTTGTACCACCATTCTGCTAATGCTAACCACTGGCTCCATTGATTCTGTTTATCTTGAGCGAAACATCTTAAATATGTACCCAAACATTTGTTAACCACTTCTGTTTGACCATCTGTCTGGGGATGGTAAGCTGAGGACATGCTCAATTTGGTACCACTAAGTCGAAATACTTCTCGCCAAAAGTTACTAGTGAAGATGGGATCTCTATCACTTACAATATTTTTTGGCATACCATGTAATTTGAAAATTGAATCCATAAATACCTTTGCCACCTTGCTTGCGGAAAATGGATGTTGTAAAGCCTGAAAGTGAGCGTATTTGGATAACCGGTCTACGACAACGAAGATGACTGTCCTACCTTCTGACTTTGGAAGACCCTCAATAAAATCCATGGATATGTGTTCCCACTGTCGTTCAGGAATGGGTAATGGTTGTAACAATCCTGGTGATTTGACTGTTTCTCCTTTATTGCGTTGGCAAACTTCACATTCTGCTACCCATTGTTTGACTTCTGCTTTTAATCCTTTCCAATAAAATGATTGTTTGACCCTTAAATATGTCTTTAAAAATCCTGAATGTCCTGCTGATGGGGAAGCGTGTGATTCATCGAGGATCTTTGATTTGAGTGCTGAATTGTGTGGAATGTAAATGCGGTTCTTTTTCCGGAGGATTTTATCTTCATAAGAGAACAAAGGGTGGTTAGAAGACCCTATAGATAATTCTTGAATTATCTGAGCAGTTTCATTATTGGTCAACCATTCCTCTTGTAATTGATTCACCCATTGGAAGCAAGGTCCCGAAATAGCGTTAATGACTACTTCATCTTCATATTTCCTGGACAGTGCATCGGCGGCTAAATTTTCCTTTCCTTTCTTGTACTCGATAACAAAATCATACCCTAACAATTTGGTTAACCACTTATTTTGTTCCGGATAGGAAAACCTTTGCTCAAGAAAATGTTTGAGACTACTATGATCAGTTTTGATAATGAAGCGGCTACTGATTAGGTAGTGTCTCCATTTTTCTACTGCATGAAGAATGGCCAACATTTCTTTTTCATATGTCGATCTTCCCAAATTTTTTCCAGAAAGCTGTTTACTTTCAAATGCCAAAGGATGACCATCTTGCATTAATATAGCCCCAATTCCTGTTCCTGATGCATCACATTCGATAATAAATGGTTTGTGAAAGTTGGGAGTTGCTAAGACTGGAGTTGTACACATGGCTTGCTTAAGAGCTTCAAAAGCTAAAGTGGCCTCTTCCGACCAACGAAAAGCATCCTTTTTTGTGAGTGTTGTGAGAGGTGCTGCAATCTTACCATAATTCTGTACAAACTTGCGATAGTAGCCTGTGAGACCCAAAAAACCACGAAGTTTCTTGATGGTTTTAGGTAAAGGCCACTCTTGAATTGCCTTAATCTTATTGGGATCGACTTTGACACCCTCATGTGAAACTATATGACCAAGATACTCGACTTCTTGAACACCAAACGAGCATTTGGAGCGTTTAACAAATAATTTTTCTTTGTGTAGGATGTGAAGGACTTTATCCACATGATGTAAATGGTCCGCCCAATTTTTGTTGTATATGAGAATATCATCAAAAAAAACTAACACAAACTTACGGAGGAGTGGACGAAACACTTGGTTCATGAGACTTTGGAATGTGGATGGTGCATTAGTGAGACCAAAAGGCATGACCAAAAATTCGTAATGACCGTCATGAGTACGAAAGGCCGTTTTGGGAATATCTTCTTCTCTAACACGGATTTGGTGAAAGCTAGAGCGAAGGTCTAATTTTGTAAAAAATTTTGCACCATGCAACTCATCTAATAGGTCATCTATGATGGGGATAGGAAATTTGTCCTTGATAGTGAGTTTATTGAGAGAACGAAAGTCAAGACACATACGCCAAGAGTTATCTTTTCGTCTAGCCGGGACTACAGGTGAGGAATAAGGACTAGTGCTGTGACGAATGACTCCATGATCCAACAAATCCTGAACGATCTGTTCGATTTCTGTCTTTTGTGGCTGAGGATAGCGATAAGGACGATTGTTAGGTGGGACACTTCCTGGCATCAAATGGATGGCATGATCATGAGATCGTTTAGGTGGTAATCCTTGAGGTTCTTGGAAAACCTTGTCGTAATGTGTGATGATATCTTGTAACTCAGGTGCAATAATATCCGAAGTTGCTGACGATTGTTTTTCCAAACAATTAATTTGAGCTATAAACCCATATCCACCTTTTTTTAACATCTTTTCCATACTATGAGAGCTCACCATTTGTGTTGGAGGAGTAGTAATGCCTTGTAAGTGAATGACTCGTCCATTTTCCTTCCATTCCACAAATAATTTTTTGAAGTTGAAGCTAACTGTGTCTAATGTTTCCAACCATTCAACCCCCAAAATGACATCAGAATTTCCCAAATTCATGACAAAAAGGGAGCCTAACCAGGTATAAGTTCCCATCTTTATGGAAACTTGAGATGTGCGACCCACGCATTGTGCGTTCACCCCGTTGGCCACTAAAACCTGGAATTTGTCTTTGTTGGAAGAGTTAATGAATAAATTCAAGGCTTTTGTTGTTTTGATGTCGATAAAATTGTGGGTGCTACCAGAATCAATTAGCACATTCACCTTTTTCTCGGCGGAGAAAACCCGGTACCTTGATGGTATGGTGGGCGGTTAAACCCATGAGAGCATGCACCGAAATTGCCATTGTATCCTCTTCTGTTTCGTCTATAGTAACTCGGTAGGTCTTCCGGCATAGGTTCTTCCGATTGGTAAGGTTCATCCTCTTCCCCTTCACCTTGATCACCCTCAATATGAAAGTTTTGTTTTTGGGCACAAGCTTGTTCCCTGGGGTGATTAGTGCGACATTTATAACAAAAATATCTTGATGGTTGATCATTTCTACGAAAGGAATTGTTGCGGTATGAAGGACGACTATATGTTTCCCGCTGTGCAGACAACTGGTGTCTCTTCTCGGCCAACTTGGCTAATCTTATACAACTGTTCAACAAGGTTGGATCGTGCATGTCTACCTCCACTCGAATACTTTCTTTCAAACCATTGCGAAAGGCACCTACCACTGTGTCGGGACTAATGTCTGAAGTGTATGGTAGTAAACCGGTAAACTCCGAAACGAATTCACTAATCGACCCTTTTTGTTTAAGAGATAACAATCTTACTCGTGTAGGATGATGTAGCTCCGTCGTCAAATCTTTCTAAAAAAGAGGTAGTGAATTTTCTCCAGGTAATAACAGCTACATTCTCTTTTTTAAGCCATACAAACCATTGGTAGGCCTCAGTGCCTAATTTTGTTGCAGCAAAAGGAACTTTATCAATTTCCTTAATTTGATATAAGTCAAGGATGCCTTCCATTTTGGCTAACCAACCACGAGGATCATGACCTTCAAAAGTGGGCATATCAATTCGCGAAAAGTTAATATTAGGGCCTCTTGGTTGGTGATAACCCGTGTCCCTTTCTTGATTTTGGTTATACCGTTGTCTTTGATAGGGATCCCTGTAATTATCCGAATCACCTCGTTGTTGTTGCCAATCATCATTAGGATCGACAATTTCTTCATTCCGTTGGGCATGGGAGTGATTTTGGGGATTAGTATTGGGATTAGGTTGTGTTTGTGCTTGCACAAGTTTTTTTAAGGTGATACCCATGTCGTGTAGATTCTCTAGTATGTTTTGGAGAGACTCCCTATCAGACATGGCTGAATTACTTGAGTCTCCTTGCGTGATGTTTTCGTGAGTTGGGGAAGGATTAGTAGCCATAGGATCTACTAGGGGATGATGTGGATTATAACTACCAATTTTAAAAGGAGAAAGAGAATTTTTTGTACCGGTGTGCGATTAGGCCTTCTTGTGTTGTTATTGGTCGTGTCCGAACTTGATAATCGACCGTCGGCACCTTTGTTCCACTTTTTGCTCATGCACTTGTTAACATACCCGGTTTAGGACTCCTCTTCAACTGTCGAAAAAATTTTGGGAGCCGCTTCAATTGTCACTCCAACTGTGACGCGGATGTGAATGTGGATGGCTTCCTTGCCCGCAACCTTTTTTTTTTTTTTTTTTTTTTTTTTACCTATCAACCACTTGACAGCATGCGAGCGGACGACACGACCAGCTAGCTAAGACTCACGATACACGGACCAAACGACGCGACACTCGGAGGACACGCGGAGGACTCGGAGGACAAGGACCAATCGACACGACACGACACACGGACCAATCGACACGACACTCGGAGGACACGCAGAGGACAAGGACCAATCGACACGACACGACATGCGGACCAAACGACACGACACGACACTCGGACCAAACACGCGGACCAAACGACACGACACAACACGCGGACCAAACGACGCGACACTCGGAGGACAAGGACCAATCGACACGACACGACACGCCGACCAAACGACGACTAGCAACACGGTGACCCGAAGACACCAACAAACGACACGATGACGAATCAAATAACCAACGGACGCGGACGCGAAAGAACTGAAGTTGCGTTAGGAGCTCCACGGCATGTGACCGAAGTCACGAAACACTACGCGCTCGCGTAACTTTATTAACCTCCTCAGTGCTCCCACAGACACAATGTGGGATATTGATCCCAACTAAATAAAAAAATAAAAAAAATAAAAAATAAAAAATAAAAAATAAATTATAATATTCGCGATAAATACCGTAGGTCTGTGTTTTAATTTTGTTTTAAACGCGCGATTTGATTGGTGGATGCTCCCTGTGTTTCACAGCAATCGCGGACGGAATGGCGAGGAATTTAGACTGCGGTTTGGGTATTGATCGCAGCGTACGTCGCCAATGCAGAGCCTGGGATGTTTTCTGGGCGTACCTCCAGCGGCTAGATGTGAAACTGGTCTGTGGTGCTGCCCAGCCGTCCGGTATTCCGCCAGGACGCGAACCGAAGGAAACAAGGAACGAATACCACAGAGTCCGTCTGCTGCTACAGTAGCGTGAATGGGCGTCCGTCACCGAACTGGTCTCCTGATACCACTTGGAAGGGTTTACCTTCTACTGCGAATGGATTCAATAATAAATTATGGAAATGCAATAATCAGAACAATTAGCAGGTGAGTGCGGAAACGAAAAGATTGAAATTATTTAGTAACAAATCTCTTGCCACTAGGAGGGCAGATCCCGCCTTATAGGCAATTGCAGAATGCAGAGAATAAATTGAAAAATAAATCGTAAGTTCTAATTTGATGAAAACTAATGTAATATATATGAATTTTTATACAAGTGGATAACCTAGCCGACTGCTAGGTTTGGTCTGTAGCAATTCTTCAAACCGAATGGCATCACTTTCCATCAAAAGGTCCCCCAAGGGGTAATAAAGGTTGTTTTAGCCTGATCTTCAGGAGCTATCCTGATCTAATTATAACCAAAAAATCCATCCATTAGAGATATCATTCCACTCCCAACAGTAAAATCAATGATTTGATCCATATTGGGAAGAGGAAAATCGTCTTTAGGGCATGCACCATTAATATCTCTAAATTCTATGCAAACCCTAACCTTAGTAGCTTCTTTCTTAGTTACTAGAACTACATTCGAGATCCATTCAGCATAATCAATGGCGTGTATAAAAATAACATTTAGGAGTTTTTCTAATTCCCTTTTAACTAGTAAGGCCACTTTAGGATGCATTTTTCTAAGTTTTTGTTTAACAGGTTTAGCATCTGGATGGACTACTAGGTGATGCATAACTATAGAAGGGTCTAATCCTGGCATATCTGCATATGTCCAAGCAAAGACGTCTTCATATTCTTTAAGAAATGCAATGTATTTATCTTGTTTGTATTGACTCAATTCTGATCCAATGTTGATTATGTGACGATTATCTTCGGTTCTAATGTTAATTTTTATGATGTTTTCTACTTCCATGTGTAGATCTCTCTCAAAATTAGGTGGGGCGGGTGAAACGCCCAATTCTTGTAATTCTTCCAAGGTTAATTTGGATAATTCATCTTGAGGAGTCGTGGCCTCAAGCTAGCTATACTAGGTATAGAGCCATCAAAATAAAATTCATGATGTAATAATTCCTCAATGGAGACATCATGGAAGATATCTCCCTCCAAATCATCATCGAATTCGGCGATCATCTTAGAGTAGGCTATAGATAGCATATTACATGTAAGTAGCTTATCCGTTAAAAGCAAAGAATCACGTTGTTCTAAATAATCTTGGTAACATATGAGATGGTCATCATCCTCAAATGGGAAGGGCTGACCTTTACTAGGAAATAGGCCCACACCACATCGGGCAGGCCATGGTTCTACCTCAAAGGGTTCTTTCATGCCATTTTGGAAAGGTCCAAAACCTTTTCCTTTATATCCCAATTTAAGCATTATAGGGTTAGCTTTAATATACTCATTAGTAAAATAACATCGAGCATGTCCATCATAATGAGTCTTGATTTTTCTAGGTATTCTATCCTAGTCATATCCCTTATAAATAAAAGTGCAACTCCCGACTTGGTAAATACTTCCCATAGGCTATGGGAGACCTAAGGTATGAGGAGATGGTGGAAAATTATTTAAGATAAGGGAATCTTGCATAGCAGCATTCGTTTGCTCTGATATAATAATTTTAGATAAATCGGGTAAGAGCTCGTCAGTAAGAGCATAAGAGGTAGAAGGAACATTTCCTACATCTTCTAATGCGGAAACTATGCCTTTTATGGATGTAGATGTTGTAGAGATGTCGATGGATGAGTCTATTATAGGGATAGAAGTGATAGGAGTAAAACAAGAAGCATTGGTTGTGGGTTTAGGATATTTTTGAGGTCCTAATGTGGTTTGTTCGGAATATGGTTGAACTATATGTAGAGGTGGAGTTGATGGAGAAAAAGTAGATGATGTTATGGGTGTGTGTTTCACATGTTTAGACGGATAATGAGAATTAGGATGTGTGGATGATAAAGTAGGGCAAAATTGAACTCCAATAGGTTCTGCCAAAGCACACATATCAAAGGGTCTAGGATCACCATGAATGGTAACCAACTAATTCTTAAATTTGAATTTAACACATTGATGTAAAGTTGAGGGAATGGCTCGCATCGCGTTGATCCAAGGGTGACCCAAGAGTATATTGTACGATGCAGGGCAATGTACAATAAACACGGTCGTGTCTAAGGTTCTTGGAACAACTTGCAATGGGATAGTAATAACTCCACACGTTTCTTGTGTTTCGTCATTGAAGGCTTTTATGATCATATCAGTTCTTTTCATTTCGTCACTTCTAAACCCAAATCTTTGGTAGAATTCAAAAGTGCAAATGTTTAAAGATGAACCATTATCAATCAGAACTCGTTTAACTGCGACATCTCCAATTAAGACAGTAATATATAAGGGGTTATCCTTATGTAAACTATGTTGAGGTATATCTCTATCTCGAAAGTCAATACAATCAACTTCATGAGTTATTATAGTATTAGCCATGGCTTCAGATTGAATATTTTGTGGTACCATCATTTGGCTTAATGTGAGAATTAATTCATCCTTGTGTGTAGGAGATCTTAAAAGGTCGAAAAGGGAAATTCTAGCTATAGTATTTGATAATTGTTCATTAATATTATAAGGAGGTTTAGGTTGAACATTAGGCGCATGATTCCCTTTATTAGGAACTGTCAAAACAAATGGAGCCGATCCATTTTTCTGAGTTTGATCTTGTTGAGAATTTTGAGCCTGTTGTCTAGTAACAGCTCCGATGGTACCTACAATATTATTCTGCGGATGATGAATGGGTTTTGGTCTAGCATTTATGGCTTGTTCATTAGAAAGTGATTGGTGAGAAGATGGTCTAGTAGTGACTGTTCTTGGAAATGGTTCTTTCGGAACCATAGAATTTGTGATAGGTTGAATAGCATCCAATTCATCTTCAAAACTATTCAATTGATTTGATGTGATTTCCATGTCACTTTCAGTCTCGTATTCTATATCACTAAGATCAGGTGTTTGAATATTATATAGAAGTCTAGTCGTAACCATGGATAAATTTGTGTCAAAGATTTGCAGATCATGAGCAGGTAAATTTCCACTAATAGTCCCTACATATCGGGTAGGAGGGGGAACATTATGATGCTCAATTTGATTAGCCACCTCTTTACCATGCTTTGGTAAAGGATGTTGAAATATGTCTAATGATTGATTGGCATTCTGATTTTGATTTTGGGGGATGTTATTTTGAGCATTATTAGGAGGATTTTGTTTAGGTTGAAAGGCTTGCACCTCCATCTCATTGTTATCAATTAAGTCTTGTATTTTATGTTTTAATTTTTTACAAGAGTTGGTAGAGTTTCCAGGTCCTCTATGGAAATCACAATGTAAATTAGCTCTGTATCTAGGTATAGTTGGATCAGGTTCCCAGATATTTGGTAATTGGATCAAACCTCATTCTAATAATTGTGGTAGAATGGTTGATAGAGGTTGATTTAACCTAGTAAATTCTCGAGGTGGTTTATCAGGAGGTTTTAGTATAAACTTCTCCATTGTTTTCATAGCATTAACATTAGCAATATTTCTACTATCAGTGACTCCATCACCCATAACTTGTTTATTCTTATATTGATTTCTGGATGTTTTCTCATCATCTTTCTTTTAAAGCTGACCTCTCCTAATGAGAGCATCTTCCACTCTTCGATCTAAGTCTATAGCTTGATCGAAGGTGGTCAAGGTAGCAGTTGATAACTCATATGATAGTTGTTCTTGTAAATTATTGATAAAGATATCCAGCATTTCCCGATAAGGTAACACAAAGTACAATTTTCCTATCAACTGTCTCCACCTAGCTAGGAAATCAAAAAAACATTCATCTTTGTCTTGTTTTAATTTGTACAAGTCTTTAATGGTCACATGCCTTTCAATGTAGGCACTAAATTGATGCACAAAAGACTCAACAATTTCTTCAAAGTTCCTCAAAGAATTAGTGGGTAATTTATAATACCACTCTAATGCCATTCCTCCTAAAATTTTTGGGAACATTTTTAGTAATAACAAGTCATCATGTGATATATCATGACATGCAATCCTAAACATACGAAGATGCTCTATGGGATCTTTGATTCCTTTGTATATAGGTAGGACAGGCATAGGAAAGTGTTTTGGATATGGCTATGCTACAACTATAGGATCTAGAGGTTGACTACACATCTCTCGATAATTGTACGAGGGACGGTAGGGATCTATCTGATCCATGTGGGAAACTAACTGTTTCACCATGGTTTCAAGATTACTAGTTTGTCCACCATATTGGTTTGGTGGGACATAGGTATGGGATTTATGAGTGTATGACGATGTGACATAAGAATTAGATGCTATATTTCTATTATGCAAAATGTTGGTAGGAAGAGTATTATGAAGAGGATTTGTAGTAGTATTATGTTGTATCCCATATTGTTGGAAATTGGTGTTTGGTTTTGTTTTGGGATTTTGTTGATTTGAGGTATGTTGATCAATAGCTTGGCGAAATAGAGGAGTGAATGAAGGTTTCTTTTGTGTGGGAATAACTCTAGGCTTGGTAACAAGCACTCTAGGTGGTTGGGTAACCTGTTGTTGTTGCATGTTCTAGATTATAGCAGCCATATCCAAATTGGATGGTCCAGCTTGATCACTTTCTTGATCAACGAAGGACAAGGGATTAGTGCGTGTGTGATATATTTCTTCTAGGGTTTCTTGAGTGTCACTAATTTGATCCTTGTCCATATGGACTGCTCTATTAAGAGCGCCAATATTAGTATTGAGGAACTTCCAAAAATTTTCCATGTTCTCAAAAGTAACAGCCCCTCCTAGAGATATTTTAGGGGATGAGGATCCTTCCTCTCTAACATTTTCTCTTTGTTCATTTCCTATAGCAAACTCTTCTTCTTGTTGGTCTAGGGTTCCTACTTCCTGAATTGGGTCTTCAGGAAGGACATCTGGGTTATTTAATGGTTTTCCTAACCAATCTTCTTCTACTTCAGTCTGTTTTCCATTCCTAAGTCTAGTCATTATGCTTAAACTTAGATTTTAGCAAATATATATATATATATTTGCGACAATTTTGGGAGGTATATATTTTAATTATATACCTACTATAATACTTAAAAGAAAACGTTTTAATTTTTGTTATATTTTTGTTATATTTTTTTTTTGATGTTTTTATAATAATATTATAAATACAACAAACAACATACTAAATGCAAGAAATAATAATAATAAACGAATGGCTTAGTTTTCTATAAATAGTTTAAGGATATCATTAATAGGATCAAGTTCATCAGGAGTCATGAAATGCTCCTCCTCTTCAAATTGGAAATGGTTTTTCAAGAATTTGACAAAGTGTGCTATGGTGATATTATCTGTTTCGGACTCTGACCTGTAGAAATAAAGTTCATGGCAATACTCTCGATATAACACAGCTCTAGGAAATCTATTCCATCTCTTTCTATCCGTAAGAACGACCTCTTGATCCTCTATACGAGTTAAAAATTTATGTACTACAACTGCGTTGTCGAGGTATTCCTCAAAGGTGTACAACTCGAAAGACATAAGTGCTCTTTTATCAGCTAACCACCTATGGCAAGCTCTTTGAAGCTCATGGTACAAAGTCACCGGATCAAGATCCAAGATTCTATCTAGGACAAACCTCTTGATTTGCCTAAGTTCGTTTGATCTAGATGAAATAATATCCAATCTCTTATCACGTTCGTCCCATAAATTTTGGACTCTATTCGTTTGAGGTACTCTAAGCACAAACGTAATCTCTATGGCTGTTAATTGATTTTCAACATTAATGGTTACAGCTCGTCTTTTATTATAATCTACCATCTAAATATGATATGCAATCTTAACAATATTCTCCATTTTTATTTTGTTTTTGTTTTCAAAAGGTTTTTAGTTTTCACGTCGGGTTCACCAAAATGTATCGCTCCAAATTTTTTGCATCCTTACCTTTAGGCTATAGGATCCATGCCCGGAAGGGGGATGCGAGAAGGATGGGACAATACCTCGGACTAACAGGTCCTTTGAAGGTCGCACCTCTTAGGGGAGGGATATAAGGGTGAATTTTTTATGGATGGTGGGGTTCACCAGGAAACTTTGAGTGGCAGTTTCCACGCCTAGGTTGAGAATGGGTTTGATGTGTTCATTTTTATATTCAATCATTCAATTCCTAGGTTTGGCCAAGATGAATCTAAGCTATTCTATATGCCAATGCTAATTTATATGAATATAAAAGGCATGAATAAGTGCTAAACATAGAAAGTGTGCTAAATAAGATAGAATGTACCTGATTTCGAATGTCTGATGAAGATTCTGAGGTTTGTAGAAGTCCAGATCATCTCAAATCTTACATAATCATCTACAATTGTACATAATCATCTCAAATCATAGTCGGTCATCTGAGATCAGACGAGATCGTCGTCGACCTGACGAATTCGTTAGAAACCTGCAATCACAGAAATAGATACCAAAGACCAAAAATGCAACTACAAAAGCAAGGGGAAATGATAGAAATAACAGTAAACTTGCCTAAATGATAAATCCAAATAACAATTAAAGGAAATGCATTAATTTAATAATTTATTTTAACTTTATCATGCATCTATGCTAAATGAGGTGAACTCCAGAATGTAGAAATAGAATAAACTAAGTTAATGCATAAGGAAATGAAGAGAGAAAATAAAAAAATGCAAACTCTGGGCTCTGATTGCCCCCAATTTGGACGATAGTCGAGATCACCTCCAATCATACGAGATCATCGCCGATCTGCGATGAGATCATCTAAAATCGTCTAGAATCGCCTGCGACGATCCGAGCTTGCTCCAGCTGAAAAACAATAAAATTCCTGCAAGAAAACTTGAAATACACAATGCAAACAATGGTGTGAAGGTGTTCTAATGCACGAAAAGCTAAAGTTGCAGGGAAAATCATCCAAGGGTATAAACTGGGGAAATCCCAAGTTTATATAGGATTTAGGGATAGGTTAGGAGGTTGGAGATCTCCAATGGGGGAGACTCTAACCGTGCAGACATGCTTTCTACCCAAGTTAGAGAAGCTGTTGAAACAAAATCTAATTATGAAAATTCGGTTTTGGGACAAAATCGTCTAGACGTTCTGTTCCAGACGAATTCGTCATATCTAGGATGATTTCATCTGATCGTCGATGATATCATCCAACGGTCAAAACAAATCCTAAAAATGGTGCAAAAAACAAGGGGAGTGATTAACGGGTGGTTAATGGGCGGTTTTGGGGTTAAAATTCAAATTTTTTATCTTTTTACTAAGGGTTTAACTGCACCAATTTTAGGGTTCTATAGGATGTTCGAGCACTTTACAAGAAATATAATATCCAACATAGTTTCTCAACTGCTTATTACCCACAAGCCAATGGACAAGTTGAGGCTACCAACAAGACTTTAATTGCTATTCCCAATAAACTTGTTAACAAATATCATAGAGATTGGCATACCAAAATTCCCTTGGATTTATGGGCTTCTCGAATAAGCATATGCATGCCTACTGGGGCAACGCCATTTTCATTGGTCTATGGAGCCGAAGCAATCATGCCTCTTGATCTTGAGATCCCTTCCTTACAAATTTCTTTACAATAATTCATAGATGATGATACTTCTAGACAAGTACATCTTGACCAACTCACACTTCTTGATGAGAGACGAGTCAATACTTTAGCGCATTTACAATTTTATCAAGACCACCTAAAGCGTGCTTACAATGCCAAAGTTCATCTACGTGAATTCCAAGTAGAAGATCTTGTCCTTAAAGAGAATTAGAAAATATCAATGCACTACCGCATCTTTTGTGATAAATTCACGACTAATTGGTTGGGTCCATACATTGTCACTCAAAAAGTGGGTAATGGTACTTATAGGCTTGTCGATCTAGAGGGAGAGGAATAAACCGAACCACTTAATGTTATACACTTGAGAGCTTTATATGTATATGTATATGTATATGTATGTATATGTATATACATATATATACATATATATATATATATATATATATATATATATATATATATATATATATATATATATATATATATATATATATATATATATATATATATATATATATATATATATATGTATATGTATGTATGTATGTATACATGGCTAATACACAAAAACATTGCACTTCATTTGCATACATTTCATTCAAAAACATTGCATTAGCACACATTTCATTTTGCATTTCATACATTGCATTTCACATCCACATTTCACATTTCATATTAGGGATCATTTATTAAGTTCAAGGTTTTAATTGGTTCAATAAAGTCATGTTGCCTTAATCAGGGGCACCTTCACAACATCATCCACACAATTCCACCAAGTCAAATTGTCATTTGCAAAACCATACATCCATAATTCCTAGGTGTTTTCGATCACTCATCCACTCCTAGTGTTTTAAGCAACCTCCAAAATACATGTCGAGTTTTATTTAGGACCATTACATAATTTTCACTAAGAAAATCTTGAGTTTTGGGAATTGACTCCAAAACATTCTTGAACCAAACACAAATTACACATCTTAAAAACATCTTGTGTCAAAGAGGGATAACACCATACTTGGTATGAACCTCGAAGTGAAAAGGGTAATCCTTGCCTATCCCATCATGCAACATAGTCCACAAAAATAGTGGTTTTCACCACTATCACAATTCCAAAAATAAAAGAAAGAGTAGGGAAAAATACCTAACAAAAACTCTAAATATTTTACATCACACACCATTGATCATTGGGTTGTAAGGATCATACTACATTTCCAATCATACGGTTAGGTAGTCATCCCCAAAACTTAAGAGATCAAATCCTTGGACTATGGAGTTAGCCTCCATCGGAGCTATAGATGCTTGAATAGCAGTGGAGTATGCTCATGTGTGGTGACACATCTCTTTTAAAGAGACCTCTGACCGCACATACAGACAAGCTAGCTTCTTGGTCTCATCCATAACAGGTCACACCCAATTTACTCAAGATGAGTTAATGAACTCACTTGCACACACATTGGTTCTTGATTGCCTCGAGTCATTACCATACTCTTGATTCGGTAAATGAATTCATTGCACACACATTTGGTCCTAGAGGGATTAGGTAGTTTTAGTGAGTTTGTTTGATGCCACTAGTATGTTTGAGTCTCTACAAAATAGTCAATTTTCCATATCAACATCCATATCTTCTTCCATATCAACATCCATATCTTCTTCCATGTCAACATCCATGTCATTTCATGAGTCATCCACCCCACATGCCACCAAGTTTGGTGCCCCTGATTAAACAACAATGCTAGAACATGGCCAAGCAAAATCTAAACTATGAATGATCATTAGAACATTTGCATTCCATACCTTGCATTAATCACCCATTCACTTGCATTAATCATCCATAACATATCATATGCATTAATCATCCATATAAAAAAAGCATTCCACAAAAAGCATTCACACAAACATATAACACAAAGGGAAAAATCCATGTATATATATGTATAAATATCTCATGTACAATGAGTGCCAAAAGACTACATACAATGGAGCACCAAGGATCATATACAAAAAGTGCATCTAAGCACTAGCTAAACCCTCCAAGAGGACCCTTATGACCTAGAAGGAGTCTTAGACCTAGCACTATGCCTAGACTCACTCTGCCTAGCAGCCTCGGATATAGATGAGGTTGGAGGATCTAGAAGAGGAATATGATGCTCTATCAACTTATCCTCCAAAGCCTCGATATACCTCTATCGAGATCGAAGATGCGCTATATCAACATTATGCTGATGCTCCCTCTCTGTCAGCTCTACCTGGAGCCTCGTGACCCTCTCATCTCGAGCTATCACCATCGCATCCTCGCTCTACCACATGTTGCTCTAGCCTCACCCAATCCTCCTCACTCTGAACTGGAGGCCCATCCGGAGTCTCCTCCACATCCTCCCCATCTATGCCATCTCCCCCACTCCTTGGAGCCTACCTAGCCACACCCTTAGTCCTCCTCCTTAGATTTTTATATTGAAGGTACCTCTACTACTTGGGAGTCTCATGGGTCTCCTCCACCTCATCCCCATCTCCACTAGCTACTACTAGAGTTGGTTCCCATGGTGGTTGTGTAGCGAACCATGCATCGTACTCTAGAGTAGTCCCCACATCATCCACATCAGGGAGATCTATCTCCTCATCATCCTTGTACGCCTCCCTCCATGGCTCAGCACATGGTAGCCCTATCTCCTCTCAATACCTCCTATAGAGCACCAGCTCATCAAGAATCCCCTACCTCAAGCCAAACTATTAGAGCACCTATGAGAACTGAATATACTCAACCTCACTACGATACCTCCCAACCACCCACCTAGCCTACCTAACCCATCATAGATGCTCTCCATCTCCTATCCACCTGGTACCCCACCATGGCCTCCATATCACTTGGGTGGATGTCAATCTAGCCCACAAATCCCTATACCACTAACTCATCTACATAGGATGACTCGATTGTACCTCCTCTACCACTACCCATCTCCTAGCATAGGGTTGCCCCCTACCCAAGCCTACCACTGGTAAGCCCTCTGATCAAGCCATGCTAAAGTGCTCCCATCCCTAACACTATAGTAGCAAGCTACATCCCAATCCCTTCCTCCCTCGCCTCCTCACCTCATAGATCTCCCGATACACCTACACCAATAAGGCAGGAGCCCATGCATACACCTGCTGCATAGTGAGCATATCGCTCACTAACCCTATCAGGTTCCAAGGGAACCTATAGCTAGTACTATTTGGGGCCATGATGTTGGCCAACATGAACATCACCAAAGCCCGGAGGGCATCCAACTCCTTGTCCACATACATGGACAAGTATGGAATACCTCCACACTCCACCCTCACACTCTGCCAATTATCACCAAACATATTCCTCATATTCATCCCCCGATCATGTTCAACCTCGATGTGAATCCCCTCCACTGACACCTTGAGGATGTGGTATACATCCTCAAGTGTAAGGGTCACCTCTCCCATGGGGAGCTAAAAGGTTCCCCTATCTAGATCCCACCTCTTTGCCAAGGCAGAGAGGTATCCCTCATCCACCCTCACCACATCAATCTGGGCTACCTCCGCTAGCCCCACAGCCTCTAGAAAATCCCACTCATCCTTCACCAGTACCTTCCTCATCCTAAGGATGTAAGGTGAGAACCGGTGTTGAGCCTCCAAAATCCTAAGCTGCAACATAGCACAAAACATTTGTCATTAACACATGTTCAAAAAAAAATCATAAAAACATAATTTTTTTTGCACAAAATAAAAATAAGGGAATTACCTTAGTAGCTCACACTCTAGCTCCAACTCTAGATCCTCACATCTTCTTCTTCCACCACCATAGCTTCCACACCCACCTTGCTTCACCTCACTCCACTCCACTCCACCCAACTCTCCCAGATGTAGCTTCTCAAACTCACAAATGCACAAATGAGCTCAAATTTCATCCAGTAAGCTATTTATAGCTGCTTCAGGTGCCTTGAGATGCCCATGGGTGTTTCCTAGTGCATTGAAGTGCACCAGGGCATTTGCAAAGCACCCAAACATCGGTGGGCATCTATGCATGCCGAAAGCGCCAACTAGCATTTGGCATCAAAATTGACAAAAGATCAAATCATTTCAAAATAGTGGCTTACCCCCACAAAATCACTCCATATTGCATCCATGCATCATTTTCATCATATTAATAGGTTTTGTGAAGGTTCCAACTGATTTGGATGCATAATTTTTGTTTGCGACCAAAAGTCATAAAATTGCATTACAAAGGTTCCAAAATGGTCCAAATTTTCACAAAATGACCATAATCATCATTCTCATCATCAATACTTCATTTCCACATCATTTTCAATCATCAATCATAACATTTGCATATTTTCCAAGTTCAAACAACATTCAAGTGAACCTTGTATCTAGTGGTTTATTCTATATACTTGGAGATTGTAGTGATTTGCATCCATGCAATTCGGTAAGATGAATAACCTACCATAAGGACACTTGGCCATTTTCATCATTCCATATCTCCTTGTTCAAAATCACAATCACATTTGGTACTTCACATTTTGCATGAAACCTTTCCAAGAACAATTTGCACAAAAGCTATCATTGATGGCCTAGTTCGTGGGGCTTAAAACATGGACAAAATCACATTTCATCATTTCACATCTCCTTGACAGTCATCATGGCGACTGGCCTTAGCTAGGGTGATTGGTTTCGACCATAGGAATTATCTGATAGTCACTAGTTGGCCCTCCAAATTTGACTATTTTTATCTTTGCATATTCATCCTTGCATATCAATGATGCCTAAAGGCACATTCTTCAACAGCATCGAATCACCCCAAATTTGGGGCAACCACATTTGGTTTTGACTTTCCCACAATGGGATACATCTTACATGATCATGGCATCTACACTTGGCAAAAATCCCTTCATTTGTTGGGGCAAAAACAAACACATTTTCATCACATTTTCACAAAACCCTTCATCTGTTGGGGCAAAAAAATAGACGCAATCATTTCACATTATCCACCAATCCCCTTTCCACTATTGGGGCAAAAATGGTATCACATTTACATCATTCATATCATCCACATTCATTTGCACACATTTTTTTCAATTGGCTCATGAGATTCATTCGCAAACTCATTCACCAATTGAGGGGGTAAGCTACGCAAATCCAAATTCTTTAATTCTTTTATCTTCAAGTTCATTTTTCATCCCAAGAGAAAGTTGCTTCTGCACCTAGCCCAAGCAGGTATCTTGTGTTTTTGCACTGCATTGTGTTTCACGCAACACAGTATAAAAAGGGCATCTGTAGACACCAAAATCTAGCCACTTGTCATCCATCCAGGTCTTCCTGCCATCTTTACCCATTTATTTATATATATTTAGGCATATTTGTTAAATATATGTTTAATATTAATATTTTAATATTATATTTATATATTTAATAAATATAAATATTATATATGTAAATAAATCCCAACCATACGATTTGACTTAATCCTAGCCATCCATCCACATCAATCCATGCCACACACCCAAAATTAATATCCACCCTCTAATGTGTTTTAATATGAGCCACACAATTTGTGTCGCTCAAACCCTAACATACCCTAGTGTGGATTATTAATAGGAGCCATTTTGATGGCTCAACCCCTAAGTAATTTATTAAGTGTTTGTTATTCTGAGTATCCTGAGTGACCTGAGTTCTCTATCCATCCTCACTTGCCCTAGCCTTCACCTTCATCACCACCCCTTTTGCTTAGCCAAATCTAATTCAAATTATATTCACCTCAGATCTCAAACCCCTTCGGGCACTCCTTGTCACCATCGAGCACCTCTAGGCACTTCCCCTCCATCACCAAGCACCTATGGGCACTTTTCATCATTATTAAGTGCAAATGGGTGTTTTTTGCTATCGTCGAGCACTTGCAGGTGTCTCAGACCAAAGCTCTACAGCCCTACTAGCCCTCGAGTGATGCTAGGGCATCGCCACACCAATTTCCTGCAATAGTTACATCAGATCAGAAAATAGTAAGTTCAACAAGGTAAATTTTTTATTGTTATACTACTTTTATTATTTCCATATTTGTATGCAGTTTATTACTTGGCATTTAGGGTTTTTATTGATTACTGAGGGTCTCACACAGTGGAGCCCTCATAGTTACTACTAATCCTATTATGTCATTCTCTATGTGTAAGTTTTGGAGATACATAAGCATTGTGCAACTACTTAAGTTGGAGTGGCCCAGTATTGGATAGCACAAAGCCCACTCACCTCTATTGGGATCAAAAGTGAGATTGAAGACACCACTAGCACTATTCACTAGGGTTTCGAAGAACCCTAGTATTGTAAAAATTTGTATCAAAGAAATCAATTCTTTCATTGTAACATTGGATATTTGAGGCTCCCCCCATATTAATAAAAATCATCTCTTTTTGTGCAATATTAGGTCTTGATTTCAATTTATCTTGTTATATTTTGGTGTTTCACTTTTGCATCTACACAAACAATAATGTAGAATATGAAACCCTAATATTTGGACTTTAGGCATCTATAGTTATGGGTATAAAGTTTATAAGAATATTTGGTGATTTTCAACTTATCATTTATTAAGTGAATGGACCATACCAATGCAGATAACCAGTATTAAAACTTTACAATGAAGTAGCAATAAAATTTTTAGTAAAATTTAACTGGTACGAGATTGAAAACTTGCCTCATTCGACTAATAGATTTGTAGATGCGATGGCCTCCCTAGGATCATTGATTCCAAAGAACTCTGCAAGGGATATCCAACCACTGATTATCATGACAATATCTAAATCTGCAATCTCATGAGCTAATTTTAAGGATGAGAAGAATGTTTGTTTTATTCAAGACTAGTCATACAAGCCTTGGCTTAATTAGGTGAAAGACTTTCTCAAGTTTGATACGCTACCACCAGATATATCGTGCACTACCAAAAAAACTTTTAAGTAGAAGGAAACTCATTTCACTCTCTTGGGGGATGTATTGTATAAACGTGGTTATGATGGAATTCTACTTCGTTGTCTCAAGCCTGTAGAGGCACAACAAGCCATATCTAAGGCTCATGATGGTACTTGTGATGGCCACTTTAGTGGAATGGCCATCACAAAGTGCATTTTATGCATGGGTTACTATTGGCCCACTATGGAAAGTGATTGTTGTAATTATGTTAGGAAATATCAAAAATGTCAACAACACGCTAATTTAACTCATGTACCATCACAGACATTAAAGTCCATTCAAAGTCTTTGGTCATTATTGCATTGGGACCTTGATTTGATTGAAAAAATCTTACCTCCCTCTTTGAGATAACACACATTTATCATCACTGCCATAAAGTACTACATGAAGTGGGTCGAAGTAATTCCTTTGACTAGTACGATAGGACCTCGAATTACGGAGTTTATACTCCAATATATTATCTATTTTTTTGGCATTCCCTTGAAGATAATCTTTGATAATGGCAAGTCTTTTAAAATAAGGATGTTCAACAACTGTGCAGGAAATATAATAACCAACATAGTTTCTCGACTTCTTCCTACCCTTAAGCAAATGGATAAGCCAAGGCAACCAATAAGACACTGATAGCCATTCTAAAGAAACTAGTCAAAGAAAATCATCGAGATTGGCATACTTAAATCCCCTTGGAATTATGGGTTTATCGAATGAGCATTCGTACGCCTATAGGGGTAACTCCATTCTCATTGGTCTATGGTGTTGAGGCAATCATACCTCTTGAGCTTGAGATCCCCTCACTATGCATTTCATTATAGGAATTCATGGATGACAACACCGCTAGACAAGCATGTTTTGACCAACTTACGCTCCTTGATGAAAGGCAAATCAATACTTTGGAGCACTTTTGAGTATATCAAGATTGTCTTAAGTGTGCTTACAATGCAAAATTCCATCCACATGAATTCCAAGTAGGAAATACCATACTTAAAGAGAACCAACAAAACACTAATGCATTGTCGCATCTTCATGAAAAAATTGTAGCTAATTGGTTAGGTCCATATATTGTCAAACATAAATTAGGTCCAAGAACATACAAGGTTGCCAGTCTTGAGGGAATAGAAGAGTCTGAGCCATTTAATACTATCCACTTGAGAACGTTCTATGCTTAATGTAAATTATATATGTACATATATACATGGCTTAAAAAAATCATTATTACTCAATAATACACATTGCATTCCACCCACATTGCATACATGCATTTGTATCAGTTGCATCCACTCAAGATGCTCGTTGTATTCATTATCATTCGATTATTGTAGATAATTCTTAGTCTAAAATGTTTTATCACCTTAATCAAGGACACCTTCAATCTAGCATAACTTCCATTTTGCAATCCAAAATCATGTCAAAAAAAGAGCTAAACTACTAGGTGTTTTCAATCACTCAGTCACTCCTAGTGTTTCAAGCAACCTCCATTGAACGTCAAATTTCCTCTTGGATCAAAACACACTTTTCACTAAGAAAATTTTGAGTTTTGGGATTTGACTCTACCATTTTTTAACCAAACACATCACACTTATTAATAGCATCTTGTGTTAGAGAGGGATGACCCCATGTATGGGTTGAACCTTGAAGTGAAAAGTTCTTGCTTGTCCCATTATACACATAGTCCAAAAAACAAAACAATTAAAACTGTGGTGAAAACTCAATTTATAAAAATTATAGAAAGAGAAGTAAGGATAAAGGCAAAATTCTCATCAGAACTCAATTTTAGGTGGTTGATAATATGATTTCCTAAATCTCTAATTCTTATCACAACAATAAATTTCATCATAGAGTGATCAGTAAGGATAGGGTAAAATTCTCATCAGGACTCAATTCAAGTGGTTGAGATTTTGATTCCCCAAAACTCTCTTTATAAACACAAAGTAATAATAGGCCTTCAAGTAGTAAGGATAAGGTTTAATTGTCATCAAGACTCGATTCGAGTGGCTGAGAATCTAATTCCCTAAAACTTGAAAACCTAAATATTGGACTATGCTTATGCATGGCGAAATGTCTCTCTTCAAGACACCTTTGAATGCATATAATGACAAGCTAGCTTTCTAGTTCTCTCCATGACTATTTTAATTTCCCCTTACTCAAGATGGGTAAATGAATTTGTTTGCACACACAATGGTTCTTAATTTTCTTGATTCATTACCGTGCTCATGATTGGTAAATGAACATCCATTGCACATGTAATTGGTCCTTGAGAAATTTGACTCCATTGTTTGAAATCACGATGATGTTTGAATCTCTACAAAACAACATCAGATTATTTATCCTTAAATCAAACAAATTCATAAGAAATCTTACATTCCATATCATCATTGCATCATTACATAAGTTTCATAATTCACTTCATATCTCACCATTAGATGTTGATGTCTCTGATTAAGAAACAAAGATAAAATTTGTCAAGAAAGAGTCTAACATCTCTATGAATGATAATTATATAATGATATCATCACTTAATTTATGCACATCATTCATAAAATATGCATACCACCATATATATACACATTCATACATATATCCACAAAAAAAAGAAACACAAAATATGCAATACAAAATGATACACAAAAGAAGAGACATATATATATAAATCGTAAGTACAAAGTATGCTCAAAGGTTATATACAATAGAGAAATGAGGTTCATATACTACAAAAAGAAATACTAAGTGCTACTAACTAGTGCCACCATGATCCCTAGAGGTACAAAATGAGATCCATGGCCAGAACCTTATGACACTGATGGATCAAGATGTTGTGGAGCTCTAGAGCAATAATTGATGTGCCTAGACTCGCTCTGCCTTCTAGTGCCAGATCTCAGAAAATAATATCGTATAGGTGGTTATATACCTCCCTACGCAAGTTGATCCTCCAACAATTAAATGTATATCTCCTAATATCACGTACGATTCTCCTCTACATGAAGGATAGATAAATCCTATCTCATCCACCCATCCTTCTTCACTATATCTACATGAAGGGTAGCTATCATATCTACATCATCACCTTCACTTGGGATACTTCATAGTCCTTCCACCTCCATATGTAGTTAGGAAATATT
Source organism: Wollemia nobilis (assembly GCA_028583015.1). Classification (NCBI taxonomy): domain Eukaryota; kingdom Viridiplantae; phylum Streptophyta; class Pinopsida; order Araucariales; family Araucariaceae; genus Wollemia; species Wollemia nobilis. Next base: position 4,792,166 of record JAQPPZ010017192.1, read on the forward strand.
GGCATCCTAAGCATCCATCTCTCCTTACAGTCTCACCTCCTGCAAACCTTACTCTTCCATAATCTATAGGAGTCAATATTGCTCCTCAAATAGGCTATCTTGCTCAGCTTGGAGCACAACCCACTCCTCCTCACTCTGTGTTGGAGGTATCTCCCCCATAACACCCCCACCATCACCTCCAACCTTACCATTACCTCCAATATCAAGAGGCTAATCCACCTCAGTCGTCAACTATCTCCTCCCATTACTGCCTCAATGATGTATTTTTCATTGGGGAGTCTCCTTTGTCTAAATAATAGTCTCCTCATCATCGCCACTAACCTCATCAACCACATGACTCAGTATCCATGGAGACTAAGAGATAAACCAAACATCATAGTTAGTTTTCATCTCGATGTCATTCACGTCTAGGATATTCATGTTAGCATCATCTAATGACTCCACTATCCAATCATATACATAGGGCAAGTCCAACTCATTGCCATGACATCTATAGATCACTAGGGTATTAGGAACCCTTTGTTGTATCTCAAGCTATTGTAGGATACACAAGAACTAGATCAACTCTAAATCATTTCCATGGTGCCTGATAACCCATCTAGCCTATTTGATCCACTACAGTTGCTCCCTATCTGTATCCCATATGGTCTCTCACCACAACCGTCAATACACATGCTCAGTTGTCAATGTCACCCACAAGTCCCTATCTACTGATCACTGTGATTGGGATAGCTAGGTCGTATCTCCATGGTTTCTCACCACCTGAGTACATAAGGTTGTGCTATACCCCACTCATAATGTAACCTCATAGGATGAGCTATACTAAAATACTCCCAGCCCTAGATCTAAAGAAGCATATTGCACCCCAATTCCTTCCACCCCCATCTCTTCACCTCATACAACTCCATGTAAACATAATATAGTAAGCTAGACACCCAGGCATACACCTGAGGCTCATCAATCATATCATATACCAACCTAATCAGATTCCAAGGGAACCTACATTCGAAGTTATTTGACAACATATTAGCCAGAATGAACATAACATAGGTTGGTAACACCTCCAACTCCTTCTTTGGGTACATCTCCAAATATTATATGCTACCACAACTAATATCTACATCCTCCCAAGCATCATCAAAAATCCAACTAAGCTCATACTCATCCTATCCAACTCAGATATGTACCCCTTCACAGGTACACAAAATATGTAGTAGATATCCTCGAGTCTCATTGTCATCTCCCTTGTTTGGACCTGGAAGGTCCCCCTAATTGGAACCCACCTCTTTGTTAAGGTGAGGAGGTACCTCCCATCCACTCTCACTATATCAACTCATGCTCATCCATCCAATCCTACCTTCTCCAACCATTCTCAATCGACCTATTGTAGCACCTTTTTCACCCTTGGCAAGATAGGCAAAAATTGGTGTCGACCCTCCAAAATCTCAACTTGAGCACCAAACAAATATAAATAGACATCAGTATAGCATACATGTGTAAAAATAACATTTTTAGATTCCATAAATTTTACTAAAAAAAACTTTTTTCCCTCTTTGTTTTCGTTGTAAAAAAAAACTTTTTGCCTTCTCCCTTTTCGTTGCCAAAAAAACAAAAAAAATTCAAATACAAAACTTCAAAATTAAAAAAGAGAACTTGAAAAAAAAATTCAAAAATAAATAAGAAAGTTATAAGAACTTACCTTATCCACTTGCCCGCAAGCTCTAGCCACCGTGCCAACTCCCTCCATCGCCATCGCTATTAGCTCCTCCATTCTTCTCCTCTCAAACATCGATTCACAAGCTCTCAAATACAAGAATGAAATCAAAATGACCCTTGCACCTGTGTTTGTTAGGAATTTCTAGATGCACCCCTACATTTGGTGGGTGCATGCAGATGCACCTCTACATTTGTGGATGCATATACACACCCATGTGTTTAGAGAGCACATGCAGATGCACCCCTGTGTCTGAGAAGACATAGATAGAGTCCTACATTTATTTTTAAAATGTTGTAAAATGGTTCAAAAGATCACAAAATATTACAAAACCCCACAAAATCATCAAATTATCTCATATAAGCATTAATCACATCATTTCATCCCATTCTATGGAAAATTGGATTGATGTGGGTGCTTAATTCTTGAATGCGACCAAAAGTCGCAAAAGCCCCAAAAGACTTCAAAACATCTCAAATGATCCAAAATTTCACAAAATCATCAAATCAGCCCATCAATGCATCAAAAATATCATCCCATATCATCACGCTCAATAATAAAATCAGTTTGATCCCTCAATTTTGGAATGAGCTTGCATTCAAGAAAAATTACCCAAGGTTTTCATTAATCCCTCTCCACAGGGTTGTAAAGCAAAAATTTCTCAAAAAATGAAATTGGTCAACTGCACCACTCCAGTCACAAATGGGTCAACCGCACCTGCAATGGCTAGTTCATCTATCAAATTGCACCTAATGCTACCAAAGGCAAAATTTTGACAACATAGATCTACCCCAAACTTGGGGTAACCAACTTGATCTTGATTTTCAATATTTGCATCCATCACATCCACTCCTTTTCATCATCCACATTCGGTCAATTGACTCATGGGTTTCATTCTTCACCCATTCACCAATTGAGGGGGTAAGCTAAAAATTTTTTTTTCCAAAATCTTTCTTCTTGTGCATTGAGGAAAGAGTCCATTTCTTCATCCAATAAAACCAGGTGTCTCTTGTTTTTGTATTGCATTGTGTTCTACATAATGAGATACAAAAAGGGGTATCTGTAGACACCAAATCCTAGAAATTTGTTATTTATATATAATTATATATTTACATATAAATATTTTATATATTTATATTTATATATATAGAAAAACCCTAGTCGCTAATCATACTTTAATTCTAGCTTACCACTTTGCAACATTACCTTGCCACAGGTCCGAGGTGTAGACCAATTGGTTCATCCAAACCCCATAAGGGGGCGGAGGTCCAAGGTTCAAATCTCGGGCCTCATCGGACTGAACGCTTGTCCCTTTCCTAGTGCTTTCAGTGGCGTAAAAGATTTAAAATGATTGTGACATGGTGGTTATAGGTGTGGACTACGTGAAGATCTATGTGGCGGCTTCCGGGGTGGACAACGCAGAATACTATGGCGGCCATAAAAGCTAGACAACCTACCCGGATTCATGGCGGCTACCGATTTCATCATGTAAATTAAAAAAAAAAGCATTACCTTGCCACTCCTAAACCCTAACCCTAACCTCTCAATAGGTTATAAAACTTCATTCACTTTTATGAACGAGGACCCAAAAAGAAGCACCAAAATTTTTTAATAAGTCTTTGCTAAAATTCCAAGAGTAACCCTTACCAAAAATTGGAAATTGAGAGATCGAGATCTCGAATCGATTCCCATCAGTTCTACAACTCAAAACCAGATGTGGTAGGGCATCTACACAGACACAGATAGGCTCTACATCTACATAAACTTAGGACTATATTTAGCCAATGCCCAAATGCGGTCCCATGTCTGCTCGATGATATTTTTAGCCTTGAAAGATATAGATCAAGTTAGGTTATTGTAAGGAAATTTGATTTCATTATTTTTTGTTTCCTATATTTTATTTTATAGTTTGCAACTATTAGGGTTTCAATTTTGGTAGTTTTCTTTCATTCATATCAATAGTTACTACTAATCCCTTGTGTTTGCAAGCTAATGTGGGTAGGTTATAGGTCATTGGATGCTACTATAGCAATGGATTGTTTGCAAGGATAGCTAAAGCCCATCCACAAATTGATTGGAGAAAAGAATAGCTTTTAAACCCATTATTTAGTTGAATTTGCCAAAGGGGCTTCACCCCTTTGTGCCCATTGTGATATAAAGACAAGAAAGCGAGATTCTTTTGTAATAAGACCCTTGCAAATTTGGGGTAAATTACCATTGTAAAAAGAGGAGATCAAGGCTCCCAAAAAGTTCAATACAAAGAGCATTTTATTTCATTGCAAATTGCTTGTTTATTTCTTGCATTGTTTGGGTGTATCTTCATTGCTTACAAGACTATCAAGAGAAAATATTTGTTAGAGGTCAAAAGTGAATATGGAGAACTTTGAACCATGAAGTCATGCCAACCATTTAATGGTCTATGTTGTCCCCAAAAATATTTTTAGTGATAACTAAATCAAACTCTACCATTGGTTGGAGTCTAGGAGACATTTCAATGATAACTAAAATGGCTCCACCATTGGTTGAGGTTTAACCCATATAGTTTTTATGGATGCAATCTACCCCATTTGGTCAAGCCCACAAACCAAATTATCCACCTCATATAATTGGGCTCACGATTTCTATCCACATGGCTTCCATCTCTTTATTGCATTTATATAACACCATCAATAGAAGATTGGGTGAGAAGTATCCAACAACCACAAAAGATAGAAAGGGATATTGAAGTGCTTAGTACACTAAAACACTACATACTATACAATCGAGGCATTTGATAAACTATGTGGTTGCTACTCTAGATATCTCTTTAGCATTTGGTTGAGGGCATGGCAATTTAAGGTCCTCTGCATCCACCCAAGCCTTCTAACAAGAAATAAACACATAATATTTCCATCAAGAGGAGATCAATGGTCAAAAATCAAGCTGAAATAATCTAATGGTTCATGGAAGTATATAAGTAATACTCGAGAACTTTAAATCGCAAAATTTTCTCAGCTATCTGATCCTATTGATCGATGGTGAGCATTATTTTGAGGGGACAAGAAACTGGAAAATATCTTCAAATTTCCATGGACTGTTGATCAAATTCAATTAACGATAGATATTATTTTAAGAAATTCTCCCAAAATTTTGTAAACAATTAGATCACAATGATCAATGGGTCACACTAATTCAAGATACCTCCAATGAATATGGGTCACATAAATTTTTAGATACTATCTTATTATAGATCAATTGCCCACACAATTTCTAGAAGGCTCGAAGGAAGGCTGATAAAGTAAAATTATGTATTATTTGATCACAAGATCAATGATCCACATTATTTCAAAAGAAATCTTATGGAAAATGAGAAATAAAAGTTTCATGGACCATAGGATTCTATATCAACAACCTATGTGATTTCAAGAGAGCTCTATAAAAATTTGGTTAGGTAAAATTTTGTAGACCGTCAATTTCAAGATCAATGGCCTATACTGTTTCAATATGGTTTTTACCAAGGTTTGTAGAGTAAAGTTTTGTGGATCATCTGATGCAAGATCAATGGCCCATACTATTTTGAGGTGGCTTTGATGAATATTGATAAGCCAAAACTCTATGGACTATCTAACTCAAGATCAATGACCCATGTTGTCTAAAGGATGCTCTAAGGGAGATTTAAAGAGCAATGTTTTATGGATAATATTATTCTAAATCAATAGACAACACTACTTCAGAGGATTGATAAAAGTTATTAAAAGAGAAACTTTGCTACTGTTAAACATGAGATGCCTAGCAAGTGCTTTGATTATCTATGAAAGAGGTAGTCACGGAAGGTCAACCATCCATATTAGGCATAAAGTAGATTTTATGGTACATGGGGGTTCAAAAAGAGAAGTCTCAATTGATGGCCCAAAATAGAGCCTGCATACTCGAAGGAGATCTAAAGAAGTTCTACAAATCATACAATCTAGAGAGAGATAATCTAACCTGGAAAAACTCAATTCCAAATAAGTGACAATAATAGCTAGTAAAATTTCATCTCTTGGCTTCCATGACAAGAAACCTCTAAGGTTTTATTATGGGTGGCATCTATGCACAACCTATTAGAGAAATAAGTTGAACTTACATAACAACTATAAAAGGCTCTAAATCTACCTACAAACACTACTTGGGCACAATAATATAGGGTGATATATGGCACATTAAAGGTAGAACCAATGGAAGCCACAATGGAAGCAACCTCGAGCCTAGTAGCATTGATTGCAGAAGGCCCCCATGATCAATATTTGGAAATACCTATAAAGGGTAGTTGGCAATAGTAGTAGAGGATCCACATCCAGAGGCCCAAAACCTTTCATCATTAATGGTCATAGATCTAAAGACATCAACAATATTAATTATTGAATGTAGATGGATCCCTGGCATATCTTGGACAAGGCATTTTGAATCTCCTACACAATTTTGGAAGGAAAAATTTTCCAATTTTGTTGATAAATAATAGTTTTTGCTTCATTGTAAAGGATTGAAAAGTTACTTGCTAGTGCCTAATATCTCGTCCCTTGTGTAATTTTTCTTTCATTTTATCTTATGTATCAGTCTAGACTCAAGCTTTGAGTCACTTAGTATAATTTTATCCCTTTTGGCCTAGCATATTTAGAGCTATGAGTATTTTCTCTTTGTCTTGGTCTGTGTATATATTTACATATATATATATATGTGTGTGTGTGTGTGTGTGTGTGTGTGTGTGTGTGTGTGTGTGTGAAGTTATGGCTAATTTTCTTTAATCTTGTTTCTTGTATGTATGTTGTGCATGAATTTTATTGTCGAATCAAAAAAGTGTTCATATTTTAGTTGTTAATGAATGATGTGAAGTGTTCATTCATCCCACTGATGCATAAGAGAATATTTGATCTTGGTGCATTACCTCCTGTAGTATAGTATTTTTATTTTTTTGTTATCTTTCTTCCCTCCTTACTTTAAAGAATGTATGTAGCCTAGGAGTAGTTGTTGGACATTTTGAGCTCATTTAGTTGTCATTGATGTCAAGGTGAGAAGTTGTCATTGATGCCAAAGTGAACACATGAAGCTGTCATTAATACCATGGAGTACACCATCATTGACACCAGGAGCAATGCGAAGAGTTGAAGAAAAGTTGTCAAAATATTGTTTTATAAAGGTTTTTGTTAAAACCATGGTGGAAAATTAAAAGGTTTTTATTAAAACCATTATGAGGATATAAAGGCTTCCTTAAACATTGTAATGGCAGAATTAAGGTTTTTATTAAAACCATGGTGGCAGAATAATTTTCATCAAATCAGTGAAGTACAAATGAAGGTTTAAATTTTATCTCAAGGAGGCTTTAATTTTTATTAAAGTCAAAGGTTTATAAATATAATTTATAAAATTTAAATTCTTTTAGAATTTAAATAATTTATAAATTATAAAGGTTATAAAAGCGTCGACGTCATCAAATTTAATGGAGCACCGACGTCTAAGCCATATGGTGAATTTCGTGTATAAATAATATGCCAAAGGGGCATTCAAAACTTACCCTTCTTCGATTAATTTTTCATGCGACCGAGCAAAGAGTATTTTCATGCAATCATTGAGGAAGAAGACAAAGAATTCATTTTGTCTTTTAGCGCCAGGAAGAAGACGAAAGGAGAGGGCTTAAGGCCTCACTCACATTGGACAGTGTGGTCCATTGGTAGCGCACATTTTGTGAGAGCGTTGGGAGTGGAAGTGACCACGATCGATTCACGTGGAGGTTGTTGGCGTGTTTGTCTTGAGCGCTGAGGAGAAAAACTTTTGGCACGCGCTCGTTTAGAGTGCCAGACTTGGAAGAAAGAGCATGAGGTGCTCTTAGCCTTCCAAGCGTGCATCTAGCGCACGTGGTGGGCAAGCCCGCGGCTAGGGCGCACGAGGAGGCAGTGATTGGGGGTTCGAATCCCACTAGTGGCAAAGGTAATTTTTATTAAATATTTTATTTGCCTAATGTTTTCATAAGGTGTTATTTGGAGTTATAAGGGTATATGAAAGGTTGCTTGTTTGGTAATTGATTTATGTTATTGGAGTTATAAGGAAAGTGGATTTGATTATTGCCAAAGTTCTTCTTGCCATTAAAATTTAATTAAAGAGGTTTTTGAGTTAAATTTTGGTGGATGTTAAATTTATTTTAGTTGGGAGATTATAAGGTGTTATTGGAAAAATATTTTATGTATGTTGATGGTTGTTTTTATAGATGGAGTGATAAGGTGTAATTGAGTTTTTGCATTACATTGTGAGAAAGATTTATCTTCTAACCTCTTTGAGTTTGGCATAGAAGTGGTTGTGATTGTGACAGATATTTGAGGTTCCTTCATCATCAAGAAAAGGTATGAGCACATTCTTCCATAGTTGAGTTGATTGATTGGTTTTCTAAAAATAAGTTTGGAGTGAAAAGGATTTTGTTAGGGCTTCCTTATTGAGTGTGTTTGAGTTAATGCTTCAAGGTTTTCTGGAATAAAGAGTTGTTATTAAAACCTTGTTTTATAAGCATTGTTGTTGAAGCCATTGGTTGAGCAAAGAACTAGGGTTTGAAAAGAACATGAGTATCATTGTTATGTGAGAGTTGTTTTATAAGCATTGTTGTTGAAGTGAGTTGTTGAGCAAAGAACTTGAACTAGGGTTTGAAAAGAACATGAGTATCATTGTTATGTGAGAGTTGTTTTATAAGCATTGTTGTTGAAGTGAGTTGTTGAGAAAAGAACTTGAACTAGGGTTTGAAAAGAACATGAGTATCATTGTTATGTGAGATTTGTTGTTGAGCATTGTTGGAAATATTTTGAGTGAAGAATCATATGCTTGGACTAGGGTTTGTGAGCAAGGATTATTTCATTAAGTGATTGGTTGAGTAGAGTTGGTTGAGCCTAGTCAAGTGGGTGTGTGAAGTGATTGTTCAAGTTCCATAAAACAAACTATTCTATATTCTGAATTGAATTGAGAAAGTAATTGAGTATTGAGTTGAAGCATATTGAGTCTCTAACAATTCTCTGTATGTTTCTGAAAGAGTGATTGAAAGTGATTGAGCATTGTGATGAGTATAGAGCATATTGAGTCTCTAACAATTCTCTTTATGTTTCTATGAGATTGGACAAGTTCTAGTGTGGACTTGTTGAGCAGATTTGAGGTAAGTCTTTGAGAAGACTTGTGGATAGATTTGAGTAAGCTTTTGTGGAAGCTTACAATACAATTTTTGAGAAGATTTGGTTAAGTTCTTGTGAGGACTTATTGAGCAAATTTGGTTAAGTTCTTGAGAGGACTTATTGAGAATATTGGACAAGTTCTAGAGAGGACTTGTGGATAGATTGGTGTGAGATTTTGTGGAAGCTTACAAGATAGATTTGAGACAGGTCTTGAGAAGGCTTGTGAGCAGAATTGATTGATTTGTTCAAACCTTGAGTTAAGGTTTGGGGCAGATCCAATAGAGTTGATTTGAGATTGATTCAAGCTTTGAGTTAAGGCTTGAGGATAGATATTGAGGACTGATTTGTGCTAGACCGAAGGACTATGTTTAGTATAGATTCGAGGACAAGAGTTGGTGCAGATTTGAGGATAGATTTATGCTAGATCAGAGATAAAGATTGAAAATTTGTGCTAGATCAAGGACTATGTTTAGTGCAGATTTGAGGATAGATATTGAGCAGATTTGTGCTAGACCGAAGGACTATGTTTAGTGCATATTTAAGATAGATATTGAGCAAATTTGTGCTAGACCAGACTATGTTTAGTGTAGATTTTAGATAGAGCTTTGGAGGTGATAGAGTATAGAGGACAATAGTCTCTAGTGGATAGAGGTCCATTAGCCAGGGTAGTGAGGATAGGTATTCTGAGTGAGGATAGGAGTCTTCAGTGGATAGAGATCCATTAGCCAATGTAGTGGAGGTAGTAGTTCTTCTAGAAGATCACCAGCTAGAGCAAGAGGGGAAAGGAGTTCTCCTATGGATAGAGTTCCACAAACTTGATTAGGGGATTGGTATCTCCATTGGACAGAGGTCCATAAACATTGTAATAGGGAAAGGATTCCCAAGAGATTGATTGAGAAAATTTTAGTGAAATATTTTCTCCATGGAGTAGCCCACATTGGGTGAACCATGTAAATTGTGGTGTCTCTATTGTGTGTGGTGATTTATGCATTGATTTGATTACTACTATTGATATTGCTATATTTACATTGCATAATATTGATTGGGAAAGAAAAGTAAAAAGTGGTCTTATACTATTCACCCCCCTCTCAGTATAAGCTTGTGTTCTTCAATTGGTATCAGAGCGGGTTCCTTCGAAAGATTTTAACAACTTGAAGGAAAAGATAACAAGAACACAATGGATTCTAAGAATGTGTCCTCAGATAATTCAGCACCAAGTATTTGATGGAAGTGACTATATATATTGGAGTATGAGAATGAAGATCTACCTGATGGCACTTGGCAATGAAATTTGGGAAGCAGTTGAAATTGGATATGATCCCTTAATTAATCCTCCTACAGATAAGGAAGGTAAGCTCCTACAACATTACAATTCAAAAGCAATGAATGCACTTTTGAGAGGTTTGCATAGAACAGAGTCTATGAAAGTTATGCATTGTCAAACTGCAAAAGAAATGTGGGATAAACTGCAAAATATATATGAAGGAGATAAAAGTGTCAAGAAAGCAAAGATACAAAATCTCAAAGGAAAATTTGAAGCATTAAGAATGAAGGATGAGGAAAATATTAGTACTTATCTACTTTGAATTGATGAGGTTGTTAATGATATGCAAGGACTTGGAATGAAGATTGATGAATCAGATGTTTGTGATAAAGTCTTAAGAACTCTTCCAAAAAGATTCAGTGAAAAGGTTTCTGCTATAGAAGTGTCAATGGATGGTGATTCTTTGACAAGAGATATGTTGCTTGGTATTCTTACAACATTTGAGATAAGAACAAAAGAGGAACCAAATCCTCAGAAAGAAGCAGCATTCAAAGCAATCAAGAAGACAAAGGGTAAGAAGTCAGAATCAAGCAATGAGTCATCCAGTGATGAAGAAGCAAATTATGGTAGAAGGAATAAGGATTCAAGAAGATCTAGAGATACAAGATCTATTAAATGTTTCAATTGTGGAAGGTATGGTCATTATGCAACTGATTGTCAAGAAGCTAAGAATAACAATGATGAAGAAAAATAGGATCACAAGAACAGGGAATCAGAAAGATACAGGCACCAAAAGAAAAGCAAGGATGGACAAAGCAGACAAGGAAAGAAGTTCTTTCAAAGACAAAAGAGGAGCTACTATGTGGATAAGGCAAGTAAGTACTCAAGTGATAGTGATGCTAGTTTTTCAGATAATGATAGAGATGAAGTCCTATTTATGATTGAAGAAAAAGAACAAGTTAAGAAAAGGACTCCAATAATTCTCAAGTGTTTTAGATGTGGTAACTTTGGACATCTTGAAGATAGTTGTACAAGGAATGGTTATAGTTTCAGTGATGATGAATATGAAGATACACTTGAAGGACTAGAAGAGAATATTCTAATGGCACTAGAAGAAGGAGAAGGTGATCCTATAGAAGACAAGCCAATAGAAAATAAATATGTGGACAAAGGTAAACAAATAGAGGAATATTCAGAGAAATATGGATATGATCTCAAGGGAGAACTCATTTATGCTCTTGAAATAATAAAGAAGGTAAGAAAGCAACACTCTAAACTTGAAATTCAGTTTCAAGAATGTGATGAAGAGAGAAGATTGCTTATAGAGGATTTAGAAAAATCAAAGGCTAAGGCAAAAAGGTTCAAAGATAAGTTAGAAGCAAAGATCTTAGAATGTGAAAAGTTAGCACAAGAAGTGGCACTACTAAGAGAAGATTTAGAAGACTCCAAATTCAAGCTAAAAGGGTTCAAAAATAGCTCAAAGAACTTGGATAAGTTCATCAAGATACAAAAGCCTACATCAAGCAAAACAGGTCTTGGATTTGAACAAGGACAGAAGAAATGGGAAGGAAAGTCAACCTCAAGTTTTGGAGGAGAAGAAACTTTAGATGAAGATACTTCAGAAGAAGATAGTGTAAAAGGAAGTGAGACATCTGAGGATGAGTTGGACAATAGAAAGTTCAACAAGAATAGGAACAATGCACAAAGAAGATACAGATGGAACAACAATCAGAATAGGTCAAGAGAGACTAGGAGACCAATGAGGTCAAGACAAGGAAACTTCAATGGAAGATGTTTTTCATGTCACAGGTTTGGGCACATGGCTTCATAGTGCAGAACACATGAAAGATAGGAATATGGGAACATATAACTTTTCCATGGGTATTGCTACTCATGTAATCAATTTGGTCACAAGGCAATGAATTGTAGGGTTCATGACAGAAGAGGATATGGCTTCACTAGGAGAAATCCTAAGATATTTGCACCTCCAAGGAATAATAACATTAAGTGTTATAAGTGCAATAATGATGGTCACACAACAAAGTGGTGTAGAGCAGACATTCCAGAATCAAGCAGGAATAGGAACAGGAACAGGAACATGGATATGAACAGGAATAGGAACATGGATATGAACAAGAACAAGAACAGGAATAGAAATAGGGACAGGAATGTAGACATGGACAGGAACATGGACATGGAAAGAAATAGTCAGAGGAATCAGAAGGATCAGATAAGAAGAAAAGAGGATAAAGGTAAAGAACAATGCTTTCTAGGAGTAGAAATACTCCCACCCTAGAATTAACCACCTCAAGAGAAGGTGGGGGAGGGGCTAAGCTAAGAGGCTCATTCTTAGCCCCGAGCCCCAAAGGTGACCCTTTGCCATTGATGTCAAAGGGGGAGATATTTGAGTAAGGGGGAGATATTTGGTATTTGAGAAAAGAGGAGAGAGCATTGAGCCAGGGGGAGCAAAACAAAGGAAAGGTCAAGTTTTTGATAAAAATAATTTGGGTTGCCATCAATGACAAAGGGGGAGATTGTTGGACATTTTGAGCTCATTTAGTTGTCATTGATGTCAAGGTGAGAAGTTGTCATTGATGCCAAAGTGAACACATGAAGTTGTCATTAATACCATGGAGTACACCATCATTGACACCAGGAGCAATGCGAAGAGTTGAAGAAAAGTTGTCAAAATATTGTTTTATAAAGGTTTTTGTTAAAACCATGGTGGAAAATTAAAAGGTTTTTATTAAAACCATAAAGGGGATAAAAGGGCTCCTTAAACATTGTAATGGTAGAATTAAGGTTTTTATTAAAACCATGGTGGCAGAATAATTTTCATCAAATCGGTGAAGTACAAATGAAGGTTTAAATTTTATCTCAAGGAGGCTTTAATTTTTATTAAAGTCAAAGGTTTATAAATATAATTTATAAAATTTAAATTCTTTTAGAATTTAAATAATTTATAAATTATAAAGGTTATAAAAGCGTCGACATCATCAAATTTAATGGAGCACCGACGTCTAAGCCATATGGTGAATTTTATGTATAAATAATATGCCAAAGGGGCATTCAAAACTTACCCTTCTTCGATTAATTTTTCATGCGATCGAGCAAAGAGTATTTTCATGCAATCGTTGAGGAAGAAGACAAAGAATTCATTTTGTCTTTTAGCGCCAGGAAGAAGACGAAAGGAGAGGGCTTAAGGCCTCACTCACATTGGACAGTGTGGTCCATTGGCAGTGCATATTTTGCGAGAGCATTGGGAGTGGAAGTGACCACGATCGATTCACATGGAGGTTGTTGGCGTGTTTGTCTTGAGCGCTGAGGAGAAAAATTTTTGGCACATGCTCGTTTAGAGTGCCAGACTTGGAAGAAAGAGCACGAGGTGCTCTTAGCCTTCCAAGCATGCATCTAGCACACACGGTGGGCAAGCCTACGGCTAGGGCGCATGAGGAGGCAGTGATTGGGGGTTCGAATCCCACTAGTGGCAAAGGTAATTTTTATTAAATATTTTATTTGCCTAATGTTTTCATAAGGTGTTATTTGGAGTTATAAGGGTATATGAAAGGTTGCTTGTTTGGTAATTGATTTATGTTATTGGAGTTATAAGGAAAGTGGATTTGATTATTGCCAAAGTTCTTCTTGCCATTAAAATTTAATTAAAGAGGTTTTTGAGTTAAATTTTGGTGGATGTTAAATTTATTTTAGTTGGGAGATTATAAGGTGTTATTGGAAAAATATTTTATGTATGTTGATGGTTGTTTTTATAGATGGAGTGATAAGGTGTAATTGAGTTTTTGCATTACATTGTGAGAAATATTTATCTTCTAACCTCTTTGAGTTTGGCATAGAAGTGGTTGTGATTGTGATAGATATTTGAGGTTCCTTCATCATCAAGAAAAGGTATGAGCACATTCTTCCATAGTTGAGTTGATTGATTGGTTTTCTGAAAATAAGTTTGGAGTGAAAAGGATTTTGTTAGGGCTTCCTTATTGAGTGTGTTTGAGTTAATGCTTCAAGGTTTTCTGGAATAAAGAGTTGTTATTAAAACCTTGTTTTATAAGCATTGTTGTTGAAGCCATTGGTTGAGAAAAGAACTAGGGTTTGAAAAGAACATGAGTATCATTGTTATGTGAGAGTTGTTTTATAAGCATTGTTGTTGAAGTGAGTTGTTGAGCAAAGAACTTGAACTAGGGTTTGAAAAGAACATGAGTATCATTGTTATGTGAGAGTTGTTTTATAAGCATTGTTGTTGAAGTGAGTTGTTGAGCAAAGAACTTGAAATAAGGTTTGAAAAGAACATGAGTATCATTGTTATGTGAGATTTGTTGTTGAGCATTGTTGGAAATATTTTGAGTGAAGAATCATATGCTTGGACTAGGGTTTGTGAGCAAGGATTATTTCATTAAGTGATTGGTTGAGTAGAGTTGGTTGAGCCTAGTCAAGTGGGTGTGTGAAGTGATTGTTCAAGTTCCATAAAACAAACTATTCTATATTCTGAATTGAATTGAGAAAGTAATTGAGTATTGAGTTGAAGCATATTGAGTCTCTAACAATTCTCTGTATGTTTTTGAAAGAGTGATTGAAAGTGATTGAGCATTGTGATGAGTATAGAGCATATTGAGTCTCTAACAATTCTCTTTATGTTTCTATGAGATTGGACAAGTTCTAGTGTGGACTTGTTGAGCAGATTTGAGGTAAGTCTTTGAGAAGACTTGTGGATAGATTTGAGTAAGCTTTTGTGGAAGCTTACAATACAATTTTTGAGCAGATTTGGTTAAGTTCTTGTGAGGACTTATTGAGCAGATTTGGTTAAGTTCTTGAGAGGACTTATTGAGCAGATTGGACAAGTTCTAGAGAGGACTTGTGGATAGATTGGTGTGAGATTTTATGGAAGCTTACAAGATAGATTTGAGATAGGTCTTTGAGAAGGCTTGTGAGCAGAATTGATTGATTTGTTCAAACCTTGAGTTAAGGTTTGGGGTAGATCCAGTAGAGTTGATTTGAGATTGATTCAAGCTTTGAGTTAAGGCTTGAGGATAGATATTGAGGATTGATTTGTGCTAGACCGAAGGACTATGTTTAGTACAAATTCGAGGACAAGAGTTGGTGCAGATTTGAGGATAGATTTGTGCCAGATCAGAGATAGAGATTGAGCAGATTTGTGCTAGACCGAAGGACTGTGTTTAGTGCAGATTTGAGAAAGAGATTGAGAAGATTTGTGCTAGACCGAAGGACTATGTTTAGTGCAGATTTGAGGATAGAGATTGAGCAGATTTGTGCTAGACCGAAGGACTATGTTTAGTGCATATTTGAGGATAGAGATTGAGCAGATTTGTGCTAGACCGACGGACTGTGTTTAGTGCAGATTTCAGACAGAGATTTGGAGGTGACAGAGTATAGAGGACAATAGTCTCCAGTGGATAGAGGTCCATTAGCCAGGGCAGTGAGGATAGGTCTTCTGAGTGAGGACAGGAGTCTTCAGTGGATAGAGATCCATTAGCCAGTGTAGTGGAGGCAGTAGTTCTTCTAGAAGATCACCAACTAGAGCAAGAGGGGAAAGGAGTTCTCCTATGGATAGAGTTCCACAAACTTGATCAGGGGATTGGTATCTCCATTGGACAGAGGTCCATAAACATTGTAATAGGGAAAGGATTCCCAAGAGATTGATTGAGAAAATTTTAGTGAAATATTTTCTCCGTGGAGTAGCCCACATTGGGTGAACCACGTAAATTGTGGTGTCTCTATTGTGTGTGGTGATTTGTGCATTGCTTTGATTACTGCTATTGATATTGCTATCTTTACATTGCATAATATTGATTGGGAAAGAAAAGTAAAAAGTGGTCTTATACTGTTCACCCCCCTCTCAGTATAAGCTTGTGTTCTTCATAGTTTAGGAAGGTGAGCATTAAAGATCACATTTGATAAGGAGTCAACCTTAGAAAAAATCCCAAAGGTCATCTTGAGGGTCATGTCCCATGCTCTCTAGAATTTTGATTGTTGTGCTATGCAAGGTGTGATTTTTAAGTGTGTTTAGCCATTGCTATGGATGACCACGACATTCTAATATGACAACAGAGTGTTTGCCCAAGTTTGGTTAGCAAGGGTGGATGAATAATGCATTTGATAGCTAAGTAAACCAATTTCTTAGGATGCAAGATTTTGGCTAATGGGATTAGCAATTGGACTTTTTCCATCTGAATAAATATTATTAGACATTGGGATCTCCTCAATTTTCGGCATCTCAATGTACCAAGCGATGGTTTTCTCTTTTATTTTCCCTTTTACATTCCTTCAATAGTATGCAAGTATCTTTACAAATTGTTATTTTTCTAATATGTTATTTTATAAGCCTATGTGTATGTACCTATATAGATAAAATTTTGAAAAAATGTAAAATTTTTCCTATAGTGTGATTTACCTATAAACATAAACAATTCACTTGCAATTTAGATGATTCCTTAGTAAATTCAAACAATTTTCTAGTGGAATTTGAACTTTAAATTTTTGAAGAGCATGGGATCCAAGTGAATCATTTAGAGTGAATTGATTGAAAATTGGAGCAAATTACCCTCTAGAGAAGTTGAAAAGAAACTTGTCTTTCCTGGAAAATGAGTTTCTAGATTCTTAGCAATTTACTCCTTAGTTTCAACTTGGTGAGAAATCACTATATTTGGAGTGAATCGCTTGTTGATTTGATCTTTGATAAAAATTTCTCAAAACCTACCCCAAATTCCTCTTTTTTGTGGCAAATGCAAAATTGGGATCAGATTAAGATTTGATGTTGTTTTAATTTGTTTCTTTGTGAAAATTTTAAGTTTCTAAAGTTCATGTTGGAGTTGTCATTTTCAAAGCACCTCTATTAATCGAACACAAAAAATAAAAAAAATATGAATTTCAAGGTTAGTTTGAGACTGGGCTTGATAAATAAATTCCCTAACCTTGATCAATCACTCTAAATTCAACTTTTGTAATCTATATATATTTAGAGAAAATCACTAGCAAAATGGATCAAATCACTCCCTATAATGGACTTAGATTTTTTAGGCAATTGGATTAATGGAGTGAATCACTCCAAAATAGAAGTGAATCACTACCTATGCAATAAATCCCTTTAATTTTGATCCAATAACTCCATCCATGATAAATGTAAATTTGGAACAAAAATCGAGTAATTAAGCCAAGTCTTAGAACTAGGGTTCCATCGAGTGTGCAAAAAGAACTATGTTGAATTGAAGAATTTTCTTGACTTCTATTTTAATAATGTGCCCTAATTCCAACATTTCAATAATCCATTTAAAGGAAGGGTTAGTGGATCCCTCCAACCCTTAGATTGAGGTTGGTTCCCTATTATCCCTACTAAATCCTATGGCATCCTACACTAGTTGCATGAAATTAAAATGCATTAAAAGTAAATTTTAAAATTTAAGGATGCAAGGGATTCAAAATGAAATATAGTCATAACCATAGAAGGAAGTGTGATCAATCAACACATGAGAATTTGAATAATATCAATGTTTTCCCATTCAATAAGTATAAAATTTCTAGGCAAATGACAATATGGAAAAAAGGGAAATGCATTAATCACCACACATTATACACTCTAGAAGGATAGTGCCACTGATGGAATTTAAAACACTTGTTGATTTCTCACCAATTTCATAAGATACAAAGCACAAAGTTTGTTTCATAGAGTGTGGATCTAATTTCTCATGGCCAAAGGATGAATACAATGGAGCCCATGGATCCTATTTATAGTTGGATTTTACCCTTGAGTTACCTAGGGTAATAAACTATTAATCCTAGTAAAATTAAATATTTGGAGCCATCTCTAACAAAATGATGCACCTCTAAAAGTTACATGCCTTTAAATATGCCTCTAATAGGCTTAGAAGGCTTAAAAAATGAGTTAGTGTGCCATTACATGCCAAAATTTCTCTTTCAAAAGATTCTCCTCAAGATCTATGTCTATATTTTTACCTCTCCATAGGTTGATGGGTGATTCATTCTAGAAATAAAGAGAATCACTTGAATTTGATAACAAATCATTAGTTGATCCTAAGCACTCTTCTCCCATGATCTAATTAGGCCACTTTGCAAGTGGATCACTCTTGAACCAATCGACACCTATTGAGTAAATTGGCACCTAAATTGTACTTAGTCAAAATTTAAGGGTTTTTGGATGGTATTGGCTACTGGATTTCATTATTTTGTACTCCTCCAAAATGATGAATTCCAAGATAGTTACAAGGCACTACAATTTCCTAAAGATATTACTAAATATTTTTCAAAACCTCAATGTTGATAAATAAATATGAAATTTTAAAAACCCTAACCCACATTAAAACCCTTTCAAGAGTTTTCCATATCTATAGAAAAAAACTCACTCCATGGTATTAAAGATAAGCCAACCCTTCCAATAAAACATGGGCTTGCACCCATTACTTTTCTATGAATTTTGAATTGGATAAGATTATAAGATAAAATTTATTTGAAAGAAAATTCGTTAAATAAAATTTAGTCTTCACTTCATTTTAATCCACTTCATGATGGACTACCAAGATATTGGACAAGTTTTATTAATAAAAAGTGACATATATTTGTAAAATGAACATGATGGTGATTGTTATTGATAAATAAAGCTCAACCACCTATTCAAGTACAACTCTTGAATACCTAACCTTAACTAGATTACATGATGTAATAAGTTCCTAACATTCCCCTCTTATTACATTATATTTCAAATAGGAGTAGGAACAACCCATATATAATGAACTCGTACATACACATAATTTATCAAAGATACATAAATATAATGGACTAGGACACACATAATAGTCCATGATTTACATCATTGTAAGCATGGATAAACTCAACTACTCACCTCACTGGGAATGACCTCACTAGACTCCCAACCAAGGATAGGGACAAACATAATTATGCATGGTCATACATCAAATATAGATAGGGACACATACATTATCTATCACCAAGGTCACAAATAGGGCTAAACACAATTGTCTACAATACGTTTTCTATAGGGACACATTTTACTAATCATAGGTACATCTCCTCTATGATTAGGTATACACTCAATAAATAATATGTACAACACTTCTCTTATAAATATGTATACACGCAACCATTCACAATATCATATGTGAATATGGACATATTCTAATATTCACAAAACAAGGGCCTCCACTTCTCTCAAATAAAGCATTATCTCTAGTAGACAATGCATTCTAATTTGATCTACAAAATGGATCATAGATGGCTCAACCATATGACCCCCCTCAAACTAAACAAAGTTTTGATCATGTGGTTGTGAAGTGGAATCAAAGGAAGCTAAGAATTACATTGTTAAGGGGTGCTTAATTAGGCACAAAATTACAACAGATTACCCTTAGATTGAGAAACCAACCCCTTGGAAGAAGCAACCAATTTCCAAATTGGGAAGGTAAGCTCTTATCAAAAGGCTTATTTCAGGGATTGATTATTATCAATCCAACTAGCACATCTCTAGAATATTTTTGCCTAGTCCAACATGAGCTCATAAAACCCATATTTTACAATTATTCATCAAATTTAAAATTAAGACTAAGTCCTATTCCAAATACTAAGCCTAACCTAAGGTTTTATTAAACCTAATAACTTAAACCTATTCCTATCACTTGATATCCTCATCATACCTCCCCACAATAGAAGCATTGGACTTGATGCACCTTGCCAGAGCCATAACATGAACCGTACGCCCATTTGCCTTTAAATTTAATAGGTGGTTTCACATGCGTGTTCTACATCAAGCTCATATTTGATGTGCCTAACACTTGAGCATTTCGGTGAGAACTCAACCTGAAAACACAGACTCAAATACAAGCGTCAGAAAATATCCCAAGAATGAAACTAGATGAGAAATACATGAAACATTAGAATTATTAAGCATCAGCTCGGTGTGTGCAATGTGCTTCATTCCCTATCATTTGAAATTGATCAACATTCCATTGTCAGTTTCACTTATGATTCGTATGCAAGGCTATGAATGATTTGTGCAGGATTTGATGTATGACAACTATGTTAGAGATATAACAACCTACTTTGCAAAGGCTCAGACCTTCTAGTATCATGAACAAACATATTAAAACTGTCAAACCCTCTTAGGACCAAATATATGTATACTGAATTAATTTACTAGATCCCAAAGTTGGTTATGTGTCACTACCATCTTGAACCCATGTGCAAGTGTAAGTGAAATCGGAGCTTTGGGGAATCGGATTCCCAACCTAAGCGAGATGGGAATTTAACCCTATCCTTGCTACTCTGATCTGGAGTTCATTACCTCATCTTGAACAAAATGATTTAACCTGTTATGGATGAAATTGTCGAGGCTAGCCTGTCCGTTTGAGCGGTCGGTGGTCTTGCTTTTAGACAAGACATGTTGCCACGCATGAGCATACTCCATCGCCCGGTCAACCCCATAGTCCAAGCTTTGGCTTTCTTGAATTTTAGGGATGACTACCCATCCTTGTGAGGGACACGTAGTACGATCCTTCCAACTCAAATGATATGATGGAGGTGGATTAATGATGGCTTCCTTGAATCTTGGGGATGACTACTCATCCTTATGAGGGACACGTAGTACGATCCTTCCAACTCAAATGATATGATGGAGGTGGATTAATGATGGATTCCTTGAATCTTGGGGATGACTACTCATCCTTATGAGGGACACGTAGTATGATCCTTCCAACTCAAATGATATGATGGAGGTGGATTAATGATGGATTCCTTGAATCTTGGGGATGACTACTCATCCTTATGAGGGACACGTAGTACGATCCTTTCAATCCAAGTGATGTTATGGAGGTGGAGTAGTAATGGCTTCCTTGAATCTTGGGGATGACTACTCATCCTTATGAGGGACACGTAGTACGATCCTTTCAATCCAAGTGATATTATGGAGGTGGAGTGGTGAAAACCACTATTTCATGGACTATGTTTTGCATGATGGGACAGACAAGAAAATACTCCTTTCGCCTCACCTTTTCTTCCAAGTATGGTTTTGACCATTTTGCTCAAAATCCCCTTTAATATATGTAGAACGTGCTTGGTTCAAGATAGTTCGGGCATCAGTTCCCAACCTTAGGATCCTTTTAATATATGTTATGTAATAATCCTAAGAGGATTCGACACCTTTTCTATGATTGTACATGAAATGAAGATGTAACTGAGATGAAATGTATATGCAATGTGGAATGTACATGAGATATGAATGCATTGCTCCTTTTGAAATGCGGATGGAGCATACCACCTACTTTGTAAAACTGACAACTTCATGCATCCCAAATTCCAAACGATATTCTTTAATGTTTTTGTGATATTCGTGGAGCTTTCTGCAATACAATTCTGATATTTCATATTCTTCTAGTCTTAGGCAACATTCATAAGGACATACGCTGACATCTCGCTTTATTATTATTATTATTATTTTTTTTAAAAAACAACCCAAAAATGTCCAAAGGACCAACACACAACTTGAAACCAAAACAGAAATGCAAAACCAACATCAAAACCAAAAAATTAAATACGAATGTACAATATGATACAAATCTCACATGATTTAAGGGCTAAAATAATGCTTTAGAACTTGCCCGTTAACCGGTAACGTCAAATATTTCCCATCCAAAGTTCTTAGTCTGAAAGTATTCTCCCCTAGGATTTTAGAAATTTGATAAGGTCCTAACCAAAGACAATCAAACTTTTTGTGATCCCCTTTCTCCTCATGTTTTTTATCCCACAATAAGACCAAGTCCGAGATCCTGAAAGACTTAATTTTGGCTCTTTTATCAAACCATATTTTGACCACACCTTGATGTTTGCTCATGTGGAGCATGGCTTCTTCTCTTTTTTCATCAAGGTGCATTAGATGACTTAATCTAGCCTCAATGTGATTATCAGTTCCGAGGTATTCTTGTGTGAAACGAAGGGTTTGAAGCTTCAAATTTGCAGGAAAAATTGGATCTTGCCCATAAACTAGATGATAAGGTGTATTCCCTATTGATTCTTTTTCTCTAGTCCTATCCGCCCAAAGAGCAAATTTTAATTGGTTGTGCCAATCCCGAGAATTCTTTTCCAATAACTTCTTAATGATGGTTAACAAATTTTTATTTGAAGATTCTGCCAAACCGTTGCCTTGAGGGTAATAGTTAGACGAAAACTTTAAACTCACCTTATTATCATATGCCCAATTTGCAAATTGAGTGGAAACAAAAGCCTTACCATTATCACTTACAATAGAATCGGGCATTCCAAACCTTGTTACGATATGATCTTCGAGGAATTTTATTACCACATCCGTAGTAGCATGCTTCGTAGGAATTGCTTCTGCCCATCTAGTGCAATAATCTGTAGCTGTGAGTATGAATTTATGGGAATCTGAAGAATTTGGGTTAATAACCCCGATGAAGTCTAATCCCCATTGTGCAAATGGTCTCATCTCAACTACAGGTTGCAATGGCATAGTTGCATTCCTTTCTCTATTGGCAGCCACTTGACAAATATGGCAAGATCGCACGTGTGCATGTGTATCTTTAAAAATGTGGGGCCAATAATATCCCGCTCTTAGGATTTGATGTGCTGTTGAATTTTTCGAACCATGGCCGGTTTCGTATTTACCATGAAACTCTTTCAAAACATTGGTAGCTTCTTCTTGATTTAAGCATCGTAGGTAAATTCCCTCGTGATTTTTCCTGTAAAGAACACCAGACCAAATATGATAATTAGCAGATTTAAGTCTCAAGGCTCTTCTTTGGGTAGAATTAAGATGTGATGGACACTTACCATTTAATAGAAAATACACAATATCAACATACCAATCATCTTTAGAAATGCGCTCTCCATCTGAATATTGGCATGTGACTTGGGGATTGTTCTCAGCAATTGTTTTCACAAGTCCTTGTCCACGAACTAACTTCATGGGTTGAATTTCAAGGTCAAATTCTTGGATGGTAGAAATCCATTTACCTCTTCTCTCACCTAGCTCGTTTTGCACAAACATGGTTTTGACAATAGGGTCCGGCACAATGGCAAAGACCCTACTATGCACAATGTAATGTCTGAATTTTTTTACTTGTTTTGAAAAGTGCATACATTTGCTTATCGAGGATGGAATACCTCAATTGAGCATCCTTCAAAGGAGCGCTTAGAAAAGCTATGGGATTTTCTGTGTTATCTTCACCTTTCTGAGTCAAGACACTCGCAAAAGAGTGTTCAGATGCGAAAGCATAAATAAAGAAAGGCTTAGAATAATTTGGACTTATAAGGATAGGGGCTCTAGAAATAGCATCCTTGATGCTTTGGAAGGCAACCCTACTTTCTTCGTCCCATATGACATTCACATCCTTTTTGAGCATCTCATTCAGTGGTTTAGCTATCTCAGTGAAGCCAGAAATAAACTTCCTCACGAAATTGATTTTCCCAAAGAAAGATCTCAATTCCTTTTTGCTAGCTGGGAGAGGCAAGTTTTGGATAGCTTCTATCCTTTTCGGATCAATGGAGATACCTTCTTTTGAAATGATATGGCCAAGCAATCTTCCTTATGTCACTCCAAAGATGCATTTTTTTGGATTTAAAGAAATTTCGTGCTCTTTACACCTTTGGAGAACTTTCCTCAAATCTTTCACATGATCTTTTCTTTCCTTTGAAAACACAGGAATGTCATCCACATACACAATGATACATTTACCTATGAGCCCTTTGAACGCATAATCCATGGCACGTTGAAATGTTGCACCTGCATTTAATAATCCGAAAGGCATTCTTCTATAGGCAAAAGTTCCCCATTTGGTTGTGAAGGCCGTCTTCATCCTGTCATTGGGATGAATAAGAATCTGATTGTATCCAGAATACCCATCGAGAAAAGACATCATTTCAGACCCATTCACCGCTTGCAAGATTTCATCAATTGATGGTAGTGGGTAATTATCCTTTTGTGAGGCTTTGTTGAGATTTCTAAAATCTATGCATAGCCTTATCTCCCCATTCTTCTTTCTCATCGGAACAAGATTAGCGACCCAAGTTGAGTGCCTAACGGGAAATATTATCTTTGCGTCCAACAACCGCTTGACCTCTTTCTCAATCAAGGGCTCAAGTAATGGGTTAACAGGTCGTTGTCTTTGTCTGAAGGGTTTGGAATCTGGTTTTAGAGGGATGGTGTGCATAATAACGTTTTGATCATACGTTTTCAACTCATTGTAATTCCAAGCAATGCAATCCATGTAATACTTTAGTGCACATATTATATTTTCCCTCTCATCAACTGTACATGCCTTTGCAATGTACACTTCACACGGATTATCCACACTCCCTATATTGATCAGGTCACAAGCATCTTTAGGAGGTGGAACCCTTTTTCCTTTTCTAGTTTTATATCCCATATCAAACACCTTCTCCAATGAAACGATGTTCTTAGGTATCTTGTTGGATTGAAATGTAACTTCACTTTCTCCTTCTGTTTCTTCTTGCCACCTTTGATCTTCATCAATCACTTGGTTCTCAAAAATACCTGAATTGGTGACAAATTTGAAAATGTGTCTATCATTCTCAAAAACTTGCAAGTTTATGACGTTATCAGGTATCGATGGGCAAGGGACCAACTCAATGGAAAACTTCTTGCATTTTTTTATGTCAACTGGATTTAACATGCCTGCAATGACCGCAAGAGAATCAGCTATACGATTTCCTTTCCTAGAAATAAGGGATATATTAAAAGCATCAAATTCCTCAATGAGGTCCCTCACCCTATTTCTATAAAGGCTCAATCTCTTATCGCGACAGGTATATTGTCCTTTAACTTGTTTGACAACCAACTCCGAATCTCCCAATACTTTCAAACACTTAACCTTCTTGCTCAAAGCCAAATGTAATCCAAAGATAAGAGCTTCATATTATGCCACGTTGTTAGTGCAAGGAAATTGCAATCTATAGGCAGCAAACATTGGTTTACTTCCCGGACAAGTGAGTTCCACTCCAGCTCCTGCCCCTTGTTTTGACTTAGATCCATCAAACTTGAGTAACCACATGAGATTATCTTCTTCAAAAGAGCTACAAGAAATTGCTTCTTTTTGAGGTTCTTCGGTAGCTCTTTCAACATCAAAAGCATAGACCCCTAACTCAGGTTCAAAAAATTGAACTTCATTTGGCTTGTTGAATTCTGTGATGATTTCCTTAAGCCTTGGCTCATTTTCCACTCTAATTTGATTAGCAATCCCTCTCCAGGGTAGCCACATGTGTGAGCAATCAGTGGAGAAATAACCATTCAAACTTTTCATCCAATCCCTAGCAAGTAACATTCCATATCGACTTGGGATATTGACAACCAAAATATCAACCACCTGTTGGACCCTAGGTTCAGAATTGAGTTGGATCTTAACATCGTAGAGGGTCCCTACCACATTT
This sequence comes from Wollemia nobilis, assembly GCA_028583015.1. Taxonomy (NCBI): domain Eukaryota; kingdom Viridiplantae; phylum Streptophyta; class Pinopsida; order Araucariales; family Araucariaceae; genus Wollemia; species Wollemia nobilis. The sequence continues at coordinate 4,817,763 of JAQPPZ010017192.1, forward strand.
ACCTCGGACCGATCCAATTGCAAAACCTTGCATTTAGCAGAAACAGGCTCTAGGCCTAGCATTTGACAAATTTTTGTAGGCATGAGGTTACTTGTGGCACTTGTGTCCACCAAAAAATTGTGCAAATTTTTGCCAGCAATCCTCACAGTCAATAAAAAAGGAGGGACATCCCGTCTTTCCTTTCATAAAACCATGTGAGATTCAACTTCTTTTCCTTCCTGTATTTGACTAGATGAGCCCAAAGCCTTTATCAATGCTTCCTTTTGGCCAGGCAACCTAGCCGCCTCTAAAAATGAAAGGCTAGACTTGGACTTCCTTAAATCCTCCACTATGTCATAAGTTGACTTCTCAGGCTTCAATGTTTTTTGCATGTCCTTAGACGTTTCTCTTCCAGATGGAGGAGGGGGATTATTATCAGCCTTAGCATCGGGAGGAATAATAGAATTGTTTGGTGGAGTTGAGGATGTTTTAGGGGTTTTGGGTTTACTCCTCAAATGGTATCCATGGTTCCCCTTTCTAAATTCTCTAAAAGCTTGCACTTCCTGTTCCAAGATTTCATCCTCTTCTTCCTCATTCCCACTCTCTTGATGATATAGAGTTTCCACCACCAAAATGTTGTCCTCTCCTTGTTGATGTTGGGGTGGACCCTCATTTGGCACAAGTTCCAAATCATCCACTTGAGCTTGGAGACAATGGGTATACCTAGCAATTTTGGGACAATTCCTTTCATTATGCTCCTTTGTATTATGCAATCTACACCCCTTTTCCCATGCAAAATCAGAAATATTAAGAATGGAACTAGAGTGACTTGGTCCTGTAGAAGTATCTATCTGATTAGCAATAGGGGAAGGCACACCCCCATTGTTTGGCTTCGTATTCCACTTTCTCCCTCTATTGTTGAAATTTTGATTTGGGTGAGGGGCATGGGATTCATACTTCTATTTTTGAACCAAATCATTACTCAATTTGTGAACTATCTTTTTGAGTTCTTCAACCTCTGAATAAATCTCTTTTGGTTGAGCTATGTTATTGCTAGTTCCAATAGGATTTGCATGATTGGTGAGATCTTGACTCAACACTAGAGTTGGATTTTGAGCCACTTGATTTGCGTAGGGATTCACACTTTGAATCAGAATTGGATTGGGGAAAGGAACCATAGCCTAAGAATTAACCAGACTAGCTCCTTGCATAGTTTGTTGACTATTTTGCAAAAATGGAGGAATGGGGGGAATGGATGTGATTGGTTGAATTGGAATGGGTGCGTAAGCGGGTGTTGATGAATATGGTTGTTGATAAGGCAAAGCATTTATGCCTGATATTTGCGGTGCCATGATCTGATTCATCATAGGAGCTTGACCATATGGACCATATTGTCCTACCATGGGCATCTGGGAAAACCCATAACTCTGTGGTGTCATTTGTTGTTCAATGGTCATAGCTTCATTGTAGGCTAGAGCAAGCGTGGTAACTTGAGGATTTCGCCTTGCAAACATTGTCGTCATAGGATCCAATGCCCCAAAATATATTTGCAAAGCTACTGCGGGATCAATGGTAAAATGTCGAATTGCTCTATTATAGCACTTCTGAAATCTCTGATTAAAAGTTTGGATTGGCTCACCCTGGCCTCTTTTGCATGTAATGAACTGATTATAGATGATGGTGGGATCTAATGGTGACCTGAATTGGTTGACAAAAGCATCCTCCATTTGCGTCCATGACGTAATGGAACCAGTAGGTAAGCAAATATACCATTCGTAAGCCACTTGGTCTAGGCTCATGGGGAAGAGTCTACAAGCCACATCTTCATGTTGAACTTGCAATCTTATCAAAACATCCCTATAGGCCTGAATATGTTCTTCTACGGTCCTTGGGCCATCCGGTTTGTATTTGGGAAAAAATATCTCTATATTCTTAGGGATCTCATGAATATCCCCTACAATATTCAAAGGAATGTTATTGGCTCCGTACCAAGGAGGTGGTGGAGGTTGGGCCATTTGATTCAAAATCGATGATGATAACCCTACAAGAACCGTGGAAATGGTACTGATAATTGGTACACTAGTGGCAAATGACACCACCGGTGCAAGTCCGCTAGATGCACCTAAAATAGAAGGATCTTTTGTAACAAGAATATCTGGTGGGACCACAATTTGCTTGGTTTTATTCCTTGGATTCCTACGAGTGAGTGGGAGGCTTTGGAATATGGTTTCCTCGGTTGTATTGGACCTAGTTGCGATGCGATGCGGTGGGTCCAGCTTGTAAATGAAACTACCCTGCAAAACCTGACAAAACTCTCAATACCTCAAAGAAAACCTGCGAGACAAAGAAAATCCTGTAATTAATGAAATTCAAAGAATAACTCCAAAACCAATTTGTTATTCGTGAATGAAAGAAGGAACCATGACAAAGCAATATTCTAAAACAATGCACAATCAAAACACCTTATTTAAAACATCTTATTCTTGTATGAACAATCAAAAAGCGTTAGGACAATTCCGACCCCCCAAAAAAAATAAACCTATTCGGCCCTCCTTCTAGCGCCAATCTGTTGAGTGGTATTTTCACCCGATTGTGAAAGTACACTCTCCTTTAGGATTTGGGTTCCAAATCCCCTCTTGCAAAGAAGTTAAACAAACAACTTCTCCAAGGTCTCCGTTGTATTAGCATTTGCATATGTGTATTAGTAATCTCAAATAAAGATATTCAATTTAAATGCTTGGAACACCTTAGTGATTGCAAGTAACTGTAAACAAGGGGCAATGTTGGTTTATTTCACCATGAAACTTTAGTGATTGTTCATTGTTTTTTTTTTGGATTTTGAATTTTTTTAAATGTTTATTTTAATGCCTGAAAAGTTAAAATTTCTAGAAAAAAAATAAAATGCAGAAAATGAAAATGAAATGCGAAAAACTGAAAATAAAATGCATTCAGTATGATGCTATCCTATTTCGACAAAACCGAAGATGTGAGGTCTCCATGCATGCAACCTAACCTATTGGACTTGCAAAACAAGCACAATCCCCATAGACTAAGTGTTGGTTCCTAGGGTACGAAATAAAATTCAGATTTCAAATATTCGCCTAATGTAACCCAAAAAAATGGCATTAACATTATCTATAAATTCGAAATCTGAAAGAGATGAAAGAATAAACATTAAATCCATAGCATGCAAAGAAAATCTCCTTCTTTCTTGCCCACAAGATGCAAATTTCTGAAAACTTATGCATTAAAAATATGTCATTTTACAATAGCAAAATTTTTGGTTTTCCCAAACCAATCGTGGAAGAAAAACAACTCAAACAGGTCCAGAATGGCCTTCTCGCCTTCAGCTCTGCAACTCTGCTTGCAGCGGTTTCAACCCTTCCATGGAAGGAAAACCAAAGCCAAGGGGCAGCCTTGCCTTCATTACCTCAATCTCTCTGCAAGTTTCCACCCCTTCTGGCCTCTTTGAATGGCATATTTAAACTTCTAAAAAAACTGTTTCTCCTTCCATGACGGTTTGTTTCATTTTTCGATGGCTATTCGTTTCACCTTCCCTGACTGTTCGTTTCACCTTCCCTTGTATGCGTGTGCTTTGGTTTCCATTTTGTGGCCCTTCGTTGCATTTTCTCCACATGGGCTTGCATCCGTTTCCCTCCGTGTGTAACGACCATCTTAAATGATTTCATCAAATTCCTTATGTAACGCTTTGTCTTATTCATTGGATTTTGTCCTTATGTCCACGTCACTATGCAGGTCCGTTACCTTGGCGAAAATGGAACATGTCGCGATATCGTGACACTTTTGCCTCCTTGCTCTCTTTTGTTGCTTTTAGTCATGAAAATGTAACATGTCGTGATATCGCGACACTTTTTCTTTTTGCCTTCTCTCTATTTTGAATCGCGAAAATGCAACATGTCGCGATATCGCGACACTTTTTCTTTTTTGATCGCGACAATGCAACATGTCGCGATATCGCGACACCTTTTCCTTGTTTGCGCCTAATCGAAAATGCAACATGTCGCGATATCGCGACACTTTTTCTTCCTTTGGCCGTGAAAATGCAACATGTCGGGATATCGCGACACTTTTTCTCTTTTGGCCGCGATGATGCAACATGTCGCGATATCGCGACACTTTTTCTCTTTTGGCCGCGATGGTGCAACATGTCGCGATATCGTGACACTTTTTCTCCTTGTGGTATTTTGCTTTTTCTTTGATCCTTAGCCAATTGGCCACTTCAGTCTTCTTGGAAAACATGCAAAAAAAGGTGGGTCCCCAATTTTAGGGTACGTTGTGGAGCAGCCACAACAGGTCTTTTTGAATGTTAGAATTTTATTATCTTTTGTTATACCTTAAGTTGAGACCTAATATTTTAAAGTAAGTTTCATTATTGTAAGAGGGATGTGTGCACTGAATTTGGGCGCAATCTGACTCATTTCTATTTTTAGCAATTTTAGAAAAAAAAAATGTTTTTATGGTTTCTTTGGTTTTCGGTGGCTATATGACGGATTGTATTATTTTGGAGAAGGGGTGTGAATTTAGGAATGAGAATAATATTGTTTTTTAGGTTTATTCCATTATATTGCATTTGTGTTATGTGATTGGAGTCCATTGTGTTGGTCTCTTGTAGCTGAGTTTACACCATGATTTCAATACTTTTACAATAGTAGTGGGCTTAGTTGGAGGAACTCAAACTAGATGAAGTGAAAGTTGCAAATAAGGTTCTATATGGATAGGAGTTTTGATGATGTCAGGAATACCAAGAGATGCCTTATATAGAAGATAATGCTTGGTCACAACTTGATTGCTAACTTGAGAGATAGCTTGAGAAAGTTGTTGAGGATCAATGACCTACTGCTTAGTCTGTAGAGTCTGCTTCAAATCAAGGACCTATTGAACTGAAGAAGGTTGTGGTTTCTGAATAGATAAATAAGTAGTAGGAGTACTTGGAGTAGCAAGAGGAGGTGTTGATTAAGGAGGAATAACCTCCTTTTATGGAACTGGTGTTGGTGTATCCTTTATCTTGTTGAATATTAATATAATATTTTATGGCCTAGTGGAATGGAGCATGGGATTCTTCTTGGAATGAATGAGAAATATTTTCTTCTCATGATGCAATGTGTATATGTTTTTATAAGCATCATATTGAGCCCTTTTTTCATATTGGTAGGGCTTTCCAAGTATTAGACCACAATAATCTATCGGAGTCACATCGCAGGTGACTCAATCCACATAATGCGGCCAAATACAAAGGATATTGTGCAAGTTTCTATAATCATGGAGGAGGAACCAACATCCTTCCATCCAAGTGAGTATGGATGAGGATGGGGTTTTACAAGAAGCTGCAACCTATCAACTATGACTCTTGAAATCAAATTCTTTTGAGAGTCATTGTCAATGATATAATCCATAAAGTAATTATGAGTTAAGTGGAATCGTGTAGCAAAAATATCTTCATGACCACATTCAGACAAGTTATGTATCAACAAGGTAGTATTGTGGAGCTTATCCTTAAGCTCACTATACCTTTTAGCTTCTCCAAAAACCTCAATGGGGCGTGGTTCCTCAGGTTGAGATTTTACAACAAGATTCTTCTTTCTAAAACACTCAGATTCCACATGTCCTCTTCTTTTACAATAATCACAAAATTTCTTACTATTGAAAGAAGAAGAAGAGGTAGAATAAGAAGGAGGAGGAGGAGGATAGGAAGAAGAAGTCTTCATTTTTTATTGTTGTTGTCATTGTTTGGTCACTTGGAGGTGCCTAAAGATCAAGATCCACCTGATTGAGCAACAAAATTCTCCTCCACAAGTTGTGCTTGATTGTACACCACATTCAAAGTTGTGGATGGTGTATATTTCAACTCCCTAAAAAGTGGTTCCTATAATCCACTCTTGAATTTTTTGATTAGTTTTGGAGTTGAGTCTTGAATTCCATTTAGAATCCTCAATTTTTTAAACTTGCCAATGTATTCTTAGATACTCATGTTGTATCCTTGCTTCAAATGAAGCCATTGGAAATCAAGATCTTCAGCATAATTTAAAGGATAGAAGGTTTCCTTCATTGCTTTCACTAAATCATCCCAAGTGTTGATGGGATCCTAATTGCTTTTATGGTCCATTATCAAGACTTTGAATATGCCAAAAAGCTTTAGCTTAGCAAAGGATGCTTTCTCATCCTTTGAAATTTTTCTATACTCAAACCATGTGTCCATATCGATAATCCAACTATTTAGGACCTCAAGATCACAGGATCCATATTTTGACCTCACATTTGGCCTTGACTTCACTATTGGTGACTTTATCTACCAAAAGGCTAACTACTACAGCTATTGTAGCCATTTGCTCTACCAAATCAGAAGCCATTTGTAGCCTTAATTAAGCCAACAATACAAACACAAAAAGGAGCTAATTTTCCTAAGGGGTTACAAAAATTTTGTGTGCCTTTTTGCCCAAATAATTGCAAAACCAAATTTTTTTATTGTAATTTTATAATATTTTTGAAGGGCAAAAATTAAAAGCACAAATATCCCCTTTTGCAAAATAAAATTCTTAGTGCTTTTACCTCCTTTTGTAAAATTTGAAAAATGCAAAAATTTAGATTAACCCCTTTAACAAAAATTATAGCTCTTTTTTAGCACTGGTCAACTATAAAGGAAGGCCAACTGTGAGGCGTTGGTAAATTTGTGCAGTTAATAATGGTGTGTGGTCCAAGGTAGAAGTTGGTTAACGATCCAAATTAGACGTTCAACAAGAGGTGCATAGTCGATGCTTTCTATAGCCAACAGGTGCTAGCTGCTTCAATAGGGAGAATTTGCCCTTATAAAGGCTTCAAAGCCTTTTCTCGGGTGGATATGGGATAAACAATTCCTGCTCAACCAAACCAATGCACAACAAAATATTCATTAATTACCATCATGTGGTGCATGTTCAACCACCAGATCTTGCCAAAGGTACCTTGCCATGTGTTGCCTCCTGATTTGTTATCCAAGAAAGCACATGATTGATTGAGATTCACCAATCAAATTTTGAGATCCGGTATTTATGTTGGCCAATTAGGTTATCTTCTATTTCTATGTCAGAGGCTTTAAGCTCTATCTATACATGAGATTTGCAAGGTGGATTGTCTATTATTTTGTGCAGAGCGAGATCTTATTTGTTGTCATAACTCAGGCTTGTGACCTGAGGAGCGGGTTGGGTTCGTTGGTCGCTTTGGGTCAAGTCAATAATAATGGCCTATGTAGTGTTTGCGGTACCAAAAAGTGTAGGCTTCCCTATGTTGATGTCTTTGACACTAGAAAAACATTGGCTTGAGGTCTACATTATTTTTAGCGACACCAAGAAGGCACAAACATCGAGGCTATCATCATCTTTGAACGACGTAGAAACAACCAAAAGACACGAGCTATCCTTCTTCCTTTTTTAAATAAAAATTGTAAGCTTTTTTTTCAAAAGCTCTTTTTTTAATTAAAAAAAAGCAAAAAAGGCTTTAAAGCCCATTTACAAAAATAAATCAAAATTTATAGCAAATGGTGGCCAGAGGGCAGAATGCAGCAACCAGTTATTGGTAGAGGGCAAAAATTTCTTCAATCAATCAACACACGACCAACAAGTTGGTAGCAAGACCACTAGTAGGTTGTTTTGAATTCATAGAAGAACACACAAACTATGGATCTCCTCTTCTAACTCTAGCAAGCTCAAAATCTAGCCCAAGGAAACCGAATTTCACCAAAGCTATCTTCAAACTAACTATAATAGAGCTTCAAATAGGATCTTCTTGGCCGATAATTACCCAAAGTCAAGCAGTATGAGATTGAAAAAAACCCAAAATCTATGTAATTCCTTGATACCCTAAACCTTGAAGGTTGACATCATTGTGAGCATGGATAAACTCAACTACTCAACTCACTGGGAATGACCTCAATAGACTCCCAACCAAGGATAGGGACAAACATAATTATCCACGATCATACATCAAATATAGATATGGACACATACACTATCTATCACCAAGGTTGCAAACAGGGCCAAACATAAATATCTACAATACCTTTGTTTATAGGAACACATTTGACCAATCATAGGTACAACTCCTTTATGATTATGGATATACTCAATAAATAATATGTACAACACTTATTTTATGAATATGTATACATGCAACCATTCACAATATCATATGTGAATATGGACACACTCTAATATTTACAAAATAGGGGCCTCCACTTCTCTCAAATGAAGCATTATCTCTAGTAGGAAATGAATTCTAATTCAATTTACAAAAAGGATCATAGATGGCTCAATCATATGACCCCCTTCAAACTAAACAAAGTTTTTATCATTTGGTTGTGATATAGAATCAAAGGAAACTAATAATTGCATTTCTAAGAGATGCTTAAATAGGCACCAAATTACAACCGATTTCCCTTAGATTGAGCAACCAACCCCTTGAGAGGAGCAACCAATTACCAAATTGGGAAGATAAGCTCTTATCCAAAGGTTTATTTTAGGGATGACTATTATTAATCCAACTAGCACATCTCTAGAATATTTCTAGAGAGGTGTTGGTGTTGACGAAGGAGGTATTGATGAAGGAGAAATGACCTCCTTTTATGAAACTGGTGTTGGTGTGTCCTTTGGCTTTTTGAAGATTAATGTAATATTTTATTACCTGGTGGAATGGAGTTTGGTATTCTTCTTGGAATGAATGAGAAATATCTTCTTCTCATGATGCAATGTGTATATGTTTTTATAGGCATCATATTGAGCCCTTTTATCATATTGGTAGGGTTTTTCAAGGATTAGACCACAAAAATCTATCAAAGTCACATCGTAGATGACTTAGTCCATATAATATGGGTCAAATGCAAAGGATACTATGCAAGTTTTTGTAATAATGGAGAAGTAACTGACATCCTTCCATCCAAGTGAATATGGATGAGGATGAGATTTTATAGGAAGTTACAACCTATCGACTACGACTCTTGAAATAAAATTATTTTGAGAGTCATTATTGATGATACAATCAACAAAGTAATTATGAGTTAGATGGGCTAATGTAACAAAATGACCACCTTCATACAAGTTATGTATCAATATGGTATTATTGTTGAGCTTATCCTTGAGCTTACTATACCTTTTAGCTTCTCTAAAAACCTCAATGGGACCATCTTGTGGTTCCTCAGGTTGAGATTCTACAACAAGATTCTTCTTCTTTATTAAAAACTCAAATTCCACATGTCCTCTTCTTTTAAAGTAATCACAAAAATTCTTGCTATTGAAATAAGAAGAGGAAGAGGTAGAAGAAGAAGGAGGAGGAGAGAAAGTAGAATTATTCTTCATTTGTTGTTGTTGTTGTTATTGTTTGGGTGCTTTGTGAAGAACACAAGCTTATATTAAGAGGGGGGTGAAAAGTATAAGACCACTTTTTAATTTTCTTTTCAATCAATATTATGCAATGTAAAGATAGCAATATCAAAAACAATAACCAAAGCAATGCACAAATCATCACACACAATAGAGACACCAATTTAACGTGGTTCACCCAATGTGGGCTACTCCACGGAGAAAATCTTTCACTAAATTTTCTCAATCAATCTCTTGGGAATCCTTCCTTATTACAATGTTTATGGACCTCTATCCAAAGGAGACACCAATCCCCTAAATCAAGTTTGTGGATCTCTATCCACAGGAGAACTCCTTCTCCTTTGCTTTGGTTGGTGATCCTCTAGAAGACTACTGCCTCCATTGCACTAGCTTGTGGATCTCTCTCCACTAAAGACTCTTATCCCCACTCATAAGACCTATCCTCACTGCCCTGGCTGATGGATCTCTATCCACTAGAGACTACTATCCTCTCTGCTCTATCACCTCCAAAGCTCTATCTCAAATCTACACTAAACATAGTCCAGTCGATCTAGCACAAATATGCTCAACAAGTCCACTCATAACTTGCTCAAATATTCTCAAAAATTTCACTCATAACTTGATAAAATTTGCTCAACAAGTTCACTCAAAACTTTCTCAAATATGCTCAACAGGTCCACTCAGAACCTACTTAAATCTACTCAATAGGTCCACTTAGATGCTGCTCAAATTTGCTAAATAGGTCCACTCAGAACCTGCTCAACAGGTCCACATAGAACCTGTCCAAATCTACTCAACAAGCTCACACAGAACTTGTCCAAATCTGCTCAATAAGTTCTCTCTAGAACTTAACCAAATTTGTATTGTAAGCTTCCACAAAAATCTCACACGTCCATAAGTCTCCTCAAAGACTTACCTCAAATCTGCTTAACAAGTCCACACAGAACTTGTCCAATTTCATAGAAGCATAAAGAGAATTGTTAGAGACTCAATATGTTCTACACTCAATGCTCAATCACTTTCAATCTCATAGAAGCATAAAGAGAATTGTTAGAGACTCAATATGTTCTATACTCAATGCTCAATCACTTTATCAACTCAAATCAGAATAAAGAATAGTTTTTTATGGAACTTGAACCTAATAAAGACTTTAATTAAAAATTTAGGCAATAAAAATATAGTCAAAAATTACCTTTGCCTCTCCACGGGTTTCGAACCCTTAACCTCTACCTCCGTGAATGCCCTAGCCATGAGATCCTCAACCACATGTGCTCAATGCATGTTGAGAACCAAAAGGCTCTCTGTGCACTTCCTTCCCTGGCACCTTAATCAAAAAACATGAAACACGAAAACATTTCCCTTTGGTGCTTACCACCAATGGGTTTCAAACGCGGGCTCTTGCTTCCACCAACATTTTCATAGATCATTAGCTGCCAATGGACCACTGTGTCCAATGTGCTTAGAAATATCTAACCTCTTCACCTTATTCCTGGCGGTTAAGATGAAAATATTTTTTGTCTTCTTCCTCAACGAAGCTCTCAGAATCGAATACAAAATATTTCAACCTTGGCGCATATCAATCATTCAAGGGATAATCTTCAAGGTCTTTTGGCCTCCCTTTTTATACACGAAGTTGCCATTATCTTCAAACGTCGGCACTTTCAAATTTCCAATGACATCAGTGCATTTGTCATTTGTAATTTATAAAATATTTAAATCCCAAGGAATTTAAATTTTATAAATTATAATTATAACCTTTGTCTTTTAAGGCCTTCTCTTATTGCATAACTTTGTCTTGATGATATTTATTTATAAAAATTAAATTCTTTTTGAATTTAAATATTTTATAAAATAAATATTAGACCTCCTTTAAAATTTGCAATAGGCCTCATTGGGTATTTATGAAAACCCATTTTAACTTATGCTCTCATATAATATTAAAATATTATGGAGCCCTTTTGCCTTTAACTTCTGCACTGTTGAAGCTTCTTCCTGAATATTTGTGACACCTTTGATGACTTTATTTTTTGTTGAATTCCTTGACATTAAATATGACTTCATTTCTTGACATCAATGACAACTTTAAATTTTAGGACTCAAAATGTCCAACAATCCCCCCTTTGTCATTGATGGTAACCCAAAAACTTTTTACCGAAAACTTGACTTCTTCTTCTGTGTTGCTCCCCCTGGGACACTACTCCCCCTGGCTCAATACTCTCTCAAATATCAAATCTCTCCTTAATACTCAAATCTCTCCCCCTTTGACATCAATGGCAAAGGGTCACCTTTGGGGCTCGGGGCTAAGAATGAGCCTCTTAGCTTAGCCCCTCCCCCACATTCTTTTAAGGTGGTTAATTTTGGGGTGGGAGTATTTCTACTCCCAGAAAGCACTGTTCTTTAACTTTATCCTCTTCTCTTCTTTTCTGATTTTTTTGAATCCTCTGACTGTTTCTATCTATGTCTATGTTCCTGTCCATGTCATCATTTATGTTCCTAGTTCTGTTCCTTTTCTTGTTCATATCCATGTTCCTGTTCCTCTTCCTACTTGATTCTAGCATGTCTGCCTTACACCACTTTGTTGTGTGACCGTCTGGTATGAAACTAAATGGTGCGGGAAGCAGGATCGTTTTTATATTGAATCGCTTTTTGATTGTAAGGTAGAAAACCCACAATAGACTTAATTTATATATTTGTTCGATGATGCCTTATTATCATATGTGGATTGCATTTAAATACCTAGTCTAATAGTTGTAAGAGTGAAGGGTTGTGACCCTAGAATATAATGAATAAATAATATAAGTAATTAGGACATGTTAGGAGGGTCCTAACATGCCACCCCCCTTAAAGGAGCTTTGTCCTCAAAGCTGGAAATTTGGAAATTGCTACTGGATATCTTGAAAATTTTCCCACGTTGCGTCTTCTAAAGGTAGACCTTTCCAATGGATTAAAACTTTCGTGATATCGCGAGTACGAAGGTGACGAGAGCGGCGATCCAAGATAGCTTCTGGCTCGACTAGAAGTACTCCATCATCGAAGAATTCAGGGAGAGTGGGTTGTGTCGTGATATGGGCTCCCACTGCGAGCTTAAGGCAAGATACATGAAATACGGGGTGAAGTTTGGAAGAGGGAGGAAGCTCTAGTTTGTAAGCAACGGTCCCAATACGTTGGAGAACTTTATACGGCCCGTAAAATTTGGGTGCTAACTTCGGAGAACCTTTTTGTTTAAGAGAGGATTGACGGTAAGGTTGGAGACGTAAGAAAACCATATCACCCTCGTGGAAACTACGTTCGCTTCTATGTTGATCGGCTTGCTTGCTTCATGCGATGTTGGGCGGTGTGTAGGTTCTCTTTTAGGATCCGTAGTATGTCATCTCTATTAGCAAGTTCCATTTCCACCGCATGGACTTTTGTAGTCCCTGGAATATAGGAAGTGAGGGATGGTGGTGTTTGACCATATAGTGCTTCATAAGGAGTCATTTTGATGGACGTATGGTATGAAGTGTTATACCACCATTCCGCTAGTGAAAGCCACTTTACCCAATGGAGTGGTTGAGTAGAAACAAAACATCGAAGGTATGTTTCCAAGCATTTATTTACAACTTCTGTTTGGCCATCGGTTTGAGGATGGTAAGCGGAGCTCATACGAAGTTGAGTACCTTGTAATTTGAACAATTCCTTCCAAAAGGTGCTAGTGAAAGTTGGGTCACGGTCACTAACAATTGTGGAGGGCATACCATGTAATTTAAAGATGTTATCTAGGAAGAGGTGGGCTATAGTGCTAGCGGTATAAGGATGAGCCACGGAACAAAAATGGGCATATTTAGATAAACGATCAACGACTACGAAAATGGTTGTTTTTCCTCCTGATTTTGGTAATCCTTCAATAAAGTCCATAGAAATATCTGCCCATGTTTTGGTGGGTATAGGAAGAGGTTGAAGTAATCCTGGAATAGCGAGGGTCTCCCCCTTTTGTCTTTGGCAAACTTCACATTCTTTTACAAAGTTTTTGATGTAATTTTTCATTCCTACCCAATAGAAGGAGGTAGTGGCTCTTTTATAGGTTTTTAAGAACCCTGAGTGGCCTGCAGTGGGTGAGGTATGTAACTCATGAAGAAGTTTTTCATGATAAGTTGAATTGGGGGTGAGGACCATCCTCCCTTTGTATCTTAATATATTGTCCTTCCAAGTGTATGGAGTTTTGCTACTAGGATTATGTTGAAGTTGTTGAATTAAGGCGTGGATAGTAGGATCATTTATCCATTCTTCATGCACCTCATCTACCCATTTAGGAATAAGGGAGGAAAGAGCATGGACTTGAGGCATATCTTCAAATTTTCTAGAAAGTGCATCGGCTGCCATGTTGTCCTTTCCCTTTTTATATGTAATTTCATAATCATAGCCAAGAAGTTTAGTAACCCATTTTTGTTGTTCCGGGGTATTAGTCCTTTGTTCCAAAAAATACTTCAAGCTATGATGGTCGGTGCGTATAATGAAATGTTGGCCAATAAGGTAAGGCCTCCAATGTTGAATAGCATGGACAATCGCCAACATCTCTTTTTCATACGTAGAGCGAGCTAAATTCTTAGGAGAAAATGCTTTGCTTATAAAAGCTAGAGGCCTTTCATCCTGCATGAGTACGGCTCCCATTCCTATTCCTGAAGCGTCACTTTCAATGACGAACGGTTTAGAAAAGTTGGGCATGGCTAGAACAGGGGTGGTACACATTGCGGTTTTCAAGGTGATAAAGGCCTCATCCACTTTAGACGACCATTTGAAAGCATTTTTCTTAAGTAATGTTGTTAGAGGAGCAGCGATTTTACCATAATTTTGGACAAATTTTCTATAATATCCCGTTAGTCCAAGAAACCCACGTAGAGCTTTTAAGGTTTTTGGAATAGGCCAATTTTTCACCTCCTCGATTTTGGAAGGATCTACCATAACTCCTTCCTTTGAGACAATATGCCCTAAGTATTCAATTTCTTGTTTTCCAAAGGAACACTTTGATCTTTTTGCATAAAGTTGATTTTCCTCCAAGATTTGGAACGCTTGTCTAACATGGTCCAAATGTTCTTCCCATGTTTTGCTATAAATCAAAATGTCATCAAAGAAAACTAATATAAATTTACGAAGAAAAGGGTGAAATACCTTATTCATTAGACTTTGAAAGGTAGAAGGAGCGTTGGTCAGGCCAAATGGCATCACCAAGAATTCGTAGTGCCCTTCGTGAGTGCGAAAGGTCGTCTTAGGAATATCCTTTTCATTGACTCGTATTTGGTGGTAGCTTGACCGTAAGTCTAACTTGGAAAAATAAGCTACCCGAGGAGTTCATCTAATAGCTCGTCTATGACCGGAATAGGAAATTTATCTTTGATGGTCATTTTATTAAGCGCTCAAAAATCGACACATAAACGCCACGAGCCATCCTTTTTTCTAACTAAAATAATTGGAGAGGAGTAAGGGCTTTTGCTAGGTCTAATGACTCCTGCCTTAAGAAGCTCTTGTACTAATTTCTCTATTTCGGTCTTTTGGAGGTATGGATAATGATAAGGTCTAATATTAGGAGGGTGATGCCCTGGAAATAGTGGAATAGTGTGATCGTGACTTCGTTGTGGAGGTAGTCCTTTTGGTTCATTGAATACCGCCTTATGGTGGTCTAAAATATTTTGTAACTCTGGTGTCTCGTCTTCTTTGTGACTAGGTTGAATTGAAAATAATTGGGCGACCATTCCTTTGTTTCCTCTTCGGATAATTTTCTCCATTCTATGCGAGCTGACGATTTGGGAAGGTCCTGATTTCAGGCCTTGGATAATATAGGTTTGGTTCTTTGCTGTGAATTTCATCCATAGTTCATCAAATTCCCATTGGACTACGCCCAAGGTTCGTAACCATTGTACGCCTAGTACAATGTCGCACCCACCTAGGGGTAGGACGTACATGTCGCCTTTCATGTTATAAACCCCCATAGTTAGTTTTATATTTCTGCATTTTCCTTTGCATGCAATTTTTCCATCATTTCCAATCATCACTTGGAAGTTATTGCAAGGGTATATAAAACAATTTGCTTGTTTAGCCACCTTTGGATCGATAAAATTGTGCGTGCTACCAGAATCTAGGAGCACGGTAAGGTTTTGTTTCTTAAAATACCCTTTAACTCGCATTGTTTGAGGGGCAAAAAATCCGGCAAGGGCGTTGAAGGAAACCTTTGGTGCATTTTCTTCGTCACTTTCAAGTGTGTTGGATAATACCTCTACTTCGAGTTCGGGTTCCTCTTAGTGAGAATTCCCTTCCTCTCGTGGCATCTAGAATATATAATTTTCGTGAGGCACATTTATGATTTCTATCAAATTTCTCATCGCAATGGTAGCAAAGACCCTTAGCTTGTCTTTCCTTCATTTCCTCGAAACTCAGACGCTTAATTGGTAGAGCGGGGTTAATTTTGGGGGTTGTGTAGGAGTTTTGGGTTCGTCCATTTTGCATTGGTTTGGGGTTGGTATAAGTGTTTGATGGTTTCCCCCAAGTTGGTTTTGTGAACCGATTCCGTGCCTTAATTTTGTCCTCTGCTAATTTCGCCAAGCCGATGGTCTCTAACATGTTTGTAGGGTTATACATTTGCACCTCTATTCGAATTTCTTCTTTTAATCCATCGACAAAACATTCTTGAAAGAAGGCAGCGTCTAATCCGGATGTTCGATTAGCTAGCCTTTCAAATTCTGCTTGGTATTCGCTTACCGTTGTGGTTTGGCATAATTTAGTGAGGGCCCCTGTAAAGCTTTGAAACTTGCTAGGGCCGAATCGCACTAATAGATTCTGTGTAAAGGTTGACCACGTCGGAGTGCCGTTAGTTTTCTCGAACCATTGGTACCATTGGATGGCATCGTTTTCCAAGTGGAAGGAGGCGATATGCACTTTTTGCATTTCTAGAATTTGATTTAGTGAGAAATATTGATCTGCTCGGTAGATCCAGTTTGTAGGGTCTCCTCCTTCAAATTTTGGGAAGTCTAATTTGGTCGTCCGTGGTAGAATGGAAGTTTGTGGACCTCCTAATATTGCTCGGTTTGATGACCCGTGGTTGGGTGAATTTGCATGTGTTGTTGCCTGATTTTGACTGATGGCATCAAGTTTAACATCCATTGCAAATATTTTCTCGAAGAGTTCTCTTGTTGTACGGGTATTCTCCTCTCTTTCCTGTTGAACTTCTTCAGCGAGCCTTTCGTGTTTCTCATGAATGGAATCCAGTGATCGTCGTCCTTCAGCCATTGCGGTTGGTGTAGGTAACGATCAATATGACTTGGTACAGGTGAGCAAAAAATAAAAAATAAAAAATTAATTTTAATTTTTTTCCTTTGCGTTTAGGACGTCGAAAACCTTGATGTTGCGTTGAAGATTTTAGCTTTTTCAAAATAGCCACCGGTCACCACGCGAAAGGTCGAGCAATTTGGGTGTAAGACAACTTAATTCGTACCTTAGGAGAAGGTTTAATTTTCTACGAGGATTTTGACACGGATCCGTGAAGCGTGAATGTTGTTTGCGTCCTCGCGAATGTGGACTTGCTGAAATGTGCGGTGGGAAAAAATTTTAATGGTGAATTTGCTCCTTGATCTAGCTCTGATCCAGATGGTATGAAACTAAATGGTGCGGGAAGCAGGATCATTTTTTATATTGAATCGCTTTTTGATTGTAAGGTAGAAAACCCACAATAGACTTAATTTATATATTTGTTCGATGATGCCTTATTATCATATGTGGATTGCATTTAAATACCTAGTCTAATAGTTGTAAGAGTGAAGGGTTGTGACCCTAGAATATAATGAATAAATAATATAAGTAATTAGGACATGTTAGGAGGGTCCTAACACCATCATTATTGCACTTGTAACACTTAATGTTATTATTCCTTGGAGGTGAAAATGTCTTAGGATTTCTCCTAATGAATCCATATCCTCTTATGTCATGAACACTACAATTCATTGCCTTGTGACCAAACTGATTACATGAGTAGCAATACCCATGGAAAAGTTATCTCTTTCCATATTTTTGTCTTTCATGTGTCCTACACTGTGAAGCCATGTGCCCAAACTTGTAACATGAGAAGCATCATACATTAAAGAAACCTTGCCTAGACCCCATTGGTCTCTTAGTATCTTCTACTTGTTTCCTGTTCCATCTATTCCTTACTTGTGCACTGTTCCTATTTTTGTTGAATTCTCTATTGTCCAACTCTTCCTCTAATATTTGACTTTCTTTTACACTATCTTCTTATGAAGTATCTTCATCTAAGGTTTCTTCTCCTCCAAAACTTGAAGTTGATTCTCCTTCCTTTTTCTTTTAAGTTTGTTCAAAACCAAGACCTATTTTGTTTGTTGACCTTCTTTGTACCTTGACTATCTTATCCATAATCTTTGAGCTATTCTTGAATCCTTTCATATTGATCTTGGAGTCCTCTAAATCTTCTTTTAGTAGTGCCACTTCTTGTGCTAACTTCTCACATTCCAATATCTTTGCTTCTAACTTATCTTTGAACCTTTTTGCCTTAGCCTTTGATTTTTCTAAATCCTCTATGAGCAATATTCTCTCTTCATCACATTCTTGAAACTGAATTTCAAGTTTAGAGTGTTGCTTCCTTACCTTCTTTACTGTGTCAAGGGCATAGATAATTTCTCCCTTTAGATCATAACCATCCTTTTCTGAATATTCCTCTATTTGTTTACCTTTGTCCATATCTCTGTTTTCTTTTGGCTTATCTTCTATAGGATCACTTACTTCTTCTTCTAAAGCCATTAGAATATTTTCATCTAGTCCTTCAAGTGCATTCTCATATTCATCATCACTAAAACTATAACCATCCCTTGTACAATCATCTTCAATATGTCCAAAGTTACCACATCTAAAATACTTGAGAATAACTAGAGTCTTTTTCTTAATTGGTTCTTTTTCTTCAATCATAAATAGGACTTCATCTCTATCATTGTCTAAAAAACTAGCATCACAATTACTTGAATACTTACTTGCATTATCCGCATAGTAGATTCTCTTTTGCCTTTGAAATAATTTATTTCCTTGTCTGCTTTGTCCATCCTTGCTTTTCTTTTGATGCCTATATCTTTTTGATTCCCTGTTCTTGTGAACTTGTCTTTCTTCTTTAGAACTAAGTCCTGTTATGGTGACAGATGACCTTTGTGCATTTATAATCCTGTCTAAAGTCTTTGAATTTTCCTTAAACTTGTGTAGCTTGTCCTTAGAACCTTTTACTTCCATCCTTAGTGAAACTATCTCATGTTCTAATCTTTCACACTCTAGATCTTTTACCTTTAATTTTTTAGCCATACTTTCTTCAATTTTTTTTGCCTCTTCAACCTTGATTTTGAATTTGGTGAGGTCATGTAGAAACTTTGCCTTTGCTTTCTCATAGTCTTGAGCTTGAAATTTTAATCCTGAGTTCTCCCTTTTTAATTCTTCAAGAGCAACCATAAGTATTTCACATTCTATCCTTTTTACCTTTTACTTTTTAATCATACCTTCTTCAACTCTTCTTGCCTTTTCAATATTATCTCTCAAGTCAAAGAGATCTTGTAGAAGCTTTGCCTTGCATTTCTCATATTCTTGTATTTGAGCCTTCAATTCTAAATTCTCTCTTTTCAATTCAACAAGTTCCTTAAGAGTGGCTTCCTCCTTTTATTTTTTTTTAATCTTCCTCTTCTTTCTTTATTTGATCTTCTATAGGAGCATTTTATTCTAATATTGAAAGTAGAGTTTTTTCTTCATACCTATTTTGATTGTTCATGTTATCCTTTCTTGAACCAACCTCTAGGGTTTAATTTCTGAAAATATCATCTTCATCTTCATCTTCATCGCTACTGAACCCATTGCAATAACCTGCATCATGGTCGAGTTGACCACAAACAAAACATTCTTCACCTTCTTGTGGACAATAAGCTGCATTGTGACCTGTATTCCTACATCTGGTACAAAAATTTATCAACCTGGTTATTTCTCCATTGCTTGATTCATCTCTTGAATCTATTTCCATTCTTCCTCCCAAAACAACAATATCAAATTCATCTTCTTTTTTTTTCATGACCATGTGTGTTCTTTTCTTATTGTATCTCATGGTTCTACCTTTGCCTTTCCTTACCATTTGTGTTCTTATAAGATCTTTCTTCAAGTTGTTAAATCTTTTTCGAAGAAACCAACTCTGATACCAATTGAAGAACACAAGCTTATACTGAGAGAGGGGGTGAACAGTATAAGACCACATTATACTTTTCTTTCCAATAAATATTATGTAATGTAAATACATCAATATCAACAACAGTAACCAAAGCAATGCACAAATCATCACACACAATAGAGACACCAATTTAACGTGGTTCACCCAATGTGGGCTACTCCATGGAGAAAATCTTTCACTAAAATTTTCTCAATCAATCTCTTGGGAATCCTTCCCTATTACAAATTTTATGGACCTCTATCCAAAGGAGACACCAATCACCTAAATCAAGTTTGTAGATATCTATCCATAGGAGAACTCCTTCTCCTCTGCTCTGGCTGGTGATCCTCTAGAAGACTAATACCTCCACTACATTGGCTTGTGGATCTCTCTCCATTAAAGACTCTTATCCCCACTCAGAATACCTATCCTCACTACCTTGGTTGATGGATCTTTATCCACTGGAGACTATTATCCTCTCTGCTCTATCACCTCCAAAGCTCTATCTCAAATCTACACTAAACACAGTCCAATCGGTCTAGCAAAAATCTGCTCAACAAGTCTACTTAGAACTTGCTCAAATATGCTCAACAAGTTCACTCAGAACAATTTCACTCAGAACTTGCTCAAATCTGCTCAACAAGTCCACTTAGAACCTGCTCAAATCTGCTCAACATGTCCACTCAGATCTTGCTCAAATCTACTAAATAGGTCCACTCACAACCTACTCAAATATGCTCAATAGGTCCACACAAAACCTGTCTAAATCTTCTCAACAAGCTCACACAGAACTTGTCCAAATTTGCTCAATAAGTTCTCTCTAGAACTTAACCAAATCTATATTGTAAGCTTCCATAAAAAGCTCACACAAAATCAGTACACAAGTCTCCTCAAAGACTTACCTCAAATCTGCTTAACAAGTCCACACAGAACTTGTCCAATCTCATAGAAGCATAAAGAGAATTATTAGAGACTCAATATGTTCTACACTCAATGCTCAATCACTTTCAATCTCATAGAAGCATAAAGAGAATTGTTAGAGACTCGATATGTTCTATACTCAATGCTCAATCACTTTATCAACTCAAATCAGAATAAAGAATAGTTTTTTTATGGAACTTGAACAATCACTTCATACAACCACTTGACTAGGCTCAACCACTCAACTCAACCAATTGCTTAATGAAACATCCCTTTCTCACAAATCCTAGTCTAAGCATATATCAACCAACTCAAAATATTTCCAATAATGCTCAACAATAAATCTCACATAACAATGATACTCATGATCTTTTCAAATCCTAGTTCAATTTCTTTGCACAACTACTCACTTCATCAACAATGCTTATAAAACAATATTCACATAACAATGATACTAATGATCTTTTCAAAACCCTAACTCAAGTTCTTCACACAATCCAATGGCTTCAACAACAATGCTTATAAAAAAGGTTTTAATCACAACTCTTAATTGCAGAAAACCTTGAAGCATTAAATCAAACACTTTCGAAATAGAAACCCTAACCAAATCCTTTTCACTTCAAAATTTATTTAGAAGGCCAATCAACCAACTCAACCAAGAAAGAATTTTCCCATACATTTTTTGCTTGACAAGGAGTAGTTCTCACAAATCTGCCACACTCACAATTTCTTCTTTGCCAATCTCAATAAGGGTTAGAAGATAATAATTTCCTCAACAAAACACAATATAAAATGATATCAAATAAAATACACCTTATCACTCCAACTTTAACATAATATCAATACCCTCATAATAATCTCTTTGGCAAAAATCCTTTTACAAATAAAATCAACACTCACTAAAAATCACAACCTCTTACTATCTTATTACTCCAATTTAAAAAGAATATATCCTCTTTTATAAATCACAATTCAACACATGACAATTTGCTATCACTCCTTATTTCTCCTAACCACTAATTTAATTGCCTAAATAAAACCTTTTAACAAACCCCTTATCAGTCCTAATAAAGACTTTAATTAAAACTTTAGGCAATAAAATATAATCAAAAATTACCTTTGCCTCTCCACGGGTTTCGAACCCTTAACCTCTGCCTCTATGAACGCCCTAGCCACGGGCTCCTCAACCATGTGTGCTCAATGCACGTTAAGAACCAAAAGGCTCTATGTGCACTATCTTCCTTCCCTGATGCCTTAATCAAAAAATACGAAGCACGAAAACCTTTCCCTTTGGCGCTTACCACCAACGGGTTTTGAACGCGGGCTCTTGCTTCCACCAACATTTTCATAGATTATTAGCTGCCAATGGATCATCGTGTCCAACATGCTTAGAAATCTCCAACCTCTTCACCTTATGCCTGGTGGTTAAGATGAAAATATTTTTCGTCTTCTTCCTCAACGAAGCTCTCAAAATCGCACACGAAATATTTCAACCTTGGCGCATATCAATCGTTTAAGGGATAATATTCAAGGTCTTTTGGCCTCCCTTTTTATACACGAAGTTGCCATTATCTTCAGACGTCGGCGCTTTCAAATTTTCAATGACGTCAACGCATTTGTCCTTTGTAATTTATAAAAGATTTAAATTCCAAGGAATTTAAATTTTATAAATTATAATTATAACCTTTGTCTTTTAAGGCCTTCTCTTATTGCATAACTTTGTATTGATGATATTTATTTATAAAAATTAAATTCATTTTGAATTTAAATATTTTATAAAATAAATATTAGACTTCCTTTGAACTTTGCAATAGGCCTCCTTGGGTATTTATGAAAACCCATTTTAACTTATGCTCTCATATAATATTAAAATATTATGGAGCCCTTTTGCCTTTAACTTCTGCACTGTTGAAGCTTCTTCCTTAATATTTGTGACACATTTGACGACTTTATTTTTTGCCGAATTCCTTGACATTAAAGATGACTTCATTTCTTGACATCAATGACAAATTTAACTTTTAGGACTCAAAATTTCCAACACTTTGGAGGTGCTTGAAGATCGAGATCCACCTAATTGAGCAACAAAATTATCCTCCGCAAGTTGTGCTTGATTGTACACCGCATTCAAAGTTGTGGATGGTGTATATTTCAACTCCCTAAAAAGTGGTTCTTGCAATCCACTCTTGAATTTATTGATTAGTTTTGGAGTTGAGTTCTGAATTCTATTTAGAATCTTCAATTTGTTAAAATTGCCAATGTATTATTGGACACTCATGTTGTATCCTTGCTTCAAACAAAGCCATTGAAATTCAAGATATTCAACATAATTTGAAGGATAGAATATTTCCTTCATTTCTTTCACTAAATCATCCCAAGTGTCAATGGGATCTTGATTGCTTTGACGATCCATTATCAAGACTTTGGAAATTCTAGATATCTTTAGCTTAGCAAAGGATACCTGCTCATCCTTTGAAATTTTTTTATACTCAAACCGTGTGTCCTATCAAGAATCCAACTATTTAGGACCTCGGGATCACAGGATCCATCATGAGTTTTGACCTCACATTTGGCCTTAACTTCACTATAGGTGACTTTAACTATCAAAAGGCTTACTACGACTATTGCGACCATTTGCTTTGCCAAATCGGAAGCCATTTATAGCCTTGTGTAAGCCAACAGTATAATTACAAAAAATAGTTAATTTGCCTAAGGGGTTACAAAAAAATTGTGTGCCTTTTTGCCCAAATAATTGCAAAACCAAAATGGTTTAATTCAATTTTACAATGCTTTTGAAGGGAAAAAATTAAAAGCACAAATATCCCCTTTTGCAAAATAAAATTTTTAGTGCTTTTACCCCCTTTTGCAAAATTTGAAAAATGCAAAAATTAAATTTAACCCCTTTAAAAAAATTATATCTCTTTTTCAGTGTTGGTCAACCAAAAAGGATGGTCAACTACAAGGTACTGGTCAACTTGCATAGTCAACAATGATGCACGATCCAAGACAAAAGTTGGTTAATGGTCTAAATTAGACATTAAAAAAGAGAGGCGCATAGTTGATGCTCATTGTAGTCAGTTTATGTTAACTGCTTCAATAGAGAGAATTTGCCCTTGTAAAGACTTTAAAGCCTTTTCTCGAGTGGATTTAGGATTAAACAATTCCTACCTGACAAAACCAATGTGTAACAAAACCTTTGTTTATCATTGCCATGTGGTGCATGTTCAACCATCATATCTTGCCAAAGGTACCTTGCCATGTGTTGCCTCTTGATTTGTCATCCAAGAAAGTGCATGATTGATTAAGATCTACCAATCAAGGTTTGAGATCCGATATTTATGTTGGTCAATTAGGTTATCTTTTGTGTCTATGTTAAAGGCTTTGAGCTCTATGTGTCCTCGATATCTGTATTTGTGTAGAGCAAGCTCTTATTTGTTTGTGTAGCTTAGGCTTGTGACTTGAGGAGCAGGCTGGGTCTGTTGATCGCTTTGGATCAGGGCGATGACTTGCAGCCTATGTGGTGTTTGTGATGCCAAAATGGGTAAGCATCCCTGTGTTAATGTCTTTGATGCCAAGAAAATATTAACTTGAGGCCTGCATTGGCATTAGTGACGCTAATAAGGTGCAAGCACCGAGGCTATCATCATATTTGGATGATAAAAAAATAGTCAAAAGGGCGCAAGCCACCCTTCTTATTTTTTTAAAAATAAAAATTACAAGCCTTTTTTCAAAAGCTCTTTTCTTAAATAATAAAAGCTTTCAAAAGGCTTTAAAGCCCTTTTACAAAAATAAATCAAAATTTACAAAAAATGGTGGCTAGATGGTAGAAGGTAGCCGCTAATTTTTGGTAAAGGGAAACGATTCCTTCAATCAATCGACACACAACTAGCAGGTTGGTAGCAAGGGCAACAAGACCACTAG
Source organism: Wollemia nobilis (assembly GCA_028583015.1). Taxonomy (NCBI): domain Eukaryota; kingdom Viridiplantae; phylum Streptophyta; class Pinopsida; order Araucariales; family Araucariaceae; genus Wollemia; species Wollemia nobilis. The sequence continues at coordinate 4,842,156 of JAQPPZ010017192.1, forward strand.
TAGGTTGTTCTAGATTCATAGAACACACAAATTTTGGATTTCCTCTTCTAACTCTAGCAAGTTCAAAATCCAACCTAAGGGAACTGAATTTCACCAGAGCAATCTTCAAACAACTACAATATAGCTTCAAAACAAGATCTTGTTGGTCGATAATTACCTAAAGCCAAACAACATGAGGTTGATAATAACCCAAAACCTATGCAATTCTTTGAAGCTCTGAAACCATTGATGTGGAATCAAATGAAGCTAAAAAATGTTGTCTTGCTTAAATAGGCATAAAATTACAACCAGTTGCCCTTAGATTGACCAACCAACCCCTTGGAAGGAGCAACCAATTCCTAAATTGGGAAGATAAGCTCTTATCCAGAGGCTTATTTTAGGGATTGACTATTATCAATCCAACTAGCACATCTCTAGAAGATTTTTGCCTAGTCCAATGTGAGCTCATAAAACCCACATTTTATAATTATTCATCAAATTTAAAATTAAGACTAAGTCCTATTCCAAAGACTAAGCCTAACCTAAGGTTTTATTAAACCTAAGAACTTAAACATATTCCTATTACTTGATGTCCTCGTCAGGTTGTCAAATCATCTAGCATATTTCTTTAATATGAGTATAAATATACCCATTTTATACAATAGGATAGTAGGCCAAAATAATTAATTTTATCTCTTATCCAAGCCTCAAAAAACTAAAAAAGATAAGGATACTAATTTTTTTAGAAATGGTTTTAACCAATCAAGTAGAAACTTTCATCACAAGCATGATGGCTCAATATCATAAGCACCTCTTATGGTAATGCACCTCACACTACATGAGCACAATATTAACATCTCCAAATCACCATATAAGTGTCAAACATCTCTTAGCATTGTTGGAAATTTGAGCAAGTTTTGTTGTCATTGATGTCAAGAGGTTTGATGTCCAGTTTTGTTGTCATTGATGTCACAAGGTTGATTTTCCAAAAGGTAAGGAAGTGGTTAAAAGAAAAAGGGTATAATATTTATTTTAAATATTATATACCTAAAGAGGCCTAAAAGGTAGAAGACCCAAGGGAAGAGAAGCAGGTTTAAAGAGAAATAATAATATTATAATATTTTGGGCAAAAGGAAGAGGTGAAGAAAAATGAGGTCCAAGGAATCATTAAAATAATATATCCTTGAAAAGACCCATTGAGCAGTTTATAAAGGATTTAATTTAATTTATTTAAATTAAAATATTTTAACCTATGGTTAAAATTTTAATTTAAATAATCAAAATGCGCCAAGGTTTAATTTTTAAATTTGAATTAGAAATTCAAAAATCGAATGTGCCAACATGTTGAAGTGCAAAGGACAATGTATAAAAAGGGGAAATGATTTTCATTTCAAAATCACCTATGCTATTTGAATGCCTAAGTTGAAATATAATTCGTGCACTGCATTGTTAAGGGAGAAGAGGATTCGTGTTGTTTTTAATTAAAGGAGGCAAACATTGGTTGAAATCCAAGTGAAGTGCCAAATCCATTCCAAGGCATTGGGTAGTGCAAACGATGGTCAAATTTTGGTTAAGGCGCTCGTAAAGGGTAATTCGAGGTTCAATTCACGTCCCCTTCGTTTTGGCACACAAAAAAGGTTTTGGTTGATTTTCGTAATTCACAGAAGGTAAGGTTTTAGTGGCTCATGCACCTTGAATGTTGTGTGGGCGTGTAGCCTAAGTGGCAACTTAGCCTTGGGCTAAGGCATTGCGGCGATGGTTGGTCACGGGTTCGAGTTTGGGTGTAGTCAAAGATGTGTGCATCAATTTTTGAGACATGGGCCAAAGTTTATAAGGTATGCATATTTTTATTTAAATCTGCCAAGGTTTGGAAGGCACAAATAACATAGAGGCCATGTGATAATTATAAAGTGCATAGGTGGAATGAATAGGGATTCATAAGGATAAATTGAAAAATATTTTTTGCTACTTAGAAAAATAAATAGAAGGATTGGAGTTATAAGGCGTTAACAAAGAAATTTATTTTTTTTATGTTAAATGTTATTTTGAGAAGTTTGGAGTTTATAAGGTGTTAATAAAGGAACTTGATTTTTGTGTATTGAATATTATTTTGAGAAGTTTGGAGATTATAAGGTGTTAACAAAGGAACTTGATTTTTATGTATTGAATATTATTTTGAGAAGTTTGGAGATTATAAGGTGTTAGCAAAGGTATTTAATTTTTATGTGTTGAATGTTATTTTGAGAGAATTGGATATTATAAGGTGTATTTGAGACTTGAGATTTTATTATAAATCTTGAATGGTGAAATAATTGTTGAGAAGAATATTTGTGTGGAAATTTTGAGATAGATGGTTGCTATCTAACCTAGAATTGGCAAGAGGGTTTTGTTGCAAGTAAAAGGTTTTGAAGACATATCTCCATCAAAGCAAAAAGGTATGGGCACATCATATTTTGTTTGAAATATTGGAATGAATATTGTGAAATACAAGGTGGAGTGAAAAGGATTGTTTGATAAGCATTGTTGGAAATATTGAGTGAATTATTATATGCTTCATTGGTGAATGTTTAGAGAACATTTGAGATAGAGATTGAGGACTATTTGAGTTAGGGTTTGAAACCCACATTGTGCACCTTGTTGGAAGAAGTATGAAAATACTTGTTTAGAGTTTGTGAGCAAGTTATTTTTCATTGATTGAATGAATGAGTGAAATTCTTGAGCATTGATTTTGAGTGATATTGAAAGTGATTGTGCAAACTTTAGAAACCAGATTTGTGAAAGCAACAGACTTAATGATTGAGTAGAACATATTGAGATTTTGATAGAGTACATCATTCTCTATATATTCCAGAGGTTAAAAGAATTTTGAGTAGAATGTGTCTAAAATGCTTCAAGTTAAATGAATTACTTTGAAGATTAGAAAAAACAATTGATAACATTGTGTGCAAGATTTGAGATTGATTGAGCATATCTTGTGAGCTATTTTGAGCATGTGTTTGAGCATATTTGAGCAAGCTTTTTTTAAATCTTAAGGATAGATTTGAGCAAGATTTTGGGAAATCTTGTAGGCATATTTGGGTAAGTCTTGGTGAATATTTACAGGTAAATTTGAGACAAGTATTGGTGAAGAATTGAGAGCAGATCGAGTAAGTTATTAAGAGGACTTGTAGACAGATTTGAGGTAAATCTTGAGAAGACTTAAGAGCAGATTGAGCAAGTTCTTGAGAGGACTTGAGAGCATATTGAGTAAGTTATTGAGAGGACTTGTGGGCAGATTTGAGGTAAGTCTTGAGAAGACTTGAGAGAAGATTGAGCAAGTTCTTGAGAGGACTTGAGGGTAGATTTGAGGTAAGTCTTTGTGAAGACTTGAGAGTAGAGTTGATTGATTGATTTGTTCAAGCTTTGTGTTAAGGATTGGGGTAAATTTAAGCAGAGTTGATTTGTGATTGGATCAAGCTTTGTGTTAAGGCTTGAGGACAGATTTGAGGATAAATTTTGGTATAGATTTATGAGTAGAATTGTGCTAGACCTGAGACAAAGTTAGAGTAGATTTGTACTAGATCGAGAATAATGTTTGGTGTAAATTTGAGATAGATTTGAGAGTAAGCTTTGGAGGTGATAGCAAAGGACAGTAGTCTCCAGTGGATAGAGATCCATTAGCTAGGGAAATGAGGATAGAGGTCTTATGAGTGACTACAAAGGTCTTCTATGGAGAGAGGTCCACAAGCTAGTGCAGTGGGGGTAGTAGTCTTCTAGAAGATCACCAACCAGAGTAGAGGAGAAAGAGTTCTCATGTGGATAGAGATCCACTAACTAGAGCAAGGGGAAAGAGTTCTCCTATGGAGTGTGATCTATGAAGCAGTTGGGAAGATAGAGTTCTTCTATGGAGAGAGATCCACGAACCAGTTGAGGAGAAAGAGTTCTCTTGGGTTAAGTTCCACGAACTAGAGAAAAGGGGAAAGAGTTCTCCTGTGGAGAGAGATCCACAAATCAGAGCATTAGGGGATTGGTGTCTCCTTTGGATATAGGTCCATAAACATTATGATAGGGAAGTGATACCCAAGAGGATTTTTTGAGAAAATTTAGTAAAAATATTTTCTCCGTGGAGTAGCACACATTGGGTGAACCACGTGAAATTGGCGTCTCTATTGTGCGTGATGATTTGTGCATTGCTTTGATTACTGCTATTGATATTGCCATTGATAATATTAGATAATATTTTTTGGGAAAGAAAAGTAAAAGTTGGTCTTATAATGTTTACCCTCCCTCTCAGTATAAGCTTGTGTTCTTCAAGCATGTACAATGTGTGATATCAAATGAAGATATTTTAAAAATGTATCTTCAACACATGCCATATGACCACAAATTTTTGAGATGTGAATACCAATTCAAATTGTACAGCCACCAAGTCTCTCAACATTTCAAATAATTGATTTCCATTATATAATGTCAAATACTTATGTAAAGTCAATAAAATATAAATATTGTTGTACCCTTCTTCCATTGAGTGTGGGATAAACATCATTGTTATATTAAATGTCAACAATTCCAACCTTTCAATAATTCATTGGAAGGAAGGGCTAGTGGCTCCTTCCAACCTTCAGATTGAGGTTGGTTCCCTATTATCCCTACTAAATCCTATGGTATCCTACACTAGTTTCATGAAATTAAAATGCATTAAAAGTAAATTTCAAAATTTAAGGATGCAAGGGATTCAAATTGAAATATAGTCATAAACATAGAAGGAAGTGTATGATCAATCAACACATGAGAATTTGAATAACATCAATGTTTTCCCAATCAATAAGTATAAAATTTCTAAGAAAATGACAAGATGGAAAAAAGGGAAATGCATCAATCACCACACATTATATACTCTATGATGGAGATGCCACTGATGGAATATAAAATAATTACAAATTTCATGAGATACAAAGCACAAAGTGGGTTTCATAGAGTATGGGTCTAATTTCTCATGGCCAAAGGATGAATACAATTGAGCCCATGGCTCCTATTTATAGTAAGAGTTTACCCTTGAGTTACATGGGGTAATATACTATTAATCCTAGTAAAATTGAATATTTGGAGACATCTCTAACAAAATTATGCACCTCTAAAATTTGCATGCCTCTAATAGGCTTAGAAGTCTTCCAAAATGAGTTAGTGTGTCATTACATGCCAAAATCTCACACTCAAAATATTCTCCTCAAGATCTACACTTATTCTTTAACCCTCCATAGGTTGATGAGTGATTCACTCTAGAAATAAAGAATATCACTTGAATTTGATAACAAACCATTAGTTGGCCTTAAGCACTTTTCTCCCGTGAACCAATTGGGCCACTTTGTAAGTGGATCACTCCTGAACCAATTGACACCTATTGAGTGCACCTAGGTTGTACTTAGTCAAAATTTGAGGGTTTTTGGATGGTATTGGCTACTAGACTTCATTATTTTTTACCCCTCCAAAATTATGAGTTCCAAGATAGTTACAAGACACTACAATTTCCTAAAGATATTACCAAAAAAATTTCAAAACATCAATGTTGATAAATATGAAAGTTTAAAAATCCTAACCCACACTAAAACCCTTTCAAGAGTTTTCTATCTTTATAGGAAAAAACTCACTCCATGGTCTTAAAGATAAGCCAAACCTCCCAATAAAACATGGGCTTGAAATGATTGCTTTTTCTATAAATTTTGAATTGGATAAGATTATAAGATAAAATTGCTTTGAAAGAAAATTCGTTAAATAAAATTTAGTCTTCACTTCATTTTAATCCACTTCATGATGGACTACCAAGTTATTGGACAAATTTTATTAATAAAAAATGACATGTATGTACAATGAACATGATGGTGGTTGGTATTGATGACTAAATCTCAACCACCTATTCAAGTACAACTCTTGAATACCTAACCTTACAAATATTACACAACCTAACATTTCCCTCTTATTACATCATATTTTAAATAGGAGTAGGAACAACCCATATATAATAAACTCATATATATACATAATTTATCAAATATTCATAAAGATAATGGACTAGGATACATACAATAGTCCATGATTTACATAATTATGAGCATGAATAAACTCAACTAATCATCTCACTAGGAATGACCTCACTAGACTCCAAACCAAGGATAGGGAAAAACACAATTATGCATGGTCATACATAAAATATAGATAGGGACACATACATTATCTATCACCAAGGTTGCAAACAAGGCCAAACACAAATACCTACAATACCTTTTTCTATAGAGACACATTCGACCAATCATAGGTACATATCCTCTATGATTAAGGATATACTCAATAAATCATATATACAACACTTTTTTTATGAACATGTATACATGCAACCATTCACAAGATCATATGTGAATATGGAAACATTCTAATATTCACAAAATAGGGGTATCCACTTCTCTCAAATGAATCATTATCTCTAGTAGACAATGCATTCTAATTCAATTTACAAAATGGATCATAGATGGCTCAACCATATGACCCTCTCAAACTGAACAAAGTTTTGATCATGTGGTTGTGAAGTGGAATCAAACAAAGCTAAGAATTGCATTGCTAAGGGTTGCTTAAATAGGCACAAAATTACAATCGATTGCCCTTATATTGAGCAACCAACCCTTTGGAAGGAGCAACCAAATTCCAAATTGGAAAGATAAGCTCTTATCTAGAGGCTTATTTCAAGGATTGACTATTATCAATTCGACTAGCACATCTCTAGAAGATTTTTGCCTAGTCAAACGTGAGCTCATACAATCCACATTTTACAATAATTTATCAAACTTAAAATTAAGACTAAGTCCTATTACAAATACTAAGCCTAAACTAAAGTTTTATCAAACCTAGGAACTTAAATCTATTCCTATCACTTGATGTCCTCATCATACCTCCCCATAATAGAAGCATTAGATTCCAATACTTTTACAATAGTAGTGGGCTTAGTTGGAGGAACTTGAGCTGGATGAAGTGAAAATTGTAAATTAGGTGCTAGGTAGGCAGGGGTATTGACAATGTTAAGAATGACAAGAGGTGCCTTATCTAGAAGACAACGCTTGGTCACAACTTGATTGCCAACCTGATAAATAACTTGAGGAAGTTGTTGAGGATCAATGACTTACTGCTTAGTCTGTGAATTCTACTTTAAAATAGGAACTTGTTTAACAGAAGAATGTTATGGTTCTTGAATAGATAAACAAGCATTTGTAGCAGTAGGAGGAGGTACTGAAGAAGGAGGAATGACCTCCTTTTGTGGAACTGGTGCTGGTGTGTCCTTTGGCTTGTTGAAGACTAATGCAATATTTTGTGGCCTGGTGGAATGGAGTGTGGTATTCTTCTTGGAATGAATGAGAAATATCTTCTTCTCATGATGCAATGTGTATGTGTTTTTATAAGCATCATATTGAGCCCTTTTGTCATATTGGTAGGGCTTGCCAAGGATTAGATTGCAACAATCTATCGGAGTCACATTGCAAGTGACTCAATCCACATAATGCGGGCCAAATGCAAAGGATATTATGCAATTTTCTATAATAATGGAGGACGAACCAACATCCTTCCATCCAAGTGAGTATGGATGAGGATGGGGTATTACAGGAAGTTGCAACCTATCAACTATGGCTCTTGAAATTAAATTATTTTGAGAGCCATTATCGATAATACAATCCACAAAGTAATTGTGATTTAGGTGGGCTCGTGCAACAAACATATCTTCATGACCATCTTTATACAATTTATGTATCAACAAGGTATTATTGTGGAGCTTATCCTTAATCTCACTATACCTTTTAGCTTCTCCAAAAACCTCAATGAAACCATCTTGTGGTTCCTTGAGTTGAGATTCTACAACAAGATTCTTCTTCTTTCTAAAACACTCAGATTCCACATGTTCTCTTCTTTTACAATAATCACAAAATTTATTGCTATTGAAAGAAGAAGGAGGAGGATGAGGAGAGGAAGAAAAGTCTTCTTCATTTGTTGTTGTTGTTGTCATTTCTTGGGTGCTTTGGAGGTGCCTGAAGATCGAGATCCACCTGATTGAGCAATAAACTTCTCCTTCGCAAGTTGTGCTTGATTATACATGACATTCAAAGTTGTAGATGGGGTAAATTTCAACTCCCTAAAAAGTGATTGCTACAATCCACTCTTAAATTTGTTGAGTAGTTTTAGAATTGAATCCTTAGAATCCTCAATTTGTTAAACTTGCCAATGTATTCTTGGACACTCATGTTGTATCCTTACTTCAAACAAAGCCATTGGAAATCAAGATCTTCAACATAATTTGAAGGATAGAAGGTTTCCTTCATTGCTTTCATTAAATCATCCCAAGTGTCGATGGGATCCTAATTGCTTTGACGATCCATTATCAAGACTTTGGCTATGCTAGAAAGCTTTAGCTTAGCAAAGGATACTTGCTCATCCTTTGAAATTTTGCTATACTCGAACCATGTGTCCATATCAAGAATCCAACTATTTAGGACCTTAGGATCACATGATCCATCATAGGTTTTGACCTCACATTTGGCCTTTACTTCACTATTTGTGACTTCTCTATCAAAAGGCTAACTATTGCGACTATTGCAACCATTTGCTTTGCCAAATAATTTGTAGCCTTGTGTAAGCCAGTAATAAAATTACAAAAAGGAGCTAATTTTCCTTAGGGGTTACAAAAATTTTGTGTGCCTTTTTGCCCAAATAATTGCAAAACCAAAATGGTTTAATGTAATTTTATAATGCTTTTGAAGGGAAACAATTAAAAGCACAAACATCCCCTTTTGCAAAATAATTTTTTAGTGCTTTTACTCTCTTTTGCAAAATTTGAAGAATGTAAAAATTAAAATTAACTCCTTTAACAAAAATTATTTCTCTTTTTCAACGTTGGTAAACTAGAAAGGATGGTCAACTATAGGACGTTGGTCAATCTACGTAGTCAACAATGGTGCACGGTCCAAGGCAGAAGCTGGTTAACAATACAAATTAGACGTTTAACAATAGGCACATAGCCAATGCTCATTGTAGCCAATAGGCATTGGCTGCTTCAATAGGGAGAATTCACCCTTATAAAGGCTTCAAAGCATTTTCTTGGGTGGATGTGGGATTAAAAAAGTCTTGTTCTACCAAACCAATGCACAACAAAACCTTCGTTGATTACCACCATGTGGTGCATGTTCAACCACCAGATCTTGCCAAAGGTACCTTGCTACGTGTTGCCTCCTGATTTGTCATCCAAGAAAGCACATGATTGGCTAAGATTCATCAATAAAGGTTTGATATCTAATATTTATGTTGGCTAATCAAGTTGTCTTATTTATATGCATTAGAGGCTTCAAGCTCTATGCATCCTTGAGATCTACAAGGTGGGTTGTTTATTGTTGGTGCAGAGCAACTTCTTGTTTGTTGTCATAGCTCAGGCTCACAACTTGAGGAGCGGGTTAGGTTCATTGGTCACTTTGGGTCAGTCTTACAACCTCTTATCATTAATGAATTGTAGCCTATGTGGTGTTTGTGACACCAAAAGCTGTAGGTATCCCTATGTTAGTGTCTTTGACATTGAGAAAATGTTGGCTCAAGGCCTGTATTGGCATTAGTGATGTCGAGAAGGTGCAAGCATCGAGGCTATCATTGCCTTCAGGCGATGCAAAAACAATCAAAAGAGCGTGAGCCACACTTCTTCCTTTTTAAAATAAAAAATAAAAAAATTGCAAGCATTTTTTTCAAAAGCTCTTTTTTTTTAATAATAAAAACTTCAAAAGGCTTTAAAGCCCTTTTACAAAAATAAATCGAAATTTATAGCAAATGGTGGCTATAGGGTAGAAGGCAATAGCCAATTATTGATAGAGGACAACATTTTCTTCAATCAGTCAACACATAACCAACAAATTGGCAACAAGGGTAACAAGACCTCCAGTAGGTTATTCTGCATTCATAGAAGAACACACAAATTTTGGATCTCCTCTTCTAACTCTAGCAAGTTCTAAATCTAGCCCAAGGGAACTAAATTTCACTAAAGCAGTCTTCAAACTAACTATAATAGAGCTTCAAAACAAGATCTTCTTGGATGACAATTACCCAAAACCAAACAACATGAGGTCGACAATAACCTAAAATGTATGCAATTCCATGAAGCTCTAATACCACTTATATGGAATCAAATGAAGCTAAAATTTGCATTGTTAAAGGGTGCTTAAATAGACACCAAATTACAATCGATTGCCCTTAGATTGAGCAACCAACCCCTTGGAAGGAGCAACCAATTCCCAAATTGGGAAGATAAACTCTTATCTAGAGGTTTATTTCAAGGATTGACTATTATCAATCCAACTAACACATCTCTAGAAGATTTCTACCTAGTCCAACATGAGCTCATAAAACCCACATTTTACAATTCAAATTTAAAATTAAGACTAAGTCTTATTCCAAAGACTAAGCCTAACCTAAGGTTTTATTGAACCTAAGAACTTAAACCTATTCCTATCACTTTATGTCCTCATCAGGTTGTCAAATAATTTGGCATATTTCTTTAATATGAGTATAAATATGCCTATTTTCTACAATAGGATAGTAGGCCAAAATAATTAATTTTATCTTTTATTGAGGCCTCAAAAAACTAAAAAATATAAGGATACCAATTTTAAAAAATTGGTTCTAACCAACCAAGCAGAAGCTTTCATCACAAGCATGGTGGCTCAACATCATAAGAACCTCTTATGGTAATGCACCTCACACTACATGAGCACAATCTTAACATCCCAGAATCACCATATAAGTGCCAAAAACCTCTTAACATGAACAATGTGGGATATCAAATGAAGATATTTTAAAAACGTATCTTCAACACATGCCATATAACCATAAATTTTTAAGATGTGAATACCAATTCAAATCACACAGTCACCAAGTCTCTCAACATTTGAAATAATTGATGTCCAAATATATAACGTCAAAGACTTATGTAAAGTCGATATAATATAAATGTTATTGTATCATTCTTCCATCGAGTGTGGGATAAATATCATTGTTATATTAAATATCAATAAATGCCTAGATAGGATGATGTCATAACAAGATCACATTCAACACATCGATCACATCACAAACATCTACCATTCATTAGTATAATTAGATGAAAATACTTTGTCTAGGCAATATTAGATGAATTGATCAAATTGCAATCATTGTCACAACTCAATTATTGTTTTTCTTATGTTTGAATGACAATGACTCATTAAATTATTAGGGTTAGATAATTTTTTACTCATGCACACTTTAGACTTCTCCTTTGTGCCTCCTCGACAACTCCTCTGCATGATCATGTAAATGTGAGCATTCAGTCAACAATTGATTTCCACCATAAATACTTCATAATCGATGGTATAAAATGCATTTTATGATTCTTTGTATTAGAAAGACACAATTCTCATTCAATGCCTCAACCAACGTTTTCAATAATGCTCTCCTCACTTCATATGAAACACAAATGATGTGGTCCATGGTTTTACTATTGCATCTACCAACCAAATATATAGGTGAGTTGAATGGTGATATCCTTGTATTGTATCAACAAAGGCATTCTAACTCACAACCTCCTCCATGCTTCAAACATATCCAAAACCAAACTACCTTAATCAACTTTGCATCATGATGTTTCCACTATGCATGTGCCTTTAGACCAATATAATCATCCTCCTTTTTTAGTTGGACGATACTTGCCTTTAGAATCACAATCTTTGTCTTAGATTGAGTAGAACAAATCATGTCCTACCACTATATCTAAAATCAATGTGCATCCTATAAGTTAGTGTCTTTATGATGATCAAATTGACCTCTCTTTAAAAACTTATGTGTGTAGATGGAGGCAAATCTACTCCTCATGTTGCATTACCATTTGTATTGAAACCAAATGACCTTCCCACCATATAGTTAATGACGACTTCTTTCAACATTAACATCATATAAACTAGGAGGTTTTTGGTGCATAGGTACTTGTTAAGTGCAATCACCAAGATTGGCATCAAGCTCGTGAATAACCTCTTTAATGATAAACTATTGCTTCTCTAATATCTATGACATGCATGAAGGCCATCCTCTTTCAATTACCACAAGATAATGAGATGTCTAGTGCTTGGTGATATGTGAATTCAAGGAAGGTGTTGATCTCCTTATGCTTAAGATAAAGTAGTCAATATTTCACATCCAATAAGTCTATTCTCATGTGTTCCTCACAATAAATGCATAACATGTTCCTTTATCAAGACAACCAGCCATGTTCAAATGGCAAGCTTAGATGTGGGCTCTAGACAACCCATGAATGATGCTTCAAATGACTTGATTATATTCACTTTAGATGGCATGCTTTCATAAATATGACACTCATATGGCTAAGATGACCCTTCTAATGTCGAATTTGGATGATAAACTAAACAATATAATATATTATATCACCAAAATATAAACGTACTTATGCATGTTCTTTATTTTGATGGTGTAGATCATAAAGACTTATTTGGGTCATGTAGGTTATCCATTTTAAGATGTTTCTGATTCAACATTGTCCTCATTTAAGTATCTCTACACAACAACACTACTATAATGCCCATGCTTGTCTAAAATTTACATACTCTCAAGATGGCAAGGAATAAAGCAACAATTACACACATTTGCTTAACTACTTTGATATTACATAATGGCCAATACAATGTTGGACAAATTTTCTTAACCAAAATGATGTATATGTAAAATGAAAATGACTGTGATTGATATTGATAACCAACCCTCAACCACCTATTTGAATCCAACTCCTGAATACCTAAGCCTAACTATATTATATAATGTAATAAATTTTTAACATTTCAAATATATAAAAAATATTAAGGAATTTGAGTTTATGTATAACAATTTTTAATAATTGGTCATTTGGCATTGAAACAACCCCACTTTATTATATGTAATTTTTTTAAATTATATTGGATTAAAACGATCCTATATGTATTACATCATAACTATATAATAATATTATAATAGCTTGATAATTATGCATCTATCATTTGATAAGATTTGAACCTAGATCTCTTCGATAGTCAATAAGTTTAACCAATTAAAGTCACGTCCTTTAAGAATTTATATATTAACCCTTTACTTTGAATAACCGTTATATTATACTCGATCATTTCATCCTTTATAATCGCTTAAGGTTAAACGTTATTTACCTCAATAAAAATTATCATTTTTATTCTTCTCTTTAAAGTAAAAGATTTTGTCCCCCAACTAAAAGTTTCCTTAAATAGATTTTATTTATTGTGATCTATCGTTCCCATAGGATTCCTTCATTCTTTGAATTTATTCAAATATGAAAAGAGAAAAAGACAAGTACTTTTAATGCCCTCAAGACCATCAACTATAGTGGACAATGTTAATTATTTAATATATAAAGTTACCCAAATTCGAATGTTCATGTTATCAAAGTTTGGTGTATAACTTACCTTTTTTAGATTCAAACCTTCCATCCTTTATTTGGAATACCAAAGTCTTCACCACCATGCCTATGCTAGTTGTACATGAAGGAATAATTCTAAAGGTGAGGCTCATGCCTACTTCAAAGTTTAAATTACATCATCCTATTTTAACAATCCAAATAATGTTCTTATATTATTATTTCGATAACTATATATACATTGTAAAAAAAAAATTTAAATCTTTATATTAAAAATCTATGTTTTTAACTACTCAAACTTATTTTCAACCATGACTTAATATTATGTTATTAAATTATAAAAAATTTATTAAAATTTCATTATTATTTTTTAATTGATTATATGAGATTGATGTAAACCCAGTAATATTATATCACAACCACAAAGTAGTATTACAATAAATCTACAATTATGCATATACCATAGTTTAAAATTAAACTCCTTAAAAGTTGTGAAAATTAACCTAAAAGTCCAAGGTTCAAACTACAATATGGATGTGGGCAAGTGTCATAGGAGGTGGGTGTGTGTATAGCCCTTATTAATAAACTTAGGTCTCACCAAGAGATTATGGTTGGGATGGGGATGCTAATCATGAGCTTCGATCATCATCGTAGGGGTTTCTTACACTAACCTCAATAAAAAAATATTGTTAATATATTTACATAATTAATTATGTAAGATTATAAAATTTTTGTTTATACTAAAAAAAATTCAAATATTAATCTTCTCTTAAAATTAAAAAAATTAATTACTTAAATCAATACCATTTAGTAAAACATATAACATTTTTTAAATGATTCACAAATTTTAAATAAATTATAATCTTGTGATATTTACTATTACGAATCCTTTTATCGTAAACACCTCCATCCCTATGTAAGATTTGAACCCAAATTCACGTCAATGAAGATTTGAACCCAAATTCACGTCAATGGAATTCCGTCTCGTTTTATTCGATTTTATTATTTTATAATATAATTATTTTAATTAATTTATAATATATAATTAATTTTATAAATATATTAGTAATGTTTGAGATTGATAAGTATTATGATAAAATGAAATTTAATTTACATTATTATATTAATTAGTTAAAAAGAGGACCAACCTTACACACATACCCAAACTAATTATAAATTAAAATAAAAAATTCACACCTTTAAATTCTAAACACAATTTTATTATTTTATAATATAATTATTATTATTATTTTTTTTTAAAGTGAAAAATTCTTGAGGGAAAGTTAAGTTATTTGTGAGTCGCACCCAACCTTGCCCGCACCAACATTATCAATTAGATTTTGGGTACCTAATTCAATTTTTTTTTTTAAGGATGAAGATTCGAAATGGAACCTCCTAGGATTGCCCTCTCCTCTCCAACTTACCTACAACACCTAAATATGCAATTATTATTTTATAATACAATTATTTTAATTAATATATAACATGTAGATAATTTGATGGAAAAACTAGCAACGTCCCAATTTGCTGTTCCTCTTAATAAACCCAACAACTTGATGAATCTTGAAAGTAATAAGTCCAACCAACCACACCCCGAAAAAAGCGAGTGACCTCACGCGTTACCTACGCTGCCTTTGATGAAGGTGAATTAGAATATTAAATTAAAATAAATTTTAGGAAAAGAATAGATGGGTGGGTAGTTGGGTTGAAGTATTTTTTAAAATATTGGTGATACTATTGACTTTATATTTATCCAACTAACGAAAATTTATAAAAAAATAAAAAGATCCATGGATTTGAATTTCTTCATCACATTTAATAATGAAGGGTTTCCTTAACGTTGTCTATTGGGAGATAGTGACCGATTGTGGGGTTGTTTGTACTAGTGCAAAGTTCCAAAAAGTCCTTTGGGTAAAACTTTATAGTTTCTACTCCCCAACAATAAAGTTGTCTCCCGTGCCATGATTTCACTTATGGTCCACCAATGTGTGCACATTAGTCAAGCGATATTTGCATAGGCAATTCATAAATTTGACCCCCACTTGTTACAATATTTTAATACAATGCACCTTCCCCGTATTGTACCCAAATATCCATAAAATTGGACTTTTGACGTCATGGTGGGGTCCATTTCACCCTAGTGCTTTTAAGAATTTGCATCAAATCGCAAATGTTGCCAAGTCTTCCCTACATCAAATTCAGCTATTTTAGTCCCTCCACGTACCTTGCAATCACTTTCACCACCCCCCACTTGAGGGTATTTTGTCATTTGACTTAATATATATAATTTGCTTTTTCCCGCCCTTAAATATAGATTCCACCCCCTATATTATAAAATATTTATAATAACAGTGGCCATTATGAGCCCTAGTTCCTTACGCCAACCCTAATGGCCGTCAACATTCGTAGGATCTCCTAAAATCCAAGAAAAACGAAAGGAGGGGGCATACGTGTCAATAAAGCATTCGGCTAAGAAAAAGCATAATATAATAATTTTTTTAATTATTTTTAATTTAGAATATAATAATAAGAAGCATGGGTGAGGGGTCATTTCAGCTCCGTTTTTTCCCGTATCGGCTAATTTCTCGGCATGTCATCGCAAGAGGATCTGCATTTCATTTGGGGCGAATTTGGCGCTCATTTCGTTGCGTTGCGTTGCGTTTCATGTCAATTTGAACGGGGTTTCATTTCATTTCATTTGGGATGTCTGAGAAAGTCTGAGCGTAGTAGACAATCGGAGGAGCTCGGTTTTTCAGACATGTCGTGAATCCCGAGAGCAGGAGTGGGAACTGCTGTGGCGATCTTTCGTTAGGTTGTGGTTGGAATTCCGCCGGCGACGGCGTAATCTTCTTCCACGCGGCTTTTGGCCTTTGCTGGTGGGTTATTTTTGGATTTGTCTTTCCGTCGGGAAACCCTGGTGTAGGACGACGCGCTTTCAATGGCCGTTTCAGCACTCTTTCTGGCGATGGAACCAAAAAGTGAGCGATGGATTATCCTTTAACCTTAGTTAAGGACTCAGTCTTTTTTTAAGTAAATCTTTCAGTGTCTTCCTCATTTTTTTATTTTTTCTCTTTAATGAAATTTTAGAGTTTAGGACTTAGTTACGCTCCTCTGGAATATTTCCAATTCAGCTGCTGCTCCTGTGTAGAAACGAGAAAATATGTATGAGCATTCTAATGTTTATGCTTTTTGATTATTTCTATGGAGAAGTAGGGTTT
This sequence comes from Wollemia nobilis, assembly GCA_028583015.1. Classification (NCBI taxonomy): domain Eukaryota; kingdom Viridiplantae; phylum Streptophyta; class Pinopsida; order Araucariales; family Araucariaceae; genus Wollemia; species Wollemia nobilis. The sequence continues at coordinate 4,858,812 of JAQPPZ010017192.1, forward strand.
GGTCATGATAATTACTATTGTCTTTTATTTTTAGCGGTACCTTTGACGAGAGATTGTCTCTCCCGTTATGTTTCCGGAGAAGTTTAGTTGTATTTTAGCTTTCATGTCCGTTTTTTGGTAGCAATTGGAAAATTTGTCGGAGGAACGATTTGTGGTGAGCCTTTGATGCGTTTGTTTGACTTGCAAAGTTAGAAAAGCTAGGTCAAATGTGATATGGTTGATCAAATTGTACTATTCAAGGGGGAAAGGTTTTTGTTGTTTAGGGTTTCAACTTGATATATGGCCAGAAATACTTGTGTCTTGGTTTTGGTGGCTGTGCTGGCCTTGCCTGTAGAATTAGCTTGTATGCTATCGGTCAGTTTATTCTTATGTTTGTTGGGAGATTTAGTCTCATTCTGGGTTTTTCATGCATATTGTTTCTACCTTTACGCACGTGGATTGTCTATGGTTTGTCTATTTGAATTTGCTAGCTATAGTTTGTCATATTAAATATGACATATTGAATACCTTAGCATTACGTTGGTTTTCTGGAATGTAAAGCACATTTTTGCTGGGTCCTCTGAGGTGGTTTCACTTTCACATGGCGGTGGTATTTGTATTTAGGAACCTGTTACGGAAATAAACCCCGTGGGAGTTGGCTAGATATAAGGGGGGACCATTATGTTAAAATCTGTTAGAGAGTTGTACGTGGCTTCATCATCTCCTTCAAACATGTCACAGGGTCAAGCATATGGCCTGAGTCGAAACCCCCTGGGCTGTGTTCTAGTTGCATGAATTTAACAAGTGAACAAGGCCCAAATGACAGAAGTGGTAATTCTCGAGTATATTTTATCTTTGTTATTTTATTTGCAGCCACTTTTGATGTGGTTGTGACAGCTTTTAGAACTCTGCTGTTCTGTTTTTGTTGCTTATATTATTTTAAACTATTTCATTTTTTTTCTTTTGTTGCTTATAATGTCTGAAGTTGCCGCTGCTGTATGTTATGCTTGGCGGTTTTATATTTGCTAATCACTGCAAGGTTTGAACCTGATGGAGGGTTTCCCTCAAAGAAAAAGAAGCTAATGGAGGGTTTCCCTCAAAGAAAATTAGGGATTAATGAAATTGCGAAGCGCTTTGTCTGGCGCGTCGTTGTAGCTTTTTTGGGCTTCTTTTTCTTTCTATTACTATTTGCTCAACATTATGGCGAATTTTATGGTAATTTTACAATTGGGGAAATTTCTACAGAATTTAATTTTGATGGGATTCGATATTTTAATGTCCAGCACACTTAACCTGCAATAAGACAATCCTAAAGGTAACAAGACTTGTTCATTTTCGAACTGTACTGTAGGCCTTAATTACTGGTCAAGGATCATGGGAAATTGTTCATTTCTCTTGCATGAACATAATTTGAGTACCTTAACTACATTCCTAATGTACAAAGTGAACCGCAATAGAAATTATCCGTTTCTATTTGCAGAATACCAGTAATAATTCGACTTATTTGAATATATAAACTTGTGACAAGTTTTGAATACAAATAAGGACCAGATTAAATTTTTGATAGATTTTGTTATTCATCTTTTCTGTAAATTATCTTGTGAAATATATATACTAGTTTGCTTTCAGTTGCAAATATGAATTAGACGGGACGTCACTTGTGAGCTCAAAAGAATTGATGGCGGTTACTTCTAATCTAGCAAAGCTTTTCCGTGTGGGGGGTTTATATATACCTATGAATAGACAGGACATCACTTATGAGCTCAAAAGAAATGATGGCGGTTAGGGTTTATATGACTGTTGTTGGACTGATCTGGTTCTGATTTTTAAAATAGATGGATATGTTGAATGTAATAGAGTTGAAAAATGTTAAGATAACATTCTTTGGGTTTGGTGCAGCTGGGAGAGCTAAGATATAATGGACTTTGAGCATAGATACCACCAAGTGAATTGTATGTGATAGCTAAAAAGGGAATACCTTTAAGGAAAACATGTGTGGAGGTCCAGAACATCCGAAGCCTAGCGGGGGATGCGAGACGGGAACAATTACCCCTCCAGAGAATGTCAACAATAGTACATGGGTGGACAAGCTGAAAAATGTTGAAAATGTATACGCAAGTCTACTTGAGTTGGCTGCAAATAATGACCTGATAGGTCTGAAGCAAATGCTGAAGGATGATGTGCTGAAAATTGAAGAAGCTAGTTTTTGGTATGGTAGGAAACATGGTTGCAATCAGATGGTCTTGGAACAGAGGACCCCTGCAATGATTGCTGCACTTTTTGGTAGTTTAGATGTGCTAAAGTACATATTATCCATATACTCTACTTATGGATTGAACATCAACCATACATGTGGTTCAGACAACAGCACAGCTTTGCACTGCGCTGTGGCAGGAGGGTCAGTCGATGCCATTGACACAGTTAAGTTGCTGATACAGTCAGGCGCAGATGTAAATAGTTTGGATGCTTTTGGTAGGCGTCCCGCTGATCTGATTATGCTTGCCCCTAAATTACATCATGCCAGGTCTGTGTTGAGAGAATTGTCCGGCACTGTTTCAAAGTCTACCTTCTGTTTGTCTGAATTTGTGTGCCAGGAAGACATTAACTCACAGGTAGGCAATTCTAATAAATTGGAGTATGTATCTCCACTATCTTCATCTCCGGAAACATTATACATCTCTTCTCCGTCAGCATCTCCAAATTTTATAGAGCTACCGAAGGCTTTCTGTGATAACAATGAAAAGAAGGAATATCCAATTGATCCCTCTCTTCCGGATATAAAAAACAGCATTTACAGCACAGATGAGTTCAGGATGTTTTCATTCAAAGTGAGACCTTGTTCCAGAGCTTATTCTCATGATTGGACTGAATGTCCGTTCGTGCATCCTGGTGAAAATGCTCGAAGACGGGACCCAAGACGGTTTCACTATAGTTGTGTACCTTGTCCAGAGTTTCGGAAAGGGGCTTGTAGAAGAGGCGATGCATGTGAATATGCGCACGGTGTCTTTGAGAGTTGGCTTCACCCAGCGCAATATCGGACAAGGCTATGCAAAGATGGGACAAGTTGTGCAAGAAGAGTGTGTTTTTTTGCTCATAAACCTGAGGAGTTGCGACCCTTGTATGTCTCTACTGGCTCTGCAGTATCTTCACCGAAAACTTCAGCTTCTATTGATATGGCAGCTGCAATGACTTCCCTTGTTCCAGGATCTCCTTCTTCTGTCTTAATGATGTCTTCATTCTCTCCATCAAATTCACCACAGAGTAATTTGTTTACTCCCCCAATGTCACCTTCATCTCCATCTGCTAATAAAGCTTGTCATTCGACTCTGGGTGTCTGGTCACAATCTAGCTTGCCAACATTGCACCTTTCTTCAGGGAGTTGCCAAGCTAGTCGCCTTCGTGCAGCTTTAAGCGCTAGAGATCTGCCTCTGAATGATGAGACTGTAGATTTGGGAAATGATGGCCAAATTGTCAATGAGGTTTTGCCCCTTTCCAATCAAGTTAGAATGAATGCTGCTCTAGGTGCATTGTCTGGGGATGGAGGCAGGTTATCAAGATCCGGAAAATACAGGAGTCCCTATGCAAACTCAGTTACACCTACAACCCTTGAAGATCTATTTGCTTCAGAAATGTCATTGCCAGGAGTGGCAGAGGTCGAGCCTTCTGTTCAACAGCCAGGCAACCAGGTTCAGTCCAATAAAGCAATGCAAGGGCATCTTCAATTTCAAAATCAAAAGCAGTTGTCGGCTGCTTCTCAGACACTTCCTTGGGTGACGACCCAAGTGCACCAATTAGCAGTAGATCCGCAGAGCCCTGGTCGTTCATTTGTGCAATCATCTGTGCTTCCATCATCATATAGTTTGGCATCCCTTGGGCGAATGTCATCACTTAATGAGGATTTAGAATGTGAGAACACCAACGGGGCTCTTCTATCGCCAGTTATGTCCTCTCCTAGAAATCCAAGAGTCGCACCTTTTTCAAACAGGGAGAGGGGCAGCTATGGTGGCAATGACTTGGGAGCCCATGTACTTCCTACTATTTCAGATTGGGGATTGCCAATGGGTAAATTAGACTGGGGTGACGGTAAATTAGATTGGGGAGTTCACAGTGATGAGTTGAGCAAGTTCAGAAAGTCGGCTTCATTCAACTACCGAAATACAAATGAACTCGATCCACCTTGGAATCAATATCCGGTTAAGGGATCTCAGACAGATGCCATGCATGATGACAATCATAATTACGCAGCGGAGATACCAAACAATGGAAATGTTAATGAGACAGATTATGTAGTTCAAAATGAAGCACTTAGCAAATTTAGGAAATCAGCTTCATTTGGGTACCGGAGCACAAGTGAACTAGATTCATCTTGGAATAAATTACTGGGAAAGGGAGCATTATCAGATGGCATTCATGATGACAATCTAGATTACTCAGTAGAGACATCAAATAGTGGAAATGTGAAAGATACTAATCATGCAGTTCTGGCCTCTTGGATTGATCGGATGCATTTAGATCAGAAGCTATTTTGAAATTGTAGTATATTGGATTAGGGATTTTTTGAGGTCCTAAACGGGCTCGGTTATCTCATATTTCTGTTTTTTTATAATTGTTTCTAGCAAAATGTATGTTGTAAGCACAATACTTGAACACCTCCCAATTTCTGGGCCTTTTTACAGGAACTGTAAAGGGCGTAAGGCTGAGGAAAAGCTACAAGAATTTAAATTTCTGTAGATTTTTTAGGGGCTGGGTGGAGTTCAAACAAAATATTCTCTTGAGCAATCTCATGAAATGAGCTGCCTTTTGGCGTCAATACTTTTTTAATCTATTTAAATCGTCATGTACTAGGATACATATTGAAACGAAAGATTCTAGTTTGGGGAAAAAGAACAGGACACCAATGCATCTGAAAGTTCGTTTCTGTTTGACAACTTGATAACCTTTGGTTTCAAAGTTTGGGAATATCTTTATAATCAAACAAGTTGTAAATTCTCTTTTTTAGTTAGAATCAGTTACTGAATTTGATCATTTCTGCTTTTTTATCCAGTGCCCATCAGGTGTAGTGTGAAGGTTGTTGCAGGGATGGAGTTTAATTTATGGCTGAACCGCTGAATTTTGCAGGCTCTCAAAGACAAATATGATTAGCTGATCTATATCTGGTTTACATTATGTCGTCACATTTGCTGATGCTTTCAGTTTTAAATTTAATGGTGGGTTGAAATATGCATTAAGACAGGGAGGCATACAAGTCAAAATATGTGCTGTATTACCTTTGAATTGATCTGAAGTAGACTTGATAAGAGCACCCCAGGAAATAAAACGCTTCGACATCAATACTTTCCAAGCCATCAAATTTGTGACTGATCAATGATTGATTGTTACTTTTCATTACCGTGTCCTTCAGGTTGGTGTTTTTCTTGTGGCCAACTTGGATTGTTCGGAGCATAGCATTAAAATCATAAGGCCTGCATGTACACCAAACTCACATTTATTTAAGGGGAACTAATCGAGATTTGCACTCTACACCTTGCCGATGAATGCGGTATCTCGTTCTCTTCTTCAACAGCTGTCGAACAGGACAGGACATTTGCATTCCCATTGCAAATTTCCTAACATATTTCCGTTGTCTCACCCAGTGGTCAGGAGTGCAGGGTTGTAGTTGCTTTTTCGCCCAGTCCTATGTTGGCCCAGAGTTGGGATTATCAGGTTTCTGGTTTGGTCCAGGTTCTTGTCTCTCCTTTATATTTGATAGTTGGTTCGAGTTTTCCTCGTTTCTGGTAGTTGATTTTTCTGATGTGCAATTTTAGGGCTTTTATTACTCTTCCATCTTCAGGGGTTAAGGACTTGATCTTAGAGAGTAAAAGAACAATTTATCGAATTCGATGTAAAAGATGATTTTAAAAGGAAAATCGGTTAAGAATATACTGTTTGTTGTGTCTGTTCTTTCAATGGATTCAATGTGACAAATTTCCCTTAGCGTGGGAAACATAAATGGCTATTTTGTCGATTTGTAAAGGGATAATAAAATATGTTTGCTTGTTTTTTTTTTTTTTTTTTTAATATATGATTTATTTATTTATTTATATATATGATTTATTTTATTTTAAAATAAAATGGATGTAAATTAAAATGTAAAATACTGAATAATAGTTTTACCCTTTAGCAAGGTGGCTCTCTAAGTGGCTCTCTCAAGTAATGCTGTCCATAGATAGAGGAGCCGGGGGACGAGACATTCTGAACTTCAATATCTATGCCCTACGTGTTCTAAGAAGTATTTGGAATGCAATTGACTATTATTGAAAACTGTGTTTGTTAGCTTTTGATGAAGTATGCTATTGGAGATGTCTCTAGATGTAAAAAAATCTGATTTAAGTATACTATAAATAGAAATGACAGCTTTTTGATGAAGTATGTTATTGGAAATGGTAATTTCCAGATGCAGAAAATATAAAGGAAAATAATTCTGCAATATGATTGAAGTATATTATAAATAAAAATGATGAAAATAATACAATGTAGTTATGGAGGAAATGAATACTCCATGAATATAAGTTAAAAGGACTACATTGTACTTCAACAATGAAGTGTACCTTTTACATTAAATACTATCTACGATGTTATTCTATCACTTGCTATGAGGTTCTTTTTATATCGGAAAATAGGTTCTTTGGTCAACAGTTTATCTAGCTGGACAAAGGAATACTTTGCGTATTTACAACTTGCACATTGACACTTTTGCATTTATTACATTGCTTGAAGTAATTCCCCCAATTTGTGGTTTACCATACGATCTGTTATATAAATTGGTACATGTTCCTTTCCATTATGAACAGCAATTGTATGACCAATCATTGCGGGTACAATGGCAGATGCCCGGGACCAGGTCACTATTATCTTCTTTTCTCCCTTCTTGTTTAGATTTTCAATTTTCCTTAATAAAAAATTAGCTACAAAAGGATTTTTTCTTAGTGAACGTGTCATGGCCAATTACCTTTCTTTTGAATTACCTTTCTTTTTGTTGAAAGAAAAGATAAAATGGATTTCCAACTATTCCTACTTACGTCGACGAAGGATTGAAGCATCACTATATCTATTCCTCTTCCGACTCTTCCTTCCAAGCGCACTATAACCCCAGGGGGTCACGGGTTTTTTTCTACCAATTGGGGCTCTTCCTTCGCCACCTCCATGAGGATGGTCCACAGGATTCATAACTACTCCTCTTACTTCAGAACGCTTACCCAGCCAACGTTTTGACCCAGCTTTACCTAGAGTTCTATTGTTCGAATTGACGTTACCTACTTGTCCGATTGTTGCTGAGCAGTTTTCAGATATTAAACGAACCTCCCCAGATGGTAATCTTATTGTGGCCAATCCATCTTCTTTTGCGATCAGTTCTGCTACAGCACCCGCCGCTCTAGCTAATTGTCCCCCTTTTCTGACTTGTATTTCTACATTATGTATAGCCGTGCCCAAGGGCATATTGGTTGAAGTAGACCTTTAGTTTGTAAAAATCCCTTCCCAAACTGTACGAGCCTCTCTCAGGGCATACAGCTTTCTGGATGTACATGATATTCATGTATCAAATATCAATATAGAATCTATATTAATAGATATCTATATCCATTGATCTAGGATGAAGGACATATATTTTACGCCTTATGCCCCGATTCTCTACATCCTAGGTCTCTCTATTCCATCATCTGGCTTGTGTTCTTTCTTCATGTAGCATTCAGAATGAATGACTTTATCAAATTACGTCAATACTTGCGTATCTTCCGGATAACGTAGGAGGCATTTTAAACATTTTTTCCATCCTTCTTTCTCTTTTCTTCTTCTTTTTTTCCTTATCTGGTAAATATTCTCACTGTCCAGCTCCGAATCTGCCTCTGACCATCAAATCAAATGTGAGTAACTTGTCTTTCTATTCGTAACAAGGGGTGTAACTTTTTTTTAAAGTAATCTTTTACTTTTTTCTTTAAAGTAATCTTCTACTTTAACTATGTATTAAAGGTGGTACATTTACATGATCCAAACGATGTAATATACTCACCTCCTTCTATTACATTATTTGGGTATTGAAGACTTTAGTTTTCAATATGGATTTTCTTCTTGAGAATGATCTTGATCAGGTTCTTCTTCAGTTGCTTTAGTCTTAATGTTATAGCTTTTTATCTTTTCCAGTCCTTTGTTTTTTGATATCAGATGTCTTTGATGAACTAGTGATTTCATGATTTTGGATGTCTCAAGTGGATCGGAATTGACCCATTTTCTCTCCTTTGAATCTCTCTATGACTTGTTTTTTTGACCTTCATGAGTATTAAGCTTGAGCTTATTGTTAGTAGATGCTTTTTTGAAATAAGATTTTGAAAATAACAATCTATTCTGTGTATCAGTCTTTCTTCATGGCTTTTATAGTACTTATATTTATAGTAGCAGAAGAAAGATTGAGTGATTTTTCCTTTCACAATATTTGCACCGATGGAAATTCCAACAATTGATCTTCTTAAGACCGTATTGATTGTAAGAGGTGCACAGTAAAGATGTTTGGACTGCTTTGTAGTCTATCTTAGGAATATCATGTTTATCTATATCCTTAACCCATATGGTGCACAACTGAAGCTATTCCATCTTTTCTTCTTTGTATGATGTCTTCTTGATCTATCTTTTCTTCTTCCTTTTGAATGTGATCTTTTGTGTTTTCATAGTTATCATCAATTTCATTAGAAGAATCTATTTTTTCGTAGCTATTTGTTTTAGAACTTATTTCACATCTTATTGATTCTTCCTTTCCTTTTTCCTTATTGTTATCCATTGTATTATCAATCAGGCTTTTAATCCATATTGGTATTTTTTCGAGTCCACTTCTAAGTGTATTTCTTAACGTGCTAGTGGTAATCTTTATAGCTTCTTAGATTAGATTATAAAATGCTTTTGTCAATGCTTGTATTTTATGAGATATAATCTTCTAAGTAGTCTACCTTTTAACTCCCTAGTAGATGACGTGTAGTATTCTTCTTGTTTTTGTAGAATACTATATCTTTTTCGAGTAGATTGAGTATATGATTCAATTTGATGAATCTATCCAATGCTTAGGTTTTGTAGAATTCCTTATATCTCCTTAGTTAAGAGATGAATTAATTTGATACCTTACTTAGAATTAGGCTTTGTAGGCTCCTTTATGTCTCCCTAGTGGTTAGAGCATGCAATATGATTGATAAAGTGATTTTTAGAATAGTAGTTCAATTTTTGGTTGATTTTGTAAAGTTTTGTAAATACCAAAAATCAACTTTTATTACACCTTATTTCTCCTATTGAACTAAGCACTTTAGAATTTGAAAAAGTTCTCAAAGTTGGATTTCTTTTGCCCCTTTAATGTGTTTATGAGACAAGTATATCAATTGATTCCAACCCTTGATAATATTTAATGAACCTCTTTCTATATCCCTTGATATTTAATAGTTTTAATGTTTCTAAATTCCAATAATTTATTTTGGTGTAGTATTCCTTATAACTCCCTAATTTGGAATATTAGAAAACAATAATATTTGCAATAATAGGGTTTTAATTTCCCAAGTAGAAACCCTTATATCTCCTACTTTATTGTTTGCAAATATGTAAATGTTCTTGAAATGGGCTTGCTTAATATATTACTAATGCTTGATGAATGCTTTGCAATAGTAAATGAATTATATCCTTATAACTCCAATGCCACTTAGACTTAAAGCAAACATATTTAATATGAACTTTAACTTAGTAATCCTTGTGGCTCAACGTATCCGTTGACGGTTGGTGTGGCTGAGAATTTAATGTTTTCTCTAAACGACGTTGGCGTTGGTTTCCTCCTTGAATGACGTTTGGACAATGCAAATATTCTCCAATAGAAGAGCGTTGGAGTTGTTGGTTTATGACAACTCTTTAATGCAGACTTACACTCCTTTGAATGGTGCATAGGCTTGATTTAGCTCTTGGCTATGAATGTGCTTCCACACCTTTCAATGCTTTGATCGTGCTTTCACTGTGTTATTTCCTCCTCCAAGTTGAGCGCTTCAAATAGCATGAATTCCTCTTCAAATTTTGGACAAGTGGCAATTAGGAGTTACAATAAAGATGGATGTTGAGATTCTTCCAACGCTCATTCCCTTATGTAATGATAGCAAAGATATGTAACCTCCTAATGATTTCATAATCGCTCGAAGGAAGGCATTCAATTATTCTTTGAGCGTTGAGGAATGAAGTGGCGCTTGGTGTGCTCCTACCAAGTGGCACTACATGCACACTCTCCCTCCAATGTTTTATAGCTCATATATTCCTTGCCAATAAATACTCTTGATAACACTTTCTTTCCAAGCCAACATATTTGTTGTATGGGTGGCTCCAACTATGGTGATGAGGAATGATCTTATGGCACTCCAATGGTGGTCTTATGACAAACCAAGAGCTGATTTGAGTGTTTCTTCTGGCAGATGTCTTCTCCAAGCTACGTCTTGGGTATAACACCTTTGCAATTTATTATTCGATGTTTTCAATTTGCTGCCTTTGTTAATGTAGATGACCGTGTGCTAGCTCCTTGTTCCTTGCTTGATAGTGCTATCCTATCTGCGTTGATAGCTATGTTGTAGAAATGCAGATGATAAATGCCCTTAATGTTGTCTCTTTTCTCGTAGATGCTAATCGACAATGACCTTATATTGGCCTTAATGCTATAGGTGGATGCTTGCTCTAGGGGCATGAACCAGTGTCTTTATGTGCCTCAAAATGTGAGCCCTTCGGTGGCTCTTGTCTTCTGCTTGAACTTAGCCCTTATTCCTGTTGGGTTGACGACCGTGCTTGCGAACCCTGAATCAACTTCTCTTCTACCTCCGTTGACGTGCAAGCAACGTAGAACACCTACTATTTTTGGTATCTTTGAGACACTCAATACTTTGTCCTCTTTTAGAGGTATATGGTGCTCCAATGTATTATGAATAAGAGACCTTATTTTGCACCAAAGTTTAGTGTATTCTTTGTCTCTTTTAGATGCTATTTCCTTCTCTGTTATGAAGGCTCCTCGCTATATAGCTTGAGGACTTGATGCTTTCTTCTTGCTTCTTGAATATGGCCTCTACTTGCTCTTATTATTTTGAGAGCAATGTATTGTTGCCTTTCTTATTAGACAACACTAATATCTATTTTTTCACTTGGATAGTATAATAAGAATAGATCCAAGCTAATATGCCTTTTTGGAAGTAGAAATTTCTGCACTTACACTTTTAATGAAACCCTAAGTGCACCTTGAATCTGAGACTCACCAAGTCTCGATTTTTAGCTTCCTTCAAGGACTTTAATGGTGGCTTTTTCCTCCACTCTTTGATTTGTATTGGTGGCTTCTTTTGGCCACAAAATGCTGCAAATTTTGTGCACCAAATAGTGTCTCTTGACACTTTGATAGTATGGTGGTTTTGTTCCCTTGATATTAACAATCAAAAAACACAAAATAGTCCTTTGAGAGTAACTAGTTTAATGAACAACTAGTATAGTGCAATGAATCAATAATACTTCTAATTTAATGCACTTTAATTATCACCTTATTTCTCCTGTAAATAAGCTCTCAAAGTAGTTTCAAATGCACTTAATAATCTCTGCAACTTTTTAAGAGTAATTATAAAGAACCCTTAAATAATATGCAATTCTTCACTACAATTAGTTTGTAGGATGTAGTCTTCTTGCTTTCTAGATAGATAATAGGTAGATGATATATTTCTTTCTTTCAAAATACATCCAACTCCTATTTTAATGTGCAAATAAATCTCTTAAAAGAACTATCTTTTGCACCCTCTTGAAGATTGTAATATGAGCCCTTCTTTTTGCAACTCTAATCCAAATATGGTGCTTAATGAGACTTGATAATGAACCCTAATTTAAAGTTCAACTAATTGCACCCAAGTTGCTTACCTTTAATGGCTTCTGTAGATGATGTAGATCTTGGTGTTTAGATTCACCAAGTTGCTGCCTTGTGATGAATGAATTCCGTAGCTTTCTTGTTGGCTATCCAGAACAACTTCTTGCTTCACCAAAATGTGGTCTCAAACCTTTTGTCTTGAGCCTAGGGTTTGGTGGCTTGATCCTTCAAGTGATATTCTATTTTCTACTATAGATTCAAAAAAAATTCTATCTCTAAAATGTGCCTTCTTGCTGTGAGAGGCAATCTCCAAATATCTTGGATTTGGTGGACTTCTTCTGTCTGAATCCTCCTTCAATATTCTTGTTGAATTATGACTTCAAACATGATCTTCTTCTCAAGATTTTGAATGTCTTGAGGTCTTCACTAGATTCTTCCTTCTCTCTTGGGCTTGTTGTCGGATGGCGACAATTGTCCCAAGTTCTTCACTATCAGGAGCTTCTCCTTGGTAGTGGATTTCTCCAATGAGTTCTTCTAGGAACTCCTTTGATGATGCTTCTATAAGTTCTGCAATAAGGCTCTCCAAGCCTTTTCCTTGTTTCTCCTAGAGACCTCTCCAAGGTCTTCAATCTTGAAGCTTCTATGGTCTTCTGAATGAGACATTTTCTTCAATCTTCTCCTTGCGGAAGTGTTGGTGATGTGATCTTCTCGGATCTCTAACTCTTGCTACTTATTTGATCAGGAACAAGACTTTGCTAGTCCCTCTTTATCTCTTCCAAGATTGGAAGTTTTTCAATGAGATCTTCTATGGATCTCTTCAGCTTCTTTTGGAACAGATCTTCTATCTATTGTTTCCAATGGGGTCTTTTTCTAGACCTTTTCAACTTCACTAGTTATTCTTGAAACTAGTGGTATGAGCTATGTGTTTAGTCATGGTATTCATAGTCTTGTGGAAAGACTCTGACTAATCTACAATTCGTAGTCTTCAATGGAGATCACCAATCTCCTATCTTCTATTTCTCATGGACTCTTTTTTGGAGTCTTCTTCTGGATCAAGTACTCTTCTCTAGGTTCTTTAGGATTAAGGTTTCTTTGGCCTTTTCTTTTGGGTCAAGGCTTATGTGGTATTTTCTGCTGGATCAAGGCTTCTGTGGCCTTTTCTTCTGTAATGTGAAGTTTTCAATCTAGCAATGGAGATCTCCAATATCCAAACTTCACCAAGACTCTTCTCCTAGAGTCTTTTCTGCAATGTCTATTTTTTTGCAACAAAGAACTAATCTCTGCATGAGGAAAGCACATAGAATTTTAGACAATGAAGGTGAAATCCTTCTCTATCTATTGTAGGAAGTGTCCCAGCTTCTAAGAGTTAATTTTCTACAACAAAAACTTTAGACATTCGTTAACATGAAAAAATCCAGATCTGTAAATAGTCTTCACTAGTTGATTCGTCAATGTAGTGGAATAAATGCTGATTCCTGATCTTCACAAGTTTTTCTACAAATTTGTGGAAAGACTCTAGCTAGATGTGATCTCAATATTTTTGGAACTGATATTTTACTTCAGTACTTGTGACTCTCCCTATTCCTATCTAGATCTACCGTGGCTCTGATACCACTATTAGCTTTTGATGAAGTATGCTATGGGAGATGGCAATCTCTAGATGCAAAAAATATGAAGGAAAGTAATTCTACAATATGATTGAAGTATACTATAAATAGAAATGATGAAAATAATACAATGTAGCTATGGAGGAAATGAACACTCCATGAATATATGCTAAAGGACTACATTGTACTCCATCAACAATGGAGTTTACCTTCTACACTACTACTACCTACAATGATATTCAATCACTTACTATGAGGTCTTTTTATATAGGAAGATAGGTTCCTTGGCCAACACTCTACCTAGCTGTACAAGGGGACACCTTGCACATTTACAACTTGCACATTGACACTTGTGCATTTATTACATTGCTTGAAGTAACTAGCTAACTTCCCCCTAAAGTAATCTCCTACTCTAACTATGTACCAAAGGTGGTACATTTATATGACCCAAATGATGTAATATACTCTAACAATGGTCGTGATATGTTGTGTAATAAATGTCCTTCACTCTTATAGAAGCTAAATATTTTTGAAGTATGCCAATTTAGTTTATCATACACCCTTTTGCATGTTTTTATCTCTCATTTTAAAATCATTCTTATATGTAGATGCGGAAAATTGATCCACTTAGGTGAGTCATTTTACCTAGATGCTTAAAGAGACCCTCCAACTTGCCCAAAGAAATTTTAGGTCTATCTCCTTATTCTCTCCCTTTTTTTAGTTTCAGCGAAATCACAGTCAACCTTTACGATGTGCGATTTCATCTAACTAGGGTCTTCTCTTAGAAAACCCTAATTTTCCAATTTGACCTTTTTTGACATCAGTCTTCCTTTGGTTTTCTCATCCATCCCTATTTCAAATCTCTTATAAATAGAGGTTTTGAAGTTTTATTTTTCCCTTAAGGGCTCGAACAAGCCTAAACAAAGTCCTAAGCAAGCAACTAAGAGTATGAGAACAAGTTTTTAGAGATAAGTTCTAACAAGATTTTATTGCAAGTGCCAAGTGTTTTTTTGAAGCTGTGGAGATTTATTTTGCTGTATTGATTGTGTTGCTACCCTTGGTGGATTAATCTTGAAGCCCTAAGGAGGAGTCTACTATCATGGAGGTCTTTATCATTTTATCTATTTTTTGCTACCAACAGGTTGTTTTTGCTAATCTACATTCGTATATTGTTAATTTTATAACTGTTATTTGTTTAGTAGCATTGTTATGTTACATTTTTCCTCTGTTGCAAAATCGTGTCCCGTAATTACAGGGCACGATTTTGCCAAGAGAGAGATTACGATTTCTTCGTACCGGGTGCGATTTTACCTGCTCCAAGCTTGGGGGTAGAAGTTCACCCCCAAACCCTAGATCTGCATCTCATGTTACATTTAGATCATAATTACACAATTTGCACTCTATTCTACTGTGTTGTATTTTGTTTGTTTATCTTTCAAAAAGGTCAACTTTTGCATTCTAAAGGTCAACTAAAAGGACCTAGGGGGCTTGACTACTGCACCTCCAAGTATAGTCATACAATGACCTAAGTATACCCCTTAACGTTGATCATATTTTTTGAGGGTTTTGTGAAGTTATTTTGCAAGATTGAAGTTGTGGGACATTACTGAATGTAAGATAAAACTTGGAACAACCATAGAATCAGATAAATGCCCTAAGACATCTTTAGGTTGTTTGTTGTTTGCTTTCTATTCATTTCTGATTCAAAAACCTAGATCACAATTAAAAAAAAGCATTTGATCAAATTTTTAGGCATTTGAAAGAATAAAAACATATAGTGTAATCTGTGTGATGTGGTCTACCGGCAAGGATGCCACTTGCATTATCGGTGATGTGACCCGGGTTCAATCCCCACGACGGATATGTATATGTATATGTATAAGAAGTATTTACTCAATTAAAAAAAACATTTAGTGTGCATCTAGGATTTTAACCTTGTTTGTGCCTTTCCCTTGGACCTTTGCTCAAAGACTTCTATTTAGCAATTCTAGGGTTAGTGATCATTCAAGAAAAGAATCATTCTAGGGTTAGCTCTTGTATTATTGCATGTTATATCTTGTATCTTGTATCTTGCATTGTTATTTCTCTTTTTATAGTGTAGTTTTAGAAAGGCCAAACATAGGTGCATGCTTAATTGACACATTCAAACACATTCCACCCCAAAATTGGAACGAGTCCTAAAATAATTCTTGGTGAACCCTTCGCCCGATTGCCCACTGAGTGTAGAGTTATAACATACCCCTGCGGTTCACCTCAGTTCCTAGCGAATCCAATCGAAAATTGTATGGGTAGAGTAGTTTTCCCCCTCTACATATTTGGTGAACTTGTTGTGAACGCACGTCTTAGTGGTCAAATTAGAAAGTTTTCCTTGTTTGCTTTTCTTTTGAAAACTTTTAAGCAAGACCACTAATTTGTTTGCTTAGAATTAGAAGAACATTAATAAATATCTTAAGAATCTTCTTGTGCATGTCTCCCTGGTTTTCTCCTCTATCCTTTTGCTTCTCCCAATGACTCCTTTCCTTTGGGAGTCAATGAAGGCATCTAGAATCTGATCAAATTATTCAAGAAGATGATAAGATTGATATGGAAAATTATAACCTTGAGAGAAAAGAGTAGGAACATGTTGAAACTAATACCAACTATGATCCCTTTGAGGGGCCCAATGGAGGCTTCACATTCACAACAATTGATCATCTATGGGGTTTTATGAAACTCCACAAGGAGACTTTTCTCAAAGTGATGGAGCGAGAAGCTCAACTTGAAAGAGGTGAGACTCCTCCTCCTCCTACCATATCTCCTAGGAATGTTCATAACAACCCCTTGTTTGAATATTTGCATCATGGTAATCTTGTTCATAATCCAACATATGCTACTATTGTGACCACCAACGTTGGAAGGGTTTTACAAAATCCTCCAACTAGTAGTGCATATCAAGATCATGTTCAATTTTCTCCTCATTTAGCTAATATCAACATTCATGCTTCTGTTCCACCAACTGTTAGTTATCCTCTTCGAAAAGATATTGCATATCATAACCAAGTACTCTTTCAATATCCTACCTATACCCCTCCCTTACGGAGTCTAGGAGTATTGCACAACAACAATCCCAAGGTGCAAAGTTTAACTAATGTGGTGAAACAATTGGTTTCAAGAGTGGATATGATTCAACCTCCTAGTTTCACCTACAACTATAGAGAAATGTGCAATCAACCCTTAGACCCTATTGTTGTCGCTAAGCCCTATCCTAAGCATTTTTCCATGCTGATTTTACCTATATATAAGGGAACAAAAGATCCAATTGAGCATTTAAGAATGTTTAGAACAACTTGCCATGATATCATATATGATGACATGTTGTTGCTAAAGACGTTCCCTAAGAGTCTTGGTGGCATGGCATTAGAGTGGTATTATTAGTTGCCCAACCATTATTTGAGGAATTTTGAAGAAACAACTAAATTATTTGTGCAACAGTTCGGTGCTTATATTGAAAAGAATGTGACCATGAAATATGTTTACATGTTAAAACAAGGTAAGAAGTTTTTCAGAATTTTTATCTCGATGGAGGAGTCTAGTGGGACACTTAAGATATACCTTACCTCCTTAAGACATGCTTGATATATTTATTAGAAATTTTCAAGAGCAATTATCTTATGCATTGGAAACTACAACTATCATGTCTTCTTATTAGGCAATTAACCTAGCAAGAAAAGTAGAGCAAGCTCTTATAAGAAGAGGACAATTTAGAGTGAAATAAGAGAGGACTACTAAATCAATATAAGAACAAGCATGTCGTTGGTGATGGGGTAATGAGTAGTAGACCTGTTAATAGTATTATTAAAAACCTAAAAAATATGGTGCTTAGTCAACCCCCAAAACCTCCACAACAAAATTTCACAAGACTCAACACGCTTATGAATATGGTCCTAAAGAAACTTTTAGAAGCTAATATGATTGAGTTGCCTCCCATAAGGCAAACTAATATCACAACTAATTGGTATAAGGCCGATCAACATTGTGAATATCATAGAGTGGAGGGGCACTGGATGAATTCTTGTAAGAAGTTGAAACATGTAGTTCAAGACCTCATTGGCGAAAGTCGCTTGTCATAGAAGGTTCTCGTCCTTGCTTGATATATTTTAATATTCTTCTCGAACGTCCTTAGATCTATGCGATGAAGGTTGTCCCTTATGCCTTTCATCAATGTTTGAAGTTTGAATTTAAAGATCGAGTTGTCACCATTTCGGGTGATTCTCATCCATTCGAATATTATTTTATGGTTGAGCAAGCTCAGTTCGATCTCAACATTTGTCCTTTAGTTTCATCATCTGCTTCTCCAAGTTCCTTATCTCAAACATATGTGCAACTCGAAAGTCTGAAAGTGAGTGAGGAACCTCTCATCAAATTTTCATCACGGGATCAAGTTAATATGTTTCTTCAAGAGCCTCTTTTGGATCTTGCCAAAATACCACCTTCACCAAGAACTATGGTTTTACCTCATAATAAGGGTGAATTCATACACATTGGCATGTGTACCTTTGTCTTCGTAGGAACAATCTTCGAAGAAAAGATCCGTGGTAGCAACCCTTCTCCTATGGAGCGTTCTTTTGTTCACTGTTACTTATACAATGATTACCCACTCCCAAAATAGATTTTATCTAACATGGCATATATTGGTAAAGGTTTGGGACCCAAACATAAAGGCATTCAAGGGCCTTTGGGTGTTGAAATCTAGCTTGGGAGGTGTGGCATAGGCTACATTCCAAAAAAAACCAACCTTTACCATTCAATAATGATGATCACCTTAAAACTTATGATGAATATGTAGATCATCAAAGATTCGAATGGAGTGATGAGGATGGACCCCCTTATCCCTATGATATTTTGTTTTATAATATGATAAATTTATGCATTTTGATGGTAAATCTACTGCTTCTCAAGGAAACCCCGCTTCACTATCTTATAAATATCTTGCAAAATTAGGGATCGCCCCTTTGTTTTTTAAGAAAAATGATTTTGTTACGGTTTGTGAAGATTTTTGTGCAAAGGTTACTGGAGAAAATGCTACCAAGGAGATTCCTTGTGATTCTAATCATCAAAATGATCCTTATTCTAGATTTTCTTTGATGGATCAGTCCCTTGTACATTTGTTCTTTTTGTTAAGATAGGAGCCACAATCAGAATGTGTGTCAAATATCATTCTGCTCACTTACAATAACAAAAAAAAGAAAATAAAAAGAAATCATCCTTAATTAGGCATACCTTACATTTTCATTCATTGCATTCATTTGTTTGTTCATACCGCATGTTTACCTATCATATTTTGCATGATTTTCTTGATAGTTTGTTGCACTTGAATCTTTGTTTGTTATAATTGCATTACTGCTTGCTCATGACTGCTTGATCATATAGCTTCTCGGGGACCTCACAATAATGGTATGTGATGACACCTAGTTAGGTCATAGCTCACCTACATTACACTCTCACTAGGACTTTGATGACTAGCGAAGCCCCCAACCTAGGACGTTTACTTCTTCTTTGCTCTTATTTTATCTATTTTTCTTTGTCTTTGCTTTTTGTGTTCCTTGACCTTGAAATTTTTACTAATGACCATCAATTTCTCTTTAGGTCAAGAAACACAACTCTTATTTGTTTTTTCTTTCTTCCTCTCTTTTCTAGCACATGCACACACTCACATCTTGTTTTTCTTTGACCATTCACATTCTTGCACACACCACACACCTATGGGGGAGTACTCATTTTGACCCATCTTTGCACACACAACACACCCCATAATGGATAAATTCATGGTCATGAGTGAGGGGTAGCCTTCATTCAACCATTTTCAAGCATACATCCCAGTGGGTATATCTCTTGATAATCTATCAATATTTACGAGCACTACACCCATAACGAATTTCGCTTTACATTTTGACCATCTTAGCAAGTACTACACCCATAGTGGGTATCACTCCACTTGTCCATATTATTTTTGCTTGATGTATGTATGGTTGGTCACATTGATTTGGTACAATCTACGCTGACCCAAGCCTCATGCCTCAAGCCTCTCTTTTCTTTGTTGTTGACCTTTTTCTTCTTTTCTACTTATTTTCTCTTCTTCTTCTTCTTATTCCTCTTCCTCCTCATCCCTTTCTTTTTTTTCCCTTATTTTTCAAAATTATACCCTGCATTTATGAGTTACAATTTTGCTTTGGCGTTATCGTGCTCTATTTTTATGGGGCACGATTTTGCCTAGAGTTGTGTTTTATATTTCTTCTTCTTTCCCTCCCTTCTTCTAATGTTCCTCTTCTTATATGCATTTTCATGCGTTGCATTTCACTCTGTTGGATCCATACATTTGCATTTTAGATTAAGTGTATTTCATAGTTGAATCATATTATACTTAAAAAATTAAAAATTAAAAACATTAAAATAAAATGAAACACACCATAAAATGAAACACATACACACACATAGCACAAAATGCAACATGATATTACTCGAGAAGTAGAAATATACATAGGTATTCCTAGAATGTGTACCACAATCAAAACCTAGTACAATCGACCATGTCATGTTCATTTGAGGTGGTCTTAGCGGGGACATGTTCATGGACTGTGAAATTATCCATAATCTAGATCGAGCATAGCTCTATGTCTACAAGGATGATGATGGTGGCACTCGTTGATCCACAAAAACTATCTGGTAGTACATTATCTAGAAGAAGGTCACCCTTTGCATGACTACCTCCAATCTCTCTCCCATCCTCTGCAACTTTGCTTGTAGTAGTGGATCTTGCCACCTTGCTGGCTATTGTTGACCATAGCCATCCCCTCATCCCAAGCTTGCTATCTCTCATCCAATTGGTTCACCTCTCATCGCAGGTGGTTTCGTGTCACGTCCCTCTCCACCTCTATAGTGCCTAGTGCACTCTATAGCTCCTCTATCCTCTTGGCCCTATCCTATCAAAGTAGGTCCATCTCTCTTTGCAAAGTTGCTACTTGTGCCTATAACGCCTCTATCTCCCTCGTCGAGTCTCTTTGAAATTTGGTTTCACTCAAGTTGATTGCTGTTGATGTGGAGGCCTCTCTAGTCCCTCTACTCGGTACAACTTAGACCACTATGGGGGAAACTTTGGTCGCTCCTTGCCTTCCTAGTCCTAGTTGTAGTGGTGGTAGCCACAACTAGCTCCACTCAGACCCATATCTATCTCTACCTTGGGCCCTCCTAGCCCTATTACTGGTGCCCCATGGTGTGTCGAGTGGCCTCTCATAGTGCTAGTTACATGTGCCGACTCATGATCTAGTACCTCTGTACTAAAACTAATGAGGAGATCCTTAGGGGCAGGACATCATTATACCATCTCTAATAATTGATATCCATCTCAATGTCATCCACCCCTGGATCCACATAGAATGGATCATCTAGGTCCTTTGTCCACCTCATCACATCAAGGTCCCCTTCGACTCTCAATGGATCCCAATACTTACCTGTACCAGTAGTCACCCAAGGTCAAGATCTCTTGGAAAATCTTGAACTACCATTGGAATCGATCAAATTTGAAGAACTCCAACTCCCCCTTCTTCGTAGAGAGCCACTTGATCCTCCTCACCACGGCCAACTCCTCTACATCCTCAATCCATCCAAGGTGTAGATAGCATGTTCAACATATGATCTTCGACCTTCATAGCTCATCTATTACCCACCTCACTAGTGGTAGGTTCTTGATATATATTCTTTGGACTTGCTCGTAAGACTTGGACCATATATATGCTGTTGTTCACTTTGTATTGGGTAATGGCCTTGGAAGTGCATATGGTCTCCGTACTACTATGTGCTCCCAAATCCACACTTGGAGCAGTGTCATACACACTAATACTATATACCATTTGTACATAATATTATACAATATCCTGTACAATTGGACCAACACATATGGACCCCATGCGAATATAGCTTGTTGATATCGCATGTCTACCACTACACCTGCCATCACCCATGGTATATATCGTCTGTTGGTATGGCATATCAATAGTCCCACCACCACCTCATAGAGCATAATCATTAGAGCATAATCCCCATAATTTTCCACCATATTGTCGACCTAAATCATACTCTATTAGACCTGGTGGACCCAACCACCAGATAATCCAGTGTGGTCAACTACCCATGTACCCTATAAATTACTCTCCCCTTGATGGGGATGAAAAATATGCACCACATGTCCTCTAGTATGACTATTATATCCCCTATGGGTAACTGGAAGGTAGATGATTTTGGATACCACCTCTCTACCAGCTCTATTAGTAGCACTCTATCTGCCTCTACCCGGGTTATCTCTGCCAAGTGGTCTAGCTCCATTACCTCTAGGGTATCTCTCTAACTACAAGAGGCCATCTAGCTCCACATCTAAGAAGCTCAGTCACCACTCACGGCTCTCTAGTACATCATGCTACATCCACAAACATAATAAAAATTTTATCAGTCTCTTGTGCACATTAATAAAATAATAAATTAATTTTTTTTAGATTCTTCTCTTTTGTTTGCTGGTTTGCTTCACCTTTTTCTTCAGTGAAATCATGTCTGTATAGCTTCGGGTGCAATTTTGTTTTACTTTACTTTCTATGAAATCGTGCCCTCTATTTTTGATGCGTGATTTGTGAAATCACATCTCTGTTAGGAATGGGAAATATGAGATATATTATACAAGAAATGAGTTACAATATATAGGCATAAGCCTATATGAAGAACATGATAAATGTCAAAATAATATGACAAGTGTCAAGAATAAGGCATAGTGCATATTATATTCTAATATTCCCCTTAATGTGCACTATCTTAACTATAGAAAAAAAACAAGTCAACATTAGGTTACATTCCCCATTAATGTTGACTTATCTAAAAGAACCCTATCATCTTTGTGCTCTTTGCACTTGGATCTCCAACTATGAATAATGCTATGTCAATGGTGTATACATCTTGATATGTTGCCTCACGGTAAACCACTTCCTTGGATATATTGCCACTGGGTCAGCTGTCTAAGTGCATCAGGGTCATCCTGGCTGCCTTAGAGTCAACCACTTCTATGGGTCTGTTGCCTCTACAGGTCATACTACAGGTATGTTACCTATCGTAGGTCATTGACTAGATTCACCATGAATATCATCCTCCCTCATGGTGAACTCAATCTAGAAGGTGTTAGTATCTACCAAAAATGCACCTTAATACAAAAGAAATTTGAGCCATTTAAGACAATAAAAAATGAGCCATAGAATCCAAATGTGGAGGAGAGGAAGAAAGAATTATAGAAGAGAATAGAATATTTAGAAGTGTCTTCGTCTGTGTCTTTAGAAGTAGATCCAGAAAAATCCTCATATAGAGTCTAGGGTGTCTATGTCTATAGTCCCTAGAGTAGGTGTCCTTATGGTGATCATCTCATCCCACCAGAATGCATGGGTAACCAATCCCTGCACCCGCTAGGTGCTCTAAAGGAGGTGACTAGGTGCAAGGATCATATACAAATTACCTTGGAGTGTCGAGTTCAATCGAGAGTACACTCCATGATACAAGAATTTTTGAGCCTAAAAACATCATAGAAAATAATTTCAAAACTGAAAAATAGATCCCACCATTGGATCCGGCTTGAAAAAATCTTTCCAATGACTATATATAAGGCTATAATCAGATCTGAATGGGTCCTCCATCTATGGGAATAATAGTAACATCATATTTAGGTAGCAAATAAACCTTAGGAATAAAGTATTCCTGGCATCACACGCAGACAAAATAAAAATAAATCTTCAATTTTCCCTTGCAAGGGAATTTATGGGCCTTCCATATTTGAAATTTTAAAAACACCCTTTACAAAAGATTCCCTATACAATTTGAGGAATAAAGTGGCTTCCTCCACATTTCATAAGATGCCCCTCACTTTTCAAAAAATAAAATACCTATTATTTTCAATAAAAGGTCCCACCGATGATCTATGTGATGAAGCAACATTTTAAAAAGTAATAAAAAACATTCAAATAGAGGCCATGTGAGTTGACCAAAATAGTTATTGTCTAAGGAATCTTTCTCCTCTCTGATTTATCCGTAGGATGGGAATATGACTCACCATGTCATGTGGTCAAATTGCATGGGAATGTGTAATCCCATCACTGTTTCTATCACATTATTAATTTAGGTACCAAATGATCATTGGGACTCAAAGACAAAAAATGGTAAAGCCTTTGTTTCGGTCGGTGCTGACGACGTCATGAACATTGATTTATTCACAAGAGCTTCGGTTGTGAATGAGAGCTGTATTAGTCTCAGGAACATTCGACACTGTCGAGATAAATTTTTCTCCACCACCATCGAAAAACTTTTTCGGTGACCTTCCTTGACTACTAGACGCACGAATCCCCAATGCGCATGCCTGCCATATTTTTGGTGAGCGACGATTGCACAACACTTTAAACAAACACGAATGCAGCATCAATAACACCAAATAAAAAATGTCAAACCAAATTACTCATGCTGGTATAGAAGGTTGCCGTAGTCAAACCAATTAAAGCCTTGTTCTTTGCCATAGCCAAACACAATACATAGCCACATCTCAAAAAAAATAAAAATTCAATAATGTAGATTTTTTAGGGCATAAACATGTCGAAAGCGACTAGAAACATCAATCGCTGAATATTTTTTACGTCCACTCTATTCATTGGATGTTCATCAGAGTCAGCTCCTGCACGTCATATAGATGGTATTGTCAGGCATGCTCGACCATGGGAATTGCAGGTGGCATTGGAAGCTCTCCATGAACAGTAGAAAAATAAAAAAAATGTGGTATTATCGTCTTCACTTCTAGAAGGACCAATAGTTCACATCGGAGTACCATGGCTCCAAAGCGAACATACTATGCACTAGGGCATTGTGAGTGTTGCACTGGGTTTACCTTTCCATAGGCACCTCAACTAATACCGCCATAAGTCACACACAGATCTTTGACACCGATTTCATGAAATCACTGCAGAGCGTGTTATGATATCTCAAACTCCACATGAAATTTCAAACTCCACACAATATCTAGGACCTCCGTCAGTGTACGATATCAAATATTTATCCTACAGTAATCTGCACTTGAATCTACCACACTTATCACCACTAGAAGAAAACTAGGAATGCCATCCAGGCGACAAACACAGGGTATCCATTGCAAAAAAATAAAACTCCACGAGTAAGCAGTTGTGCACTGCCCATGCTCCACCATTGTCTATGCTCACAACAACAACCTTACACCACCACGTGACATCCTTTCACAACACCTACCGAGACTCAGGAGTAGCCATTATAGTCCTTGTATTTGTAAGCTACGAATGGACCAACTATGATGTAGATCCAAATATTTTCTACGAAAAACATCAAAACTTGTTGTAACCACAACAACACCATGTACATGATCTGCTCCTCCAATGTCAAGCAAATATTTTTTATGGTCACTGTTAACATACAAACTACCATCTGCTCTCTCCACAAAATAGATTTCATAGGTAGAGCAATCACAAACGTCTTCAATGGCACTTCCAATTTGTAGTTGGTCTCTTTTTTTGGATGTAGTCTCCACTGTGCCAACAACAACAAACAGTTCACATTCACATTCGAATAGGTAGAAGACATCTTGACGTTTGGAGGTAAAATATTTTCAACCAATTTTAGCAAGATTTGTTAGCGAATAGGCACTTTGAGAATGATGAATAGGTTAGTGTAAATTTTTCGGTAGTAATGGCGATGAGGAGTAAAGCAAACATATCCAACTTCCATTCAATATTTTTGGGTGCAACGCCTCTGCTTTGATCAAGAAAAAAATAACATGTCTTGTGTGCTGGATGATTCAAAATGGTTCTCAAACCATTTGTAATGGTGTATTTATGTGATTTAAAATCAAACACCCGCACACTACGAAAAATACTTTTCTGGACAGTTGATCGAAAAATACAAAGAGAGGGACAACTATTAAAAAAACATACACAGGCACATCTAAAAAATACATAGGTGCTATTGTTGTAGATATAAGGAATGCTATAGAATCAATTTGTGGTTCTCCTTATGGTTGTAAAATAAATTACATGGCAAATTCCACCATGGATTCCCCAAACCAAATATTAGAAACCCTTACAAGCATGATTTACGCCATCAAAAAATCTCTGCCAAGCATTGTACTTTAGCATCGGTCCATCATTGGCATCATAAAAATGACTTCCGCTTATAGCCATAATATGTGAGCATAAAACAAATTGGATTCTCCCTGATCATCATTGAAACATCTGCTACTGCATCTTTGAGAGTCTTCAAATAAAAAAAATTCTCTTTAATGACTGCAATAACATCGAGAGTCTTCACAGACGTTCTGGAATGACCCTTTGATGGTGCAATGTCTTCAACAAATTTCAATGGGTAGATCTTCCCAAAATATAGCACCCCACTAATCGAAAGCTGAGCGATCTCCTTCTCCTTGAGCGAGAAAAAATAGCAACCTCCACACTACGTTGTTGGAACCAACAACAACTTCTCCATACACCTCTTGACACTCTAATCAGCTTCTACATGATTGAGTTACTAACACCATACGCCACCGATTTCCTCTATCAATGGATTTATAATTGAGGCATGTGAACTCAATATTTGTCCATCAAAAACCCTCGAAATCTGCAATAATGGAGAAAATCAATGCAGACATGGACTATACCTACAAAAAATAAACCAAAAAACTATTTCCAAGCGGGACTGCATTCCTCCAAGACATTCAAATCTACCTTCAAATGGATTTTCAGGGATGTATCCCATTTTTTGTTTCTCCATGGAGAAACTACTTCTACGGACAAATACATAAAAAATGGTAGCCATTAATTTTTCTTCAAACTTCTGGTTTTTGATCCATCAATGATGGAGAGCATACTCCCTGGTTTGAAGAAAAATAGGGAAAAAATGAGCTCACAAGGGTAGGAGAATGCCTGGAAATCTGATACCAAATGTTAGGAATGGGAAATATGATATATATTATACAAGAAATGAGTTACAATATATAGGCATAAGCCTATATGAAGAACATGACAAATGTCAAAAGAATATGACAAATGTCAAGAACAAGGTATAGTGCATGTTATATTATAATAATCCCATGTTTCTGGGGCACGATCTAGCTCGTTGTCACGAAACATGGCAAAATCGTGGTCGTGTCACGAAATCGCACCTGGGTCGTGCACGGTGATTTTCAAAGAAAATTTAAGAAAAAAATAAAAATGCTTGAAAAATGGGTTAAAATCTAACCTAACCTTAATCTAGAGGGAGGATTTTAGTCCTTACCTGTGCCGACTTCACCCCTTGCAACGACCGAATGGTGTGTAGGAAGCACTATTTTTGTTTTCCTCCAAAGCCCATTTCTTCTCTTTTGCATAGTAAAAATGAATTAGCGTTTTCACCTTTTACACCTTTTATGCTTGTTTTTTTTGCTTTTTTCTCTCTCCTCTCTTTTTCTATTTTTTTGCTCTTCTTTCTTCTACATTTTCCATTTTGAGTTTCCTCAAGAATTTGGCATTCCTCCCGAAACTCGATGGGGCACCTTGGCCTGAGAGGCATTAATGTCCTTAGTGCCTCGATTTGCATGTAAAACAAGAAAGTGTCCGAAATGACATTGTTTTCGTATCACCCCTTTCTTCTAAACTAGCCACTCTTTTTTTTGTTGTTTGTCATCCTCCCCCCATAGGTGTCTACATTAGGCCATAAATGCATCAAAGAGAGGATAAAATGTAGAAGTGAAAAATTGACCTACTTGTGTGAGTCATTTTCCCTGGATCCTTAGAGAGATCCTTCAACTTGCCCAAATCAATTTTAGGTCTCTCTCCCCCTCATTTTTGCAATTTTTTTCTAGTTTTGGCAAAATCGTGATCGACCCTTCCGAGGCACAATTTTGCCTAGCTAGGATTTTCTCTTAGAAAATTCTAATTTTCCAATTTGACCTTCTTTGATGTCGGTCTTCCCTTGGTTTTTCTGCACATCCTTGTTTTAAATATCTTATAAATAGAGAGTTTGAAGCTTTATTTTTCTATAAGGGCCTGAACAAGCCTAAGCAAAGTCCTAAGCAAGCAACTAAGAGCATGAGAACAAGTGCTAACAAAATTTTATTGCAAGTGCTAAGTGATTTGTTGAAGCTATGGAGATCTCTTCTGCTACATTGATTGTGTTGCTACCCTTGGTGGATTAGTGTTGAATCCCTAAGGAATAGTCTACTATCTTGGAGGTCTTCATCCTTTTGTCTACTTTTTCACTACCACCAGGTTTTTTTCACTCATCTACATTTGTATATTATTATTTTACAAGATTTTTTTCGCTCATCTATATTTGTATATTATTATTTTGCAATTTTTATTTATTTATTAGCATTGTTCTATTGCATTTTTCCTCTACTATAAAATCACACCTGGTAATTACAAGGTGTAATTTTACCAACAATGAGATCGTGATCTCTTCGTATCGGGTGCGATTTTTCTTGTGACAAGCTTGGGGATAGTAGTTCACCCTAGAAACCTAGATCTACATCTCATGTTGCATTTAGATCATAATTGCACAATTTGCACTCTGTTCTACTGCATTGTATTCTGTTTGTTTCTTCCAAAAAGGTCAACTTTCACTTTTGCATTCTAAAGGTTAGCTAAAAGTACCTAGGGGGCTTGACTATTGCACCTCCAAGTATAGTCATACAATAGCCTAAGTAGGCCCCCTAATACTGATCATATTTTTTGAGGGTTTTGTGAAGTTATTTTACAGGATTGAAGTTGTGGGACATTATTGGATGCAAGATAAATCTTGGAACATCCAGCGAATTAGATAAGTATCCTAATAGATATTTAGTATATTTTTTGTTTTCTTTCTATTAATTTCTGATTCAAAAACCTAGTTCACAAGTAAAGAAAAATATTTGATCAAATTTCTAGGCATTTGAAAGAAGAAAAGCATTTAGTGTGCATTTAGGGTTTTAACCTTGTTTGTGCATTTTCCTTGGATCCTTGATCAAAATATTTTATTTAGAAATCCTAGGGTTAGTGTTCATTCAAGCAAGAATCATTCTAGGGTTAGCTCTTATCTTCTTTCATATTGTATCTTGCATTGTTATTTCCATTTTTATAGTGTAGTTTTAGAAAGGCCAAACATAGGTGCATGCTTAATTGACACATTCAAACACATTTCACCCTGGACTTGGAACGAGTCCTAAAATCATTCCTGCTAAACCCTTCCCATGGTTTCCCATCGAGTGTAGAATTATAACATACCCCTATGATTCACCTCGGTTCCCAACGGATCCAGTCGAGAATCGTACGTGGTAGGATAATTTTACCCCTCCACTATATTCTTGTTTCCTATCATAAAATATTTTGAGCAACTTAATGATACCATGGTATGTGTCTTCCAAAACATCCCCATGCTTCTCAAAAATAAAAATAAGTTGAGGGACAATGGATGTGAAATGATTGGCAATATCCTATGTGATAATTTGGTAATTTAGGCATGTAATATTTTTGGAGTATGGCTTTATATCTGGGAATATTTTGAAAATCTACTTTTTAAAATCCCTAATCATATTGTCAAGGGCATAAATTTGTATTTAAACTTTGTTTAGGGACATAACTTGGTATTAAGACTTTGCTCTGATCCATTCACTTGTATTCAAACTTTGTTCTGATCTATTTAAGAGGTATTAAAAAACTTAGAGGAAGAATAATTTTAGTAGGCAATTTCATTAGACAGAAGTTGCCAAAAACTAAATGGAAAAGATGTTATCGAGGCCCTAAAAGATGTAAATTAATATATTTACTAAAAATAATAATAATTTTTATTTTTTAAGACAAATGTATCTCTAGCCATGTTGTCATATCAATATACAATAGAAGAAAAGATACAAAGGGACAAGTAATATATATAATTTTTTTAATTAAATACACACTTTCTAATTCATGGAAGGAGAATCACAATTTTATATGGATGACCTTCTAACCCATTGAAGAAGAACCACCACATTTTCATTTATTGACCTTCTATATTCAATCCATTGGATTTTCAATACACTAATAAATATTATATAAAAAGAGATGGACTTGTGATTGTAAAAAGCATGACTAAAAGGATGCAATGTTACAACCTTACATATCTTCTCAGAGATTGCTTACATTGTACTCTAATTTTTGAGCAATAAAATCATTCTATTATTTTTCTTATATATCTATGTTTTGATTTGTTATACTCTATTATTTCTAAATTACATTATTTCATGATCTTAACTTAGTTTTGAATTAATGGTATTAGAGCACTATGTTTTTTCAGTGTATGTTCATAAATATGAGATCAAGATATTAAAAGTTTAGGTATAAGATGTGAAATCCCTTTGATTACCTCCCTTATCATTCTAAATTATTTCAAATGGAACCTAGAATTGACAACATCGAGACAGTAGATTATTTCAATGAGATGTTGAACGAAGCCCTTGTGAAGTAGGAGAATTAGGTGATGGATCAATATGCTCAAATTATTTAATGAATTTCTATTGCAAATTTTGTGACCTTTGCATGACCTCTCATTTCCTTATCACCATTCAATGCTCCCATAACTTTTAATGTGTAGGCGAATTTTGATATTATTACTTTTAAAAAAACACCGATGCCCTAGAAAATTGATTGGACCAATTATCTTCAAACTTCTCTATAAATATTTTTTTTTTTGATAGTTATAAGTGTTTGTATTTATAGCAGGTTTTAACAAGGATCCCAAAACCTGATTACATAAACAATGGGCCTAGGGCATCAATCCCTTGAAACTGAACACCAAAACAGAAATCCCGCCCAACGGTAACAGTAAGCATGAAACAATCCCTCTTAGCGAGAAACAAACAAATAAGAAATAAAGTAGTTTTGGAGATCCCGCCTAGCGGGGAGTAGCCAAAAACCACCATCGAGAAGATCCCACCCAGCAAGAAGCAGAGAAAAACCGTTACAATAAAATCCCGCCTCACAGGAAGCGATCAAAACCACCACAAACGAGCTCCCGCATAGCGGGAAGCAACAGGGAAATCCCGCCATCCGGGAAACCAGCAGAAAAGAAAGGATCCCGCCTCACGGGAAAACCAGCGGATTTGGCGGATCCCGCCTTATGGAGAAACCATCCCGCCCACCGATAAAACATTCAGTTCAGTGAGAGCCATCCTGTAGGAAGCTGACAGCCAGCACAAAGAGGATCTAGCCCATCAAGAAGTGACCAGAGAGTTGCACCACAAGGAACCCACCTCGGGAAAACAAAAGAGGATCCCAGCAGCAGGGACCAAGAATCCCGTCCAAGAACAGAGCCCGTCGAGGGACCAAGAATCCCGTCCAAGCACAGAGCCCACCGAGGATTCACAAGAAAAAGGGGGAAGCTGTCCAAACCCTAAATCGTCACCTCCACCGCACCGAGAAATGCAGGGGACCAGATCCACGTGAATAACCTGCAAAAAACCCCAGGGGGAAGCCTGAGGGAAAAGGGAAGGGATCCCCAACCAAACGAGGATCCCCGGAAAGCACCGATCCGAAAAAACAACCAAGGAAACCCTAGACGACCGGGAGGGGCGCGAGATAGTGGAGAAGGATCTCCCCCCGGAGATCATCTGCAAACAACCACTCCCCGGGAGGGATGACCTGGGTTGAGCCAGGGACTGGGCAGGAACCAGGAGCCATGGGAGGGGGAGTAGGGGAGGGACCAGAGCCCTCCCCTCTCTACTTTCTTCCCTCTCCATCTCCCCTTCTACAACCACACTGATATTTTTTCCTCTATAAATATATTCATTGGTAGTGAGAAAATCACTTTTGGACTCTTGGAAACTTCATTAGCTATTCCAAATTAGTGGGAAGCATATTGTAACATGGTCAAGGAAGATAATGAAGATGAAGAAGTGTTCACATGTGATTATTTCAGGAAGAATATTATCCCATGGGAGCCTATGAAGACCAATGCATACAATGATAACAATTGTAGTAAGGTAAAGGACAGTATAGTCAAAATCATACCAATGCTTATGTAGACACAAAAACAACACCGATCTGATTATGTGACAACAAGCATCGATCACATTGACACACACAGCCCCTAGGGCAGCCCCTAGAGGTTAAATAGTGGTCCTAACCACTCCCAACAATAGTTTGGAAGGTCAAGAGTCAATTTGGAACCTTTTGGCACTTTGATCCCTACTCGTCCCACCCTGGGATGATTACAAACTGGTATTCGTCCCACCTAGGGACGAATAGCAGCATTCGCCCCAGGGTGAGGCGAATAGCAGGTTTGACTGGCAAAAAGTCAAACCTCGACAGGTCCACCAATTAACTGCAACTTCAGAACATGCAATTACGAGGAACGACTTCAAATTAAGAAGAGAGACTTTAGTCATGCATGTCTTTATTTTAGAGACCTCATGCAAGGAGACTCTAAATCAGGGAATAATATTTTCTCTCAAAATAGGACAATCAACTCAAGTGGCGCCCTCGCATGTGCATTCAAACAAAGAGACCCTAGGTCTATAAATTGGTGAGTCTTCTCACCCAAAAAAAGAGACAGAGAGGAGATTTTGGAGCAACAAAGTGCTGCTAAAATATATCCTCACCCATTGTTTGTGCTTTCACATCCTTGATCTCTCTTTTGGAGGGAGGTTATTGGGTGATTATTGGAGGCACATTCTAGACCCAAACCCGAACATTTGGCCACAATATTCCACAAAATTTGCCAAAAAAACCCCATAAGAGGTTTTGGACCCATCCCAAGTGGATTGGTGCCAAAATTGAGTCCCAAACGACGGGCATCCTACCCCCGGGTGCCCCCCAAGCTGTCGTAGTTCTAAACGCCCCACCCTGGAGTGATTAGAAATATGTGATAGGTTTCCTTTATTTTATTTTTGCATATTATTCTAGGTCATTTAAATAGGTTGTAGTTTAAATTTCATTTCATTATGAGCATTTTTGACCATGTTTTTATCATTTCCTGCCTTTATTAACTTGCAGATAGCACCATAAAAATATAGGTGATAGAGGCCAAATTGGAGAAATCCGACCTTTTGGGTCTTCCCAAAATACCCCCAATTAGCTAACCCCAACTTTGCAGGTCATTTGGAGCTTCCTAGATAGGACATTGAAGAGGGTGCTTTCTAACAATTTGTTGCAGGTTTATTCGTCCCGCCCCATAGCGAATACAAATCTGTGAGGAATTTCCTGACTGTTCCACTTGCAGTACCCTCCTGGTAACATATTCATGATTATGTTAATTTTTTAGGTCGTTCTGATGTTATTTGGTTATCGTTTTAATATTTTCATGCATACACTAACAGTAGGCCTTGGGAAACACATGTTCTATTCTATCTGCAGGTGCTACTGATCTTTTCTGTTTCCTTGAACGCAGGTCTTCAACATCAAAGGATCAATAAGGAGTCAACATTCATATACACAAGCGACAGTGACATTTTGGTCCACCCATCTTACATGTGGGCACGTGGAAGAAGGATTGCTATCCATGGATGTGATAAGAAACATATTTAACGCTCCTATCCCCTAAAAAGGAAGGAGACATATTGTAACATGACTTTAAAAGCATATCAATAAAGAGGGCCATATTCCATAGTGCTTTTATCCTATGTCGATTCATTTATGTTCTTTCCTTTCATGCATTTTTCAATATATAGGCTTTTAGCGTTAGGTTTGGTTTTACACGGATCTTACTTGGCATTTTCATTTTTTGTTTTCATATCCTCGTGATTTCAGTGGCGATCATGGTGGGACCTCTATCCATTGATTTTAAGATTAAATTTCTGATCAAAGTTGCTTGTTTTTGCTTACAGGTACCAAGTTTTCAAACGTTGGATTGCTGTTCATTTCAGTATGTGACGAGTACAGAGCTAGAATTCATCTTACGTAGGGACGAATGGGCATTCGCCCCACCCTGTGACGAGTACTATTCTGTTATTCATTTCATCCAGGGACGAATAGATCTCTGTGCAGTTTTAGGGCATAAATTCAGAGACATATGATTTGGGCAGAGAAGAGGTAGGGGTCCTAAACACCTTCTGTCAATTTTGAGAAATTTATTGATTAAATAAGTGGTTTTTGTAAGTATTCAATTACTTAGGGGTATGAATTAATGGGTATTTAGTGAGGGGTATGAATAAAGAGATATGAATAAAGGGGTATGAAGTTAGGGGTATGAAGAAAGAGGTATGAAGTTAGGGGTATGAAGTTAGGGATTATGAAGAAAGGGGTATGAAGAAAGGGATATGAAGTGAGGGGTGTGAAGTGAGGGGTATGAGACATTAATTGATTAAAGTTAGGGGTATGAAAAAATGGGTATGAAGTTAGGGGTATGAAGTGAGGGGTATGAAGAAAGGGGTGTGAAGTTAAGGGTATGAAGTTAGGGGTATGATACCTTAATTGATTAAATTTAGGGATATGAATAAAGGGGTATGAAGTGAGGGGTATGAAGAAAGGGGTATGAATTGAGGGGTATGAAGTTAGGGGTATGAAGTTAGGGGTATGAAGTGAGGGGTATGAATTTAGGGGTATGAGACCTTAATTGATTAAAGAAGTGGTTTTTTTATTTTTTTTTTTAATTGTAAACTTTAATTTTAAAAAATAGGAACTTTAAAATTTTAATTTTAACTTTAATTTTTTTTTTTTTTCTTAGGAACTTTAAAATTTTAATTTTTAACCTTAGAAAAAAAAACAAAAAAATCAAAACATTAGAAAATCAATTTTTTTCAAAAAATTTAGAAAATCCAAAAAAATCAATGTTTTTTAAAAATAAAAAATCAATGTTTCTTCATACCCCTCACTTCACACCCCTAACTTCATACCCTTAACTTCATACCCCTAACTTCATACCCCTTTCTTCATACCCCTCACTAATTGAATACTTACAAAAACCAATTCTTTAATCAATTAATGTCTCATACCCCTAACTTCATACCCCTCACTTCATACCCCTAACTAATTGAATACTTATAAAAACCACTTATTTAATCAATTAATGTCTCATACCCCTAAATTCAGGGTTTAGGGTTTAGGATTTAGGGTTTAGGATTTAGTTAAAGAAGTGATTTTTATAAGTATACAATTAGTTAAGGGTATGATTAGGCATACAAATTAATTGATTAAGAAAGTGGTTTTTGTAAGTATTTAATTATTTAAGGGTATGAAGTGAATGAAGTTAGAGGTATGAAGTGAGGGGTATGAAGAAAGGGATATGAAATATTAATTAATTAAAGAAGTGGTTTTTGTAAGTATTCAATTACTTAGGGGTATGAAGTGAGGGGTATTTAGTGAGGGGTATGAAGAAAGGGGTATGAAGTTAGGGGTATAAATTTAGGGGTATGAAGTTAGGGGGTATGAAGAAAGGGGTATGAAGTGAATGAAGTTAGGGGTATGAAGTGAGGGGTATGAGACCTTAATTGATTAAAGAAGTGGTTTTTTTAAGTATTCAATTAGTTAGGGGTATGAATAAAGGGGTATGAAGAAAGGGGTATGAAGTGAGGGGTATAAATTGAGGGGTATGAAGAAAGAGATATGAGACATTAATTGATTAAAGAAGTGGTTTTTGTAAGTATTCAATTACTTAGGGGTATGAAGTGGGGTATTTAGTGAGGGGTATGAAGAAAGAGGTATGACTAAAGGGAATGAAGTTAGGGATATGAATTTTTGGGTATTAATAAAGGGGTATAAAGTTAGAGGTATGAATAAAGGGGTATGAAGAAAGGGGCATGAATTTAGAGGTATGAAGTGATAGAGGTGTGAAGTGAGGGGTATGAAGTTAGGTGTATGAGGCCTTAATTGATTAAAGATAGGGGTATTAAGAGAAGGTTATGAAGAAAGGGTTATGAAGTGAGGGGTATGAAGTTAAGGGTATAAAGTGAGGGATATGAAGTTAGGGGTATGAAAACTAAATTGATTAAGGAAGTGTTTTTTTTAATTTTATTTAATTTTAATCTTTTTTTTCATTTTTTCTTAGGAACTTTAAAGTTTTCATACCCCTCACTTCACATCCTAACTTCATACTACTTTCTTCATACCCCTAACTTTATACCCTAACTTCATACCCCTCACTAATTGAATACTTACAAAAACTAATTCTTTAATCAATTAATGTCTCATACCCCTAACTTCATACCTCTAACTAATTTAATACTTACAAAAACCACTTATTTAATCAATTAATGTCTCATAACCCTAACTTTAGGGTTTAGGATTTAGTGTTTAGGTTTTAGGGTTTAGGGTTTAGTTAAAGAAGTGGTTTTTGTAAGTATTCAATTAGTTAGGGGTATGAAATTAGAGGTATGAGACATTAATTAATTAAATAAGTAGTTATTGTAAGTATTCAATTAGTTAGGAGATATGAAGAAAGAGGTATGAAGTGAGGGGTATGAATAAAGAGATATGAGATATTAATTGATTAAAAAAGTGATTTTTATAAGTATTCAATTACTTAAGGGTATGAAGTGAGAGGTATTTAGTGAGGGGTATGAAGAAAGGGGTATGAATTTAGGGGTATGAAGAAAGGGGTATGAAGTGAATGAAGTTAGGGGTATGAAGTGAGGGGTATGAGACCTTAATTGATTAAAGAAGTGGTTTTTATAAGTATTCAATTAGTTAGGGGTATGAAGAAAGGGATATGAAGTGAGGGGTATGAAGAAAGGGGTATGAAGTGAGGGGTATGAAGAAAGGGATATGAGACATTAATTGATTAAAGAAGTGGTTTTCTAAGTATTCAATTACTTAGGGGTATGAAGTGAGGGGTATTTAGTGAGGGGTATGAAGAAAGGGGTATGAAGTTAGGGGTATGAATTTAGGGGTATGAAGAAAAGGGTATGAATTTAGGGGTATGAATAAAGGGGTATGAAGTGAATGAAGTTAGGGGTATGAAGTGAAGGGTATGAGACATTAATTGATTAAAGAAGTGGTTTTTATAAGTATTAAATTAGTTAGGGGTATGAATAAAGGGGTATGAAGTGAGGGGTATGAAGAAAGGGGTATGAAGTATGGACAATTAAGAAAGGGATATGAGACATTAATTTATTAGATAAGTCATTTACTTAGGGGTATGGAGTGAGGGGAATTTAGTGAGGGGTATGAATAAAGAGGTATGAATAAATGGGTATGAAGTTAGGGGTATGAAGTTAGAGGGTATGAAGAAAGAGGTATGAAGAGAGGGGTATGAAGTGAAGGGTATGAAGAAATGAGTGTTAAGTGAGGGGTATGAGATTATGGGTATTTGATGTTAATTGATTAAAGTTGAGGGTATGAAGAGAGGGGTATGAAGAAAGGGATTTGAAGTAATGGGTATAAAGAAAGAGATATGAATTTAGGGGTATGAAGTTATGGATATGAAGTTAGAAGTATGATGTGAGGGGTATGAAGTTAGGGTATGAGACTTTAATTGATTAAAGAAGTGTTTTTTTTTAAATTTTAATTTTTTAATTGTAAACTTTAATTTAAAAAAAAAAAATGGAACTTTAAAATTTTAATTTTAACTTTAATTTTTATTTTTTTCTTAGGAACTTTAAAATTTTAATTTTAATTTTAATTTTTTAACCTTAGAAAAAACAAAAAAAATCAAAATTTTAGGAATTTTTTTTTTATAAAACTTTAGAAAATCCAAAAAAATCAATGTTTTTTTTAAAAAAAAAATCAATGTTTCTTCATATCCCTAACTTCATACCTCTTTCTTCATACCCATCACATCATACCCCTCACTAATTTAATACTTACAAAAATAAATTATTTAATCAATTAATGTCTCATACCCCTAACTTCATACCCCTAATTAATTGAATACTTACAAAAACCACTTCTTTAATCAATTAATGTCTCATACCCCTAACTTCATACCTCTCACTTCATACCATTAACTTCATACCCATTTATTCATATTCATACCCCTAAATTTAATCAATTAAGGTATCATACCCCTAATTTCATACCCCTCACTTCACATCCCTTTCTTCATATCCCTCACTTCATTATCCTTTTTTCATACCCTTCACTTCATACCTCTAAACTCATACCCCTAACTTCATACCACTTTCTTCATACCCCCTAACTTCATACCCCTAACTTTGTACCCCTTTCTTCATATCCCTAAATTCATACCCCTAACTTCATACCCATTTATTCATACCCCTTTATTCATACACCTCACTAAATACCCCTCACTTCATACCCCTTTCTTCATACCCCTCAATTCATACCACTTTATTCATACCTCTTATTTCATATCTCTAACTAATTGAATACTTACAAAAACCACTTCTTTAATCAATTAAGGTCTCATACCCCTCACTTCATATCCCTCACTTCATACCCTTTTCTTCATAACCCTTTCTTCATACCCCTCACTAAATACCCCTCACTTCATACCCATAAGTAATTGAATACTTACAAAAACCACTTATTTAATCAATTAATGTCTCATATCCTTTTCTTCATACCCCTAACTTCATACCCCTCACTTCATACCTCTCACTTCATACCTCTCACTAGATGAATAATTACAAAAACCAATTATTGAATATAATGTTTCATACCCTAACTTCATACCCATCACTTAATACCCCTAACTAATTGAATACTTACAAAAACCACTTATTTAATCAATTAATATAGTATACCCCTAACTTTAGAATTTAATATTTAGGGTTTAGGGTTTAGGGTTTAGTTAAAAAAGTGGTTTTTGTAAGTATTCAATTAGTTAGGGGTATGAGACATTAATTGATTAAAGAAGTGGTTTTTGTAAGTATTTAATTAGTTAGGGGTATGAAGTTAGGGGTATGAAGTTAGGGGTATGAAGTGAGGGGTATGAAGTAAGGGGTATGAAGAAAGGGGTATGAAGTGAATGAAGTTAGGGATATGAAGTGAGAGGTATGAGATATTAATAAATTAAAGAAGTGATATTTAAACATATTCAATTAGTTAGGGGTATGAAGAAAGAGGTATGAAGTGAGGGGTATGAAAAAGGATATGTAGTGATGGGTATGAAGTGAGATGTATGAAGAAAAAATATGAGATATTAATTGATTAAAAAAGTGTCTTTTGTAAGTAGTCAATTACTTAAGGGTATGAAGTGAGGGGAATTTAGTGAGAGGTATGGAGAAAGGGGTATGAATTTATGGGTATGAATAAAGGGGTATGATGTTAGGGGTATGAAGTGAGGGGTATGAGACCTTAATTGATTAAAGAAGTTTTTTTTGTAAGTATTCAATTAGTTAGAGATATGAAGAAAGGGGTTTAAAGTAAAGGGTATAAAAAAAGGATATGAGACATTAATTTATTAAAAAATTTGTTTTTGTAAGTTTTCAATTATTTACGGGTATTAAGTGAGGGGTATTTCGTGAGGGGTATGAAGAAAGGGATATGAATAAATGGGTATGAATTTAGGGTTATGAACATAGGGGTATGAAGTGAGTGGTATGAATAAAATGTATGAAGTGAGGGGTATGAAGAAAAGGATATGAGATATTAATTGATTAAAGAAGTTGTTTTTGTAAGTATTTAATTACTTAGGGGTATGAAGTGAGGAGTATGAAGAAAGAGGTATGAAGAAAGGTGTATGAAGTTAGGGGTATGAATTTAAGGATATGAAGAAAGAGGTATGAAGTGAATGAAGTTAGGGGTATGAAGTGAGGGGTATGAGACTTTAATTGATTAAAAAAGTAGTTTTTGTAAGTATTCAATTACTTAGGGGTATGAATAAATGGGTATGAAATTATGGGTATAAAGAAAGGGTATGAAGTGAGGAGTATGAATAAAGGGGTACGAAGAAAGGGGTATGAATTTAGGGTTATGAATATAGGGGTATAAAGTGAGTGGTATGAAGAAAGAGGTATGAAGTGAGGGGTATGAAGAAAGTGGTATGAAGTGAGGGGTATGGAGAAATGGATATAAGACATTAATTGATTAAAAAAGTGGTTTTTGTAAGTATTCAATTACTTAGGGGTATGAATAAAGTGGTATGAAATTAGGGGTATGAAGAAAAGGGTATAAATTTAGGGGTATGAAGTTAGGGGATATGAAATTACAGTTATCAAGTTAGGGATATAAATAAAGGGGTATGCAGAAATATGTATGAAGAAAGGAGTATGAAGTTAGAGGTATGAAGTTAGGGGTATGAAGTGAGGGGTATGAAGTAAGGGGTATGAAGTAAGGGGTATGAAGTTAGGGGTATAAAGAAAGGGGTATAAAGTGAATGAAGTTAAGGGTATGAAGTGAGGTGTATGAGACCTTAATTGATTAAAGAAGTGGTTTTTGTAAGTATTTAATTAGTTAAGGGTATAAATAAAATGGTATGAATTTAGAGGTATGAATTTAGAGGTATGAATTTAGAGGTATGAAGAAAGGGGTATAAAGTGAAGGGTATGACTAAAAGGATATGAGACATTAGTTGATTAAAAAAGATGTTTTATGTAAGTATTCAATTACTTAGAGGTATTAAGTGAGGGGTATTAATAAATGGATATAAAGTTAGGGGGTATGAAAAAATGGATATGAAGAAAAGGGTATGAAGAAATAGGTGTGAATAAAGGGGTATGAAGTGAGGGGTACAAAGAAAGGGGTGTGAGGGGTATGAAGTTATGGGGTATGAAATGAGGGGTATGAAGTTTTTTTGGTAGATAAGATACTATAGCATTAATACCGAGTTTTACAAGTTGACCCAAAACCTTTTACAAAAATCACCCCAGGGCTGTTGATGAACATATCCTTACTAAGGATCCTATATATGTAAAATATACATGCCGCAAAAGCCATTATATTTGGGAAGGCACTAGATTTTTATCAAAAAGAAACTTCCCATACAACATTTTGGGTATACCCCAAGAAAAAACACATGCATCATAATTACAAAAAAAGAAACAGACACGGATCCCTTCCTTGAGACAATGGAGAAACAAAAAGCTGCAGACACACATAGCAGAGTACTAAAAAAACTCCCACAATCTCTGTATTGATAGTTAATCTTAATTATTCTTTGGTAATTGCTTTCTTCCGTATATGACATGCTTTTGTACCACATACTGTCTTGGTCAATCAGCCTTGGAGAAGTGAACTTGCTGGATAGATTTATGGTGGTGGCTATCTGGTGGTCCACATGGCTTTGGTTCGAAGTCTTATATTGTCATTTATTTCCTTCCTTGTGATTATCAACCAACCTCAAATTACTAAGATGACTAGGAGCCATGTTATATAACATGTGACTGTAACCATTAGTCTTTGTGGTATTTCCAAGCAGCATCCACAAATACTGACAACTCAGATAATTTTTATTGTGAGTCCAATTCAAAAAAGAGATGGGAATACTCCTAGCCTTTGAACTTAAAATGCCTTCCCTGTTGGTAAATTTGACTATCATTATTGGCATTATTTTTGAATAAGATCCTCTACTTCACTCGGGACACCATGTTCCCATTTAAAAATTTTGTCACCATCGACACCCAAATTGGCCAGCTTATCAGTAATTTTTTTAGCTTCCCAAAAGACATATTGGGCTTTTCTGTCCTGTCTTCCCTGGAAAAGGATCCTAGGCTCTTCAACAATTATTTTAATCCTCCAAGGAGGTGTTTTATAATTATTGAGGAGATTTATAACATGCATAGAGTCTCCTTCTATGATCAAATTGCCTTCTAAGTCTTGAGTCATTTGAAGGCCTCTCCACATAGCTCTAGCTTCAGCTTCGTTGTTCGTCCTTGTTCCCAAATATTCAAAAAATTCAAACATCATATTCCCATTATGATCTCACACAATGCCACTAGCGCCTACTTTGCTAGGATTGTCCTTAGATGCTCCATAAAAACTAAGCTTAAACCAACTTGTAGGAGGTGGAGACCACTTAACATTGGCTCTGGGGTTAACAAGGTTAAGCTTAAATATTGAGCTATCGTGGTCTCCTGAAGATAAGGTTTACAGATATCAAAAGGGATAAGGTTCACATTCTCATTGGCAAAGGATAGGATCTTGGCAATGATAGTTTGATGATCATGGATAGACTCATTAAAGACTCTATGTTTCCTTTCTAAACACACCTACCAAAGATAGTGATTGAGACAATTTTTTCACATGTATCTAAGTCTTTGGCTTGAAAAGGGGCAAGGCCACTGGATGAACAAATCAAGTATGATGGCTAGTTTAATCCGTGAAATATTGAAGGCCTGAAAAACCCCACTTAGGATAGCCAAGGAAAAAGGGCACTCAAGAAAAATGTGATAAATGGTCTCTCAATTAGCCCTACACAAATAACAATGATTAGTGATACAAATACCTTTACGCATCATATTATCAATGGTTAGAATTATTCCTTGGATAACTAGACATGAAAAAACTAAAAATTTTGGAATTAAATTTTTTATCCAAACTAAGTCCTTTTGGAGGACAAAATCCTCATCATCAAGCAGAAGCTTGTAAGATGATTTAATAGTGAACTGCCCGATTTTTGTAGGAGCCCAAGTCACTTGATATTCCTTGGATATCATGGAGATAAAATGTTTCCCAATAATGTTACAAAGATCATTTGATTCTACTTGAAATACTTGAATCCTTATTTGTTTCTACTTCATTCTACCTTTATCCTCAACCATATAATCGAAGACTTTTCTGCCAATGAGTTCTTCTCTGATATATCTGATTCAGGCTAAGTTAGGATATTGCGTCAGTGGTTCATCCTTAGCCCACCTGTCATTCCAACAATTTGTCCTCTCACTATTGCCTAAAACCCATCTTAAACCTTTTTTTATTATTTCCTTACAATTGAGAATTACTTTCCAAAAAGCAGAACCTCTGATTAGAACTAAGTCACTTAGAAATTCCATATTTTGAAGATACTTTTGTTTGATGATAGTTGTCCATTCATTTTCTTCACCAGAAATGAGGCACCACACTTGCTTAGCTAGTAAAGATAAATTTATATGAGCAATTCTCCTTAGACCTAAGCCCCCATTTTCCCTGGGTCTGCACACTTTGGTCCATCCTACAAGGTGTATCCTTTTTTTCTCCTCTGATCCAGTCCATAAAAATTCTTTTTGGAGTTTCTCAATTTTCTAGAAAACCTTCATAGGGGCTTTGAAAATGGAGAGGAAATAGACTGGAATGCTCTGAAGAAAGGCCTTAGTGAGGGTCAGCTTTCCTACTTGAGATAGAAGATGACATTTCCATCCAGCAAGTTTTTTTTGGATTCTTTCAATAACCCTGTCCCACATTGACTCTCTCGGAGAACCAATGAAAAGAGGGAGACCAAGATACGAAGTGGGGAGGTTTTCTATATCACACCCTAAAATTTTTGTAATCCTTCCTTACCTATGAAGGGGAGTATTCAAGAAATATAACTTGCTTTTACTGAAATTAACTTTTTGACCAACAACGTCCTCGTAGAGTTGCAGGATGTATTTAATTATTTTGGCCTCAACCACCGATGCCTTAGTCAATAGAAGGGTATCATCGACAAATTTTTGGTGAGAAAAAGCCCTAGTGAGATATGTTGCCTTGATTCCTGATATTAGCTTTAAACTGCAAGAATTTTTTATGGTTTTGCCTAAAGCTTCTGCCACAATGATGAATAACATGGGACTGATAGGGTCCCCCTGCAAAATTCCTCTATGACTTTAAAAGTAACCAGTAGTTTTTTCACTAACTATAATCGAGAACCATTCTTTAGAAATACATTCTTTGATCAAATTAACCCATTGGTGGTGAAAACCAAACTTAATGAGGACAACAATCAGAAAGTCCCAATTTAGCTTGTCAAATGCTTTGTTCATATCAAGCTTGAGGGCAAAAATAGACATGTTAGTCTTATGAGCAGAGTGTAGAGCTTCATGAACTGTGATAACTCCATCCAAGATTGACCTACCCTGGACAGAGCTTCCCTGGCACGGATCTATGATGCGGGGTAGAATATCTCTCATTCTATTTGCAATGGCTTTAGTTAGGATCTTGTAAGAAATATTGCATAGACTAATTGGCCTGAAGTCGACCATAGATTCAGGGGTTTGCTTCTTAGGAATTAGAGAAATAAAAGTATATTTGAGACATTTTGGGATATGATTTCTTGCTTGGAATTCTCTGACAACAAAAATTACATCCTCACTTACGATGTCCCAAAAAGCTTGATAGAAATGAGGGGGAATTCATCGGGTCCTAGGGCTTTTTTTGGCTCCATGATAAACAAGGCTTCCTTAATTTCCTCATCAGAAAAGGGAGCTAGAATATTAAGGTTTATATCATCTGCTAGGAATTGATTGCAAGAGAATATCTTTGGCCTCCTCATTGCACTGCGATTCTTGACCAAGGATAGAATTGAAATAAGTAACTGCCTCCTTTCTGATTTCTATTAAGTCTTGAGTAATAGAACCATCTGCTTTTTTAAAAAAATTATCTTGTTATTGCTTTTTTTTCTAAGTGTGGGGATGTGAAAAAACTTGGAATTTGAATCTCCATATTTCAACCAAATATCCCTTGATTTTTGCATCCAATAGATTTCCTCACAGGCCAAAATATTATGAAACTCTGCTAGTTTTGTCCGTTCCTCTTGCCTAGTAGTTTCATCAACATCACCATGTTGGATTCAATCAATTATCTTTAAAATTTCAACAACTTGTTTTTTATTTTCAAAGAGATTCCCAAAGACCTCTTTGTTCCAATTTCAAATATTTTCCTTAAAAAAATTTAATTTTCCAGCAAGTTTAAAAGTTGCACTACCTCTGATAGGCTGCTGCCACTAGTGACTTAAGTTATCTCTGAAACTAGAATGTTTGATCCACATAGATTGAAATTTGAAAGGTTTCTTAAAGGATAGAGAGTTAGGGATCTCCAAAAAAATGGGATTATGATCAGAGGCAATTTTAGGAAGGGCTTGCAGGGTAAAATCACTAAACAGAGTTGTAGCCTCCTTTGATAGAAAAAACCTGTCAAGCATTTCTTGAATGAGATGACACCCTATCCACCGATTGCTCC
Organism: Wollemia nobilis; assembly: GCA_028583015.1. NCBI lineage: Eukaryota > Viridiplantae > Streptophyta > Pinopsida > Araucariales > Araucariaceae > Wollemia > Wollemia nobilis. Next base: position 4,903,298 of record JAQPPZ010017192.1, read on the forward strand.
AGGTATAATTGATCCACTAATTTTTACATCCATCAACATGTTGGAGTTCACAAAGTCATTGAACTCATACATGCTCCTAATAGGTGGTCCATTTCCATCCATTTTTTCTGAAGGGTAAATAGGAGTGTTAAAATACCTAGCCAAAATCTAGGGGACATTATGGAATATTTCACTCAAATTGCCTAAGTACTCCCACAGTAGAGCTCTCCTTTGAATTGAAGTCAGGGAATAAATTTTTGAAAGTATCCATGACCTATTGCTATTTATTTCCTTAAATAAAGCACTAAGAACCCTGTCATATTTTTTAATAATGGTGCCTTTTACTATCCCGGGATCCCAAAAAGTCATAAGGCCTCCAGATGCTCCTCTAGATGATTTTTAAACCATCTCCCCTTGATTCCATATTTTTTTCTCTAAATCTCATCAATTTTTGTTTCTTGCAACATGATAATAGTTGGATTCACTTGATTTCTTATTGCACTGACTTCCCTATGTTTGGGCAGGCCATTGAGGCCACTCACGTTCCATGAGAGGAACTTCATTTAGATTGTTTGGGATTTCTTCCACTCCCCCTCCCTTGAGGAGGTTTTCCTAATTTGTTGTCTTTAGAACCTGGAATAACTTGTTAAAACAAGGTTCTCTGTTTTCCATTGGCAATGTCATTATGAGTTTTAATTTTTTGATTCTCAACATTTGATATTCTCCCTCTTATTTTTTCACTGCCAAAATCTATAGGATATTTCACAGTGCTCCTAGTTTATTTAGGACTAAACTGAGAGGAGGCAATTTATTGCAGAACCGAACTGCCATATTCCTCAGTCTGAAGAATTTCAAATATATCCACCCCTACATCCAAATATTCTCCTTTCTTCCTGTATTCCCCTAGTATGTGGGATGGCCCCTCAGTAGGATTCACTTGGATCCTAGTGATGATGTTAGGAAGATGAGATTTTTTATTTTCTAATGCCTTAAATTTCTTCCTAAGTTCTTCAGCATTAGGGTTTGGCTTTGGGATGCCCACTGGGCTTGAAGTATTTTTAGAATTGGGGTTTAAGTATCCTGATTTGGATGTGGATTCTAGAGATCATGCATTAGGGTTTGGCTTTGTGATGCCCACGGGGCTTACAGTAATTTCAGCATTGGGGTTTGAGAATCATAACTTGGATGGGGATTCGAGAGAGTTAGAAAGGTTAGCTTGAAGGTGTTGGGCTTCCATGTCTTCTAATAATCCTCCTACTTCCATATTGGATAGAATTGAAAATTTATTTTAAACTAGAGGATTGGAACTTACCTGAGTATTTTGGTTGCCAACAACCTATTATTTTCCTTTATCTTACTGGGGCCCTGCACCCTCTCTTTTCTTTTTTTGGAAGACATAGTTTACCTGATTGAAATAGCCTCTGCTAGGGAAACTCCTCAAATTTCCTTTGTCTAGCATTCCTTGCTTCTATTTTTCTTTATTCATTGCCAAGTTAGGGCACTGATTGCATAGATGTCCTTGATTTTTACATTCTATACAGAATGATGGTATGTTATTGTATTCTACCAACTATTTTCTATAGTATTCTCCATACTCTAGCTCCAAAAACCTTGGGAATTCATTATCCAAATTAGCATTTACGTAGATTCGTGCATGAGTCATCCTTGTGACCAAGGTCTCATGGTCAATGGAGATCAGGTCCCCTATAGTTCTAGCTATGCCTTGTAGCCAATATTCATTGAATAACTGGGTAGGTAGACTTGAGAGATAAACCCAAATAGGGGCAATGTTAATATTTTACTTTTTAGGGTTGAAATATTCACCCCATCATCTGAGAAAAATGCTCCTTTTACCTAGAAACCAATGACCTCATGTTAAAATGTGGTTAGCATCCTCTATATTGTTAAAATAGATAATGAAGAACCCTCGAGTTAGAGCTACCAACTCCAAGCTGCCTACCGATCGCCATTTACCCATCGCCCAAGCCTTGATAGTCTCCATGTTCGGCCTACCTCCCAAAAACTTGCCTACCAGGGAGAATTCTTCCATTAAAATAAAAGGGCTCATGGAACTTGTCGGGGCTGAAATTTTATTATTTACTAGAACTAGGGGTGAAAGAGAGAGAACCTCATTTCTTTTTCCTCTAAGAGTCTCAGAAAAATACAACCACTTCTTGGGCCCCAAATTGTCCTTCGTATCTTTTTTGTCGGGGTCTTTCTAAGGAGGGTCGGGACCCCGTGTGATGCCTGCCTCCAAATATGTTGTAGCCTGACCGCCTTCCTCTATATCCTCACTTTATCCATGCTCGAGGTTCCCACCCGCCCCTTTCAGTACCTGCTCTACCTCTGCCACCTTGACTAAGATTCCTGCCTAGAAAATTCAAACCCTCACTCCCGTCGCACCCACTAAACCTCAGCTCACTCATTCCTCTTGATGGATCCAAACTTAAAATGCATTTCAAGGTAAATGTTAATGGTATGAAGTTAGGGGTATGAGACCTTAATTGATTAAATAAGTTTTTTTTTTTTTTTTTTAATTCTAAAATTTAATTTAAAAAAATTTGGAACTTTAAAATTTTAACTTTAATTTTTTAATTTTAATTTTAACTTTATTTTTTTTCTTTTTTTTAGGAACTTTAAAATTTTAACTTTAATTTTTTAATTTTAATTTTAACTTTATTTTTCTTTTTTTTAGGAACTTTAAAATTTTAATTTTAATTTTAATTTTTTAACCTTGAAAAAAAAACAAAAAAATCAAATTTTAGAAAATCATTTTTTTTTTCAAAAACTTTATAAAATCTAAAAAAATCAATGTTTCTTCATACCCCTAACTTCATACCTCTCACTTCATATACCTCACTAATTGAATACTTAAAAAAACTAATTCTTTAATCAATTAATATCTCATACCCCTAACTTCATACCCCTCACTTCATACCCTTAATTAATTGAATACTTACAAAAACCACTTTTTTAATCAATTAAGGTCTCATACCCATCACTTCACATCTCTTTATTCATACCCCTCACTTCATACTCCTTTCTACATACCCCATACTTTATACCTTTAAATTTATACCCCTAACTTCATACCCCTTTCTTCATACCCCCTAACTTCATACCCCTAAATTCATACCCTTTATTCATACCCATAAATTCATAACCCTAACTTCATACCCCTTTATTCATACCACTTTATTCATACCTCTTTCTTCATACCCCTCACTAAATACCCATCACTTCATACCACTTTCTTCATACCCCTCACTTCATACCTATTTCTTCATACCCCTCACTTCATACCCCTTTTTTCATACCCCTAACTAATTTAATACTTACAAAAACCACTTCTTTAATAAATTAAGATCTCATACCTCTCACTTCATACCTATTTTATCATAACCCTTTCTTCATACCCGTCACTAAATACTCCTCACTTCATGCCCCTAAGTAATTAAATACTTATAAAAATCATTTTTTTAATCAATTAACATCTCATATATATTTCTTCATACCCATCACTAGTTGAATAATTACAAAAAAAAATTATTTAATCTAATGTCTCATACCCTAAATTTATACCCCTCACTTAATACCCCTAACTTTAGGATTTAGGGTTTAGTTAAAAAAGTGGTTTTTGTAAGTTTTCAATTAGTTAGGGGTATGAGATATTAATTTATTAAAGAAGTGGTTTTTGTAAGTATTTAATTAGTTAGGGGTATGAAGTGATGGGTATGAAGAAAGGATTATGAAGAAATGATATGACTTAACTCTGCTAGATCTGCTCCAAACCTCAACTCAAGGTTTGAACAAATCACTCAACTATGCTCTCAAGTCTTCTCAAAGACTTATCTCAAATCTACCTTGTAAGCTTTCACAAAAGCTCATACTAATTTGTTCACAAGTCCTCTCTAGAACTTGCTCAAATCTACTCTACAAGTCCTCTCTAGAACTTGTTCAAATCTGCTCAATAAGTCCTCTCTAGGACTTAACCAAATTTGTATTGTAAGCTTCCATAAAAGCTCACACAAAATCAGTCCACAAGTCTTCTCAAAGACTTACCTCAAATCTACTTAACAAGTCCACACAGAACTTGTACAATCTCATATAAGCATAAAGAGAATTTTAGAGACTTAATATGTTCTACTCTTAAAACTCAATTTATTTCTCAACTCAAATAAATCTTATAGAATCATAAAGAGAATTGTTAGAGACTCAATATGTTCTATTCTCAAAACTCAATTTCTTTCTCAAATCAAATCAATCTCATAGAAGCATAAAGAGAATTGTTAGAGACTCAATATGTTCGATGCTCAAAGCTCAATCCCTTTCTCAACTCAAATTAGAATATACAATATTCTATTTCATGGAACTTGAATAATAACTTCATACATTCACTTTACTAGGTTCAATCAACTCAACTCAACCAATTACTCAAGAAACAACCCTTGCACACAAACCCTAGTCCAAGTATGTAAACACCAACTCAAAATGTTTCCAACAATGCTCAACAATAAATCTCACATAAAAATGATACTCATGTTCTTTCCAAAACCCTAGCTCAAATTCTTTGCACAATCCAATGGTTTCAACAACAATGCTTATAAAACAAGGTTTTAATCATAACTCTTAATTCCAAAAAACCTTGAAGCATTAACTCAAATACTTTTGAAAAGGAAAACCCTAATAAAATCCTTTTCACTCCAAAATTTATTTTCTAGTAAGACATTCAATCAACTCAACGAAACAAGAATTTTCCCATAAATTTTTCTTGACAAGGAGTTGATCTCACAAATATGTCACACTCACAATTACTTCTTTGCCAATCTCAATAAGGGTTAGAAGATAATTTTCTCAAAAAAACATAACACAAAATAATATCAAAATTACACCTTATCACTCCAACTTAATTAATAATCAACACCCTCACAATAATCATAAAAACACTTTATTCAAATTAACACAATACCCACAAAGTCTTAATCCTCCAAAATACCAATATAGCAATTTAAGAATTTATTAAAAACTAAAACCAGAAATATTCTTATAACTTCAAGTAATAATTCTCAATTACCGCCACTTATTTACTAAAAAAATCCTTCTAAAAAATTTTCATAAAATAATCCTTATACCTCCCAACTTAGCAAATAATAAACTTTAATGCAAAAATATTTACCTCATATTCAAAGGGAATTGAACCCTCAACCTTGCCCACAACGTGCGCCTTAGCCATGTCCTCAACCGTCGTACGAGCTACGTGTTTGTTTGAAATGAATGAAACAACACATGCTTCAAGACTTGCTCCCCTTTGTGCTTTGCCAAAAATAACATGCACCTTGGGTTCTTTAACCAACATGACTTAAAATGTAGCCATCGCATTTCAAATGCAGGCCCTCACACTTGCAAACATCTTTGCGCTTCCCAACACACCACTAGGCCACACTGTTTTATGTGCTTTCGAATTTTAATGCTTCTTATCTTAAACTTTGTGCTGTCCATGAATTTCATAAATCTCATGAGCTCTTAATCTCTTTTGCATACCAATTAATCATCGAGCAAGGATAATGTTTTTGTCTTTGGGTAATGTATTTATATTGCCTCCTTTGTACCTTGGGAGACGTCGGTGCTTCCACAAATTCCTTCCATGACGTCGACGAAGATTCTAAAGGCGCTTTGTATACCTTTTATTCCAAACCCAACCTTAGGGTTTATAAAATATATTTAAAATTTATAAAACCCACTTTTGTTTATAAAATATTATAATGAGAATTATAAATATTTTATTTGGGTTTTCACCATATCACTTTAATATTATAATAACCATTATTATAATATTATATATTTTTGATGCCTTGGATAAATTGCTTCCTTTTCACTGTATACCATAGTGCACATAATATTTATTTATAAAATTTAAATTCTTATTGAATTTAAATAATTTATAAAATAAATATTATATCTCCTTTTTAACTCTTAACTTTTGCACTGATTCTCTTGATATTTGGCCTTCTTGAATATAAAATGACAACTTTATTTCTTGCTAAATTAATGATGACTTCATCTGGTGACATATGACTTCATCTGGTGACATCAATGACAAATTTAACTTAGGGACTCAAAATGTCCAACACCTCCTAGAATCACAAAGTAATCAAAGTTACAAAAATCCCCAAAGGCATCTATAAGCTCTTTGGTCACCATAAAATGCCCCTAGGCGGTCTATGACCATCTAGGTCAAAATAAAATATTCCTAGATTATCTACAATCATCTAGGTCAATCCAAAAAGCCCCAAATGTGTCTATAAGACCTTTTGTCACCATTAAATGCTCCTAGGTAGTCTATGATACTTCCTTAGTATCTATGACTGTCTAGGTCACCTAAAAAATCCCTAGGCGGTCTATGACCATCTAGGTCAAAATAAAATGCTCCTATACAATCTACGATCATCTAGATCAATCCAAAAAGCTCCAAAGACATCTATAATCCCTTTGGTCACCATAAAATGCTCCTAGTCAGTCTATGACCATCTAGGTCATCCCAAAACGTCCCTAGGTAGTCTATGACCGTCTAGGTCAAAATAAAATATTCCTAGACAATCTACGATCATATAGGTCAATCAAAAAAGCTCCAAAGGCATATATAAGCCCTTTGGTCACCATAAAATACCCCTAGGTAGTCTATGATACTTACTTAGTGTCTATGACCGTTTAGGTTACATAAAACACCCCTAGGTGATATATGACCATCTAGGTCAAAATAAAATGCTCCTAGATAATATAAAATCATCTAGGTCAATACATAAAGCTCCAAAGGTATCTATAAGATCTTTTGTCACCATCAAATGCTCCTAGGTAGTATATGATAGTTCCTTAGTATCTATGACCATCTAGGTCACCTAAAATGTCCCTAGGCGGTCTATGACCGTCTAGGTCAAAAGAAAACATTCCTAGACAATCTATGATCATCTAGGTCAATCCAAAAATACCCAAAGGTATCTCTGAGCCCTTTGGTCACCATGAAATACCCTTAGGTAGTCTATGATACTTCCTTAGTGTCTATGACTGTCTAGGTCACCTAAAACACCCCTAGGTGGTCTATGACTATCTAAGTCAAAATAAAACATTCCTATACAATCTATGATCCTCTAGGTTAATCTAAAAAGTCCCAAAGGCATATATAAGCTTTTTTGTCCCCATAAAACACCCCTAGATGGTCTATGACTGTTTATGTCAAAAGAAAACATTCCTAGATAATCTACGATCGTTTAGGTCAATCCAAAAAGTCCTAAAAGAGTCTATAAGACCTTTGGTCATCCCAAAATCCCCAATGGCATTAATTAATCCCATTGGTCAACCTATATATACATATATATCAAAAATATAAAAATATTGTCAAAATCATCAAAATACAAAAAGAGTGCTTCATTGCACTTCATATAAATTGCATTAGGCATACTCATCATTGCATATATGCATTATTCGAAATTGATCATACATGTCTAGAACCATGTCTATACACTAGTCATCTATTAAAATCATTATTATTATAGGTCAATATTATCACCTGTTTATATTAAATACACCATTTACGTTTACATTTTACATTATATGCCTGTTTCCTATCACTTAACCATTGTTAGTAACACATAGTTAAAGTTTTTGGTCACTCAGCCATATCTAGTTGTCTTTTCAAATTTTGTAGAAAGCTATCATGATTTTTAGAAGGTAGAATCCTACTTAGATAATTCTTGGTATAAATCAAAATCCCAACACATTTTCACATTAATAAATCCAAGTCTAGCACAAGGAAATATGAAAACTATAAAGTGGTCTAGGTTGCTTTAAGTGAAAAAGGTTATCTCACTCATCCCCCTGTGTGAATGGTTCAAAGATGCTAAGAATTGACAAAATGATAAGTTCCTCCTTACCCAAAATCCCTTGCCCTAAACTGGGGCAAATAACCCAAAGATAAAAATCAAACAGTGATTATTACCATTTCAAAAATATGCAAAAATAAATAGTGATTATTATCACTTCAAAAAAAGCAAAAAGAAACAGTGGTTATCACCACTATTAAAATCCCTTGCTCAACAAACAAAAATGAGAAAATCCCTTGAATAATTCAAAATTAAAATAAAATAAGGGAGTATTGAACTTGAATCCCTGGAATTCTTAGCATTAGAGAACCATAAGGTGATTCTCATTACAGGTTTGGTGGATAGCCTAATTTTTAATGGTGGTAGCCTCCCGCATGATGATATGTTTGTTACATAAGCAACTTGCTTAGGTACAGACCAATGTTTGAATGTGGATGATCTAGCTTGTTTTAGCCTAGATTACCTAGTGGTCTAATCCAACTAAGTATAAAACTCAGGATAATGAGAATCACATAATGATTTCTAGTGCAAATGGGCTAAGTAAATCTTTTTTGCACTAGGGCAATATTATGCGTTATCATGGTAATTAACTCACGTGCACACACAGGAATGTTGATTATCTTGGTTATCTTAGTAAATGCATACTTTGTCAAAGGATCTTGCATAGTTATTATACGACTTTTGATTAGGTAACTAGAGTGTTTGAGTCTCCTTAAAACTATCAAATATATCATATCACATTGCATTATCCATTTCATTTTATATCATGTTGTCACATGTTTGTCAAAATTACAAAATCCATTACATAGTGTTATAATAACATGAAAAATAATAACAATACATTTTGTACAGTCTATGGTGCTAGCATACAATGCATCAAATAGTCATCATAAATCCATCATACAAAATTAAAATCACATCATCCATTGCATTTTGCATATACACATCCACATATCATCAAATCACATCATAGAATAAATACATGCATCCATGTTAGACATCCATCATAACATCATAGAGCAAATATAAGCATTGCATACATATCATAAAGCAACAAAAGATGAAATAATGATCAAATTCGAGTCATACATATATATATATCCATATGTAAAATTTGAAATCTATATCATAGTCCATAAGCTTTTTGTAGGCTACAATAAATATGAGTCCTCAGACTTCACACTCCAAAAAAGCCAAAAAGTCCAAAAAGAACCATCAGAGTCTGCTAGCCATGGTCAAGCAGGACCAACACCATGACTCTCTCCTCTACCCTTAGTAGGATTTCATCATGAACTACTAGACCTACTACCTCCAGACCTGCTATACCTAGACCTTCTACCTCCATATATGTCCATCCTCAATGTAGAACTTAGAGCCCTCATATGCGTATATGACTATCCCATATCGCTCCTTTGGCTACGTTGTGAGCCAATGGCTAATGCTCAATCTAGTATGTGCCCCTTAATGTGCACTATCTCATCCTCCATAATATCCATATAGGTCCAATCCTCTTACCACTGAGTCTGATAGGTCACCACCAAGCCTTGGAGATGTGCCATCTCCTTCTACATCATAGCTATCTCCTCACTACTAGAATCCCCATGACTAGGTCCCTACATACCAACCTGTGTTTTACGAGTAGCTATAAATGCTACCTATATCTCCATATCCATATTTGCACTCTACACTTGTGCCTGTAGTAGAGCTCTCTCCTCTAAGAAATCTCATTGCACCCTACTGATATCACCCTGCAACTCTGTAATAATAGTATCTCATGCTGCTAATTGTGCCTACATACCCTAATATCCAAGGTCCTCTCCATAAAAATCTAGTGGATCCTATACATGAATCAACTCCACCCTATATGTTGTCACACACTGATGCACAAACTGCTCGCATGTATCTACCTTTTCATAATATGGAGACTCATCCTAACCCTCCTTATCCAGAGCACACCTAGCTACATCTGAAACTCTAGTAGCTACATCCCCTCCTAGTGGTCCCTCCCCTCACCATTACCGTATCACCCACCAAGAATCGTACTACTCTATAGTACCTATGTCATCTAGCTTAGAAACTACCAGCATAGGATCTGAATCCTCCCCTAGGGCCTCCATAATAGGCCATGCTAGAGTCCTCTCATCCCTATGATGATGATAGATCATCAAATCCATAGTAAATCCTTGGCATAGCCCAAAATATCATAGCACGTGATCATAAGGGAAGTACTCTCGTTCGATCCCATGTTTCCCTATAAACCACCTACCTCGTTGAACTCGGCGTAGCTATATCAACCTCCCTCCATGTGGGATAATCCATGTAGGGTATCCATGTAATGTCTACCACTCTGAGCCATGTAAAAGCCTCTACATAATGTTCAATCTCTCTAGTATATCGATGACTATGGCCTAACTCATGTAACCTCTGTAATAGTATCCTGTAACCAATCTCCCTATTTGGTAGCTCTGCTCGAGTGGTCCATGGTAATTTTTATGGTTGCTCCACAACAATATGCTACCAATCCCAAACCTATATCAAGAATCTATAGCCCAATCCCTTCCACTTATAAAATTGGATCTCATATAACTCCTCATATAACTATGCTATAAAAGTAGGACCCCAAGCCATCACTATCGGCTCATCCTCTATACACTCCAGAAGATTGAACACCAGCTCTATAAGGTTCCATAGGAACATAGCACCTGAAGAGTTGGGCAATAGCATGTTGCTTATCAAGGTCATCAATAAAGCATGCTTAACCCTAAGTACACTAGCCTAAAACCATGAGACCACTAATATCCCTCTATTGATAAGATCAATCATTGCATCCTCACAGCATGCCCCAAAGTACCTCCGCATGACGGTCTCTCATCGCTCTGTAGGAGTAGATACTATGGGATGTCCCTCTATAGGAATATATAGTATCTGATATACATCCTATAATTTAACTATCATCTCCCCTGTAACTAGATGGAAAATATTAGTACGAGGATCCCACAAATCTATCAATTTAGTCAGATAGGCATGGTTGCTCACTACGGGATTGAACTGTGTAACATGCTTTAGACCAATGGCATCAAGCCATCACCAGTATATAGTAGTCAATAGGTCTATAGTAACTTGAAAGAGAGTCAAAAATCTATACCGACTCTTAACTATCTGATAATGCAAATAACTTGTCAAAAATACCATAAAAATGTAGAAAAATACTCTAAAAATACCAAAAAAAGGCCTAAAAAAGGGTCCCTTTTGGCCCAAATTTTGCCCTCAAATGGGCAACCTCTTCTACCCAATGGTGGCAAGGGTTTTGACAAGTGGCGGCACTTGCCTCGCATGCCATTACTTGCCCCTTTGCCATAGATGCCCTATTTGGGCTATAAAAATAGGGGTATTCACCCATTTTAAAGAGGAGTTGAAGCATTTTTAACAACAAAGTGCTACCCAATTCCACTCTCACATTTGCCATTACAATTTACCCCTATTTTACCTTGAAATCTTCTTCATTCAAAGGTGCTTTTAGGGGTATCCCAAATCCACTAAAACCATTCCAAAACCGGTCATATTGGAGAGAAATTTGATCCCATTTGAAGACATGACATCTAGGAGTGTTTAGAACCAGATCCCACTAGAATTGGTGATGAATTCCAAGCAAATATGTAGCCGTACCACGTAGGGATGGTTAGCAGTAGCTAGTTGCACCTATTAGGGACAGTTAGAAAATAGTAGGTAATTTTGATCTAATTCCACCATAGGTCATTTTGGAATGTTTAGGTTAGCCTATGGTCCAATTTTGGTGCAATTTGGAGTAGTTTTGATAGGGTAATTAGAAGTTTTATGATTGCAGGTCTATTTGGCTCACCCAGGGATGACCACTGTTTCTTCTAATAATTTTCCTTTTATTCATGTTTAGATCTTTTAAAATCATGTTATTAACTCAATACTATAGTTAGAAATCATTTTGAAGCATTGTGGTTTATTAGAAATAGGTTTTGTGATTTCTATATGCATGCTTTCTATCTTACTATATTTGAATTTACAAACATATATGCTATTAACCCAATTTCAATCCTTTGTGTGTAGGTGCAGGTATGATATACAGGAGGGAGGAGCTAAGAAGGCATCAAATAATAAGCCCAAGGATAGCTCTCAAGTGTGGGAATGTGATATGAACAAATAGAACATCGCTTTAAGGCCTTGCAAAGGATTAGATTCATTTGCACATTGTAATGTTGAAATGTATCAAATTATAAAGCCCTCAAGGGGATGTATTGTAATCCTATTTTGAATCCATGAGTGAATGAATACAAGGAGAAATCCACCTCTTTTATTGCATATTACTCTTCATTTCATAGATTACTTATTGTGCACTTTCCCTTTGAATGCTTGCTTTAATTTGCTTTACATTGCAATAAAGTGCCCTTAAGGCGATGTAAATTTTACTTCTTCAGTTTATTCATACCCCTCACTTCACACCCCTAACTTCATATCCCTTTCTTCATAACCCTAAATTCATACCCTTTCTTCATACCCCTTTATTCATACCCTTAACTTCATACCCCTCACTTCATATCCCTCACTAATTGAATAACTATAAACATTAATTGATTAAACTAGCATTTTTGTAAGTATTAAATTCATTAGGGATTTGAAGTGAGGGGTATGAATTTAGGGTTGTGAGACATCAATTGATTAAAAAAGTGTTTTTTTAAGCATTCAATTAGTTAGGGTATGAATAAAGGGGTATCAAGTGAGGGTTATGAAGTTAGAGGTATGAAGTGAGGGGTATGAGACCGTGAGGGGTATGAAGAAAGGGGTATGAAGTGAATTAAGTTAGGGGTATGAATAAAGAGGTATCAAGTGAGGGGTATGAAGAAAGGGGTATGAAGTGAGGGGTATAAGAAAAGGGATATGAAACATTAATTGATTAAAGAAGTGGTTTTTTTAAGTATTAAATTACTTATGGGTATGAAGTGAGGGGTATTTAATTAGGGGTATGAATAAAGGGGTATTAATTTAGGGGTATGAAGAAATGGGTATGAGGTTAGGGGTATGAAGTTAGTGGGTATGAAGAAAGGGATATGAAGTGAATGAAGTTAGGGGTATAAAGTGAGGGGTATGAGATGTTAATTGATTAAAAAAGTTGTTTTTGTAAGTATTCAATTATTTAGGGGTATGAAGAAAGGGGTATGAAGTGAGGGGTATGAAGAAAGGGGTATGAAGTGAGGGGTATGAATAAAGGGATATGAGACATTAATTTATTAAATAAGTGGTTTTTGTAAGTATTCAATTACTTAGGGGTATTTAGTGAGGGGTATGAAGAAAGGGGTATGAATTTAGGGGTATAAAATTAGGGGTATGAAGAAAGGGGTATGAAGTTAGGGGTATGAAGCTAGTGGTATGAGTCTAGGGGGTATGAATAAAGGGGTATGAAGTGGGGGTTATGAAGTTAGGGGATATGAAGTTAGGGGTATGAAGAAAGGGGTATGAAGAGAGGGGTATGAAGAGAGGGGTATGAAAAAATGGGTGTGAAGATAGGGGTATGAAGTTAAGGGTATGAGACCTTAATTGATTAAAATTAGGGGTATGAAGAAAGGGGTATTAAGTGAGGGATATCAAAAAATAGATATGAATTGAGGGGTATGAAGTTAGGGGTATTAAGTGAGGTGTATGAAGTGAGGGGTATGAAAAAAGGGGTATGAATTTAGGGGTATGAGACCTTAATTTATTAAATAAGTGGTTTTTTTAAGTATTCAATTAGTTAGAGGTATGAATAAAGGGGTATGAAGTGATGGGTATGAAGAAAGGGATATGAGACATTAATTGATTAAAAAAGTGGTTTTTGTAAGTATTCAATTACTTAGGGGTATTAAGTGTGGGGTATGAAGAGAGGGGTATTTCTTCATAACCCTATATTCATACCTCTCATTTCATATCCCTCACTTCATACCCATGATTTTAGACCTCTCACTCCATACCCCTCAATTCATACCTTTTTCTTAATACCCCTCACTTCATACCCTTTCTTCATACCCCTCACTTTATACCCCTTTCTTCATACCTCTAACTAATTGAATACTTACAAAAAATAATTATTTAATAAATTAATGTCTTATACCCATCACTTCATCCCCTTTATTCATACCCCTAACTTCATACCCATTTCTTCATACCCCTCATCTAACTCTCATACCCCTAACTAATTAAATACTTACAAAAACAACTTCTTTAACAAAACCCTAAACCTTGAAGTTAGGGGAATGAGACATTAATCAATTAAAGAAGTGGTTTTTGTAAGTATTCAATTAGTTAGGGGTATGAATTTAGGGGTATGAGACATTAATTGATTAAAAAAGTAGTTTTTGTAAGTATTTAATTAGTTATGGGTATGAAGTTAGGGGTATGAAGAAAAGGATATGAAGTAAATGGAGTTAGGGTATGAGTGAGGGGTATGAGACCTTAATTTATAAAATACATGGTTTTTGTAAGTACTCAATTAGTTAGTGGTATGAATAAAGGAGTATGAAGTTAAGGGTATGAAGAAATGGATAAGAGACATTAATTGATTAAATAAGTGAATTTTGTAAAGTATTCAATTACTTAGGGGTATGAAGTGAGGGGTATTTAGTGAGGGATATGAAGAAATTGGTATGAATTTAGGGGTATGAAGTTAGGGGGTACGAAGAAGGGTCTATGAAGTTAGGGGTATGAAGTTAAGGGTATGAATTTAAGTGTATGAAGAAAGACGCATGAAGAAAGGGGTATGAAGTGAGGTGTATGAAGAAAGAGATGTGAAGTGAGGGGTATGAAGTGAGGGGTATGAAGAAAGGGATGTGAAGTGAGGGGTATGAAGTTAGGGTTATGAGACCTTAATTGATTAAATTTAGGGGTATGAAGTGAGGGGTATGAAGAAAGGGGTATGAATTGATGGGTATGAAGTGATGGGTATGAAATGAGGGGTATGAAGTTAGGGTTATGAAAACTTAATTGATTAAAGAAGTGGGTTTTTTTTTTTTTAATTGTAAAATTTAATTTAAAAAATAGGAACTTTAAAATTTAAAATTTATTTATTTTTCAAAAACTTTATAAAATCCAAAAAGTCAATGTTTTTTCATACCCCTCACTTCATACCCCTCACTTCATACCCCTCACTAATTGAATACTTACAAAAACCAATTATTTAATCAATTAATGTCTCATACCCCTAACTTCATACCCCTAACTAATTGAATACTTACAAAAACTACTTTTTTAATCAATTAATGTCTCATACCCCTAAATTCAATGCAGGGTTTAGGGTTTTTGTTAAAGAAGTGGTTTTTATAAGTATTTAATTAGTTAGGGGTATGAAGTTAGGGGTATGAAGTGAGGGGTATGAAGTAAGGGTATGAAGTTAGGGGTATGAATAAAGGGGTATGAAGTGAATGAATTTAGGGGTATGAAGTGAGGGGTATGAGACCTTAATTGATTAAATAAGTGGTTTTTATAAGTATTCAATTAGTTAGGGGTATAAAGTGAGGGGTATTTAGTGAGGTGTATGAAGAAAGGGGTATGAATAAAGGGATATGAAGTTAGGGGTATGAATTTAGGAGTATGAAAAAATAGGTATAAATTTAGGGATATGAAGTTAAGGGGTATGAAGAAATGGGTATAAAGTGAATGAAGTTAGGGGTATGAAGTTAGGGTTATGATACCTTAATTGATTAAATAAGTGGTTTTTTAAGTATTCAATTAGTTAGGGATATGAAGTGAGGGGTATGAATAAAAGGATATGAGACATTAATTGATTAAAGAAGTAGTTTTTGTAAGTATTTGATTACTTAAGGGTATGAAGTTAAGGGTATTTAATGAGGGGTATGAATAAAGGGGTATAAAGTTAGGAGTATTAATTTAGGAGAATGATAAAAGGGGTATGAATTTAGGGGGTATGAAGAAAGGGGTATGAAGTTATGGGTATGAAGAAAGGTGTGAAGTGAGGGGTATAAAGAAAGGGATATGAAGTGAGGGGTATGAAGTTAGGGGTATGAGATCTTAATTGATTAAATTTAGGGGTATGAAGAGATGGGTATGAATAAAGGGGTATGAAGAGAGGGGTATGAAGAAAGGGGTAGGAACTTTAAAATCAATTTTAAGTTTAATTTTTTAACCTTAAGAACTTTAAAATTTTAATTTTAATTTTTTAACCTTAGAAAAAAATTAAAAAAAAATCAAAACGTTAGAAAATCAATTTTTTTCAAAAACTTTAGAAAATCAAAAAAATCAATGTTTCTTCATACCCCTCACTTCACACCCCTAAATTCATACCCCTTTATTCATACCCCTAACTTCATACCCCTCACTAATTGAATACTTACAAAAATCAATTCTTTAATCAATTAATGTCTCATAACCCTAACTTCATACCCCTCACTTCATACCCTTAACTAATTGAATACTTACAAAAACCACTTCTTTAATCAATTAATGTCTCATATCCCTAAATTTAGGGTTTAGGGTTTAGTTAAAGAAGTGGTTTTTGTAAGTATTCAATTAGTTAGGGGTATGAAGTTAGGGGTATGAGACATTAATTGATTAAATAAGTGGTTTTTGTAAGTATTTAATTAGTTAGGGGTATGAAGTGATGGGTATGAAGAAATGGGTATGAAGTGAGGGGTATTAAGAAAGGGATATGATACATTAATTGATTAAATAATTTGTTTTTGTAAGTATTCAATTACTAACGGATATGAAGTGAGGGGTATTTAGTGAGGGGTATAAAAAAAGGGTATAAAGTTAGGGGTATGATACCTTAATTGATTAAAGTTATGGGTATGAATAAATGGGTATGAACTGAAGGGTATGAAGAAAGAGGTATGAAGAAAGGGGTATGAATTGAGGGGTATGAAGTTATGATGGGGGACTAGAAAATGCACTCGTACCAATTCCAAATTTTCATTCAACAATTTGGAAAATACATACAGAAACATCCCGCAGGCTTTACAACAACCAACGCTCGGCTTGGTTTTCTACTACCCTATGCATGCAATCTCTAATCCCCATTTCTCTTACAATCTCTAAGTTTTTATCGAGGTCTCGACCCTCTAGGCCATTAATGACCCACCTGGCAGAATTCATTACAAAAACCTGCAAAATTGGCTTCCACGGTCGAGTCTTCAATTTTCCTTCCATAATTGGGCAACTGCCCCGATCCGCCATGAAAGCATACATTAAAGAGACCCTTGACCTGCAACTGCCATTATGTCAGACTGTTATTCTGATCTGCTATCTCATCCGTATTGCCCATGACCTACAATTGTCGCTTTGTCAGAATGTTCATCTATGACTGTTGCCTCTTTTTTCGTGCGCATGGCCGTCCGCGTGTTGATTTCTTATTTATTTTCTTTCGATCGTGATATCATGACCTGTCGCAATATCGCGACGAAATTACCTTGCATCCTCGCTTCTATTTTTGTGTTGCGATATTGCGATGTCGCGATATCGCGACCTCCCCGCCCTCGAGCCTATGCTTTGTTTTTATGTCATGATTTCGCGACGTCGCGATATCGCGACATCATGATATCGCAACCTCCCCATCTTCTTGCCTTGCCTTCACCTTTATGTCATGATTTCACGACATCGCGATATCATGATGTCATGATATCATGACCTCCCCTCCTTCTTGCCTTGCCGTCACTTTTATGTCACGATTTCACGACGTCGGGATATCGCGACCCCTCTGCCTTCTCGCCTTGCCTTCACTTTTATGTCACGATTTCACGACGTCACGATATCGTGACCCCTTCGCCTTCTCGCCTTGCCTTCACTTTTATGTCATGATTTCATGACGTCGCGATATCGTGACCCCGCCTTCTTGCCTTGCCTTCACTTTTATGTCATGATTTCATGACGTCACGATATCACGACCTCCCCACCTTCTTGCCTTGTTAAAACGACCAAATTCTGCCTGGATAAAACAAAAAACTTAGAAAAATTTTGTCTGATACAAGATTGCTCTATTGACAGAGCAATCTTGTATCAGACAAAATTTTTCTAAGTGTTTTGTTTTATCCAGGCAGAAGTTGGTCATTTTAACAAGGCAAGAAGGTGGGGAGGTCGCGATATCACGATGTCATGAAATCGTGACATAAAAGTGAAGGCAAGGCAAGAAGGGGGAGGTCACGATATCGTGACGTCACGAAATCATGACATAAAAGTGAAGGCAAGGCAAGAAGGTGGAGGGGTCATGATATCGCGACATCACGATATCACAACATAAAAGTGAAGGCAAGGCGAGAAGGCGGAGGGGTCACGATATCACGATGTCGCGATATCACGACATCGCAAAATCATGACATAAAAGTGATGGTAAGGTAAGAAGGCAGGGAGGTCACGATATCGCGACGTCATGATATGGCGACATCATGAAATCATGACATAAAGGTGAAGGCAAGGCAAGAAGGTAGGGAGGTCGCGATATCGCGACGTCATGAAATCATGACATAAAAACAAAGCATAGTCTCGAGGGTGGGGAGGTCGCGATATCATGACATCGCGATATTGCAACACAAAAATAGAAGCGAGGATGCAAGGGAATTTCGTCGTGATATCATGACATGTTGTGATATCGCGACATGAAGAAAACAAATAAGAAATCAACACGCGGACGACCACTCGCATGGAAAAAGAGGTAATAGTCACAGATGAACATTCTGACAAAGTGGCAGTTGCAGGTAATGGGCAATATGGATGAGATAGTAGTTCAGAAGAACAGTCTGACAAAATGGCGGTTGCAGGTCAAGGGTCTCTTTAATGCATGCTTTCATGGCGGATCGGGGTAGTTGCCCAATTATGGAAGGAAAATTGAAGACTCGACCGTGGAAGCCGATTTTGCAAGTTTTTGTAATGAATTCTACCAGGTGGGTCATTAATGGCCTAGAGGGTCGAGACCTCGATAAAAACTCAAATATTGTAAGAGAAATGGGGATTGGAGATTGCACGTAGAGGGTAGTAGAAAACCAATCCGAGAGCTGGTTGTTGTAAAGCCTATGGGCTATTTTTGTATGTATTTTCTAGATTGTTGAATGAAAATTTGGAATTGGTATGAGTGCATTTTCTGGTCCCCCATCAAGTGGTATCAGAGCCAGGTTGTTCCTGAGTGTGTAACAGATCATCGGATGTGAGGCAGTTACACCAGGATCTATGGAAGGGCTTGTGAGAGAGTGAGCAGAATGCCTCCAAGAAGAAACCCTGTTGGTGGGAGAGGCGTGGTGGCAGCGAAAGATGTTCGAGTTTTGCAGAGGCAAGTTCAAGCCCTACAAGAAGAGCTACATAGAGGGCACGAGCCCAGAAGGGAAGAAGGAAGTGAAGACAAAGTTGATGAAGAAGAAGACCAGTTTGAGGAAGAAGAAGAGGTTGTGGATCCTGCACAGGCCAGGTTATGCAAAGCCATCTCCCAGATTGGAAAGAAACCAAAAATGGAGGTTTCTACATATTCTAGAAACCTAAATCCAGAAGAGGTGATTGACTGGATAAATGATCTAGAAGAATATTTTGAATATGAGGAGGTTGAAGACCCTAATCGGGTCAGATTTGCTAAGACCAAGCTGAAGGGTCATGCCAGCATCTGGTGGAAGGGAATACAGTTGGAAAGGAATAGAAGAGGGAAGGAAAGAATAACAAGATGGGATAGAATGGCAGAAAATCTAAAAAGATAGTTTATTCCTGTAGATTACGAGTTGGATCTGCTAAGGAAAATGCAGAGTTTGATATAGACAAGCAAAACTGTCCAAGAATACACCGAGGAGTTTTACAAGATCTCTATTAGAACTAGCCATTTAGAGGCAAACAAGGAGAAGGTGGCCCGTTATATCAATGGGTTGAGACTCAGTATCCAAGAGGAGCTAAGCCTAGTTCGGGTAAGCACCATTGAGGATGCTTACCAGTTTGCCCTAAAGGTGGAAGAAAAGTTGAATAGACGGTTTGAAGGCAAGCAAAGAGGAAGAGGTCATGGTGGAAGAACCGACGAAAGACAAAATGAAGATTCTCAGAAGAATGGAGAAAGTAGCAGTGATCAGGAACAAAGGGGAGAAAATGCCTACCACCCCCATAATCAGAACAATGATTACCGAAGGGGAAGGGGCAGAGATGGACGTGGCCAGGGAAGAAGCAGATTCTGTGGAACTTGTTTCCAGTGTGGAGAAGAGGGACATCACCAATACGAGTGTCCACAACAACAAGAATAGATTAATAGGAGGCCGGAAGGTAATGCCAGAGCCACGATCGCTGATGAAGATGTTAGATCTGAGCACTCTGAGGAGGCAGAGAGAGGGGAAGTCATGGTTGCAAGGAGAGCCTTGTTGAATGAGGAGGAGAAACTAGAACAAAGGAGAAGCCTATTCCACACGAGGTGCAAAAGTTTAGGCAAAGTCTGTAATGTTATTATAGACAATGGTAGTACTGATAACTTAGTCTCTGAAGAGATGGTTACTAAGTTGCAGCTGGAGAGGAGGAGACACCTGCATCCATACCGGATTGCGTGGTTGCGGAAGGACCATAGAGCATGGGTTCATGAACAGTGCTTAGTCACGTTCAATATTGGGAAGTACTAGGACGAGGTCCTGTGTGATGTTTTCCCCATGGATGCTTGCCATTTGCTATTAGGAAGGCCATGGCAGTTTGATCGGAGTGCAGTGCATGATGGTCGTGCAAATACGTACTCATTGACAAAATATGGAGTGTGACACAAGTTAAAGCCCTTGCAGACAGTGGATGAGAAGGTGTGCAGCAGTGCCAGAATTTGTCTGGTAGAAGGTAGAAAATTTTTTTGCTAGGAGACGGGATTTAAGCAGGCTACAAAGGCAGATGAATGTCTAGAGGTGTTGCAGAAGGCGGTGACCGAACAACACAGAAGTGAAGGTCACTTCTCTATCAACCCCGAGTGTCTGATGCAGGAGCATCCGACGGCAACAGAGCAATCTTGTATCAGACAAAATTTTTCTAAGTGTTTTGTTTTATCTAGGCAGAAGTTGGTCGTTTTAACAAGGCAAGAAGGCGGGGAGGTCGCGATATCGCGACATCACGAAATCGTGACATAAAAGTGAAGGCAAGGTAATAAGGCGGGGAGGTCACGATATCGTGACATCACAAAATCGTGACATAAAAGTGAAGGCAAGGCGAGAAGGCAGAGGGGTCGTGATATCGCAATGTCACAATATCGTGACGTCGTGAAATTATGACATAAAAGTGAAGGCAAGGCAAGAAGGTGGAGGGGTCGTGACATCGCGACGTCGCGATGTCGTGACGTCGCGACATAAAAGTGACGATAAGGCAAGAAGGTGGGGAGGTTGTGATATCGCGATGTCGCGATATCGTGACGTCGTGAAATCGTGACATAAAGGTGAAGGCAAGGCAAGAAGGCGAGGAGGTCACGATATCACGACGTCGTGAAATCACGACATAAAAACAAAGCATAGGCTTAAGGGCGAGGAGGTTGTGATATCGTGACATAAAAACAAAAGCGAGGATGTAAGGGAATTTCATCGCGATATCACGATAGGTCGCGATATCACGACCGAAAGAAAACAAATAAGAAATCAACACGCGGACGGCCACATGCATGGAAAAAGAGGCAACAGTCATAGATGAACATTCTGACAAAGCGGCAGTTGTAGGTCATGGGCAATACGGATGAGACAACAGATTAGAAGAACAGTCTGACAAAATGGCGGTTGCAGGTCAAGGGTCTCTTTAATGCATGCTTTCATGGCGGATCGGGGCAGTTGCCCAATTATGGAAGGAAAATTGAAGACTCGACCGTGGAAGCCGATTTTGCAGGTTTTTGTAATGAATTCTGCCAGGTGGGTCATTAATGGCCTAGAGGGTCGAGACCTCGATAAAAACTTAGAGATTGTAAGAGAAATGGGGATTGGAGATTGCACGCAAAGGGTAGTAGAAAACCAAGTCGAGCGCTGGTTGTTGTAAAGCCTATGGGCTATTTCTGTATGTATTTTCCAGATTGTTGAATGAAAATTTGGAATTGGTACGAGTGCATTTTCTGGTCCCCCATCAAGTTAGGGACATGAAAAGAGGGGTATGTAGTTAGGGGTATGAGACCTTAATTGATTAAAGAAGTGGTTTTTGTAAGTATTCAATTAGTTAGGGGTATGAAGAAAGGGGTATGAAGAAAGGGGTATTAAGTGAGGGGTATGAAGAAAGGGGTATGAAGTGAGGGGTATGAAGAAAGGGGTATGAAGTGAGGGGTATGAAGAAAGAGATATGAGACATTAATTGATTAAAGAAGTGGTTTTTGTAAGTATTCAATTACTTAGGGGTATGAAGTAAGGGGTATTTAGTGAGGGGTATGAAGAAAGGGGTATGAAGAAAGGGGTATGAAGAAAGGGGTATGAAGTTAGGGGTATAAAGTAAGGGGTATGAAGTGAATGAAGTTAGGGGTATGAAGTGAGGGTATGAGACCTTAATTGATTAAAGAAGTGATTTTTGTAAGTATTCAATTAGTTAGGGGTATGAAGTGAGGGGTATGAAGAAAGGGATATGAGACATTAATTGATTAAATAAGTGGTTTTTGTAAGTATTCAATTACTTAAGGGTATGAAGTGAGGGGTATTTAATGAGGGGTATGAAGAAAGGGTATGAATAAAGGGGTATGAAGTTAGGGGTATTAATTTAGGGGTATAAATTTAGGGGGTATGAAGAAAGGTGTATGAAGTTAGGGGTATGAAGAAATGGGTATGAAGTGAGGGGTATGAAGAAAGGGGTGTGAAGTGAGGGGTATGAAGTTAGGGGTATGAGACCTTAATTGATTAAAGTTAGGGGTATGAAGAGAGGGGTATGAAGTGAGGGGTATGAAGAAAGGGGTATGAATTGAGGGGTATGAAGTGAGGGGTATGAAATATTAATTTATTAAAGAAGTTTTTTTTTTAATTGTAAAATTTAATTAAAAAAATAGGAACATTAAAATTTTAATTTTTTAACCTTAGAAAAAAATAAAAAATTAAAACGTTAGAAAATCCAAAAAAATCAATGTTTTTTAAAAAAACAATGTTTTTTCATACCCCTCACTTCACACCCCTAAATTCATACCCCTTTATTCATACCCCTAACTTCATACCCTTTTATTCATACCCCTCACTTCATACCCCTCACTAATTGAATACTTACAAAAGTCAATTCTTTAATCAATTAATGTCCCATACCCCTAAATTCATACCCTAACTTCATACCCCTCACTTCATACCCCTAACTAATTGAATACTTATAAAAACCACTTATTTAATCAATTAATGTCTCATACCCCTAACTTAAAATTTTAGGGTTTAGGGTTTAGATTTTAGTTAAATAAGTGGTTTTTGTAAGTATTTAATTAGTTAGGGGTATGAAGTTAGGGGTATGAAGTGAGGGGTATGAAGTAAGGGATATGAAGTTAGGGGTATGAAGAAAGGGATATAAAGTGAATAAAGTTAGGGGTATGAAGTGAGGGGTATGAGACCTTAATTGATTAAAGAAGTGGTTTTTGTAAGTATTAAATTAGTTAGGGGTATGAAGAAAGGGATATGAGACATTAATTGATTAAATAAGTGGTTTTTATAAGTATTCAATTACTTAAGGGTATGAAGTGAGGGGTATGTAGTGAGGGGTATGAAGAAATAGGTATGAATAAAGGGGTATAAAATTAGGGGTATGAATAAAAGGGTATGAATTTAGGGGTATGAAGAAAGGGGTATGAAGAAAGGGGTATGAAGTGAGGGGTATGAAGAAAGGGGTGTGAAGTGAGGGGTATGAAGTTAGGGGTATGAGACCTTAATTGATTAAAGTTAGGGGTATGAAGAGAGGGGTATGAATAAAGGGGTATGAAGTGAGGGGTATGAAGAAAGGGGTATGAATTGAGGGGTATGAAGTTAGGGGTATGAAGTGAGGGGTATGAAGTGAGGGGTATGAAGTGAGGGGTATGAAGTTAGGGGTATGAGACCTTAATTGATTAAAGAAGTGTTTTTTTTTTAATTTTAATTTTTTTAATTGTAAACTTTAATTAAAAAAAATTAGGAACTTTAAAATTTTAATTTTAATTTTTTTTTATCGGTGCAAAGGGGTTTTGAAAGGGTCTTGTAACATTTTACAATGCTTGAAAAAAATCCAAAAGCTCCAAAGAGACTATCAACCACCAGGTAGGCCATCCTACCACTATTCTAGAGAAACTACATCCATGGTACAAAAACAAGCCTGAGGCCCACCCTAGGGGTGGTTTGGAGACTGAAAAAGGCCCACGTAGGGGTAATATCATACTACCAAAAGTGCCCATATAGGGGCAAGGCCTGAAAATAGAAAAAAACCCCTATAGGGGCAGACCAAAGACCAAACAAAAACCAGTGAAAGAATAGCAAAGGACCATCAGTGGGAGGCCCCCATTGTTGGGAAACCACCTACAACACAAATAAAATATTTGGGCCTGAGCCATTACTAGTAGGGTTCTCCCCCACCAAACTCTTGAACTCCTCAAGTATTTTGAATTGGTCCTTATACTCCTCGAGGAGGGAGTCCACCTGAATCAGGAGGGAGGATTTAGAATCGACACCTAAATTTTCATTTTTTTGTGGGCACTTTTTGTTGTATGTTGCATTTACATTTCAATTACTCTTTTGCAGTACATCATTAAGTATAAAATAAAGCACAATTAAGTCCCCAAAAAATAAAATAAATTGTGTAATTTATTTGCATAGCAACTTTCAGTATACACGGTACCTTTGGCCAATAGTTACAGGTAAAGCTATCGTACTTTGGACTACTGTATATAACACTTAACATAGTTGCAATAATGACATCTAAGCTTGTTCTCTATAAATCATCGAGGAGATATAAGTTTACCATTTTGTTATTTTTTCACTCCATTCATTACCCTAATCATTATTGTTCTTAGATGTAAATCCTGACAAAGTGTCTATCCAAAGTGTTTAGGGGAAGTTACGCCCCATGCATGCGAAAGATCTTCTATTCAATTTTCTAGATCCTATTTTTATGGACTAATCTAGGCCTAACATTGTACTATATAGTTCTCATTTGATTAATGGAAATATTGATCATTCTACTCCTATCAAGGGGTATGAAGAAAAGGGTATGAATAAAGGGGTATGAAGTTAGGGGTATGAAGTTAGGGGTATGAAGTTAGGGGGTATGAAGAAAGGGGTATGAAGTGAGGGGTATGAAGTGAGGGGTATGAAGTGAGGGGTATGAATAAAGGGGTATGAATTTAGGGGTATGAGACCTTAATTGATTAAAGTTAGGGGTATGAAGAGAGGGGTATGAAGAAAGGGGTATGAAGTGAGGGGTATGAAAAAAGGGATATGAATTGAGGGGTATGAAGTTAGGGGTATGAAGTTAGGGATATGAAGTGAGGGGTATAAAGTTAGGGGTATGAAGTGAGGGGTATGAGACCTTAATTGATTAAAGAAGTGGTTTTTGTAAGTATTTAATTAGTTAGGGGTATGAAGAAAGGGGTATGAAGTGAGGGGTATGAAGAAAGGGATATGAGACATTAATTTATTAAAGAAGTAGTTTTTGTAAGTATTCAATTACTTAGGGGTATGAAGTGAGGGGTATTTAGTGAGGGGTATGAAGAAAGGGGTATGAATAAAGGGGTATGAAGTTAGGGGTATGAATTTAGGGGTATGAAGAAAGGGGTATGAAGTTAGGGGTATGAAGTTAGGGGGTATGAAGAAAGGGTATGAATATAGGGGTATGAAGTTAGGGGTATGAAGAAAGGGGTATGAAGTTAGGGGTATGAAGTTAGAGGTATGAAGAAAGAGGTATGAAGTTAGGGGTATGAGACCTTAATTGATTAAAGTTAGGGGTATGAAGAAAGGGATATGAAGTGAGGGGTATGAAGAAAGGGGTATGAAGAAAGGTGTATGAATTTAGGGGTATGAAGTTAGGGGTATGAGACCTTAATTGATTAAAGAAGTGGTTTTTTTTTTAATTGTAAACTTTAATTTAAAAAAAAATTAGGAACTTTAAAATTTTAATTTTAATTTTTTTTCTTAGGAACTTTAAAATTTTAATTTTAATTTTAATTTTTTAACCTTAAAAAAAACAAAAAAATCAAAATGTTAGAAAATCAAATTTTTTTCAAAAACTTTAGAAAATCCAAAAAAATCAATGTTTTTTCAAAAAAAAACAATGTTTTCTTAAAAAAAAACAATGTTTCTTCATACCCCTCACTTCACACCCCTAACTTCATACCCCTTTATTCATACCCATAACTTCATACCCCTAAATTCATACCCCTCACTAATTGAATACTTACAAAAACCAATTCTTTAATCAATTAATGTCTCATACCCCTAACTTCATACCCCTCACTTCATACCCATAACTAATTGAATACTTACAAAAACCACTTCTTTAATCAATTAATGTCTCATACCCCTAACTTCAAGGTTTAGGGTTTAGTTAAAGAAGTGGTTTTTGTAAGTATTCAATTAGTTAGGGGTATGAAGTTAGGGGTATGAGACATTAATTGATTAAAGAAGTGGTTTTTGTAAGTATTTAATTAGTTAGGAGTATGAAGTTAGGGGTATGAAGTGAGGGGTATGAAGAAAGGGGTATGAAGTGAATGAAGTTAGGGGTATGAAGTGAGGGGTATGAGACCTTAATTTATTAAATAAGTGGTTTTTGTAAGTATTCAATTAGTTAGGGGTATGAAGAAAGGGGTATGAAGTGAGGGGTATGAAGAAAGGGGTATGTGTTGGAAATATGAGCAAGTTTTGTTGTCATTGATGTCAAGAGTTAGTTTCAGTGAGCAGTGCAAATAGAAGAAGGTCAAGCATCAGTTTCTATGAGCAGTGCAAGAGAAATATTGCTTATAGGTCTAAGGAAAAATAATATTATAATATGCCTATTATAATATTCAAGGTGGTCATATAAGGTCTAAAGAAGCAAAAGGAAGGCCCAAGAAAATAATATTATAATTTTGTATTATAATATTAAAGGTCTAAAGTATAGACCTAAAGTAATTAAATTAATTATAAATTAACTTTATTATAAATTAATTTATAATTTAATTTAATTAATTAACCCTAAGGTTAGGGTTACAAGGGCAAGCATTTTAATTAAAAGGCATCGACTTCGATTATTAATCTCATCCATCGACATGCTAAAGGATAGCACAATGGTATATATAAATGCCATGTGCCTTGGTAAACAAAGCAACTTTTGATCGAATAATATTTGAGTGCATGCAAAAATACTGCGACCCACGTGAGAGAAGAGGACAAATTTTTTTTTTGCTACATGGCGGATATCAAAGGGTTAAAGAGGAGGGAGGCCTGGAGCCTCATAGCCAACCATGGTAGTTGGGCTAACAACAAGCGACTATGTGCTTAGGATGCTAATAGGTGGGAGGTCCCGTGATTAAACCTCGATGACAACATTTTTGGTGGTAAGTTCACATTTTGGTTTTGGCGCCAAGGCATAGCAATAAAGCGTACGAGGTGCTTCTTGATTCCAAGGTGAGCACCTAGCTCACGTGGCAAGTGGGCCACGGCTAGGGCATTGTGGAAGCACAAGTGAAATTTCGAATCCCATCAAGGGCAAAGGTATTTAATTTTTGCAAAATTAAATTTGCTTCTAAGGTTTAAGGTGGCATGATTAATTTTTGCTAGGAGGGAGTTATAAGGTTTTTGAAAGATTAATAATTTATTGTGATTTTTTGATAAATTGAATTGAGATAGGAGTTATAAGGTGGAAAAGGAAATTATTTTTTAATTATTGGGATAAGCTATGATGTATTAAATACTTTGAAGAAATTTTTAAGGTGTTTAAAGAAGATTATTGTGATTATTTTCTTTAAATAAATTGTTGGCTTATATTTTGAAGTGTGAATATTATAAGGTGTAATTGAGCTCTAATGCTATGTATGGTGAAATATTTTGAGGAATCATTTGAGTGAATTTTTGAGAAGATTTTGCTACCTAACTTTTGAAGATTGCCAAAATATTTGATTGTGATTGAGATAGATGTTTGAGGTCAAATATTCTTCAAACAAAAGGTAAGGGTATATTATCCTTGAGAGTGATTGTTGGATGTTGTGAATGCTAAGTTGGAGAGAAAAGGTTCTTGTTTGATAAGCATTGTTGAGTAATTCTTTATATGCATGATTGGTGAATGCTTGTGAACACTTGAGTGAGAATTTGAGAACTATCTTAAACTAGGGCTTTTGCAAGATCATGAGTATCATTGTTATGTGAATTTGGAATAATATTGAGTTAATATTGAGTTCCATTGTGTGAGTTATTGAAATATTTGGGTGAAACATTTTCTTAGGGTTGGTAAGCAAGTTATTGGTTGAGTTGATTGAGCATAGTTGATTGGAGAGTGTTGGAGTGATAGTTCAAGTTTTGTGAAACAAATTGTTCTATATTCTGAATTGATTTGAAAAAGAGATTGAAAGTGATTGAGTGTTTGTAAGTGTGAAGTATATTGAGTCTCTAACCATTCTCTATATGTTTTTGAGATTTGCAAGAGAAATTGAAAGTGATTGAGTAATTGTGAGTGTGAAACATATTGAGTCTCTAACCATTTTCTATATGTTTATGAGGTTAAATAAGATATTTTGAAAGTGATTGAGTATTTTTGTGAGTGAGTAACATATTGAGTCTCTAACCATTCTCTATATGTTTTTGTGAGTCAAACAATATTTTGTGTGAAACTTGTTTGTGTGATTGAAAGAGGTTTTCTATGAGAGATTGAGTTGAGATTTTGTGTGCAAGTTTGCAATTGATTTGAAAAAGCTTTTGTGAAAGCTAGTGGATAATTTGAGTAAGTCCTAGAGTGGACTTGAGGATAGAGTGAAGCAAGATTATGGTGAAATCTTGTGAGCATATTTGAGTAAGTCCTAGAGGGGACTTAAAAATAGAGTTGAGAAAGCTTTTTTGAAAGCTTAAGGATAGATTTGTGTAAGCTTTTGTGGAAGCTTACAATCAGATTGGACAGAGTTGTGGTAAGTCTTGGTGAAGACTTGTTGAACAAATTAGTGTGAGATTTTGTGGAAGCTTACAATCATATTGGACAAGTTCTAGTGAGGACTTGTTGAGCATATTTGAGGTAAGTCTTAGAGAAGACTTGAGAGCAGATTGGACAAGTTCTAGTGAGGAATTTTTGAGTATATTGGACAAGTTCTAGTGAGGACTTGTTGAGAAGATTTGAGATAAGTCTTAGAGAAGACTTGAGAACAGATTGAACAAGTTCTAGTGAGTACTTGTTGAATAGATTTGAGACAAGTCTTTGAGAAGACTTGAGAGCTGAGTTGATTGATTTGTTCAAACCTTGAGTTAAGGTTTGGAGGAGATCTAACAGAGTTGATTTGTGATTGATCAAGATTTGTGGTAAAGCTTGAAGATAGATTGAGGACAGAGTTTGGTGTAGACCTGAGGATAGCTTTGTACCAGAATAGAGATAGATATTAAGCAGTTTTGTGCTAGGTCAAAGGACTGAGTTTAGTACATAATAGAGACAGAGATTGAGCAGATTTGTACTAGACCAAAATACTATGTTTAGTATAGATTTAAGATAGATCTTTGCTCATTCGCTAGTGAGATGTGGAGCCAAAGCCCGTTGTGACTCTGTACGTGTCGGTTCCTTTGGCAACGTTGTTGGCCACCCACTTGACACTTCATTCCACTCTATCCTTGGTCGTCGCCTCGTCCAACTCCACCTTCACCTCGGCCCATTGCTTTATCACCGTCACTTGAGCCACTATCAGCGTGGTCCCACGTAGAACCACCTTGTGAGCTCCCTTGAACTCCTCCATCATCCTCTTCACTTCCTCGAAGTGGCTGCACTACATCAACTCTGCAACCTTCCACCAGTGACATGGAGTAGGAAAAAAGTTGCCGACATGGTCCAACTTCCCTTCCACGTGGATTGGATGATTTCCATCCCTATTTCCATTTGCATTTGCACCCTCAAGTAGTGGCAACATTGTCGGTTTGCACATTTGTCTTCTTAATATTCCTTTTGTAGGAGTACTATTGATACTAACATTACTGTTCTCCAAATGGGCCTTCGTCATCCTTGGATTTGATCTGTGAATTCACTGAAACCCAAATTTGTAAGCTAAAGAAATGGTAGAACAATTAATTTCCTTTGATGGAAGAAAAGAGAAAGGGAATGTCGTGGTCGCAATCTCTTTGTCCCAAAGGAAGAAGAGCTTGCAGTGAACAAACCAGAGGCGGAGGCATAGGATTTATAGTTACAAGAGGAGAGAGTGAAAACACAACCGTTAAATTGAAGAGTTTCGTAAGACACATGTCAATGAGATTCCTTGACCGTTTCCTACAAACCTGCAATCCCGCAGTGAATGAACACCGCCTTCTAGGTCAATCCTTGGTATTTTTTAATAATAATTATCATTATTTTCTTTCGACTTCTTTGAGACCTGCTAAACCCTAGAAAATTTAGCTCTCTCTACAGATCCATCGCTTTGCTCATCCATCAATGAGATGTGGAGCTGAAGCCCATTGTGAATCCGTACGTGTCGGTTCCTTTGGAAATGTTGTTGGCCACCCACTCAGCACTCCATTCCACTCTATCCTTGGTCGTCACCTCGTCCAACTCCACCTTCACCTCGACCCATCACGTTATCATCGTCACTTGAGCCACTGTCAGCATGGTCCCACGCAAAACCACCTTGTAAGCTCCCTTGAACTCCTCCATCATCCTCTTCACTTCCTCGAAGTGGTTGTGCACTACATCGCCTCCATAGCCTTTCGCCAGTGACATGGAGTAGGAAAAGAGTTGCCGACATGGCCCAACTTCCCTTCCACGTGGATTGGATGATTCCCATCCCCATTTCCATTTGCATTTGCACCCTCAAGCAATGGCAATGTTGTTGGTCTGCACATTTGTCTCCTTAATATTCCTTCTATAGGAGTACTGCTGATACTAATGCTACTGTTCTCCAAATGGACCTTCGTCATCCTTGGATTTGATCTATGAATTCACTGAAATCCAAATTTGTAAGCTAAAGAAATGGTAGAACAATTAATTTCCTTAGGTGAAGAAAATAGAAAGGGAATGTCGCGGCTGCAATCTCTTTGTCCCAAAGGAAGAAGAGCTTGCAGTGAACAAACCCGAGATGGAGGCATGGGATTTATAGTTACAAGAGGAGAGAATGAAATTGAAAACACAACCGTTAAGTTGAAGAGTTTTGTAAGTACCATGGGATAAGGAGGCAATTCACAACTCCCTATAACCCCCAACAAAATGGAGTAGCTGAGAGGATGAATCAAACAATCACAAATAGGGCAAAGTCAATGTTACATGCTGCTACATTGCCTAACTCATTTTGGGGAGAAGTTGTTCTTACTATTGCATACTTGACTAATAGGTCCTACACAAATGCCTTACATGAAAGAACACCTGAAGAAGCATGGAGTGGAAGGATGCCCTATGTGGGCCATTTGAAATTCTTTGTATGGGATGCCTATGCTCATATTCCTCATAAGAAAAGAAATAAGTTTGATGATAAGAGCCAAAAATGCATCTTTGTTGGCTATAGTGATAGTGCCAATGCCTATAAGTTGTATGAGCCTATTTCCAAGAGGATATTTCTATCTAGGGATGTTACCTTTCATGAGTATCCCCCATATAATCCTCCTCCTATGGACCCCACTTCATAATTAACTAATTAAATAGTTGCTCCCTTGATGCATACAATATCATCTAGTCCTTCCCCTTCAATCATTAATCAAGAAATTCCTCCATCTCCTCCACATGAAGAAATCCCCAATAATGATCCATGTCCTTCATCTCCTCCTCCATCTAATGATCAAGCTACATCATCCAATCCTTTACCTAAGTGGGTTCAAGCCACCATATATGAAGCCCAAAGTCATTTTCCCACTTATACAGGTAAAAGGCCTTCAGCCCTTAGACACCAAGTGAACTATGCCCTCATGGCCAAAGTCCTTAGCCAACCAGAACCTTCTAATGTCAAAGAAGAACTTGGTGATCCTAAATGGGTTCTTGCCATGGATCAAGAATTGGATTCCATTGAAAGGAATCACACTTGGGAGTTAGTTGATTTACCCAAAGGCAAATATACCATTGGCACAAAATGGGTATACAAAGAAAAGTATAAAGCATATGGCTCACTAGATCACTACAAGGCTCACCTAGTAGCTCAAGGCTATAAGAAACAAGAGGGAATTTATTATGAGGAGACCTTTGCTCCTATGGAAAAAATGACTACAATCAGGATAGTTATTGCTATGGCATCTCAAAAGCATTGGCCTATATATCAAATGGATGTCAAAAGTGCATTTCTCAATGGTCACTTGAAGGAGGAAGTGTATGTGAACCAACCACCAGGGTACACAATTGAAGGCCAAGAAAACAAAGTCCTTATATTGAAGAAAGCTCTATATGGGTTGAAGCAAGCACCTCGATCTTGGTATGCAAATATTGACTCCTATTTCATCAACCTTGGTTTCACTAGATTTGCAACATAATCTACTCTCTATGTGAAACATTCATACATAACCCTGATCATGACTATTGCTAGACGTAAATCTCGATGAAAGCTGACCAAGTGTAGTTGGGGTGATTCCCAATGCATGAGGATAAGTCTTCTATGGTAGGTGTCATAAACAGAGCGATTCCCCTTCCGTACCGCCTATGTTCCACGTACCATCTGCTCTCACATACCAATAGTTTCCCTCACGTAAGGGCGGGTATATAGAGAGGTTGGTATATCGGCCTGGCAATGGTATATCGAAGGGGCGACCATTTTTGGGAGTCATAAGAGCCATCATATTGCATTTAAACGTTCTTTACAAAAGCTTTCAAAACAAAATCAAAACACACTAAAACTAGATTTAGGGCACACTTTTAATCTATAAACAAGATAACCATTGCTTTGATTGTGTGTTTCCTTTCTATTTAGTGTAGCATAAGAAATCCTAAAAGAAGATAAAAACGTACACATCTTTAGGTAAGCATCACCATGGTGTACACCCATAGCCGAGCCCAATCACGGGCAAGCACTGCAAAAAGTGTACAAAGGGGGACAAGTCACCTCCGATATAGTCCTGAGGACTTGGTCATCCCGCCTTGGTGGCCTGACACACAAGATAGTCCACATCATGCCATCACAGAACATGACTATAGAGGCACCTCTTTGAGGGGCACCCCCACTCAGCATAGATCCTTTCAAGAGGAGAACCTACACGTGGCACTCAACATAGACAGGAGGCCTCCCTTAGATGCTCGTTATGAGTGGCCTAGTGATGAAGTGCTAGAGAAACATAGGGTCCATAAGGAGGGGCCACATGATTTTGTCATCCCTCCTCTACCCCGTATTACTGTTAGAAACACTAGACCAAATCTAGAGCACAAGGCTCTCCAGACAGGGCAAGACAATTCTGCCCGCACCTTTCATGCATACGAAGGGCAGTACGAGGAAGAACACTACATTCCTCAAGAGTAGTACACAACGTGGGAGCGATGCACCTCCGCACCTGCTATGTATCAGGATCACCCATTGAGGCTAGAGCCTCGGGTGAATGCAGCTAACCTCGATAGAGGAAAGCAACCCATAGGGGTCTCGGATCACCATGACCGAGATAGACATGTAGGAGAGGCATCTAGGCTTCCTAAACATGAGACGATAGAACAAATTGACTTGGCATTTTCCAGACATGCCACCCGCCAAGCGCAAATCATGCAGCTCAGGCAAGATCAACAATAGTTAGAGCATCTGTATCGCCTTAACAAAGAGCGCATTCAACGTCAGACAACCGAATTGCTTCATAACAATGTGCCTGAGAAGGTCCCAACCCCTCGCGCGCATAAAGTAGAAGTGTATGAGAGGCGCAACCCCTTGGTGCGAGACAGGTCCCCGCGACCTTACCAAGTGTTGCCTCCAAGACCTCCTAGACCTGAGCGGGAGGCCACTCCCAGAAACAACGATGGGCACCCTCCGCGGGCACCCACCCATGTTTATAGGTCTCGGCCAGGCACTCCTCAAGAAGCCTATGAGGAGTATGAACAAGAAGAAGAGCGGGCTGAAATGCCCTACCAAGGCAGAGGGGGTGCTATCCAGCCACCCCTCCATAGGCCTCAAGTTCCCCGCAACCCACAATGGGAGCAAACTAAGGAGGAAGAAATTAAATCCTTCGATGCATATAAAGCACTGCTAGAGTGCTTAGAGTCTATGGAGACCAAGACTTCTGGGCCCCAAAAGCCTACTTTACGCCAACTCCATAGTCATCCTGTGCATCCGTCAGTGTCGGCACCTCCATACCCTGAACACTTTAAACTGCCCTAGTTGGCACTCTTTAGAGGGGAGGAGGATGCCCAAGAGCACGTGACTAGATTCCTGAGCCAGTGCTTTGGCATTCAGGATAATGATGCTTTGTTGCTAAGAACATTTATAACCACATTCGTAGGCCCTACCTCGGATTGGTTCACTCAATTGCCAAAACATAGCATCGATAACTTGGATCAGCTAGTGGATGCGTTCCTCGAATGCTTCACCTTCAACACCAAGAAAAAGGTGTCACTAAGCGACCTAGCTAGCCTCAGGAAGTATGAGGAAGAAACCATGGTGGCATATGGGAACCGGTGGAGGACGTTGCTTTCAAAGCTGCCCTACCTCCCTCCCATGTCTGACCTGACCCAAATGTTCTCAAAGAGCTGTTTGAGATCGATCTTCATGCTATTGCAGCTGCAACAATATGCCACTCTTGAGGAAGCTCTGGTGCAAGCCAGAATCATTGAGGAGATCAAGATACAGGATGGCGAGATTGCCAAGCCAAAGAAGAAAGAATGGCCTAAGAACACCAAAATAGGGACCATGCAACAGAAACCCGTTGCGGTCAATCAGGTTGCTATAAACGTCCCTAAGCTTGCACAAGCAACACAGCCTCAAAAGGCTAACTATCAGGCGGTGCCTCCTAACAATTATGATAGAGAAAACCAAAGGCAGGAACAAAATTAGCAGCGTCACCCTAGGCGACAATTTACACCTTACATAGAGTCCGGGGGACTCCCTGTTTGACCGCTTGTCAGTGATGAACTTGATCAACTTGCCAGAGATTCAAACCATAGACCCCAATGCGCCAAAGCCTAAGGGGTACCGGGAGGACTTGTATTGTAGGTTCCACAGGCGGAAGGGACATGACCTTAATGCATGTTGGAAGTTTAAAGGCTTGGTGCAAGACCTAATCGACAACAAGACGTTGGCGGTGGACAACCCCGTAGCACCAAACAACCAACATATGGGAGTCTTTAGAGACCCCCTACCTACCCATGATGCACAGGAAAAACCCCTTCAAGTCAATGAGGTGCAACAGAATTGCCCCATGCAGGGGTATGTAGGGATGATAAGCATAGTGACTAGGAACAAGAGGTACCCAGGAGCTACCCCCGTGGTGGCCACAAGAGAAGTTCCATCGACGTCACAACCTCAACAACACCCTACGCAACCTCCCCCACCTAGACCAGTGGCCATGATTTGGACTAGACTTACCCAAAGTCTAAGGACCACGTCGGCTAGGCTCTCCATATACGAGCTCATTCAACAATCAGCGCCCCATCGGGAGGCTCTAATGGAGATATTAAAAGCCATCGAGCTGCAGCCCCATGAAGCAAACTCTTTCAACAACTTTGTGGGACATGTAAAACAATGTACAAAACCAGTCATCACCTTTAGAGAAGATGAATTGAAATCGATGGTTGGTGATGTGGCGGATCCACCCCTGCACGTCATTGCATGGGTCAACGGGATTTCGTATAAGAGGGTGTTGGTGGACACTGGCTCATCCAGTAACATCATTACAATAGCAACATTGAAACATCTAAAGTTGCCGGCATCTCACATCGTGGCCTCCACCTATACCCTTCGAGCATTCAATGATGCAATATGCTCGACGGTTGGCACAATTTTCCTACCCATCCAAGTGGGACAAAAGACTATTCATACATTGTGCCACATCTTGGAAGGTGAGATGGCCTATAATATCTTGTTGGGCTGGCCTTGGATCAGGGACATGAAGTGTGTCCCTTCAATAGCTCATCAGTGCCTAAAGTATACATTTGAAGGACAGGTGCATGTAGTCCCGATAGACTTAGAGCCCTTCAAGTACTGCAATACGGTGCAATTCATGCCGCAATCGACCCTTCCATCAACGCATTTGGATTTTTAGTTGAATCCATCTAAACAGGGTCCGATTCCATAGGCATCCCCATTGACAAGTCCATCAAATCCCCAGTCGGGTCCATCTTCCTCATCTGGTCCTTCAACAATGATGCCACCTACGGTGGCCACACCAAAGGACAAGGGAAAGAAACCCCTAGAAGAGGAACCACCCCTAGTCTCAACCATCTCTACCGAAGAGATGCCTAGCCGAATGGAAGTCGAGATGCCTAGTTCACCCTACATGGAGTGGACTCGGGAAGGACTCCCATTCGCTCCCCCTCAACCACCAACGATCACCGTTGAGATGGCCAACACGGGCCTGGGGGAGTATCTAGTGTGGAACATTGTAGCAACACCCGCACTTGAGTCCATGCAGGACATGGGGAGACCTCGACTCCCCATCGGCTCTGTGGTTCCTCTAGGCTACCCACCCAATCAGACAAACTTTGTTTATGGGGGCCTGGATAATGGCATTGAACCTTACATGCAAGAAGACGAAGATGAAGAGCCCTTTGCTGAGGATGTCAACTATTTGTCCAACCCAGACTTCGCTTTGAGATATCTTGGCCAATGTAATTGGCATGGATATGGGTTGGGCCGGTATGAGCAAGGAGTGCGTGTTCTATGCCAACCGAGATATCAAATGTCGTATGACAAGTCAGGAGTAGGGTTCAACCACCCCCTGCCCCTAGACATCTTGGTAGAGAACATGCAAGGCCTAGGGATAGGCAACAAGGATGGGTTGGCATTAGATCCATATGCCAATCCTAACACAACATATACATTGGGAGATTATCTCCCATTGCTAACAACCAACCTTGTTGACCTTAACAACCCTTTCCCTTCGGTCAAAAAGGGAGAAAGTTCGAGGACTCACCTACAAGAGGGATATGGACAAGACCAAGAAGGGTCTTCAGAAGATGAGTCGGAATACGAGGTAGCACCTTGGGATCCTTTCGAGTCTGATAGCAATCATTCACAGGTGACTCCCATGGATGATGATCAGGAGAGCTTCCTGACAATGTTCCCTTTGGATGCTCCAATTGAGCATATGCCACCTCAAGAGAATCAGGTCCCCCCGCAGAGAGCGGAACAACCTCGATGGGACCACATTAATTTGCTCGAGCAAGATGAGCCTCATATGTCGCAAACAGCTATTGGAGCCAACGAAGGCCTTTGGATCTCTGACAGTGATTATGAAGATGAAACTGAGATGGCTTATCTCAATCATATGCGACAACAACAATATCCCTTGGACATAGACGACATGTTTGAACAGTTACACATAGGGCCAAGGCATAGGTGGCACCTCAACCAGGTGCAGTTATAGCAATTACTGCACCCGCCACTCTAGGTATACAGAGAGCACCTTCCACCTGGAGACCCTATAGAGCCATCAGTGCCTAGGGCAGATCCTATCCTCTTATCCACACATAGGGCCGATCCATTTGTGCCAGTACCCACAGAGCCAGATCCGGAGCACAAAGATCATCTAGGATGTCCGAGTAACCACACCCATGGTAATGGAGACCACAATCATTTCATCAACATGATCTCCATTGATTTAACCGCCCCCATCCATAATCCAACCGACCCAACATGGTCATTGCATCTAGACCTAGATGCTATAGACTGGGATCGCGCTGACACACCGCCATCCCCATCAGAGTATTGGCCTTGTGGTGGGATGTTCCATTTCACCCCAGGACAGACTCAGGATGTCTTCCATGCTGAAGAGGAACCCGACGTTCCGAACGATGATCTAAATTCAGCAAACGATATCCACTTGATCCCAACTCCACACCAGTTGGAGGACGGGTCCCACATGTCGGTCGAGGAGACGACTGACGTAGACATCGGCTCAGATCCAGTGAATTTGCAAATCATCAAGTTGGGGGTAAGTCTATCCCTCGAAGAGCAAGCCGACTACATTGCCCTTCTCAAAGAGAAGAAGGAGGTTTTTGCATGGTCCTACAAAGACATGCCGGGGCTAGACCCGCAGCTAGTCATGCATAATCTTACGCTTGATCCGACAGTCAAGCCAGTAAAGCAAAAACTACGTAAGATGCATCCAATAGTAGCCTTAATGGTCAAATATGAGCTACAAAAGTTGTTGGATGCACAGTTTGTCATCTGCATGGATTACCCACCATGGTTGTCTAACATGGTGCCCATCAAAAATCTCGATGGGAGGATTCGCATATGCACCAATTTTTGAGATCTAAACAAAGCGAGTCCTAAGGATGATTTCCCCTTGCCTAGCATCGACGCATTGGTAGATGCTACAATGGGCCATGAAATGCTTTCCCTCATGGATGGTTTCTCGGGATACAATCAAATTCGTATCAATCCCGAGGACCAACTAAAAATGGCGTTCACAATGCCTTGGGGGACATTTTGTTATAAGGTCATGCCTTTTGGCCTTAAAAATGTCTGGTGCCACCTACCAACGTGCCATGACGTACATCTTCCATGATCACATGCACAAAACTTTGGAAGATTACATGGATGATTTGTTGGCCAAATCTCTTTTGTGCCCAGATCATCTCGATGACTTAAGCAAGATCCTCGATCGCCTCATGGAACATAAAGTCAGACTAAACCCCAAGAAGTGCGTATTTGGCATCACATCTGGAAAGCTCTTGGGTTACATAGTCTCCAAACGAGGAATCGAGGTAGACCCACACAAAGTCAAGGCAATCCTTGAAATGCTTCCCCCAACTACCATCAAGTAGCTCAGAAGTCTACAAGGAAAGGTCGCATCAATCAAGCGCTTCATAGCACAGCTATCTGACAAGTGCCGACCCATGAATAAATTATTGCACAAGGGGGTAGCATTTCACTGGGATGACGAGTGCCAGTCAGCCTTTGATGACATTAAACAATACTTGGCTTCATCGCCAGTATTGGCACCACCTAGACCAGGAGTGTCATTCTACTTATACATCTCAGCTACTGAGGTGGCACTGGGCGCCATGTTGTCCCAGAAAAATGAACTACACAAAGAACAGGCTACTTACTATCTTAGCCGCACCCTGGTCAGTTATGAACTTAACTATGCATACGTTGAGAAGCTCTGCTTGGCAGTGGTGTTTGCTACCAAAAAGCTATGCCACTACATGCTCAACAATACGACGTATGTTGTGTCTAAGGAGAATCCATTGCGATACATGATGAGTCATACTTATCATAGTAGCCGCACGACGAAATGGATCATGTTGTTGATGGAGTTTGACATAGAATTCATTGGACAAAAATCCATAAAAGGTCAAGTCATCACCGATCAACTGGCAGAGGCTCCTCTTGAAGACGATCAGCCTCTGACCGTAGAACTACCTGATGATGGGGTCTTCCATGTTTTAGAATCGCCAGATTTTGATGAGCCTGAGTCACAGGCTGACATGACCCTATTCTTCGATGGTTCTAAATGTGAGCAAGGAGGTGGCATGGGAATTGTATTCTTCACTCCACAAGGGGCTCCAATGCCTCTATCATTTAAATTAGACTTCCCGTGCACCAACAACAATGTAGAATACGAAGCCTTGCTCATAGGTCTTCAGACAACAATCACCATGAACATTAAACGTTTAAACATCTTTGGTGATTCATTGTTAATTGTCAATCAAGTCAAAGGGGTATTCCAATGTAAATGCCCAGTTCTACAGGCCTACAAAGCCCTTGTGGACAAATTCTTGGCACAACTTGAATGGTATGACATCGAGGCACTCCCTCGATCATCGAATCATTTTGTGGATACTATGGCCTCCTTGGGGTCACTAATCCCGCAAGACCCTTTCGGTGAGATGACAACCATTCAGGTCAAAACATTATCGCAATCCATGATGGAGCGTGCAAGCTCTGACCTAATGCCAGGAATCCACCTGATCCAGATTGAACCATCTCAGGATAGGTTCTCTCGAATCCATGATTGTCTGACTCAAGCCAACTGGGGGTCCTTGTTCTCCCCGACCCCTCTTAATAGCAACACAACACTATTTTTACAAGTTCTTTCCCGCTCAACTTTTGCTAGGGATGAACTTCAAGAGGGATTGGCCATTCATACCATCGAGGTTTCGATCAGCAGGATTGGTACACACCCATAAGGGATTACCTCAAGCTAGGTAACCTCCCACTTGGATTGACACAAGCCACGAAAAGATCATTTAAATAGAAAGTGGCAAAACATGTCTTGTTAGGAGACATTTTGTATCGTCGGAGCTATGAAGGAATCCTCCTCCATTGCTTGGACCAGCAAGAGTCCGCTTGGGTGATCACCCAAGCCCACGATGGTACATGTGGTGGCCACTTCAGCGGTATGGCCATCGCAAAGCGCATTCTTCGCATGGGCTATTATTGGCCATATTTAGAGTGAGATTGTTGCGCATATGTAAAGAAGTGCATGAAGTGTCAACACCATGCTAATTTGACACACGTACCTTCTCAAGCCTTGCAACCGATCCAATCGGCTTGGCATTTTTCATAGTGGGGCTTTGATCTAATCGAAAAGATCTCCCCTGCATCGTTAGGTCATCACACGTTCATCATAACGGCCACAGAGTACTTCACCAAGTGGGTGGAAGCAATTTCGCTAACCTCTATGATTGGAACCCGCATTGCGGAGTTTATTTTACATAACATCATATGTCATTTTGGTATTCCATCCAAGATCCTCTCGGATAATGGGACGTCATTCAAGAATAAATATGTGCATGCTTTGACAACAAAGTACAAAATTTAGCATAGTTTTTCAACACCCTATTATCCGTAGGCAAATGGGCAAGCAGAGGCATCAAACAAAATGCTAGTCGCCATCCTCAAAAAGACCATCGTAGACAGTCATAAGGATTGGCACATTCAAATCCCACTTGCCCTATGGGCTTATCGCACTAGCATTCGGACGCCCACTAGGGCAACTCCATTTTCGCTGGTGTATGGCTCCGAGGCGGTCATGCCTCTCGAGTTGGAAATCCCTTCACTACGCATTTCAATGCAAGAGTTCATCGATGATGACACTGCACGGCAGGCCCGGTTAGACCAACTGACGTTGCTCGATGAACGACGCGTCAATGCTCTCGAGCATTTGCGTATCTATCAAGAGCGACTTAAGAAAGCATACAACATGAAGGTTCACCTAAGGGACTTTCAGGTTGGTGACTTGGTCTTAAAAGAGAACCAACAGAATTCTAATTTGCCGTCCCATCTAAGGGACAAGTTCATGGCAAACTGGTTAGGTCCTTATGTGATTGATAGTAAAATAGGACCTGGAACATACCGGCTCGCCTCTCTTGAAGGAATCAAGGAGCTAGAACCCTTGAACATCAGTCATTTGAGGCCATTCCACATTTAGAGAGCCATAGTCCAACCAAAAGCTCCAAGGATTCCCACAATCGCTTGGTCAACCCCAAAAATTCCCCAAAGGTATCCATAAACCCTTTGGTCAAACCAAAAGCTCCAAGGATTTCTACAATCGCTTGGTCAACCCAAAATGCCCCAAAGGTATCCATAAACCCTTTGGTCAAACCAAAAGCTCCAAGGATTCCCATAATCGCTTGGTCAAACCCAAAAATGCCCCAAAGGTATCCATAAACCCTTTGGTCAAAACCAAAATCTCCAAGGGTTACCATAACCGCTTGGTCAAAATAAATATTCAAAAACAAACAAAAACAATAAAATCATCAAAAATAAACAAAAAAATTGCATCTCCATTCCATGCATACTCGTAAAAATCAAAATACAAAAATATAAGTTGCATTAGGCATCGCATCCATACATTGCATATTTGTTGGTCATACATGTCACAAGCACCATAGACTGTAATTGCTCGGCAATTCCTTCATTTTCCACATTCCATCCATTTTATAAACACATACATCCAGAATAACACCATCCCCATTTTTAGCATAGTCAGTTGTCTCCTAATGTATATAGGGTTTTCGTCATTCAACTGTCTTTAAATTTCTAGCCAAAAAC
Source organism: Wollemia nobilis (assembly GCA_028583015.1). Classification (NCBI taxonomy): domain Eukaryota; kingdom Viridiplantae; phylum Streptophyta; class Pinopsida; order Araucariales; family Araucariaceae; genus Wollemia; species Wollemia nobilis. The sequence goes on from JAQPPZ010017192.1 coordinate 4,945,307, forward strand.
TGTACAAAGTTAAACAGATTTTACAAGGGAAAGTTTTACTTGGATCACGCCTCGTTATGTAACATCCCTACACAAGTTAAAACACATAAAATAATTCCTAAGTTGTGTGAACGCAAGAGAAACCTACAAAGCAGTCTAGGGTACCATAGGTGAAAGATTAGCCTGTTCATCCCCCTGTGCGAATGGTTCAAGAGTGCTGAGAATTGACAAAAGGACAAGCTCTTCCCCATCAATTCCCCCTAATAAACAGTGGTTTTCACCACTACTCACAAAAATCCCAATCACCATTGGTCCCTAAGGTTGTAAGGATTCGTACTACACGTCCCTGCCAAGGATGGGTAGTCATCCCCAAGGCCTAAAAGGATCGATGCCATTCAAAAACAAAATTCCCACAAGCCATCATCACAATCACCTTTGGTCTCCAAATTCGTAAGGATTCATACTACACGTCCCTGACAAGGATGGGTAGTCATCCCCAAGGCCTAAAAGATCAATGCCCTTACTTCATAGTATCCCTAATCCCCTTTGGTTCCCAAAGTCGTAAGGATTCGTACTACACGTCCCTGAATAGGATGGGTAGTCATCCCCAAGGCCCAAAAGGATCAATGTCATTCACAAGCCACAAACCTACAAGCTCAACCTTACGAAGCTCAAAATGCAAAATCAAATAACAGTGGTTATCACCACTATTCAAAATCCTTGCTCAAAAAGAAAAACAAAAAAGAAAAATAAACAGTGATTTTCATCACTATGTATACGAGCAAGTATCCTAACCCATTGAGCAAATAAAAAGCCTGAACTTGAATCCCTGGAATTCTCAGCATTCGAAAACCATCTAGGTGATCCTCATTACGGGTTTGGTGGACAGCCTACCTGGCAATGGCGGTATCCTAACCGCATGACGATATGTCTATCACATTAGCTTTGCGTGTGAGCAGACCAATGTTTGCATGTGGATGAGCTAGCTTATGGTACCTTAGATTGTCCCATGGATTAATCTTACTAAATACAACAACGGAGTTAGTGGAGCTAATTAGGTGATCCTCAGTATAGGTTTGGTTGATAGCCTATCTAGCACTGGCGGTATCCTGACAAATACCACATAAACGAACTCAATTGCACACACAGGGATGTGAAATAACTTGGTTAAACTCAAGTCGGATTTATACCTTGTTCAAAAGTCTTGCGAGATAAATGTACAGTCTTGGCTAGTTAGTTAAAATATCTGAATCTCAGAAAAGCTTAACTACATTTTAAAAACAACTGGTACATTTCATTACGTACATCACCATCAAAAAATATGCAAAATACAAAAACAAAGTTATCACATGCAAAGTCATTCCACAAAGCCATCCCATAAGTACAGCAAGCCAGTAAATCTTGTACAGTCTATGGTGCCATCGACAAGTTATCAACAACTCATTTCATTCATTCCATATGCATACATCATATAATTAGAAACATCGCATTCATAATACCACATGCATACATCATCATAAATAACTGTGCATAAACAGAAAAACAAACCATGAAAAGTGTATAAACACAAAGAAAGTCATCTATATATATATATCATCAAAAATGCCCATAGGCTACAATGAACCGGTCCTCTGACCTCGCAACAAAGCCAAAAACTCAAAAACCCCCAAGCCTAGGGCATCGGCCACCATGATCACGTAGGATCGGTGCGACGGGAACTACCCCCAATGGTGTGGGTCCTATGGGACCCCTCAGGGGCTGCTGCTCGCCCTCGCATCACGCCTACTAGCCCTCCCTCATCCAATCGCCTACGACGAGATGATGTTGACTGCTCAGTATCGCTGCACCTCGTTCAATGTGAAGACCCACCTCTCGAGGGCTTAGGTACCTGGCCCTCGAGGTGGATGATCTCTCCCTCTAGGTCCATCCGATGCCGACACCACTCCACCTCCCATCGATGATACATCGCTACATCTCTTGCTACATCCGTAGAAGATCCCTCTCCTATGCAGCATTCGTGTCCCCATCCTACCGATGGTACGTAGCCAATGCATTCTCCTGCTTAGCTAGCTGAGTCCGCAAGAGATCCCTCTCCTACAGAGCCTCCCCCAGCTCCTCATCTCGCCTTCGAAGTAGCCCCACCAATCATGCATTCTCAGTGTGCAACCCTGCCTCCATGTCCTTCGAAACTCCTGGTGCATAGAATCCAAGATAGCAGCTGCTCTGGCTCCCACTGCTTCGGGATGTCCTGCATCTCGGCTGATCCGAACCCCAAAATCCCCCCAAAATCATCCACCTCTACCATATCTGCATCCTCAGGGAACCCCCAACCCTCTCCTGGTGCCTCTGCACCCTCATCACCTACTCCTACTGCCTCTGCACCCCTAGAGGCCCCTCGCCTCGCCATCGTCGCAAAGTCCACCACTGCTCATACTAAGCCATCACCTCGACGTCATCCATATCAGGGCATCAATCGTAGATCTGAATCCTCACCCAATGATGCAATGACTGGCCAGACCAAAGTCCTCTCATCCCCGATGTCGATAGATCAAGGGCTCACCAGGCAACCCCTGGTGCACCCCAAACTATCATGTCACCCAGCCATATGGGAAGAACTCCTACTTAGTCCCATGACGCCCAATCAGCCCTCCCCTACGTACCCATCGGAGCCACTCTCCAGCCTCGGGCCAGGCTGGATAGTCCCGGTAGGGGCACTAGAACACCTCCCCTGGAGCAAGCCGAGCGAAGGCATCGACATAGTGCCCTACGACTTGCCCATCATCGACTCTGTCCCTGCTCCTTAGACCTCGCCATAATGCCCCGTATCCAATCTCTCGATCTACCATCTCTACCCGAGTCATCCAGGGCAACCCCACCGGCCTCTCCATCGCTATGTGCTGCCAAGCCCAACACTGCAACAAGTAGCTACAACCAATCCCCTTTCGCCTTCGGTAGTGGACCTCGTACAACTCATCATAGAGCTATGCCAGAGAGTCTATCCCCATCTCATGATCATAGGTGCCTCCATCGGACACTCCACCATCCGAAAGACTACCTCTAGCAGGTTCCATGGGAACCTCGTGCCCAAAGAGTCGGGTAGCAGCATGTTGGAAATGAGGCCCATCAATATAGTGTGCCTCACTCCCAACACACCCATCTCTAGCCACCATCGAACCAATATGCCACCAATATGGTAGTCACCCTCTACCCTCTCCATTGGGCTATCCACACCCAACTCCTCCCCATGTCCAAGCATGTCAACATTTGATCCCTGTCATCTATCGTATCGTCTATCAATCTAGAATCCGATAGACATCCTCCAAGGTCACTATCATCTCCCTTATTGGGAGATGGAAGGTGTTGGTTCGGGGATCCCACAAGTTGATCAGGGTCATCAGATAGGCCCGATCCCCGACCATAGGCTCCAATCGAGTCACCTGCTTGAGCCCAAGGGCATCAAGCCACTCCTAGTCAGCCAAAGTCAGTGCCTCACATGCTTCAGTAAAAACCATGGGCACACGGTACCGACTCTTCACAACCTACAAAAGAAAACAACACAAAAACATTAAAACAATGAAAAACTGTACAACAATAACATACATATACAACAATGCATAAAACAATGTACAACTAAAAATAGACAAATAACGAGCAACAAAATTCACAAAAATACAAAAACATTCAAAATAATTTGTCAGTCCTAGGGTTTTAACTCTAAACTGATAAATTAAAAACAAACAAAAAAATTCAAAAATAATTTTTAGTCCTAGGGTTTTTAACTCTAAATTGATAAATTAAACAAACAAAAAAAATTCAAAAAATAATTTGTCAATCCTAGGGTTTTTAACTCTAAGTCAAAACTGATAAATTAAAAACAAACAAAAAAATTCAAAAATAATTTTTAGTTCCTAGGGTTTTTAACTCTAAACTGATAAATTAAAAACACAAACAAAAACAACAAAAAAATAACTAGGGTTGAGTTACGTTTTTAAAAGCTCAGTTTTACCCTACGTTTCTAACCTAAGTTTTGATCTTTGTTAAATTAGGGTTAAGCAAAGTTTTTAAGTTACGTTCTAAACTAAGTTTTTCAGCTAAGTTTTAAACTAACTTTTGATATTTGTTTAACTAGGGTTAAACTAAGTTTTAAGCTAAGTTTTAATTTTTGATAGACTAGGGTTTCATTTTTAAATTTGAAAAACAAAAAACAAAAGGACATAAAACAACTAAATTGCGGTTTTCAAATTGTAACACAAACAAACAATAAAGAGGAAGGGCACTCACTGGTCTCGCTTCGGCTCCACCGCTGGATGATCCGGTCCATGAACTCATGGTGACGGGAAAAATTTGGCAGCGCTTCGCTTCGCAGAATTGACCTCCTCCGCAGAGCTCCAAATCGCCAGGAAAAACAAATGCAAATGAGCCCAAAACCTAGTTTTGGCCTTTAAATAGGCTTTTTGAGCCTGTAATCGTTCCTCCCTGGGATGAGCACTCTAGTTAGCACTCGTCCCACCCTAGGATGATTACTAAACTGGTATTCGTCCCACCCAGGGATGAATACAGAGCAAAAATTTCAAAAATAGCAAAAACTGCACAAAATGCACCAAAAACAAGCAAAAAAAGTGTCCGATGAGAGTGCTTTTGCACTTGACATTCCGGGCATGCAAAACAGATGTCGGGGTCACAAATCCTCACTATCCTACTCCCTAAGAAGGCTACCATAGCCGGACCGCTCCACGGGAGGATGGATTTTCGAGAATTTCATCCCCAAATGGCGTCACCAAAAGGGTCAAAACCCAACCAAAAATAGCAATAACATTGCCGAACGAAGGCGCCTTTGTGCCTGACATTCTTGGCATCCAAAATAGATGTTGGGGTTACAAATTGTCACTATCCTACTCCCTAAGAAGGCTACCATAGCCGGACCGCTCCCTGGGAGGACGGATTCTTGACAATTTTAGCTCCAAAATGCGTCACAAAAAGGGTTAAAACCCACCAAAAATAGGTCAGAATGTTCGGAAACTGCTTAAGCATTCAACGGTAAACAACTGAAGGCACCCTTACCTAAGTCATCTTGGGTCAAGTGACTCATCGCTTTTCTCATGTCGGTCATTCCCTCATCGATTCGTCGCTTGAGGGGGTAGTCACACTTAGTCACCAATCAACAAAAATATACCCAATCAAGGAAATAACACGCATTCAAAGGATCATTGACAAAGACAATCATGCTCCTGCTTGGGGCAGCAAACAAGCAATAATCACAAGCTGATCAAACACTTGGCATTCATGAATCATGAACTCAAGGTTCCCACAGACAAAAGGTTGCACCCTTTGCCTATTCATGACTGATCAATGTCCAAGCTCAAGTAACACCTCACCGAAAAAGGTTAACACTTGAATTAAGTTCCTTAGCTCGTCAGAAGCAAGGATTCAAGAATGCATGCCCTTTCCATACTTGGGGCATCAAGAGTTGGTTAGGTTACTGAGAAACCCTAATCATTAGTGCTTTGGTTATCTATTTTTGCTCAGCGCTGCGCCTTGCACAGCGCTTCCCAAAAAGGGGCATCTATAGACACCAAAACAACACCAATCCGATTATGTGACAACAAGCATCGATCGCATTGACACACACAGCCCCTAGGGCAGCCCCCAGAGGTTAAACAGTGGTCCTAACCACTCCCAAAAATAGTTTGGAAGGTCAAGAGTCAATTTGGCACCTTTTGGCACTTTGCTCCCTACTCGTCCCACCCTGGGATGATTACAAACTGGTATTCGTCCCACCCAGGGACGAATAGCAGCATTCACCCCAGGGTGAGGCGAATAGAAGGTTTGACTGGCAAAAAGTCAAACCTCGATAGGTCCGCCAGTTAACTGCAACTTCAGGACATGCAATTGCGAGGAACGACTTCAAATCAAGAAGAGAGACTTCAGTCATGCATGTCTTTATTTTAGAGACCTCATGCAAGGAGACTCTAAATCAGGGAATAATATTTTCTCTCAAAATAGGACAATCAACTCAAGTGGCGCCCTCGCATGCGCATTCAAACAAAGAGACCCTAGGTCTATAAATTGGTGAGTCTTCTCACCCAAAAAAAGAGATAGAGAGGAGCTTTTGGAGCAACGAAGTGCTGCTAAAATATATCCTCACCCATTGTTTGTGCTTTCACATCCTTGATCTCTCTTTTGGAGGGAGGTTATTGGGTGATTATTGGAGGCGCATTCTAGACCCAAACCCAAACATTTGGCCACAATATTCCACAAAATTTGTCGACAACACCCCATAAGAGGTTTTGGACCCATCCCAAGTGGATTGGTGCCAAAACAGAGTCCCAAACGGTGGGCGTCCTGCCCCCGGGTGCCCCCCAAGCTGTCGCAGTTCTAAACGCCCCACCCTGGAGCGATTAGAAATCTATGGTAGATTTCATTTATTTTTTTTTTGCATCTTATTCTAGGTTATTTAAATAGGCTGTAGTTTAAATTTCACTTCATTCTGAGCATTTTTGACCATGTTTTTATCATTTCCCGCCTTTACTAACTTGCAGATGGCACCATCAAAATCTGGGTGATAGAGGCCAAATTGGAGAAATCTGACCTTCTGGGTCTTCCCAAAATACCCCCAATTAGCTAACCCCAACTTTGCAGGTCATTTGGAGCTTCCTGGATAGGACATTGAAGAGGGTGCTTTCTAATAATTTATTGCAGGTTTATTCGTCCCGCCCTGGAGCGAATACAAATCTGTGAGGAATTTCTTGATTGTTCCACTTGCAGTACCCTCCTGGTAACATATTCATGCTTTTGTTAAATTTTTAGGTCGTTCTGATGTTATTTGGTTATCGTTTTAATATTTTCATGCATACACTAACAGTAGGCCTTGGGAAACACATGTTCTATTCTATCTGCAGGTGCTACTGATATTTTCTATTTCCTTGAACGTAGGTCTTCGACATCAGAGGAGCAAGAAGGAGTCAACACTCATATACACAAGTGGCGATGACATTTTGGTCCGCCCATCTTACATGTGGGCACGCGGAAGAAGGATTGCTATCCATGGATGTGATAAGAAACATATTTAACGCTCCTATCCCCTAAAAGGGAAGGAGACGTATTGTAACATGACTTTAAAAGCATATCAATAAAGAGGGCCATATTCCATATTGCTTTTATCTTGTGTCGATTCGTTTATGTTCTTTCCTTTCATGCATTTTTCAATATATAGGCTTTTAGCGTTAAGTTTGGTTTTACACGCATCGTACTTGGCATTTTCCTTTTTTTATATATGAGTGTTGAATCCTTACTGCTCCTTTGATGTCGAAGACCTGCGTTCAAGGAAATATAAAAGATCAGTAGCACCTGCAGATAGAATAGAACATGTGTTTCCCAAGGCCTACTGTTAGTGTATGCATGAAAATATTAAAACGATAACCAAATAACATCAGAATGACCTAAAAAATTAATAGAAGCATGAATATGTTACTAGGAGGGCATTGCAAGTGGAACAGTCAAGAAATTCCTCACAGATTTGTATTCGCTCCGGGGTGGGACGAATAAACCTACAATAAATTGTTAGAAAGCACCCTCTTCAATGTCCTATCCAAGAAGCTCCAAATGACCTCCAAAGTTGGGATTAGGTAAAAGGGGGTATTTTGGGAAGACCCAGAAGGTCAGATTTCTCCAATTTGACCTCTATCACCCATATTTTGATGGTGCCATCTGCAAGTTAGTAAAGGCGGGAAATGATAAAAACATGGTCAAAAATGCTTAGAATGAAGTGAAATTTAAACTACAGCCTATTTAAATAACCTAGAATAAGATACAAAAGAAAAATCAAAGAAATATGCCACAGATTTCTAATCGCTCTAGGGTGGGGCGATTAGGGCTGCGACAGTTTGGAGGGCACCCGGGGGCAGGATGCCCACCGTTTGGGACTCTGTTTCGGCACCAATCCACTTGGGATGGGTCCAAAAAATCTTATGGGGTGTTGTCGACAAATTTGGTGGGATATTGTGGCCAAATGTTCGGGTTTGGGTCTAGAATGCGCCTCCAATAATCACCCAATAACCTCCCTCCAAAAGAGAGATCAAGGATGTGAAAGCACAAACAATGGGTGAGGATATATTTTAGCACCACTTCATTGCTCCAAAAGCTCCTCTCTGTCTATATTTTTGGGTGAGAAGACTCACCAATTTATAGACCTAGGGTCTCTTTGTTTGAATGCGCATGCGAGGGCGCCACTTGAGTTGATTGTCCTATTTTGAGAGAAAATATTATTCCCTGATTTAGAGTCTCCTTGCATGAGGTCTCTAAAATAAAGACATGCATGACTAAAGTCTCTCTTCTTGATTTGAATCCGTTCCTCGCAATTGCATGTCCTGAAGTTGTAGTTAACTATTGGACCTGTTGAGGTTTGACTTTTTGCCAGTCAAACCTGCTATTCGCCTCACCCTGGGGCGAATGCTGCTAATCGTCCCTGGGTGGGATGAATACCATTTTGTAATCATACCAGGGTGGGACGAGTAGGGAGCAAAGTGCAAAAAGGTGCCAAATTGACTCTTGACCTTCCAAACTACTTTTGGGAGTGGTTAGGACCACTTGTTTAACCTCTGGGGGCTGCCCTAGGGGCTGTGTGTGTCAATGTGATCGATGCTTGTTGTCACATAATCGGATTGGTGTTGTTTTGGTGTCTATAGATGCCCCTTTTTGGGAAGCACTGTGCAAGGCGCAGCATTGAGCAAAAATAGATAACCAAAGCACTAATGATTAGGGTTTCTCATTAACCTAACCAACTCTTGATGCCCCAAGTATGGAAAGGGCACGCATTCTTGAATCCTTGCTTCTGACGAGCTAAGGAACTTAATTCAAGTGTTAACCTTTTTTGGTGAGGTGTTACTTGAGCTTGGACATTTATCACCATGAATAGAAAGACGCAACCTTTTTCTCTGGACCCCAAGTTCCTGGTTCCCCAATCCGTTTGATCAACTTGTGATTATTGCTTGTTTGCTGCCCCAAGTGGGAGCATGATTGTCTTTGTCAATGATCCTTTGAATGCGTGTTATTTCCTTGATTGGGTATATCTTTGTTGATTGGTGACTAAGTGTGACTACCCCCTCAAGCGACGAATCGATGAGGGAATGATCGACATGAGAAAATCAATGAGTCGCTTGACCCAAGATGACTTAGGTAAGGGTGCCTTCAATTGTTTACCGTTGAATTCTTAAGCAGTTCCCAAACATTCTGACCTATTTTTGGTGGGTTTTAACCCTTTTTGTGATGCATTTTGGAGCTGAAATTATCAAGAATTCATCCTCTCGTGGAGCGGTCCGGCTATGGTAGCCTTCTTAGGGAGTAGGATAGTGACAATTTGTAACCCCAACGTCGGTTTTGGATGCCAAGAATGTCAGGTGCAAAGGCGCCTTCGTTCGGCAATGTTATTGCTATTTTTGGTTGGGTTTTGACCCATTTTGTGACACCGTTTGGGGATAAAATTCTCAAAAATCCGTCGTCCCGTGGAGTGGTCCAGCTATGGTAGCCTTCTTAGGGAGTAGGATAGTGAGGATTTGTGACCCCGACATCTATTTTGCATGCCCGGAATGTCAAGTGCAAAAGCACTCTTATCGGACACTTTTTTGCTTGTTTTTGGTGCATTTTGTGTAGTTTTTGTTGTTTTTGAAATTTTTTCTCTGTAATCGTCCCTGGGTGGGATGAATACCAGTTTAGTAATCATACCAGGGTGGGACGAGTGCTAAAAAGAGCACTCATCCCAGGGAGGAATGATTATAGGCTCAAAAAGCCTATTTAAGGGCCAAAACTGGGTTTTGGGCTCATTTGCATTTGTTTTTCCTGGCGATTTGGAGCTCTGAGGAGGAGGAGGTCAATTCTGTGAAGTGAAGCACTGCCAAATTTTTCTCGCCACCATGAGTTCATGGACCGGATCATCCAAGTGGCAGAGTCGAAGTGAGACCAGTGAGTGCCCTTCCTCTTTATTTTGTTTGTGTTGTATGTTACAGTTTTTAAAACCGCAATTTAGTTGTTTTATGTCTTTTTGTATTTGGTTTTTCAAATTTAAAAATGAAACCCTAGTCTATCAAAATTAACACTTAGCTTAAAACTTAGTGTAACCCTAGTTAAACAAAGATCAAAAGGTAGTTTAAAACTTAGCTAAAAAACTTAGTTTAGAACGTAACTTAAAAACTTTGCTTAACCCTAATTTAACAAAGATCAAAACTTAGGTTAGAAACGTAGGGTAAAATCGAGCTTAACCCTAGTTATTTTTTGTTGTTTTTAATTTATCAGTTAAACTTAGAGTTAGAAAACCCTAGGACGGACAAATGATGTGTTTTTGTTTGTTTTTAATTTATCAGGTAAACCTAGAGTGACGAACCCTAGGGACTGACAAATATGTTTTTGAATTTTTGTTTTTGTTTTTAATTTATCAGTTTAGAGTTAAAAACCCTAGGAACTAAAAAATTATTTTTGAATGTTTTTTTGTTTGTTTGTTTAATTTATCAGTTTAGACTTAGAGTGAAAAACCCTAGGATTGACAAATTATGTTTTTGAATTTGTTTTGTTTGTTTTTAATTTATCAGTTTAGAGTTAAAAACCCTAGGACTGACAAATTATTTTTTGAATTTGTTTTGTTTGTTTTTAATTTATCAGTTGACTGTTAGATTGAAAAATCTTAGGAACTGACAAATTATTTGTTTTTGAATTGTATTTGTTTTGTGTTAATTTATCAGTTTAGACTTAGAGTTAAAAACCCTAGGATTGAAAAATTATTTGTGAAGTTTTTTGAATGGGTTTTGTTTGTTTAATTTATCAGTGTAGAGTTAAAAACCCTAGGAACTGACAAATTATTTTTGAATGTTTTTGTATTTTTGTGAATTTTGTCGCTCATTATTTGTCTTTTTTTAGCTGTACATTGTTTTATGCATTGTTGTATATGCATGTTATTGTTGTACAATTTTTCATTGTTTTAATGTTTTTGTGTTGTTTTCTTTTGCAGGTTGTGAAGAGCCGGTACCGTGTGCCCATGGTTTTTACTAAAGTGCGTGAGGCACTGAATTTTGCTGACTGGGAGTGGCTTGATGCCCTTGGGCTCAAGCAGGTGACTCAGCTGGAGCCTGTGGTCGGGGATCGGGCCTATCTGATGGCCCTGATCAACTTGTGGGATCCTCGGACCAACACCTTCCATCTCCCAATAGGGGAGATGACGGTGACCTTGGAGGATGTCTATCGAATTCTGTGGATTTCGATAGACGGACTGTCGATCAAGACGACACCACGGGATCAACGGACAATAGTGCTGACATGCTGCTTCGGGCATGGGGAGGAGTTGGGTGTGGACAGCCCAATGGAGAGGGCAGAGGGTGACTGCCAGATTGGTGGCATTTTGGTTCGATGGTGGCTAGAGAGGGGTGTGTTGGGAGTGAGGCACGCCGTACTGATGGGCCTCATTTCCAACATGCTGCTACCCGACTCTTCGGGCGCGAGGTTCCCATGGAACCTGCTGGAGGTGGTTTTTAGGTTGGTGGAGTGTCCGACGGAGGCACCAATGATCATGAGATGGGGACAGACTCTACTGGCACAGCTCTATGATGAGTTGTACGAGGTCGCTACCGAAGGCGGAAGGGGATTGGATGCAGTTACTTGTTGCGGTCTTGGGCTTGGAAGCACATAGCGATGGAGAGGCTGATGGGGATGCCATGGACGACTCGGGCGGAGATGGTAGACCGAGAGATTGGATACGGGGCATTGTGGCGGAGGTCTGAGGAGCAGGGACAGAGTTGGCGGTGGGCAAGTGTCGTAGGGCACTATGCCGATGCCTTCGCTCGGCTTGCTCCAGGGAGGTGTTCTGGCACCCCTATCAGGACTATCTAGCCTGGCCTGAGGCTGGAGAGTGGCTCCGATGGGTTCACAGGGGGAGGTGGCTGATTGGGCGGCACGGGACCGAGCAGGAGTTCTTCCCATATGGTCGGGTGACACGATAGTTTGGGGTGCGCCAGGGGTTTCCTGGTGAGCCCTTGATCTATCGACACTAGGGGGACGAGAGGACTCTAGTCTGGCCAGTCATTGCACCGTTGGGTGAGGATTCGAGATACTATGATTGACACACCTGACATGGATGACATCGGGGCAACCGCCGAGTATGACCAATGGTGGACTTTATGATGGTGGCAAGGCGAGGGGCCTCTAGGTGGTGTAGAGGTGGCAGCAGCAGGTGATGAGGGTGCAGAGGCACCAGGTGAAGGTTGGGGGGTTCCATTGGAGGATGCGGATATGGTAGAGGTGGATGATTTTGGGGTTTTGGATCAGATGGAGACGCAGGATGTCCTAGAGTAGTGGGAGCCAGAGCAGGCTGCTGTCCTAGATTTGCCTATGCACCAAGCAGTTTTGGAGGACACGAAGGTAGGGTTGCACGCTGAGAATGCATGATTTGCAGGGCTGCTTTAGAGGCAAGATGAGGAGTGGGGGGAGGCTCTGTAGGAGAGGGATCTCTTACGAACTTAGCTAGCTGAGCAGGAGAACGCATTGGCTGCATACCATCGATGGGATGGGGACACGGATGCTGCACAGGAGAGGGATCTTCTACGGACGTAGCTGGTGGAGAGGGAGGAGGTGTTGGCACAACACGACGATGTAGTAGTGATGTATCATCGATGGGAGGCGGAGTGGTGTCGGCATCGGATGGACCTAGAGGGAGAGATCATCCACCTTGGGGGTAGGTACCTGAGCCCTCGAGAGGTGGGTCTTCGCGCTAGATGAGGGGAAACGATACTGAGCAGTCAGCATCATCTCATCGTAGGCGATTGGATGAGGGGAGGGCTAGTGGGCATGATGCGGGGGTGAGTAGCAGTCGCCCTGAGGGGTCCCATAGGACCCACACCACGGGGGTAGTTCCCGTCGCACCGATCCTGCATGATCATGGTGGCCGATGCCCTAGGCTTGGGGGTTTTTGAGTTTTTGCTTTGTTGCGAGGTCAGAGGACCGGTTCATTGTAGCCTGCGGGCATTTTTGATGATATATATATACAAATGACTTTCTTTGTGTTTATACACTTTGTCATGGTTTGATTTTATGCACATGTATTTATGATGATGTATGCATGTGGTATTATGAATGCGATGTGTCTAATTATATGATGTATGCATATGGAATGAATGAAATGAGTTGTTGATAACTTGTCGATGGCACCATAGACTATACAAGATTTACTGGCTTGCTGTACTTATGGGATGGCTTTGTGGAATGACTTTGCATGTGATAACTTTGTTTTTGTATTTTGCATATTTTTTGATGGTGATGTACGTAATGAAATGTTCCAGTTGTTTTTAAAATGTAGTTAAGCTTTTCTGAGATCTAGATATTTTAACTAGCTAGCCAAGACTATACATTTATCTCGCAAGACTTTTGAACAAGGTATAAATCCGACTTGAGTTTAACCAAGTTATTTCACATCCCTGTGTGTGCAATTGAGTTCATTTATGTGGTATTTGTCAGGATACCGCTAGTTCCAGATAGGCTATCAACCAAACTTGTATTGAGGATCACCTAATTAGCTCCACTAACTCCATTGTTGTATTTAGTAAGATTAATCCATGGGACAATCTAAGGTACCATAAGCTAGCTCATCCACATGCAAACATTGGTCTGCTCACATGCAAAGCTAATGTGATAGACATATCATCATGCAGTTAGGATACCGCCATTGCTAGGTAGGCTGTCCACCAAACCCGTAATGAGGATCACCTAGATGGTTTTTCGAATGCTGAGAATTCTAGGGATTCAAGTCTAGGATTTTTATTTGCTCAACGGTTTAGGATACTTGCTCGTATACATAGTGATGAAAATCACTGTTTATTTTTATTTTTTTGTTTTTCTTTTTGAGCAAGGATTTTGAATAGTGGTGATAACCACTGTTATTTGATTTTGGATTTTGAGCTTTGTAAGGTTGAGCTTGTAGGTTTGTGGCTTGTGAATGGCCTTGATCCTTTTGGCCTTGGGGATGACTACCCATCCTGTTCAGGGACGTGTAGTATGAATCCTTACGACTTTGGGAACCAAAGGGGATTAGGGATATGATGAAGTAAGGGCATTGATATTTTAGGCCTTGGGGATGACTACCCATCCTGTTTAGGGACGTGTAGTATGAATCCTTACGACTTTGGAGACCAAAGGTGATTGTGATGATGGCTTATGGGAATTTTTTTTTTGAATGGCATCGATCCTTTTAGGCCTTGGGGATGACTACCCATCTTTGGTAGGGATGTGTAGTATGAATCCTTACAACTTTGGGGACCAACGGTGATTGGGATTTTTGCTAGTGGTGAAAACCACTGTTTATTAGGGGGAATTGATGGGGAAGAGCTTGTCCTTTTGTCAATTCTCAACACTCTTGAACCATTCGCACAGGGGGATGAGCAGGCTAATCTTTCACCTATGGTACCCTAGACTGCTTTGTAGGTTTCTCTTGCGTTCACACAACTTAGGAATTATTTTATGTGTTTTAACTTGTGTAGGGATGTTACGTAACGAGGCTTGATCCAAGTAAAACTTTCCCTTGTAAAATCCATTGAACTTTGTACAGTTTTTGGCTAGAAATTTAAAGACAGCTGAATGACGAAAACCCTATATACATTAGGAGACAACTGACTATGCTAAAAATGGGGATGGTGTTATTCTGGATGTATGTGTTTATAAAATGGATGGAATGTGGAAAATGAAGGAATTGCCGAGCAATTACAGTCTATGGTGCTTGGGACATGTATGACCAGCAAATATGCAATGTATGGATGCGATGCCTAATGCAACTTATATTTTTGTATTTTGATTTTTACGAGTATGCATGGAATGGAGATGCAATTTTTTTGTTTATTTTTGAGTTATTTTATTGTTGTTTTTGTTTTTTTTTGAATATTTATTTTGACCAAGCGGTTATGGTAACCCTTGGAGCTTTTGGTGTGACCAAAGGGTTTATGGATACCTTTGGGGCATTTTTGGGGTTGACCAAGCGATTGTGGGAATCCTTGGAGCTTTTGGTTTGACCAAAGGGTTTATAGATACCTTTGGGGCATTTTGGGTTGACCAAGCGATTGTGGAGAATCCTTGGAGCTTTTGGTTTGACCAAAGGGTTTATGGATACCTTTGGGGCATTTTGGGGTTGACCAAGCGATTGTGAGAATCCTTAGAGCTTTTGGTTTGACCAAAGGGTTTATGGATACCTTTGGGGCATTTTGGGTTGACCAAGCGATTGTGGGAATCCTTGGAGCTTTTGGTTGGACTATGGCTCTCTAAATGTGGAATGGCCTCAAATGACTGATGTTCAAGGGTTCTAGCTCCTTGATTCCTTCAAGAGAGGCGAGCCGGTATGTTCCAGGTCCTATTTTACTGTCAATCACATAAGGACCTAACCAGTTTTCCATGAACTTGTCCCTTAGATGGGACGGCAAATTAGAATTCTGTTGGTTCTCTTTTAAGACCAAGTCACCAACCTGAAAGTCCCTTAGGTGAACCTTCATGTTGTATGCTTTCTTAAGTCGCTCTTGATAGATACGCAAATGCTCGAGAGCATTGATGCATCGTTCATCGAGCAACGTCAGTTGGTCTAACCGGGCCTACCGTGCAGTGTCATCATCGATGAACTCTTGCATTGAAATGCGCAGGGAAGGGATTTCCAACTCGAGAGGCATGACTACCTCGGAGCCATACACCAACAAAAATGGAGTTGCCCTAGTGGGCGTCCGAATGCTAGTGCGATAAGCCCATAGGGCAAGTGGGATCTGAATGTGCCAATCCTTATGACTATCTACGACTGTCTTTTTGAGGATGGCGACTAGCATTTTGTTTGACGCCTCTGCTTGCCCATTTGCCTACGGATAATAGGGTGTTGAAAAACTGTGCTGAATTTTGTACTTTGTTGTCAAAGCATGCACATATTTATTCTTGAATGACGTCCCATTATCCGAGATGATCTTGGATGGAATACCAAAATGACATATGATGTTATGTAAAATAAACTCCGCAATGCGGGTTCCAGTCGTAGAGGTTAGCGAAATTGCTTCCACCCACTTGGTGAAGTACTATGTGGCCATTATGATGAATGTGTGATGACCCGACGATGCAGGGGAGATCTTTTCGATTAGATCAAAGCCCCACTATGAAAAAGGCCAAGCCGATTGGATCGATTGCAAGGCCTGAGAAGGTACGTGTGTCAAATTGGCATGGTGTTGACACTTCATGCACTTCTTTACATATGCCAACAATCTCGCTCTAAATATGGCCAATAATAGCCCATGCAGAGAATGCGCTTTGCGATGGCCATACCGCTGAAGTGGCCACCACATGTACCATCGTGGGCTTGGGTGATCGCCCAAGCGGACTCTTGCTGGTCCAAGAAATGGAGGAGGATTCCTTCATAGCTTCGACGATACAAAATGTCTCCTAGCAAGACATGTTTTGCCGCTTTCTGTTTAAATGATATTTTCGTGGCTTGTGTCAATCCAAGTGGGAGGTTACCTAGCTTGAGGTAATCCCTTATGGGTGTGTACCAATCCTGCCGATCAGAAACCTCGATGGTATGAACGACCAATCCCTCTTGAAGTTCATCCCTAGCAAAAGCTGAGCGGGAAAGAACTTGTAAAAATAGCGTTGTGTTGCTATTAAGAGGGGTCGGGGAGAACAAGGACCCCCAGTTGGCTTGAGTCAGACAATCATGGATTCGAGAGAACCTATCCCGAGATGGTTCAATCTGGATCGGTGGATTCCTGGCATTAGGTCAGAGCTTGCACGCTCCATCACGGATTGCGATAATGTTTTGACCTGAATGGTTGTCATCTCATCGAAAGGGTCTTGCGGGATTAGTGACCCCAAGGAGGCCATAGTATCCGCAAAATGATTCGATGATCGAGGGAGTGCCTCGATGTCATACCATTCAAGTTGTGCCAAGAATTTGTCCACAAGGGCTTTGTAGGCCTGCAGAACTGGGCATTTACATTGGAATACCCCTTTGACTTGATTGACAATTAACAACGAATCACCAAAGATGTTTAAACGTTTAATGTTCATGGTGATTGTTGTCTGAAGACCTATGAGCAAGGCTTTGTATTCTACATTGTTGTTGGTGCACAGGAAGTCTAATTTAAATGACAGAGGCATTGGAGCCCCTTGTGGAGTGAAGAATACAATTCTCATGCCACCTCCTTGCTCACATTTAGAACCATCAAAGAATAGGGTCATGTCGACCTGTGACTCAGGCTCATCAGAATCTGGCGATTCTGAAACATGGAAGACCCCATCATCGGGTAGTTCTACGATCAGAGGCTGATCATCTTCAAGAGGAGCCTCTGCTAGTTGATCGATGATGACTTGACCTTTTATGGATTTTTGTCCAATGAATTCTATGTCAAACTCCATCAACAACATGATCCATTTCACCGTGTGGCTACTATGATAAGTACGACTCATCATGTATCGCAATGGATTCTCCTTAGACACAACATACGTCGTATTGCTTGAGCATGTAGTGGCATAGCTTTTTGGTAGCAAACACCACTGCCAGCGCAGAGCTTCTCAACGTATGCATAGTTAAGTTCATAACTGACCAGGGTGCGGCTAAGATAGTAAGTAGCCTGTTCTTTGTGTAGTTCATTTTTTTGGGACAGCATGGCGCCCAGTGCCACCTCAATAGCTGAGATGTATAAGTAGAACGACACTCCTGGTCTAGGTGGTGCCAATACTGGCGATGAAGCCAAGTATTGTTTAATGTCATCAAAGGTTGATCGGCACTCGTCATCCCAGTGAAATGCTACCCCCTTGTGCAATAATTTATTCATGGGTCGGCACTTGTCAGATAGCTATGCTATGAAGCGCTTGATTGACGTGACCTTTCCTTGTAGACTTTTGAGCTGCTTGATGGTAGTTGGGGGAAGCATTTCAAGGATTGCCTTGACTTTGTGTGGGTCTACCTCGATTCCTCATTTGGAGACTATGTAACCCAAGAGCTTTCCAGATGTGATGCCAAATACGCACTTCTTGGGGTTTAGTCTGACTTTATGTTCCATGAGGCGATCGAGGATCTTGCTCAAGTCATCGAGATGATCTGGGCGCAAAAGAGATTTGGCCAACAAATCATCCATGTAATCTTCCAAAGTTTTGTGCATGTGATCATGGAAGATGTACGTCATGGCACGTTGGTAGGTGGCGCCAGCATTTTTAAGGCCAAAAGGCATGACCTTATAGCAAAATGTCCCCCAAGGCATTGTGAACGCTATTTTTAGTTGGTCCTCGAGATTGATACAAATTTGATTGTATCCCGAGAAACCATCCATGAGGGAAAGCATTTCATGGCCCGTTGTAGCATCTACCAATGCATCGATGCTAGGCAAGGGGAAATCATCCTTAGGACTCACTTTGTTTAGATCTCAAAAATCGGTGCATATGCGAATCCTCCCGTCGGGATTTTTGATGGGCACCATGTTAGACAACCATGGTGGGTAATCCATGCAGATGACAAACTATGCATCCAACAACTTTTGTAGCTCATCTTTGACCATTAAGGCTATTGTTGGATGCATCTTACATAGTTTTTGCTTTACTGGCTTGACTATCGGATCAAGCGTTAGATTATGCATGACTAGCTGCGGGTCTAGCCCCGACATGTCTTTGTAGGACCATGCAAAAACCTCCTTCTTCTCTTTGAGAAGGGCAATGTAGTCGGCTTGCTCTTCGGGGGATAGAATTACCCCTAGCTTGATGATTTGCAAATTCACTGGATCTGAGCCGATGTCTACGTCAGTCGTCTCCTCGATCGACATGTGGGACCCGTCCTCCAACTGGTGTGGAGTTGGGATCAAGTGGATATCATTTGCTGAATTTAGATCATCGTTTGGGAACGTCGGGTTCCTCTTCAGCATGGAAGACATCCTGAGTCTGTCCCGGGGTGAAATGGAACATCCCACCGCAAGGCCAGATACTCTGATGGGGATGGTGGTGTGTCAGCGTGATCCCAGTCTATAGCATCTAGGTCTAGATGCAATGACCGTGTTGGGTCGGCTGGATTATGGATGGGGGTGGTTAAGTCAATGGAGATCATGTTGATGAAATGATTTTGGTCTCCATTACCGTGGGTGTGGTTACTCGGACATCCTAGGTGATCTTTGTGCTCCGGATCTGGCTCTGTGGGTACTGGCACAAATGGATCGGCCCTATGTGTGGATAAGAGGATAGGGTCTGCCCTAGGCACTGATGGCTCTATAGGGTCTCCAGGCGGAAGGTGCTCTCTGTATACCTGGAGTGGCAGGTGCAGTAATTGGTCCAACTATGCCGGGTTGAGGTGCCACCTATGCCTTGGCCCTATGTGTAATTGTTCAAACATGTCGTCTATGTCCAAGGGATATTGCTGCTGTCGCATATGATTGAGATAAGCCATCTCAGTTTCATCTTCATAATCACTGTCGGAGATCCAAAGGCCTTCATTGGCTTCAACAACTATTTGTGACATATGAGGCTCATCTTGCTCGAGCAAATTAATGTGGTCCCATCGAGGTTGTTCCGCTCTCTATGGGGGGACCTGATTCTCTTGAGGTGGCATATGCTCAATTGGAGCATCCAAAGGGAACATTGTCAGGAAGCTCTCCTGATCATCATCCATGGGAGTCACTTGTGAATGATTGCTATTAGACTCGAAAGGATCCCAAGGTGCTACCTCGTATTTCGACTCATCTTCTGAAGACCCTTCTTGGTCTTGTCCATATCCCTCTTGTAGGTGAGTCCTCGAACTTTCTCCCTTTTTGACCGAAGGGAAAGGGTTGTTACGGTCAACAAGGTTGGTTGTTAGCAATGGGAGATAATCCCCCAATGTATATGTTGTGTTAGGATTGGCATATGGATCTAATGCCAACCCATCCTTGTTGCCTATCCCTAGGCCTTGCATGTTCTCTACCAAGATGTCCAGGGGGAGGGGGTGGTTGAACCCTACTCCTGACTTGTCATACGACATTTGATATCTCGGTTGGCACAGAACACGCACTCCTTGCTCATACCGGCCCAACCCATATCCATGCCAATTACATTGGCCAAGATATCTCAATGCGAAGTCTGGGTTGGACAAATAGTTGACATCCTCAAGCAAAGGGCTCTTCATCTTCGTCTTCTTGCATGTAAGGTTCAATGCCATTATCCAGGCCCCCATAAACAAAGTTTGTCTGATTGGGTGGGTAGCCTAGAGGAACCACAGAGCCGATGGGGAGTCGAGGTCTCCCCATGTCTTGCATGGACTCAAGTGCGGGTGTTGCTACAATGTTCCGCACTAGATACTCCCCTAGGCCCGTGTTGGCCATCTCAACGGTGATCGTTGGCGGTTGAGGGGGAGCGAATGGGAGTTCTTCTAGAGTCCACTCCATGTAGGGTGAACTAGGCATCTCGACTTCCATTCGGCTAGGCATCTCTTTGGTAGAGATGGTTGAGACTAGGGGTGGTTCCTCTTCTAGGGGTTTCTTTCCCTTGTCCTTTGGTGTGGCCACCGTAGGTGGCATCGTTGTTGAAGGACCAGATGAGGAAGATGGACCCGACTGGGGATTTGATGGACTTGTCAATGGGGAGGCCTATAGAATCGGACCCTGTTTAGATGGATTCAACTAAAAATCCAAATGCGTTGATGGAAGGGTCGACTACGGCATTAGTTGCACCGTATTGCAGTACTTGAAGGGCTCTAAGTCTGTCGGGACTACATGCACCTGTCCTTCAAATGTATACTTTAGGCACTGATGAGCTATTGAAGGGACACACTTCATGTCCCTGATCCAAGGCCGGCCCAACAAGATATTATAGGCCATCTCACCTTCCAAGATGTGGCACAATGTATGAATAGTCTTTTGTCCCACTTGGATGGGTAGGACAATTGTGCCAACCGTCGAGCATATTGCATCATTGAATGCTCGAAGAGTATAGGTGGAGGCCACGATGTGAGATGCCAACAACTTCAGATGTTTCAATGCTGCTATTGTAATGATATTACTGGATGAGCCAGTGTCCACCAACACCCTCTTATACGGAATCCCGTTGACCCACGCAATGACGTGCAGGGGTGGATCCGCCACATCACCGATCACCGATTTCAATTCATCTTCTCTAAAGGTGATGACTGGTTCTGTACATTGTTTTACATGTCCCACAAAGTTGTTGAAAGAGTTTGCTTCATGGGGCTGTAGCTCAATGGCTTTTAATATCTCCATTAGAGCCTCTCGATGGGGCGCTGATTGTTGAATGAGCTCATATATGGAGAGCCTAGCCGACGTGGTCCTTAGACTTTGGGTAAGTCTAGTCCGAATCATGGCCACTGGTCTAGGTGGGGGAGGTTGCGTAGGGTGCTGTTGAGGTTGTGACGTCGATGGAACTTCTCCGATGGTCACCGCGAGGGTAGCTCCTGGGTACCTCCTATTCCTAGTCACTATGCTTATCATCCCTACATACCCCTGCATGGGGCAATTCTGTTGCACCTCATTGACTTGAAGGGGTTTTTCCTGCGCATCATGGGCAGGCAGGGGGTCTCTGAAGACTCCCATATGTTGGTTGTTTGGCGCTACGGGGTTGTCCACCGCCAATGTCTTATTGTCGATTAGGTCTTGCACCAAGCCTTTAAACTTCCAACATGCATTAAGGTCATGTCCCTTCCATCTGTGGAACCTACAGTACAAGTCCTCCTAGTACCCCTTAGGCTTTGGTGCATTGGGGTCTATGGTTTGAATCTCTAGCAGGTTGATCAAGTTTGCCGCTAACAAGCGGTCAAACAGGGAGTCCCTGGACTCTATGTAAGGTGTAAATTGTCGCCTAGGGTGACGCTGCTGATTTTGTTCCTGCATCTGGTTTTCTCTATCATAATTATTAGGAGGCACCGCTTGATAGTTAGCCTTTTGAGGTTGTGTTGCTTGTGCAGGCTTAGGGACGTTTATAGCAACCTGATTGACCGCAGCGGGTTTTTGTTGCGTGGTCCCTATTTTGGTGTTCTTAGGCCATTCTTTCTTCTTTGGCTTGGCAATCTCGCCATCCTGTATCTTGATCTCCTCAATGATTCTGGCTTGCGCCAGAGCTTCCTCAAGAGTGGCATATTGCTACAGCTGCAATAGCACGAAGATCGATCTCAAACAACTCTTTGAGAACATTTGGGTTAGGTCGGACATGGGAGGGAGGTAGGGCAGCTTTGAAAGCAACGTCCTCCACCGGTTCCCATATGCCACCATGGTTTCTTCCTCATACTTCTTGAGGCTAGCTAGGTCGCTTAGTGACACCTTTTTCTTGGTGTTGAAGGCAAAGCGTTCGAGGAACGCGTCCACTAGCTGATCCAAGTTATTGATGCTATGTTTTGGCAACTGAGTGAACCAATCCGAGGCAGGGCCTACGAATGTGGTTATAAATGTTCTTAGCAACAAAGCATCGTTGTCCTGAATGCCAAAGAATTGGCTCAAGAATCTAGTCACGTGCTCTTGGGCATCCTCCTCCCCTCTAAAGAGTGCCAACTGGGGCAGTTTAAAGTGTTCAGGGTATGGAGGTGCCGACACTGACGGATGCACAGGATGACTACGGAGTTGGCGTAAAGTAGGCTTTTGGGGCCCAAAAGTCTTGGTCTCCATAGACTCTAAGTGCTCTAGCATCGATTTATATGCATCGAAGGATTTGATATCTTCCTCCTTGGTTTGCTCCCGCTGTGGGTTGCGGGGAACTTGAGGCCTATGGAGGGGTGGCTGGATAGCACCCCCTCTGCCTTGGTAGGGCATTTCAGCCCGCTCTTCTTCTTGTTCATACTCCTCATAGGCTTCTTGAGGAGTGCCTGGCCGAGACCTATAAACATGGGTGGGTGCCCGTGGAGGGTGCCCATCGTTGTTTCTGGGAGTGGCCTCCCGCTCAGGTCTAGGAGGTCTTGGAGGAAATACTTGATAAGGTCGTGTAGACCTATCTCGTACCAAGGGGTTGTGCCTCTCATACACTTCTACTTTATGCACGCGAGGGGTTGGGACCTTCTCAGGCACATTGTTATGAAGCAATTCGACTGTCTGACGCTGAATGCGCTCTTTGTTAAGGTGATACAGATGCTCTAACTATTGTTGATCTTTCCTGAGCTGCATGATTTGCACTTGGTGGGTGGCATGTCTAGAAAATGCCAAGTCAATTTGTTCCATCGTATCATGTTTAGGAAGCCTAGATGCCTCTCCTACATGTCTATCTCGGTCGTGGTGATCCGAGATCCCTATGGGTTTCTTTCCTCTATCGAGGTTAGCGGCATTCACCCGAGGTCTTTGGCCTCAGTGGGTGATCCTGATACATAGCAGGTGCGGAGGTGCATCGCTCCCATGCTATGTATTGCTCTTGAGGAACGTAGTGGTCTTCCTCATACTCCCCTTCGTATGTGTGAAAGGTGCAGGCAGAATTGTCTTGCCCTGTCTGGAGAGCCTTGTGCTCTAGATTTGGTCTAGTGTTTCTAATAGTAATACGGGGTAGAGGAGGGATGACAAAATAATGTGGCCCCTCCTTATGGACCCTATGTTTCTCTAGTGCTTCATCACTAGGCCACTCATAACGAGCGTCTAAGGGAGCCCTCCTGTCTATGTTGAGTGCCACGTGTATGTCCTCTTGAAAGGGTCTATGCTGAGTGGGGGTGCCCCTCAAAGAGGTGCCTCTATAGTCCTATTATGTAATGGCATTGTTGGTCCGGCTTTCATGCACACCCCAGGAAAAAGGATGAAGGCAAGGAAAGCTCCGGAGACACCCACGGGACTGATCCCACTCATCTTTAGGATCTAGCTGGTTATCCAAGGTGCGAGTTACAGAGTTGGGTCGAATGGCAATTCACTCTTTTCCACTTACGGAATAGATTTCAATATGGAATGCTCTGTTACCTTACGGGGGGTTCTGAACTTGTTCGATAGTTGCAAAAGTTGTTGACAATCAGATTTGACTTGAATTCTTTGATCTAGCTCTCATGGGTCAGCAGATTTAAATAAAAGGCAAACAAAGAAAATAAAAATGGATCATTCACGGAAAGCAAAGAGAGGGTAGGGTAAGGCGAGAAAGAGAAGTTTATCAAACATTAAACTGTAAAACTTAAAACTATCAATCTTATCTATGCTATCAGCTTCACAACAGAACAAATCCCGAGAAGAAAGTGTCCGGTCGGTCTAAGATCACTTTCAACTAAGAGCACAAGGCGAGTGAAACGGATCTAGCGAGAAAATCATAAATCCAAGGGCAGTTGGTTAAAAGCGGTATCTTTCACCGGCGAGCCTAGCTCGCACGGTGAAGACAGAGCAATTAGAACAAACTTAACCTCAAATCTGTAATTTCCCCTAGCGAGACAATAGAACAAGCTGAAGCCCTAACGACATATTTAATCTTGACAATGGCAGATTTACGACATATATCTAACAAACTTTAAATGGAACGGATAACAAAAGAAAATACACTTATCACACTCTGCAAAAGATTAGGCTCCTGGCCATGCTATCACGAGAAAAGCTAAAGCACATCAACTCCAAGTCCAGAAACAAAGGATTTCACAAAATTTGCAAGAAATTGCTTATAAGCCTTTATTTCTAAGTCTCCGCCTCCTGCGATTACATTTAGAATTTGTATTTATAGACTCAGGACAGACCATGATCTTTTCCAAAATATCTTGCTCAAACCCTAAATCTTATCGCACTTAAACCCTAGGACCCGGGTTTTACAATAAAAATCCATTTAAAAATCAAAGTCCGGATAGAACTTAACCCTTCGGCAAATACGTGCGATCAATCTGCCATAAATGGAGAAGATAAAATAAAATGCAACTTGCATTCATTCGCATTTGCAAATAAATGCTTTCATTAATTCTGCTGGTGAGCCGGATGAGTCACCACTTCTCCATCAATTCGATCTCCGCAAATCCATCCCGAAGTTGAAATGGTCTTCATGCTATCAAGTCTGCAATAAATTTGTCGTTGAATGCTCTCACCGGCAGCTTCTCTCCTAGCATGGCGGTCCTTGACTAAATCCGCACTTTATCTTTGCCTTTATGGTCTTTCCCGGTTGTCCCGTAAGTGCCAGGTGGAATCCTGCATGAAAGACAAAAAGATGCATTAGATTAGCATT
This sequence comes from Wollemia nobilis, assembly GCA_028583015.1. Taxonomy (NCBI): domain Eukaryota; kingdom Viridiplantae; phylum Streptophyta; class Pinopsida; order Araucariales; family Araucariaceae; genus Wollemia; species Wollemia nobilis. Next base: position 4,970,393 of record JAQPPZ010017192.1, read on the forward strand.
TTAATTAAATCAGAAGCTTAAAACATTAAAAACAGATTAAATCCGCAAAATAAGCTTGCATGTCGGCTTCATTTGTCCCATTCACGCTTTGACACGTGTCGCTACCCCAGGAAGCCTTCTGTTTCCCGCCGAATGCACTTTCGGGTCAACTATGACTTTCTCTCTCCTACGCGATTCTGCGACATGTCGCGATTTCGCGACATGTCGCGAAATCGCGACCCTGTCAGAGCATCGGCAACTTCCTCCCTCGTCGGCCGCGAAAACGCGACATGTCGCGATTTCGCGACATGTCGCGAAATCGCGACCCTTCCCGGCCTCCGTACGCTTCTTGATTTTCGGCCGTGATTCTAGAACACGTCGCGATATCGCGGCGGTTCCTCTACACGCATGCGTTGACCGCGTTGACCGCGATTTTGGAACATGTTTGCGACTTAGCCGATTTTTCATCCTGCAGCCCACTTTCTCTCTCCTGCCGCGAAAATGCGACATGTCGCGATTTCGCGACATGTCGCAAAATCGCGCCCTCCGTCTGACTTGCTCTTCTCTCCCAAAAGCGTCGCGATTTCGCGACATGTCGCGAAATCGCGACCTTTACGCCACTTAGCCGCATTTTGACTTACCGTCGCGATATCGCGACATTTCCGAAAAATGGAAGTGTCGCGATATCGCGACACTACCAAAAATGGAAAGTTTGATTTTTCGGTGAATTATGCAAGCTGTTTTACGGATTTTCTCGGTACCGGTGCAAGATTTTGCTTGTGCATGAATGATTCTAGCATGTAAAAAGTGAATTCTTGGATAACACGGCTAGAATGCAAGAAAAAGCACAACTTTAAAAAGGAGGCAAGCAAAATTTGGATTTAAAACACTGAAAAGATCAAGAGGGTCCCTACTTGCAAAAAATGGAAGTTCAGAATTTTCTAAGGATGGAATCTCATTTTTCAGTGGGGGTGTGTTGCTTATCAACAAATGGCGATATCTGCGGGTAAAATAGTAGCACTATTTTAGAACCCAAGACTCTGGTTTCAAAACAAAAAGACCATGCATCATGCCTTGCCACGAGGCATTCTTCACAATAAATTGACTCATTAGCGCAAGTTGTTAAAAATTTCCCAAGGACATACTAGGTTGGATTACTTCAAGGAAGATTTATGATGTGCAATTACAAAGGGTATAGAACTTTCTTCAAGGATGACTGAATTGAATGATAAACTTGGATTAATCAACTTTTCTAGATTGTAAAAGGGGAAACCGAGTAGAGCTCTGTTTACTAGTTTAGCCTTTTACAGCCTAGACAGAGTTACCCTTTAGATTTACACGACCCAATTTACAACTGTAGGGCAGAATCTAATATTGGCTGCCTCTTTTGATCATATAACTCTTTTTTTTTTTTTCTTTTTTTTCTTATCTCTTTTTTTTTATCTCTCTTCTTTTTGAAATATATCACTATCTGGAAGACCTTAGAGAAATTACAATTTTCTTTTAATATTTGATCAATGCTGGAGCTATTTCGAGTCTAGGCATTGATAGCCTCCGGTGACACCCAAATAATTGCATGAACCATAGTCCCCTCTTATAACTCGACTTTTCTTGGATTCCCAGGAGTTCCTCCAACTAAACGACATAACAGTTTTTCTATCATTAAAACAAGCTGTGGCAAGTAAGACACAAGATCCAATCATCTCTCTACCTTCATCCTGGATAACAAAATAGTTCCACGGTTTAGTGCAAGCGAGACTATCTCAATTAGAATAATGAGCGAGAATGGGGAGGCATTGGATTGAGGATTTATCGGCTAGGAATAAAACAATTTTTAGCGGTGACTTTTCATTGATTGCTCGAGGCGAGAGGCAAAGGAAATAGAATTTTAGAAGCCAAAGGACTTTGTACGAGGCTTCCAAGGACGAGGCACGAGCTTTAAAGCAAAAACAAAATCAAAGCTGCACGAGACTAAAGCACGAGCGTACAGGCAAGGGAAAAACAAATAAACTGAACAGACAGCAAAGAAAAGGAAAAGCAGGGAAGAAAATAAAAACTGTACAGGCAATAAAAGAAATAAACTAAAAGAACTGAAGCAAAAATAAAAAATAAAAACTACAACTGAAATAAATTAAACTGCAACTGTACAGACAGCAAAGAAAAAGAAATGCAATAAAGAAAAGACTGTACAGACTAAAATAAAAGCAAGCTAAAATAAAAAGACAAAGAAAGGAAATAAAAAGCACCGACAAAAGAAATAAAGCTGCACAAGCTAAAGCGAAAAACAACTAAAGAAAAGCGAAAAAGCTACAACTATACGAGACATTTAAAAATAAAGCTGCACGACAAAGAAATAAACTGAAAAACAAATAAATTAAAACTGCTGAGCATTAAAATTAAACTGAAAAAGTTAAAGCTGCACGAGACATTGAAATAAAAGCTGCATCGACAAAGAAATAAAAGCAGAAAAACTTCAAAGCTTATTTACAATGCATACATATGTTACAACTTCCCTTCATACTCAAAAAATGCAGCGAGTTGGGAAAGCGAGAGAAATGGTGCTTTAAAAAATTTTGACCATGCAAGTAATTTAAAAAAAATTACCTTTCGAGTCCTGTTGACGAAATGCACTCAGACTGTGCTTCAAAAATTTGCTATCACGGGAAAGACTTGGGTTTCTTGTCTTCCCTGTCCCATTTGAAAAACAAATCTGCAACTCCTTCAAATTAAACAAATCATATAATAACAAATCATATGATAACATGTTTATGCTTCTAATTAAAGGGTTTGCGAGTTCTTTCAAAAGGATTTGAATGTAAAAAACCCCGAGGATCAAATACTTTAAAACCTTGACGAGACCCAGGACCACCACATTTTCAAAATGATGTGACAAGCTGAAAGAAATCATGTTTTATCTCGTATGCCCTGGTTCTTAACAACTTGAACATTTTGTGGTTCCTTGCACTGCTTCAATATCCAGGACTTCAATTTTTATCCCTCTAGCGAGAATGCTTACAATTTTCCTTTTCACATGAGCCTTGCTTAGACTTAACCTCATCAATGTGCAATGTCCAAACATCATTGTTGTTATTGATTAGGGCTATAATTGTTCTCACCTTTTCGGTTGCCAAATCATAAACTCCAATATCTGCATCAACACAGTTTATAGCCTCCTCTTTGACATTATGTTCAGAAGTTGCAGGCTTATGTTGAGACAGTTCATCAATTCCAAGTTGGTTGACCACATTCATATTTACCATCTTTTCCTCCTTTTCTTGAAATTCAACGGGTGGTCCAGAGTAAGCCTCAATCAAGTTAATGTTTTGTCCAACAATGCGAGGCGGTTCATAGAGGGTGATGTCGGCTTTAAGTTCCCTCATATCCTCAATGATGCTATCCTCCTCGATTACTTACGCATAGTGAGATTGAATCTCACTTTCATCATCCTACGATGAGGAAGGATCATTATTAAGTTATGGACTCTCACATTTCAAGTCATAAGCTGTCCATTTTGAGCTGTTGAAAATCTTGCATTTCATCCACGAAGTACTGTACAAGACTTTCTGTCTCTTCGGGAAAAGTGACGAGAATACGAAACCCTGGTTGTACTATTTTTGGGTGAACTAGAAATATCAATATTTCTTTGATCTCCGGGAAAATTTAACTCACCGGGAAAAACTTCGATTTGGGTGGTGCCGGATCACAGCTGTTCACTTCAAGCACTTCCACTTTGAACTTGTCGGAACTTTTCTCTGTATTTTGCACATGCTTGAGTGGATGTCACGATTAACGGAGTCTCCTTGGGTAGAGCATGACATGTTGGCACTAACTCATGATGTGGAATGGGGTCCGGAGCAGGCATGTTACGTGTAACATAGGATATCAAAGGAGCTGCTCAAAATTTGAGGCCCTAAGCTGTCTTTCAAGAATTAAGGCTTCTTTATAAGCCCCTGCCGGGTTGTGATATTAATGTCTCTCTTGAGGAAAATAGAGGTCACCGAATCCAATGCATTCTTGTAGATTTCTAAGGCCAGATTTGCATTTGGGATGTAATGGCCGGTCATTCTACCGTAAGCTCTTTGGAACCTCATATTGAAAGACACTGACGGTTTCTCCCGACTCTCTCTTGATGCTTTGGAAAATTGTTGATATAAAATCTTTGGGATCTATCACTTCACCGAGCTGTGATATAAAAGCTTTCTCTAGATCATCCCGACTAGTAATGGAATTCTTTGGTGAGGTTTAAAAACCGGTCATAAGCTCCCTCCTGGAGAGTGAACGGGAACAATCTGCGAGGCAACATCTTCATCTTTGTATATTCAACAATCTTAAAGCATTTTTAAAAGCTAGCGAGATGTTCTTCTGCGGTTCTTGTCCCATCATGTTTGTACCTAGGGAGATACCTTTACGGACTTACGGGCGGGTCATGGGCTATACCCGGAATGTTCAAAGCGGTGGGGCCCAACCAATTTGCCATTATTACTTGGGCGACGGTGATGTTACGATTTGTAATTGGATAGCGCAAGTGATGATAGAAGCTGTTCTTAACAAACCATGAACTTAAGGCCTTCTTTGGCAATTTTAAATACTGCACTGACAACTTTCAAAAACTGTATTGACAATTTAAAACTGCACTGACAATTTAAAAAGCTATGTCGACAATTTAAAAAGCTGTCCGGAGTTCACTGTGGGTCCTTCAAATGTTTCTGTTATGCCCTTACAACACTTGAACTGAGTTCATGCCCTCCTTCTAGCGCCAATTAGGTGTTGGTCCGGCTTTCATGCACACCCCGGGAAAAAGGATGAAGGCAAGGAAAGCTCCGGAGACACCCACGGGACTGATCCCACTCATCTTTAGGATCTAGCTGGTTATCCAAGGTGCGAGTTACAGAGTTGGGTCGAATGGCAATTCACTCTTTTCCACTTACGGAATAGATTTCAATATGGATTGCTCTGTTACCTTACGGGGGGTTCTGAACTTGTTCGGTAGTTGCAAAAGTTGTTGACAATCGGATTTGACTTGAATTCTTTGATCTAGCTCTCATGGGTCAGTGATTTAAATAAAAGGCAAACAAAGAAAATAAAAATGGATCATTCACGGAAAGCAAAGAGAGGGTAGGGTAAGGCAAAAAAGAGAAGTTTATCAAACATTAAACTGTAAAACTTAAAACTATCAATCTTATCTATGCTATCAGCTTCACAACAGAACAAATCCCAGAAGAAAGTGTCCGGTCAGTCTAAGATCACTTTCAACTAAGAGCACAAGGCGAGTGAAACAGATCTAGCGAGAAAATCATAAATCCAAGGGCAGTTGGTTAAAAGCTGGTATCTTTCACCGGCGACCTAGCTCGCACGAGTGAAGACAGAGCAATTAGAACAAACTTAACCTCAAATCTGTAATTTCCCCTAGCGAGACAATAGAACAAGCTGAAGCCTAACGACATATTTAATCTTGACAATGGCAGATTTACGACATATATCTAACAAACTTTAAATGGAACGGATAACAAAAGAAAATACACTTATCACACTCTGCAAAAGATTAGGCTCCTGGCCATGCTATCACGAGAAAAGCTAAAGCACATCAACTCCAAGTCCGGAAACAAAGGATTTCACAAAATTTGCAAGAAATTGCTTATAAGCCTTTATTTCTAAGTCTCCGCCTCCTGCGATTACATTTAGAATTTGTATTTATAGACTCGGGACAGACCACGATCTTTTCCAAAATATCTTGCTCAAACCCTAAATCTTATCGCACTTAAACCCTAGGACCCGGGTTTTACAATAAAAATCCATTTAAAAATCAAAGTCCGGATAGAACTTAACCCTTCGGCAAATCAGTGCAGTCAGCTGCCATAAATGGAGAAGATAAAATAAAATGCAACTTGCATTCATTCGCATCTGCAAATAAATGCTTTCATTAATTCTGTTGGTGAGCCGGATGAGTCACCACTTCTCCATCAATTCGATCTCCGCAAATCCATCCCGAAGTTGAAATGGTCTTCATGCTATCAAGTCTGCAATAAATTTGTCGTTGAATGCTCTCACCGGCAACTTCTCTCCTAGCATGGCGGTCCTTGACTAAATCCGCACTTTATCTTCGCCTTTATGGTCTTTCCGGTTGTCCCGTAAGTGCCGGGTGGAATCCTGCATGAAAGACAAAAAGATGCATTAGATTAGCATTTTAATTAAATCGGAAGCTTAAAACATTAAAAACAGATTAAATCCGCAAAATAAGCTTGCATGTCGGCTTCGGTTTGTCCCATTCACGCTTTGACACGTGTCGCTACCCCGGAAGCCTTCGTTTCCCGCGGAATGCACTTTCAGGTCAACTATGACTTTCTCTCTCCTACCGCGATTCTGCGACATGTCGCGATTTCGCGACATGTCGCGAAATCGCGACCCTGCCAGAGCATCGGCAACTTCCTCCCTCGTCGGCCGCGAAAACGCGACATGTCGCGATTTCGCGACATGTCGCGAAATCGCGACCCTTCCTGGCCTCCGTACGCTTCTTGATTTTCAGCCGCGATTCTAGAACACGTCGCGATATCGCGACAGTTCCCTACCTGCATGCGTTGACCGCGTTGACCGCGATTTTGGAACATGTTTGCGACTTAGCCGATTTTTCATCCTGCAGCCATTTTCTCTCTCCGAAAATACGACATGTCGCGATTTCGCGACATGTCGCAAAATCGCGCCCTCCGTACGACTTGCTTCTCTCTCCCAAAAGCGTCGCGATTTCGCGACATGTCGCGAAATCGCGACCTTTACGCCACTTAGCCGCATTTTGACTTACCTGTCGCGATATCGCGACATTTCCGAAAATGGAAGTGTCGCGATATCGCGACACTACCAAAAATGGAAAGTTTGATTTTTCAGTGAATTATGCAACTGTTTTATGGATTTTCTCGGTACCGGTGCAAGATTTTGCTTGTGCATGAATGATTCTAGCATGTAAAAAGTGAATTCTTGGATAACACAGCTAGAATGCAAGAAAAAGCACAACTTTAAAAAGGAGGCAAGCAAAATATGGATTTAAAACCTGAAAAGATCAAGAGGGTCCCTGCTGCAAAAAATGGAAGTTCAGAATTTTCTAAGGATGGAATCTCATTTTTCAGTGGGGGTGTGTTGCTTATCAACGGGCATGATGTGGACTATCTTGTGTGTCAGGTCACCAAGGCGGGATGACCAAGTCCTCAGGACTATATCCAAGGTGACTTGTCCCCCTTTGTACACTTTTTATAGTGCTTGCCCGTGATTGGGCTCGGCTACGGGTGTACACCATGGTGATGTTTACCTAAAGATATGTATGTTTTTATCTTCTTTAGGATTTCTTATGCTACACTAAACAAAAGGGAAACACATAATCAAAGTAATGATTATCTTGTTTATAGATTAAAAGTGTGCCCTAAATCTGATTTAGTGTGTTTTGATTTGTTTTGAAAGCTTTTGAAAAAAATGTTTAAATGCAATATGATGGCTCTTATGACTCCCAAAAATGGTCACCCCTTCGATATACCATTGCCAGGCCATTATACCAAACCTCTCTATATACCCGCCCTTACGTGAGGGAAACTATTGGTACGTGAGAGCAAAATGGTATGTGGAACATAGGCGATACGGAAGGGGAATCACTCTATTTATGAAACCTACCATAGAAGACTTATCCTCATGCACTGGGAATCACCCCAGCTACACTTTTTCAGATTTCATCAGGATTTATGTCTAGCAACATTCATGATCAGGGTTATGTATGCAATATCTCAAGCTAAGGTGGTGATGAAATCCACCGTTGGTCTTGCTCAAGGGTTGGGGTTTTACAATCAACTCCTTGTCATTTAAATTACCACATGGTGTGTGGGGTTATTTTTAATTTGCATAAATGAAGGAAACAAGCATTCAAACTCTCCTATGCAAGCAAATAACCAAAAATAGAGAATAGAAAGCAAAAATTGATAGAAGGTGTTTAGGACCCCTACCTCTTCTCTGCCCAAATCGGATGCCTCTAAATTTTTGCCCTAAAATTGCACAGAGAGCTATTCATCCCTGGGTTGAAACGAATCCCAAAACTGTATTCATCATAGGGTGGGGAGAATGCCCATTTTTCCTTGGTTAAGACAAATTCCAACTTTGTACTCATCACAGACTGAAACGAATAGCAGTCCAATGTTTGAAAACTTGGTACCTATAAGCAAAAACAAGCAAATTTTGATTATAAATTTAATCTTAAAATCAAGGGACAGAGGTCCCACCGTGATCACCACTAGAAGCACGAGGATACGGAAACAAAAAGGGAAATGCCCAAGTGCGATGCGTGTAAAACCAAACTTAATGCTAAAGCCCTATATATTGAAAAAGCATGAAAGGAGAGAACATAAACCAATTGACACAAGATAAAAGCAATATGGAATACAACCCTCTTTATTGATATGCTTTTAAAGTCATGTTACAATACGTCTCCTTCAATTTTAGGGTATAGGAGCGTTAAATATGTTTCTTATCACATCCATGGATAACAATCCTTCTTTCACGTGTCCACATGTAAGATGGGTGGACCAAAACATCACCGTTGCTTGTATATATGAGTTTTGAATCCTTAATGCTCCTATGATGTTAGAGACCTGCATTCAAGGAAACAAAAAATATCAGTAGCACCTACAGATAGAATAGAACACGTATTTCCCAAGGCCTACTGTTAGTGTATGCATGAAAATATTAAAACGATAACCAAATAACATAAGAACGACCTAAAAAATTTAAAAAAGCATGAATATGTTACCAGGAGGGTACTGCAAGTGGAACAGTCAGAAAATTACTCACATATTTGTATTCGCTCCGGGGCGGGACGAATAAACTTGTAATATATTGTTAGAAAGAACCCTCTTCAATGTCCAATCCAGGAAGCTCCAAATGACCTGTAAAGTTGGGGTTAGCTAATTAGGGGTATTTTGGGAAGACCTAGAAGGTCAGATTTCTCCAATTTGACCTCTATCACCCAGATTTTGATGGTGCCATTTGGAGGTTAGTAAAGGTGGGAAGTGATAAAAACATGGTCGAAAATGCTCAGAATGAAGTGAAATTTAAACTACAGCCTATTTAAATAACCTAGAATAAGATGAAAAAATAAAAGAAAGTAAATATTCCATATATTTCTAATCACTCTGGGATGGGGCGTTTAGAACTGCGATAGCTTAGGGGGCGCCCGGGGGTAGGACACCCACTGTTTGGGACTCTTTTTTGGCACCAATCCACTTGGGATGGGTCCAAAACATCTTATGGGGATTTTTTGGCAAATTTGGTGGAATATTGTTGCCAAATGTTCATGTTTGGGTCTAGAATGCGCCTCCAATAATCACCCAATAACCTCCCTCCAAAAGAGAGATCAAGGATGTGAAAGCACAAACAATGGGTGAGGATATATTTTAGTAGAACTTCATTGCACCAAAAGCTCCTCTCTATCTATATTTTTGGGTGAGAAGACTCACCAATTTATAGACCTAGGGTCTCTTTGTTTGAATGCGCATGCGAGGGTGCCACTTGAGTTGATTGTCCTCTTTTGAGAGAAAATATTATTCCTTGATTTAGAGTCTCCTTGCATGAGGTCTCTAAAATAAAGACATGCATTACTGAAGTATCTCTTCTTGATTTTAAGCCGTTACTCACAATTGCATGTCCTAAAGTTGCAGTTAACTATCGGACCTATCGAGGTTTGAATTTTTTCTAGTCAAACCTTCTATTCGCCTCACCCTGGGGCAAATGCTGCTAATCGTCCCTGGGTGGGATGAATACCAGTTTGTATTCGTCCCAGGGTGGGGCGAGTAGGGAGAAAAGTTCCAAACGGTGCCAAATTGACTCTTGACCTTCCAAACTATTGTTGGGAGTGGTTAGGACCACTGTTAACCTCTGGGGGCTACCCTAGGGGCTGTGTGTGTCAATGCAATCAGTGTTTGTTGTCACATAATCAGATTGGTGCTATTTTGGTGTCTATAGTATTCAAGATATCGAGATGATTAAAATATGCTATAAATAGAAATTATAGAAATGAATACAATGTAGCTATGGAGAAAATGGATACTCCATGAACAAAGCTATTGGACTACATTGCACCCATCACCAATATATGGTGATCTACACAACACTATGCTAGTACCTATGAATATGCTATGAGCTTGTTACAATGAGGTATTTTTTATATAGGAGGATAGGTTCCTTGGCCAAAAATCTACCTAGCTATAAAATGGACACCTTGCACATATATAGCTTGCACATTGACACTTGTGCATTTATTACATTGCAAAAAAGTAACTAGATAAATTCCCCCTAAAGTAATCTAATGTTCTAAGTATATACCTAGAAAGGTACATTTACATGACCTAAATGATGTAATATACTCTATATCTAACACCCCCTTGTATTACATTATTTGGGTATTGAAGAATTTAGTCTTCAATGTGGATCTCCTTATTGATCTTGAGATTCATATTATTCTTCTCTATTTTTTGTAACTTATTTATGCAAGTAGTTAGTGTCTTCATAACCTGTCATTCTTGCTACAACAGCTTTGAATTCATAATCATCTGTATATTCTTCTAGTTCTTCGATTTATTCTACCATATAAGATAGATGTCCTTTTTGATTTATTTTTGATACTCCAATTGGGGATAATTGGTTGGATTCTAAAATTTTTGTTGACGAGGATTTTGATATTGTCGTGGCTGGAATTGGTTCCCATTGTTCAACTGATTTTCTCGATTCTAATTTTTTGGATTGAACTTGCAATACCTGGTACTATGGCCCTTTCTCTTGAATATTTGAAAATACTTATTGTACCATGGTTTTTGTCCTTTTGATAAAGAAGCAATATTTCCCTATGGATTATCTTTAGATGCTAATGTAGTGTTAGTCTTCCATCTCATTTTCCTATAGAATATTGACTAGGTCATCAAAAGAAGTATCTTTACTTAGGACTTGTAAAGATGTTACCAAATTATTATAGCTATCTACAAATTCTCTCATGGTTACCTGAGTAAGAAGTTCATCCTTAATCATTTCTCCTAAGGTCAATAATTTCCCTTTAATATTTACTACCTTAGAAATATTTCTATGCTTTCTTCATTATTCGCCTTTAATTATTGAAGTTGAGTTTTTTTTTTAAAAAGCGAAAAACCCCCTACGGGGCCACCTTGGTCTAATAGACCATGAATAGGGGGTTATACACCGTCAACTTCACCCGAGGATCGCACCCAGCCCTGCCCGCACCAACATTATCAATTGGATTTTGGGTACCCAATTCAACTTTTTGGTAGGTGGAGATTCAAACCTGGGCCCTCCCTTGGAGGATTGCCCTCTCTTCTCCAATTCACCTTCAACACATGGGTGATTGAAGTTGATTTTGAATATGAATAATAGTTGCATTATTATTTCCTTCAAATAATTTATCTAGGCTTGTCCATGCATTTGAAGATGTTTTTGTTGAACTGATATAGGGTTGTATCTCATCGGTGATAGCAAAGGTTATTATCATTAGAGCCTTTGAATCATTTTCCTCAAAATTTAGGATTTTAGTATCACCTGTGGTAGGTATCTATGTTTTTATTTTGATAATATCCCAAAGTTTTTCATATACCAATATTGCTTTCACTTTGTTCAATATTGCTTTCACTTTGTTCTTCTAGAAGAAATAATTAGGACATTTGAGTAGTTGAGGTTATGCTCGAAAGAATTTGTTTGATGCCATTTAAATCCCCTAATATCAATACTTAGATTTTGTGGACTTCCTTGTCTCCCTAGTAAAGAGAGTATATATTTAATATTATTTTAGGTTTTGTAGAAAGCTTATATCTTCCCAATGGATTTAGAACTTGATAATATTTGGTAAATGCTATTATTATCAAGTTTTATAGAATGCCTTATGACTCCCTAGTGATTTTGGAATATGATATAGTGCTTTTGTAAAATGTAGTTCAATTTTGGGTTGATTTTGTAAAGTTTTCTAAATATCAAAATCAAATTTTCTAACATATTATTACTCCAATTGAACTAAGCACTTTTCCAATTTTGAAGAGGTTTTAATGTTGGATTTCTTTTGTCTCTTTTTGTGAAATTTTGAAATAGAAATATTATAAATTTCCAACCTTAGAAAAAAATTTAATAACCTCTTTTAATATCCCTTAGGATTTGATTTTAGTGTTTCTAATTTTCAATAACCTAATTTGGTGTTGTAACCCTTATAGCTTCCAAATATAGAAAATTGGAACACAATAATATTTGCAAATATTGTAAATTTGTTTTTTCCAATAGAAATCCTTATTACTCCATTGTTTATTATTGCAAATATTTAATTAATTTTATATATTAATTCCCTTTTAATTTTTTCTTTCAATACATTTGATTTCTCTATGTTTCAACCTTAGTGTTTAATCCTTATAACTCCCAAGAATGAAATCAAACTATAATGGGAATTATTCCTTACCTTGCAATGTTGATATTTGCAATTTCTAACATAGTATTCAGGTATGAATAATAGTAGTGCAACATATTTTTCCTTGGACACTTCAACCAATGGATAACCTTGGATTTCTCTTGGTTTTGGAGCTTGAAGAATGGCATACAAATTATACGACTTTTTGGCTCATTTTGACTAGATATTTAAATACTATTTCACTTTTCTCCATGCTACAATTCAGCCCTATGTGAAGTGATTTGAATGGATATGCACACTTATAACTCCCTTGGTCATTGAACCCTTTAAATGGAGAAAAAATATTTGTAAATATGACAAGTTGTGTGGTAGTTGCACTTCATAGGGCTTGAGGATTATATGGGAGTTACTAAGCACTTGTCTTGCTCCTATATGTAATGTATGAGATGTTACAGTATTCTTGGTGAGCGCTTGACTTCTTCTCCAAGATGGGCACTCCTAGAATCTTCCAAATTTGGACAAGTGGTGCTCATATGAATGGAATATCTTCTTTATTCTTTGTAACTTCTCTTGGTTGAGTGTTTGAAGTAATCCTTTGTTTCTTGGACGTTATGAAAGAATATGGCATCTTAGGAGGTTTGTGCCAAGTGGCACTTTACATGTAACTCTTTGTTATAATGCTCCATGATGAATGATATACCTCCTATTTCCTTTCGTATGCTTATTATTTTGCTTGCTATATTTCTTGGAGAGAAAACAACTTATTCCTTTTGTAGGTGCTTCAGTGAGGATGTTGGATGGTGCTAGCTATGATTTCCCTTGATTCTATGGAGCTTCCAATGGTGGTTTTGTAGCTGATCTTGATGCTGTTATTGGTGGATGTTTTTATTTAAGTTTGAAACCTTGGATTTTGCACCTATTATTTATACCTTCAACATGCTAATTTTGTCCTCCTTTCCACATTGGTTTTGATGCCTTCTTTTCTCCCCTTTTGAACCTTTTATGTATTTCCTTCTTTGTAGATAATATTTCTCTCAAATATGACGTTGTTCTTTCCTTTGTGTTGTCCCTTGAAGGCTTGCAGGTTCGGTTATCCAAAATGGAGAAGATGTGAGCCTTTTGAGAGGCTCCTTTGCTATGCTTGGAGTGTGCTAGTATCCAAATATTTTAACCTTGTACAATGTTCCTTTGTAGCACCTCAAACTCTATTTTATCACCTATGTAAAACAACTTAGAATGGTGCAACAACATGTAATAATTTTAGGATATAAAAAACATCCCTTTTGCACCTTTTTACACTTATGGTTTTCTAATTCTATGGAAGATTTTTGGATAAGTTCTTATGAATATGTAACTCTCATTTTTTTGGTTTTATGAACCAAACTTATAACCACTTTTGTAGATGCAATATAGAACTTATAGTGCTTTTAATATGAAACTCACCAAGTATCGATTTGAGGTAATCCTTGTTGATTTTATATGGCTATTTTCTTCTCCAAAATTTGGAGGATTGAGATGATTTTGGTGGCTTCCTTTGGCCACTAAAATTTGCATATTTTGGTGCATTAATGGTGTATTTAGACACTTGATTCTAATATGATTTTGTGCCCTTATCAAGAACAAAAACACTAAGCTTTTTGAGAGTAATATAGTAGTGCAAATGAACCTACTAATATTTCACTTTTAATTGACTAAAAATCTCACCTTATCACTCCAATAAACTCTCAAAATAACTTATAAGTTCACTTAATCAATTTAATGCAACTAATCAAGAATAATCTGAAATAAATCTTCAAGAGTTAATTTCACTACAAACAAAGTTGTAGGAACTAGTCTTCTTTTTCTTTCCAAAGTAGATATTTGGTAGTTGATAGATAGTTGTATTTTGTAAACTAATCAACTACAAAGCTAATGTGCAAATGAATCTTAAAAGTAAATTTTCCCTTTTTGCACTTTTGAATATTGTAATTCAATTTTTATCTTTTGCAACTATAATCCAATATAAGGTGCTTTAACAAATCAAATAAATAATCCAATTAATGAATCTACTTGCACCAATAGTTGCTTACCTTTTTGAAAGCTTTTGTAGCTCTTTTGAAAATTCAATAGAGGATGTGCATCTTGGTGTCTAATATCACCAAGTTTTTGCTTTGAGTAGGATATTTTTGCTTAGTTTCTTCTTCACCAAAAAGTGGTCTCGAGCTTTCTTTTACAAGCCTAGGTTTTAGTGATTTGATACTTCAAGAAATATTCTCCCTTTTTTGTAGATTTGGATAAGTCTTTACCTCTAAAATGGTGCCTTATTGCTATGAGAGGTAATCTTCAAATCTCTCTAAATTGGCAGGCTTCTTCTATCTTCAATTCTTCTTATCAAATTCTAACTTCAAGCAGGATCTTCTTCTCAAGATTTTGGATGTCTTGAGGTCTTATGAATATTCTTCTAATATTTGGCACTCCTTACCAAATTATTCTTCTTATTTTGGGCTTGTTGTTGGATGGCAACAATTGTCCCAAATATTTCACTATATTTTGTAGTGAATTTCTCCAATGAGTTCTCCTCGAAACTCCTTTGATGATTTCTTTAGTAAGGCTCTCCAAGCCTTTTACTGGATGATCGTTGAGACCTCTCCAAGATATTTTATCTTGTAGCTTCTTTCAATCTTCATTGAAATCTTTTCTTAAACCTTCTACTTCTAGAAGTTTTGGTGGTGAGATCTTCTTATGGATATCCGATTCTGCTGCTCGTGGATTTGAGTAGGACTCTCCTAGTCCTTATTATTTCTTCCAAGAATGAAAGTTTCTTCAATGAGATCTTTTCCTAATCTCTTTACCTTCAATTTTTCTTCAAGTACTGGATTGATTATGAAGAAGATACCCTAACTTTCTTGTAGAAAGTTTCCCAACTCTTTGAATATCCTTTCCTTGCAATAAAGTATTAGTAATAAAATATGAATATGATTTTGAATTAGATATTCTCTTTTGGATTCTTCTTAAGTATGAATGTTTCTATGGCCTTTTCTTCAGTACCAAGGCTTATGTGGCCTTTTCTTTAGGATCAAGTCTTCTATGGACTTTTCTTCAGGATCAATGCTTTTGTGGCATTTTCTTCTGGAACAAGGCTTTTGTGGCCTTTTCTTTAGGATCAAGTCTTCTATGGAATTTTCTTCAGGATCAAGGCTTTTGTGGCATTTTCTTCTGGAACAAGGCTTTTGTGGCATTTTATTTAGTATAAAGGCTTTTGTGGCTTTTCTTTAGGATCAAGGCTTTTGTGACCTTTTATTCTTCTATCAAGTTCTCAATATAGAAATGGAGATCTCTAGTATCCTAACTTCACTATGACTCTTCTACAAGAGTCTTCTTCCACAATATTCTCTTCTTGCACAAGGAACTAATATCTACACTGACCTTTGAGAAATGAAGTTGAAATATCCTAGATTTATGTTGTAGGAGGTGTCCCAATCATATGAGAATTAATTTTTTGCAACAAAAGAAACTTTGGACAATAGTTAACAAATTCCAGATATCTTGAATGATCTTCACTAGTTGATTTATCAATCTAGTGGATTGAATGTTGAGTCCTAGTCTTCATGAGTTTTTCCTGCAACTCTGTGGAAAGACTCTAGCAAAATGTAATCTCAATATTTTTGGAACTAAGATTTCTTTTAGTCCTCACTTGTGGCTCTCCCTAATTCTACCACCTAGGCTCTTTTGAGAGTTTTTGATAATGGCTGGTCCATAGGCGGATTAGGTTGACAAAAATATTAGCCTCAATTATAATGGTGGTTTTCCTATAGATCTATCATGGTTAGATCTATTGTGGATTTGATACCACTATTAGATTTTGATGCAACATGCAATGGAAGATAGCAATCACAATATGTAGAATAATATGAAAGAAAGTAAATTTGTGAGATGACTAAAATATACTATAAATAGAAATTATGGAAATGAATACAATGTAGCTATGGAGGAAATGGATAATTCATGAATAAAACTATTGGACTAAATTACACCCATCACCAATATATGGTTATCTACACAACACTATGCAACTACCTACGAATATACTATGATCTTGTTATAATGAGGTATTTTTTTATATAGGAAGATAGGTTCCTTGGCCAACACTCTACCTAGTTGTATAAGGGACACCTTACACATATACAACTTGCCCATTAACATGCACATTTATTACATTTCATGAAGTAACTAGATAACTTCCACATAAGTTAATCTAATGCCCTAAGTATGTACCTAGGAAGGTACATTTACATGACCTAAATGATGTAATATACTCTATCTCTAACAACATTTGAGAGGACATGGACCTCATTCAAATTCAAGGTATTGGAAGAGGTATACAAACTTGTCAAATTGGAGCAAAAGCATAAAAGCCAAAACAAAAAGGAGGATCAATAAATAACAAGAACTAGAACACTAAGTACCAATAAAATAAAGGTAATTTGACACACCAGGTAATTAAGACAAAGAGGGCCAGCCACAAAATCAGAATTAGAAATAAAAAAGGACTTCAAAGAAAAAATCTTCTAAAATCCAAGATTGGCAAATGGTGTGATTATCACAAGAGAAACCCACATTCAAGGGATGAGTGTTGAGAAATTCAATCATTATTTGTTAAGTTACATATCTCTAATCCACTTCACCATTACCTCCATATTCATAGGTTGAGGTTAGAGGAAAGTGGACAATGGTGTAAGAAATATGATAGTAAGCAAAAACTGTAGCTATGTATATTCTGTCATGTCAGTTAGCTAGTGGAATTTGTAATTGAAGGGAAGTACAATATATAGTTGTCCATATTATATATCATGTTAGGTAGTGGAATTTGTAATTGAAGGGAAGTAAAAGATATATTTGTGCATATTCGGTCATGTTAGTTAGTGAATTTGTAGCTAGGGGGAAACAAAAACTGTCACTATGCATATTCACAAAAACAATTGTAATGGTTGTAGCATATGTGTGTTTGGCTTAACAAATTTTTTATGCTATGTAAATGAGTAGATTTCAAATTTGGTATTAGAGCCATTGCTGGTCTTGGATTGGAGTAAGGTTGAGTACCTAATATTTCTAACTATTGATCATGGCCAAAAATAACTCCCTATTCTAGAGTTTAGTGGATAAGATTATAAATAGTAAAGCATTAAGATGAGGTCGTTTTTGACTAAAAAATATCTTTAGAATATTGTTGTGGTTATGATTGGTCTATTATCCCACATAATGGTAGATAAGAAAAGGAGACCAAGAAAAATAATTCCTTGGTGTTGTATCACATTCAATCAACTCTAGACAAGATCTTTTTTCCAAGTATTATAGATGTAAAATAATCCAAGAATACTTAGAAGGCTCTACAAGAGGCTTACCAAGACAGTGGCCAAGTGAAAGTGGTCAAGTTATAGATCTTGAAGAGAGTTTTAGAATTTGAGAATGAATTTATATGAAAGTGTAAGTAAATATTGTATTAGAGTAAAAGATATTTTTTAATAAAATGACCACTCTTGGAGAAAAATGGAGAATAAAGTTATTGTGAAAAAAGTGCTAATAACTCTAACACCAAGATGAAACCATGTTGAAATAATTATTGAAGAGAGTGAATATTTGACAACAACTGAGTTTTATCACTTTGTTGGTTCTCTCATGTCACATGAATAAATACTAAGAGACACCTTTTGTGAATGTGAAAGGAAGGTTTTTGCCTTAAAGGTGAGAGTCTCAAAGAGTGATGGTTTTAGTACAAGCAACCAAGGATAAGGACAAGGTATAGGGTAATAATAATTTTCCATGAGGAAGAGGAGGAATAAGAGGTAGAATTGCTACTAGAGGAAGAGGAAGACTTGACAAGAGAAATGTCCAATTTTACCATTGCAAAAGGTATGGATATTTTGAAAAATAATGTAGAGTAAAAGATGCAAATGAAAGAAAAAGAGTAAATTATGCAAATGAGAATGAAGATATTTCAAGAAACATGGTTCTTATCCTATGCCAAGACTAAAAATATTCTTCAAGAGACTTTGTATCTTGATTCTAGTTATTCCAACCACATGATGGGCAATAAGGATTTATTTGCTACTATGGATGAGAAACTCAAGACCAAGATCAAGCTTAGTGATAAATTGTTTTTGGAGGTGGCATCAAAAGGAATAATGAACATAAATACTAAGGAAGGTAAAAAGCAAATTCATGATATTTATTACACTCTTGATCTTAAGAATAATTTTTTGAGTGTTTTTCAACTTTATGAAAAATATTATGGAGTTGTTTTTGATGACAAGCAATGTATTATATATGGCAAGAATTGTGGAAAAAAAATTGTCACTATTTTTCCCATGTCAAGAAATCAAATGGTTTCTTTGAAGTTTAGATGTAATGGAAACAACTTGTGAAATGTTGCTATTGCAGATAAAAGTTGGTTGATAAGGATTCATATATGCATAGACATTATTATATTATTATAACTATTATTAATGTAAAGTGTGAGCATGAACCTTAGCTCATACTAGTTCTAGATTGTTAGGCTAATAACTTAATGTTGTAATCATGAACCTATGTAAGTTTCTAGGTTGTTAGACTAATAGCTTAACATTAGTAAGTTTTTAGCCTAAGTTGTTTAGTTGTTACACAATTAGCTTGAGTTAGCTAAATATTAGATTATTTTGGGCTATTGCCACTTGTAGACACCTAAAACATGTCATTTTGAGGAGACTACCTATATGGACACTTTTTAGGCCATATGACCCACCTTAGGTAGCCCTAGGGCTTAACAGTAGTTTTCACCACTCAAATAGGAAGGAATTTTTCTTTGCAACAACAACTGTCTTACCCCAAGATGGCCCTAAACTATGATCATCCTAACCTAATATGGCCCATAATCATGACCATTCGACCCCAGGACGACCATGCCAGAAGTAAGTTTTATTGTTCTATAGTTCAAACGGGTATGTGCCAGCTAAGCATAATGATTTCTTGATCCCAAAAACTTCTTGGCTTCTCAAGGAATATTTGGAATCCCATTGGTAAGTCTATTTAAAGGTGCCTAACCTTCATTAAATTGATCCAAGTTTTATGCATCAAAGTGCTATTAGATCGGAGAGACAAAGAGCCCTTATTACCAAAGCAACAAAGTGCTACCAAAATTAAACCATGGAGCTTCCAAGCATGCCAATGGACCATCTCAAATGTTGAAGATTTAATTCATACTTATTGCACCATCCAATGCCCTTGCTTCAATGCCAATTACATCCCTAAGTCATTCCTCATGAGCGCACCAAGAAAGTCAATTCATCCATGGATCAAACCCGATGTTGCCTCACATCGATCACAAGAAAATACTTCATAGCTTAGTGGCCATATTTCTCAGAGATGGACCATAGGTTCCACCATCCACTATAGATACAACCAATATATAAGACCATCCTTTATAGCGACAACCTCCCTACAAAGATCTATTTCCTTGTTTCCTTGCTTTCAGTAGATTTAACAACATTTCAATTATTGTTTAGCATCATTAGATTTAATTTCTATACATATATTTGATGCATTTCAGATTTATTTATTGGTTTATTTATCATTCATATGGGCCTCAACTTGGAATGCTCTTCAATTTATTTTAATGCTTTTTAAGTTATCTATTGTGTAGGTTACAGGTCATTTGTAAGAAACAAACAACATAAAGATTCATCCTCATCATCATACATAGTGATAGCACTAAGACCCTATCTAATTAGTTTATGGGCTACCAAAAAGATCCTGCGTAGTACATCCAAATACATTTATATGTAATTAATTGTATTAAATATTGGTAGTGATACTTCGAAGGGAATTTTCTTTGTAACCTCTTTGTAAAAGAACAAGATACTATCAATAAGGGAACCTTCATCATTTCTTTATTTTTTTATTTATTTGTATGGTTACAATTGATTAGATACAATTCAATCTTGCATTTCTTTATATGGATGTATAATCTTTTTAACTATCTTCAACGGTGATCACGGTTGGACTTTGTCCATATTTTGTAAAATTAATTGCTAATTCTGGTTTCCTTTGTGTTTTTGAATTACAGGTACTACCATCCCTTGTAGAGATGGTCAAAAAGTGCAACCATCATTCCCAGAGATGGCCTCAATTCAGAAAGTAAAAAAACTAGAAAATATAGTTGCAAGCCTGATCATCTACCATAGAGATGGCTCCTATTCTCTAATTGTTTGAGCCATAGATAGTATTTTTCTATAATTTTTTGGACTTGATATGGTCCTTGGTTGAATTTATTTTGATCTAAGATTGTCCATGAGCCCCCCTATGACCCCAATTTATGGATGCCCACCATAAAGAATAGCCTATGTAGAACAGGTACTCAACTAAACCACCATCCACCTTATATCAAAGATTAGGTAAAGCAAAAAGTTGGATCATCAAACATAGGATTTCAAGGTGGGTCCATCTATTCTATTCCTCTATGTTTTTGACTAAAAATTTTAATTTTTTTAATTACAGATATTTAAGAATAGAACTTATAAGTGTCAAGATTTTGTATATAACTATATCTGGTCCAAATGGCCCCTATATATAACTATCTCTCTATGATATGGCCACTTCTGGTGACCATCCCTATGCAGGATGACCCCTTGTCTACTAGTTTTTGGTCTAATTGCTTGTTGCCTGACCCCAGGATAATATCATCGTAGGATTTTGCATTATTATAAGTTTTGATTAATTTAGGATTTCTAAAAATCAAACATTATTTTATGCATTAGTGAAATATCATGGAATGCTTCTTGTTTTTACTTTCTTTTCACCACATTCCACTTTAACATTAATGAGTTGGATTTCATCACCAACCATTAATCGAGACTAGTGACGGTGGGCTTCATATTCATATACTGGATCATACCCTCTAAAATTAGTGACCATAGGATTAGGGGTTTCAATATCAAAATACACTAAATAGTTTAGAACTTCACACTTAAAAATTAAAAGAGATAATCACATTGTTTGCTTGTGTGTTTATTTACCGTTTAATCAATACCATGATAACAATGTGCAACCAAGCTCAATCATGAGCTAGCACTACTAAAAATTTGAAAGGAGGTATGGAACATCTCTAATTTAGTACAAAAAGTATGGACACTAATACCCTCTACAGGGAGCCATACCTTCAAAAAATACCCATTAGGGAGACACACATAGGTCCTCTAGGAAACCTTCTTGAATTGGATACCTTGATATAATTTTATAAAAATAATCATCCACCCAATGAGGTACCTAGTAGGTCAATTCCATGGGCTTAGATCCTAGATTTCTCTATACATCAATCAGAACATGAACATGAGTATACACCATGGACTAGCCTAGATGATAAAGCCACCCCCCTTGGTCAACCAAAGATAAGTAAAAAATATACTCATTTGGATAGGTATAAAAATCATAGTAATATAGCCATATCAACCCATGCATTTGAGAAAGAGAAAGAATCAAGTCATCTTCCTACTCCTCATGAAGAGTACTCTACATGAACATGTTGTGCTTCTATGCAGATTGAATATACAAAGCTTATAATTAAACCTGAATATCATGCATTATCATAGATGAGGAAGAGGACCCAAGTCATCCCATTACTCCTCATGAAGAGTAATCGATGCAACCATGTATCTCTGCATCACTAGAATATAGAGAGCCCATCCATAAACCAAAATATCAAGTCAATTCTACCTTTAGGGATCATGAAAAACAAGTAATAGATCCTACTAGGGAAGAAATATATAATAAACCCATCCACCCCATACAAGTGAGCAAAAAAATCATACTCATCAAGCACTTAGGCCAAATATTAACAAACAACAGTTAAATCAATAATGGGTGGATACACAATGAGCACACCTACAAATATTGTATCCAAAAAATATTGAAAAACACAAGCTTATAATGAGAGGAGGGTGAACAGTATAAGACCACTTTTTACTTTTCTTTCCCAATCAATATTATGCAATGTAAAGATAGCAATATCAACAATAGTAATCAAAGTAATGCACAAATCACCACACACAATAGAGATACTAATTTAATGTGGTTCACCCAATGTGGGCTACTCCATGGAGAAAATATTTCACTAAAATTTTCTCAATCAATCTCTTGGGAATCCTTTAACTATTACAATGTTTATGGATCTATGTCCAAAGGAGACACCAATCCCCTTAATCAAGTTCATGGATCTCTATCCATAGGAGAACTCCTTTCTCCTTGTTGAGTTGTATTTTCACCCGATTGTGAAAACACACTCTCCGATAGGATTTGGGTTCTAAATCCTCTGCTTGCAAAGAAATTAAACATGTAACTTCTCCAAGGTTCCTGTTATGCTAGCATTTTGCATCTGTGTATTAATAATCTCAAATAAAGATATTTAATTAAAATGCTTGGAACACCTTAGTGGTTGCAAGTAACTGAAAACAAGGGGCACTGTGGTTTATTTTACTGTGAAATTTAATGATTGTTCATTGAACCCTGATAAAGCAAATGTGATTTGGTCTCTATATGACCATGCTGTAACTTCAAAATAAAATTTAATGGAATGCCATAACATGAAGGAATTGTTTATGGATTTTGAAGATTTTTAATTTTTTTATCTTATTTTAATGCTTGAAAAATTAAAATTTGAACTTCTGAAAATAAAGTGCAGCAAAAAGAAAATAAAATGCAAAGGAAAAAGAAATTAAAATTGCATCCAGTTTGATGCTATCCCGTCCTGGCAAAACCGAAGACAATGAGGTTTTCTGCATACAACCTAACCTATTGAACCTGCAAAACATGCACAATCCAAATAAGTTAAGTGCTGGTCTCTAGGGTTTTACTGTGATTTTTTAGATCTAGACATTCGCATGAAGCAACCAAGAGAACTTGCATTCAACTTCACCTATAAGCCTAGAAATCTGAAAGGGAAAAATAAAACAATTAAATCTTGCATGCAGAAAATGACTCCTTCTTTCTTGCCAACAAGATGCAAATTTCTAAACACTCTGCATTAAAAATAAATCATGTTACAATAGCAGACTCTCTGGTTTTCTCAAAACCAAAAAAAGGAAGAAAACACTCCCGAGCAGGCCTAGAATGGCTTATCGCCTTAGGCACTGCAACTCTGCCCGTAGCGGTTTTCGACATTTGTACCAATCTGTGGTTCTACTTTTATATTTTTTGGCAATGCTCTCTGTTTCGTCCTGTGACGCTTCACTTCATCTTCCATATTGCTTCGTTTCGTCTTCCAGATTGCCTCGTTTCGTATTCCCACCTTTTTGTTGCTTTTGAATCTATGTTCGATGTCGAAACGTTCGATATTTTCTATTGACTGTAACACTTCTGTAGCCCTTACACATGTACGCCACATGTTTCACACTTTTCTGCATGTTCTGTAACGGCCCCCATGAAAATCGTGACAAAAAAATAGCATGTCATGATATCGCGACGTTTTTATGCATGCAGCTTTGCTCCTTTGCTTTCACCGTGAAAATGCGACATGTTGCGATATCGTGACATTTTTCTGTCAATAGCCTTTCTTGCCTTCATGCATAGTGAAATGGCGACATGTCGCGATATCGTGACACTTTTCTGTTTCGTACACTTTGCTATTTTTCTGTCGTGAAATCGTGACGTTTTTCATCTTCGTACGCCTCAGCTGCTTCCTATCGTGAAATCACGACGCTTTTTCATTCGGAGCTATCTTGCGGCTTTCTGTCATGAAATCGTGACACATTTTCACTTGGTATGCCTTCGGCTGCAACTCCATGAAATCACGATGTTTTTTACTTGGTACGCTTTTGGCCGCAACCTATCGTGAAATCGCTATGCCTTTTCATTTATTTCACTCTGGCAGCTTTCTGTCGTGAAATCATGACACTTTTTTGTTTCGTACCATTTGCCAGCTTTTCATCGTGAAATCATGACGCTTTTCTATTTTGGGCTGCTCTTGCTGTATTTGGCCACAAAAACACGACATGTCACGAAATTGCGACATTTTTCTTCTGTACGACTTCGCTACTCTGGAGCCGCGAAACTGTGACCTATCGCGATATCGCGACGTTTTTCCACTTTGTGCCTCTTTGCCGCTTTCTGTCATGATATCATGACATTTTTTCACTTTGTGCCTCTTTGCCACTTTCTGTCGCAATATCGCGATGCTTTTCCACTTCGTGCCCCTTTGCCGCTTTTTGTCGCGAAATCACGACGCTTTTAGTGCCTTGCCCTGTTTGACTGATTTGACCTACGATTTTGCGACATGTCGTGATTTCATGATGATTTTCATTCTATCTTTCTCTCTCCTCTCTGGGCTGTGACAAAGCAATATGTCATGATTTCACGACACTTTTTCATTTTCGGTCGCGACAGCGCAACACGTCACGAAATCGTGACAATTTTCATTTTTCGACAGCGATGACGTGACATGTCGTGATATCGCGACAATTTTCATTTTTTGGCAGCGATGGCACGACATGTCGCGATATCGCGACAATTTTCATTTTTCGGCAGCGATGGCACGACATGTCGCGATATCGCAACACTTTTTATCCTTGTGCAATTTTGCCCCTTTTTCTTTATTTTTAGCATCTGGGTCACTGAGATCTTCTTTGAAAACATGCAAAAAAGGTGGGTCCCCAATTTTGGGGTGTGTTGTGGATCAGCCACAACACTCCTTAGCTTTGGCTGGTGATCTTCTAGAAGAACTATTTCCCCCACTACTCTATCTAATGGATTACTATCCATTGAAGACACCTATTCTCACTACCCTGGCTAATGGATCTCTATCCAATGGATACAATCATACTCTATACTATGTTACCTCCAAATATTGCTCTTAGCTCTATCTCAAATCTACACTAAATATAGTCCTTCAGTCTAGCACAAATATGCTCAATCTCTGTCCTCTAATATGGCACAAACATATCCACAAATTTGCACCAAAATCTATTCTCAAAACTATACTAAACACAATCCTTCAGTCTAGCACAAATATATCCTCAATCTCTATCCTCTGATATGCACTAAACATAGTCCTTCGAGTAGAGCACAAATCTATCCTCAATATTTTTCCTCAAGCATTAACATAAAGCTTGATCCAATCATAAATCAACACTGCTAGATTTTTCCCAAACCTTAACTCAAGGTTTGAACAAATCAATAAATCAACTCTACTCACAAGTCTTCTCAAATACTTGTCTCAAATATGCCTTCTAAGCTTTCACAAAATCTCACACTAATGTATACACAAGTCCTCTCTAGAACTTGTCCAATATACTCAACAAGTCCTCACTAGAACTTTTCCTATTTGCTCAACAAGTCCTCACTATAACTTGTCCAATATGCTCAACTATATCTATCCTCACACTATGTATTGTAAGCTTCCATAAAATCTCACACAATTCTATCCACAAGTCTTCTCAAAGAATTACCTCAAATCTATTCAACAAGTCCTCACGAGAACTTGCCCAATATCATAGAAACATAAAGAGAATTTTTAGAGACTCAATATGATTCACATTCATCACAATGCTCAATCACTTTCTATCACTCTTTTAGAAAAATATAGAGAATTTTTAGAGACTCAATATGCTTCACATTCATATTAATGCTCAATCACTGCAACAATATTTTAAAAACATATAGAGAATTGTTAGAGACTCAATATGCTTCACACTCACAAACTCTCAATCACTTTCTCAACTCAATTCAGAATATAGAACAATTTATTTCATAGAACTTGAACTATCACTTCAACACATCCACTTGACTAGGCTCAACCAAATCTACTCAAAAAATTACTCACAAAAATAATCCTTTTTCACAAACTCTATTCCAAGCATATGAACACTCACTCAAATATTCCAACAATGCTTTTTAATAAATCTCACATAAAAATGATACTCATGATCTTTGCAAACCCTAGTTCAAGTTCTTCACTCAACCAATCACTTCAACAACAATGCTTATCAAACAAATCTCACATAACAATGATACTCATAATATTTGCAAGCCCTAGTTCAAGTTCTTCACTCAACCAATCACTTCAAAAACAATGCTTATCAAACAAGGTTACTTTCCTCTATTCCATAAAACCTTGAAGCATTAATTTAAAACACACTCAACAAGGAAAAATTAACAAAGTCCTTTTCACTCCAATATTATTTTTATAAAATCTCAATCACTCACTTCAACCAAAGAAGAATATGGCCATACCTTTTATTTGATGTAGTAGTGACCTTAGAAAACCTGTCTCAATCACAATTTTCTCTTTTGCCAATTTCAATAGTTAGATGATAAAATATCACACTAACCTCTTCACAAAATAATTCTCAATTACAAAAATTAATCAAACTTAATTACACCTTATTTCTCCTTCTTAAAATAATATCCAACACCACAAATCTTCAATCAAAACACTTCTTCCAAAACTCTAACTCATCAAAAGAACCTCTTAAAAAATTAATTTCATCATAACCCTTTTAAAAAAAAATATAAAAAATAATCCAAACTCTACTTATGACTCCCTACTTAATATTGCATTAATTAAATAAATCACTTTATAAAATAATGCAATAAGTCAATCTCTCATTTTTCTAAGGTAAAAAATTTTTACTTTAGCAACAATTAACCCTTCATATATCAAAAAAATATTTTATCAACACACAACTTAACTTCCACCTTATCTCTCCTTAAAACCTTAGCAAAGCAAAATAAAATAATTTCCAAAAATAATGTTACCACTTTTCACAATCCACAGGTCTCAAAACTTGCACCAAACTCTCCACATTGACTTGGTCGTGGCTTCTACGCCGTGTGAGCCATGTGCTCCACTTGGAGCCTCAAAGCACAATACGCACTTTGACTTCCTCAACCTCCTAATATTGACTCTTCCTTCAACGCCTGGCGTAACCACACTTCGTTCGATTGGGAGGTACTTTTAGTATTTTGCATGAGCTCTTCGTATATTCAGATGCATTAAATATTATATCAAAATTTGTAATGGTTAAGGTATTAATACCTTATGCTTTCCTTGCCATACACATCGACGAAGGAAATACGTTGGGGAGTCGACGCTAACATTTGCCTTTTAATAATATTTATTTAACATTATTTAAATTCAAAAGAATTTAAATACTATAAATTAAATATTTAAATCTCCTTTGAGATTTATAAAATAAATGCCTCCTTAGGTTTTAGAAAACCTTTTTGATTTGCCCAACCATGGTTTTAATAAAAAACCTTTTATTTTGCCCAACCATGGTTTTAATAAAAACCTTTTATTTTGTGCTTCACATAATATTTAAAAATAAATATTATGAAGCTCTTTTGCCACCAAAATTTTGCATTACTCAATTTATCCTTTTGACATCAATGACAATTCATACTTGACATCAATGACAACTTCAT
This sequence comes from Wollemia nobilis, assembly GCA_028583015.1. Taxonomy (NCBI): domain Eukaryota; kingdom Viridiplantae; phylum Streptophyta; class Pinopsida; order Araucariales; family Araucariaceae; genus Wollemia; species Wollemia nobilis. The sequence goes on from JAQPPZ010017192.1 coordinate 4,998,219, forward strand.
CTACTAAAAATGTCCAACAATCTCTCCCTTTGTCATTGATGGTAACCTAATTATGTTTTCAAAAATTCCTAACCTATTTTTGTCTTGCTCCCCTTGGGAAATTTCTCCCCCTAACTCAATGCTCTCTTCTTAAATCAAATATCTCCCCCTTACTTAAATATCTCTCCCTTACTTAAATCTCCCCCCCTTTGACATCAATGGCAAAGGGTCACATTTGGGGCTCGGGGCTAAGAATGAGTATCTTAGCTTAGCCCCTCCTCCACCTCCTCTTGAGGTGGTTAATTTTGGGGTGGGATTATTTCTACTTCCAGCAAGCATTGTTCTTTACCTTTGTCCTCTTTTCTTCTCATCTAATCCTTATGATTTCTTTGACTATTCCTATTCCTATCCATGTCTATCCATATTTCTATTCCTGTTCATGTACATACATCGGTTCCTGTTCCTGTCCACATTCCTATTTTTGTTCCTGTTCTTGTTCCCGTTCATATCCATATTTCTATTTCTGTTCCTATTCCTATTCCTGTTCATGCTTGATTCTAGAATATCTGCTCTACACCACTTTGCTATATGTCCATCATTATTTCACTTATAACACTTAATTTTATTATTCCTTGGAGGTGCAAATATCTTGGGATTTCTACTGGTGAAGCCATATCTATTTTTATCATGTACCTTGCAATTCATTGACTTGTGACCAAACCGATTACATGAGTAGCAATACCCATGGAAAAGCTACCTATTCCTGAAGTTCCTATACTCCTGTATTTCATGTGTCCTACATTGTGAATCCATGTGCCCAAATTTATAATATGAGAAACATCATCCATTTAAATTTCCTTGCCTTGACCTCATAGGTCTCTTAGTCTCTCTTTCTCTCTACTGGTTCCTATTCCATCTGTTTCTTCTTTGTGCATTATTCCTTTTCTTGTTGAAATTTTTGTTGTCCAACTCATTCTCATAAGTCTCACTTTCTCTTACATCATCTTCTTCTGAAGTTTCTTCTTATTCAAAACTTGAGGTTGAATCTTCTTCTTGTTTATTTTGAGCTTGTTCAAAACCAAGACTTGTTTTATTTGTTGACCTTCTTTGTACCTTGATCATCTTATCTACAATATTTGAGCTCTTCCCAAAATTGTGTAGCTTGTACTTGGAATTTTCTAATTCTTCCCTTAGTAGAGCTACTTCTTGTTCTAACCTTTCACATTATAAGACCTTTGCTTCTAACTTTACCTTAAACTTCTTTTATATTAGCCATTTAATTGTTTATATCATCTATAAGCTTTCCTCTCTCTTCATCACATTCTTGAAAATGGATCTCAAGTTGGGAGTTTTGCTTTCTTACCTTCTATAAAGTTTTAAGAGCATAAATAATATCTCCCTCAAGATCAACTCATTTTTTTTATTCTTCCTCTATTTGTTTACCTTTTTCAACATCTTCATTTTCTTTTGACTTGTCTTATATAGGATAATCTTATTCTTCTTCTAGTGCCATTAGAATATTATCTTCTGGTCCTTCAAGTGTATTCTCATATTCATCATCACTAAAACTGAAACCATTCCTTGTACAACTATCTTCAAGATGTCCAAAATTACCACATCTAAAATATTTAAGAATTATTGGTGACATTTTCTTAACTTCTTTTTCTTCTATCAGAAATAGGACTTCATCTCTATCATTATTTGAGAAACTATTATCACTATCACTTGAGTACTTACTTGCTTTATCTGCATAGTAGCTCTTATTTTGTCTTTGAAAAAACTTATTTCCTTGTTTACCTTGTCCATCCTTACCTTTATTTTGGTACTTGTATCTTTCTGATTCCCTGTTCTTATGATCCTATTTTTCTTCATTATTGCTATTTTTGGATTCTTGACAATCAGTTGCATAGTGACCATACTTTCCATATTTGAAACATATAACAGATTTTACATCTTTAAATATTCTTGAATCCTTATTCCTTCTACCATAATTAGCTTCCTCATCACTGGATGACTCATTTCTTGAATCTGACTTCTTGCCCTTTGTCTTCTTAATTTCTTTGAAGGTTGCTTCCTTCCAAAGATTAGGTTCCTCTTTTGTTCTTAACTCAAAATTTGTAAGAATACCAAGTAACATATCTCTTGTCAAAGAATCACCATCCTTTGCTTCTTCTATAGCTGAAATATTTTTACTAAATCTTGTTGGGAGAGACCTTAAGATCTTATCACAAATATCAACTTCTTCAACATTAAGTCCAAGTCCTTGCATGGCATTAACAACCTCATCTACTCGAAGTAGATAAGTACTAATGTTTTCCTCATCCTTCATTCTTAATTCTTCAAATTGTCCTTTGAGATTTTGTATCTTTACCTTTTTCACACTTTTATCTCCTTCATATATGCTTTGCAACTTATCCCAAATTCCTTTTACATATTAACAATGCATAACTTTTATGAATTTTATTCTATGCAAACCTCTCAACATTGCATTCATTGATTTTTAATTGTAATGTTGTAGAAGCTTACCTTCTTTATCTATAGGTGGATCAGCTGGTGGTATGTATCCATTTTTAACTTCTCAAATTTTATTGCTAAGTGCCTTCAGATGAATATTCATTCTCATACTCCAAAATATATAATCACTTCCATAAAATGTTGGTGTTGAATTATTTGAGAACCTATTCTTCGAATCCATTGTGTTCTTGAAATATTTTTCTTCAAGCTATTAAAATATTTCGAAGGAACCTGCTCTAATACCAATTGAAGAACACAATCTTATACTGAGAAGGGGGGTGAAAAGTATAAGACCACTTTACTTTTCTTTCCCAATCAATATTATGCAATGTAAAGATAGCAATATCAATAGTAGTAATCAAAGCAATGTATAAATCACCACACACAATAGAGACACCAATATAATGCGGTTCACCCAATGTGGGCTACTCCATGGAGAAAATATTTCACTAAAATTTTCTCAATCAATCTCTTGGTAATCCTTTCCCTATTATAATATTTATGGATCTCTGGCCAAAGGAGACACCAATCCCCTTAATCAAGTTTGTGGATCTCTATCCATAGGAGAACTCCTTTCCCCTTAGCTCTGGTTGGTGATATTCTAGAAGAAATATTACACCCACTGCTCTGGCTAATGGATCTCTATCCACTAAAGACACCTATCCTCACTACCATAGCTAATGGATTTCTATCCACTGGAGACTATTGACCTCTATACTTTGTCACCTCCAAATATTACTCTCAGCTCTATCTCAAATCTACACTAAATGCAGTCCTTCGGTCTAGCTCAAATCTACTCAATATCTATCCTCTAATCTGGTACAAACCTATCCTCAAATTTGCACCAAAATTTGTTCTCAAATATATACTAAACACAGTCCTTCGATCTAGCACAAATTTGTCCTCAATATCTATCCTCTGATCTACATTAAACATAGTACTTCGATCTAGCACAAATATATCCTCAATATTTGTCTTTAAGCCTTAACACAAATCTTGATACAATCATAAATCAACACTACTAGATCTGCCCCAAAACTTAACTCAAGTTTTGAACAAATTAATCAATCAAATCTGCTCACAAGTCTTCTCAAATACTTATCTCAAATCTACCTTGTAAGCTTCCATAAAATCTCACACTAATCTATCCATAAGTCCTCTCTAGAACTTGTTCAATTTGCTCAAAAAGTCATCATTAGAACTTGTCTTATATGATCAACAAGTCCTCACCAAAACTTATCCAATATGCTCAACTATATCTGTCCTCATACGCTATATTGTAAGCTTCCACAAAAGCTCACATAATTCTATCCACAAGTCTTCTAAAATACTTACCTCAAATTTGTTCAACAAGTCCTCACTAGAACTTGTCCAATATCATAGAAACATAAAGAGAATTGTTAGAGACTCAATATGCTTCACATTCATCACAATGCTCAATCACTTTCAATCACTCTTTTAGAAACATATAGAGAATTGTTAGAGACTCAATATGCTTCACATTCACATCAATGCTCAATAATTTTCAACCTCTTTTAGAAACATATAAATAATTGTTAGAGACTCAATATGCTTCACACTCACAAACTCTCAATCACTTTCTCAACTCAATTCATAATATAGAACAATTTGTTTCATAGAACTTGAACTATCACTTCAACACATCCACTTGACTAGGCTCAACCAAATCTACTCAACAAATTACTCACAAAAATAATCCTTGCTCACAAACCCTAGTCCAAGCATATGAACACTCACTCAAATGTTCCAACAATGCTTATCAACAAATATCACATAACAATGATACTCATAATCTTTGCAAACCCTAGTTCAAGTTCTTCACTCAACCAATCACTTCAACAACAATGCTTACCAAAAAAATCACACATAACAATGATACTCATAATATTTGCAAGCCTTAGTTCAAGTTATTCACTCAACCAATCACTTCATTAATAGTGCTTATCAAACAAGGTTACTTTCCTCTATTCCATAAAACCTTGAAGCATTAATTTAAAACACACTCAATAAGGAAAACTTAACAAAGTCCTTTTCACTCTAATATTATTTTCAAAAAATCTCAATCATTCACTTCTACCAAAGAAGAATATGCCCATACCTTTTATTTGAAGTAGTAGTGACCTTAGAAAACCTGTCTCAATAACAATTTTTCTCTTTTGCCAATTTCAATAGTTAGATGATAAAATATCACACTAACCTCTTTACAACATAATTCTAAATTACAAAAATTAATTACACCTTATTTCTCCTTCTTAAAATAATATCCAACACCACAAATATTCAATCAAAACACTTCTTCCAAAACTCTAACTCATCAAAAGAACCTCTTAACAAATTAATTTCATCATAACCCTTTTCAAAAAAATATCTCAAAAATAATCCAAACTCTACTTATGACTCCCTACTTAATATTGCATTAATTAAATAAATCACATTATAAAATAATGTAATAAGTCAATCTCTCATTTTTCTAAGTTAAAACACGTTTACTTTAGCAATAATTAACCTTTCATATATCAAAACAATATTCTCTCAACACACAACTTTAATTCCACCTTATCTCTCCTTAAAACCTTAGCAAAGAAAAATAAAATAATTTCCAAAAATAATGTTACCACTTTTTGCAATCCACAGGGATCGAAACTTGCACCAAACTCAGTGCCTTGGTCATGGCTTCTACACCATTTGAACCACGTGCTCCACTTGGAGCCTCAAAGTACAATACGTGCTTTGACTTCCTCAACCTCCTAAGAGCCCTTGGCTCTTCCTTCAATCCTTCAATGCCTGGTGTAACCACACTTCATTCAATCGGGAGGTGTTTTTAGTATTTTGCATGAGCTCTTCGTATTTTTGGATGCATTAAATATTATATCAAACTTTGGAATGGTTAAGGTATTAATACCTTATACCTTCCTTGCCATACACGTCGACGAAGAAAATGCGTTGGGGAGTTGACGCTAATATTTGACTTCGAATAATATTTATTTATAATTATTTAAATTCAAAATAATTTAAATATTATAAATTAAATATTTAAATATCCTTTGGGATTTTTAAAATAAAAACCTCCTTAGGTTTTATAAAACCTTTTTGATTTGCCCAACCATGGTTTTAATAAAAAACCTTTTATTTTTCCCAACCATGGTTTTAATAAAAATATTTTTATTTTGTGCTTCAAATAATATTTAAAATAAACATTATGAAGTTCTTTTGCCATAAACCTTTTGAATTACTCAATTTATCCTTTTGAAATCAATGACAATTCATCCTTGATATCAATGACAACTTCATCTACTCAAAATATCCAACAAAGATACAACAAGAGCAATTGCAAAGGGCATTGCATGAAGTGGTACCTACACTTAGCACCCCTAAGATGCAACAATGCATAAGACAACCAATACAATATCAAAATCTTCCCCCTCGACCATGCAAAAATCATGTTCAATATCAAAGGCCATTATCTGGTTACCATCAAGAACCTCATACTCCTCAATAGTACCAAGATCAATAGGAGGAGGAATTATATGAAGATCCCCAAGGAGACATCAGGAACAAGTAGATACATACCTTGAATCCATTTATGACGAGGTACCTAACAATCATACTTATCACCCACCTCAACATCAAAATTTATCCCCTCTACCTAATCAAGGGCAACAATAGGTAGATCATATCATTTCACTAAAGGCATACAAAATGCTAACTGATTGACAAAATTTATTAGAAAACCAAGATCAAAGTTTGGTTTATCAAAAAATCACACTAAAACAACTTAGCAATCAACCTCTGCATCCATCAGTGCCATCACCATCGTTCCCATCACATTTCGAGATGCCTAAACTTGAAAATTTAAAAGGTGACAAAGATGCACAAGAGAACATTACAAGCTTCATCAATATGTGCTTTTGCCTTCAAGATAATGAATCCTTTATGTTGCGAACCTTCCTTATAATATTAGTTGGGGGTGATTTGGAATGGTATCAACATATACCACACCATAGCATATACACTTTTGAGCAATTAGCCAATGCATTCTTGGAACTTTTTGCCTTTAGCATTAAGAAAATAGTTAAATTGATTGACTTGTCTAACCTTTTTCAATTTGACAATGAGCCAATCATGGAATATGGCAACAGGTGGAGGAAGGTTATGTCAAAATTGCCTTTCACCTTACCCATCATAGAACTTACCCAGATGTTTACTAGAAGTTGTTCAAAGCAAATATCGCTTCTATTACAACTACAATAATATCAAACATTTGATGCCTTAGCATAGATCAAGGTCATAGAGAACATCAAGGTAAAAGAGGGTTATGTTGAAATCTGCAAAAAAGAGTGGCCAAACAAGAATATTAAAGGTGGTAACATACAAAAAAATATAGCCTCAGTAAATCAAGTTGTTTTGAGTATCTACAGATCCTCAAACCAAGCTGCATCACCTCAACTACTAGTGAAACCTAATTACCAGGCTCAGCCTCCACCAGCCCAGAATCATATGCAATAGAATCAAAGACAAGGCCAATAGCATTGGCTATTATAATAATATACTCATTTTCCAGAGACATTAGCATCGATATTCAATCACTTATGTGAGGCACGAAAAATCAATCTTCATGAGATCCATCCATTGAAATATAATAAGTGTAGATCAAAGGGGTATAGGGAAAATCCATACTATGCTTACCATCGACAAAAGGGGTCATGACATATAGACATGTTACCCCTTTAGATATTTAGTACATGATATGATCAAGAGGTAAGATATTCATATTGGTAATCCTTTTTCCCCAAACAACCAACCAATAGGAGTCTTCCAAGACCCCTTGCCCTCACACGAAGCAAATATTACACCTATAAATCAAGCAGAGCAACCTAAGTAGGTGAATAATGTGTATATCAATCCATCTCTCTAAGAGTTTATGTGAATTATCAGTGTTGTAATAGAGGACCAGGAATATCAAAATCAATCTATGCAACATGTGGCTGCATCCAACGTTTCCTCGTTGCTCATTGCATCTCATAAGAACATCGACATTGCACATAATTTTTTACCACAATAGGGGGATAAATTTTCATCACTCCTCCTACTTAAGTCAATAACATCACATCAAGCACAATGCATAGTGGGGGTGCTCAAGGTATCACACTTTCCCCATCAACCACATCACAACCAATGATGCAATTTAGGGATTATTAAGGTATCACATCTTTCCCAAATTCACTAATCACCACGCACTTTGGGGATTCTTAAGGTATCGCATCTTCCCCCTAAAAATAAAAATAAAATCATAAAAAATTGCAAAAAAATTGAAAAATATAAAACCAAAAAAACAATACAAAACATCAAAAATACAATTTTTTTTTACATTATGTCATCATGTATTGCATTTGTAAAAATTGATTAGTTACATTAGGCATATTCATCCATTACACTTGCATTACAACAATTTGTGTTTGAATTCTTGCACTATGATACAACGTTTGTATGCCAGTCATGAGTCTCAAACCAACCTTATCCATCATCGTCATTTACAGTTTTTCTTATGATATTTTGCTTATTAAGGGGTCATCATAAGATAGGTTAGATACCAAATTAATATCAACAATAAATATTTAGATAGCCACTAATTATTTTATGCACACATTTTAGTTTATAAAAGATCATAGGGAAAACCCCCACATATCATATATCATATATCATTACCATCCATATTCCCCTTTGTAAGTAACTATGTTTTTCAACACAATGAATGAGTTGCTATAGGGTTTTCACTAGGGTTTTTGGTCATTAAATCATTACTAGTTCTCTTTTTAGATTTTGTAGAAAATTATCTTGGATTTTAAGGTAAGGTCTTGCTTTGATAGTACCTTGCCTATGTCAAAATACCAACACAATTTTACACATTTACAATCCAAGTCTGGACAAAGAAGGATGACACTACAACGTAATCCTTGCCACCTTGAGTGAAAGGTTTTTATTTGCTCATCCTATTATGTGCATGGTCTAGGATGCTGAGAATTGACGAAAGGACAAACTCTCCCCTACCCAAGAAATCCCCTTGCTCTTCCACAAAATTATCAAGTCTCCCAAATAAAAAAAGAAATAGTGGTTCTCACCACTAAAAATATTTCTTGCTCCAAAAAGAGTGGTTTTCACCACTAAGAAAAAAATAAAAATGAGCAAGTATCCCAAACAATTAAAAGAAAAGAAGGGGGTAATGAGCTTGAATCCCTGGAATCCTCAATTATTCAGAAGCCATGGGGAAATATCCATTACAACAATGGGTTGAACAAAACCTGCTTGACAATAGAGGAGCCTCACGCATGGTGATACATCTATCACATTAGCGACCTTATTTTGTATAGACCAATGTTGACTTACGGTTGAGCTAGCTTTTGGTGGCTTGTATTGCCTAGTAGTCTAGTCCAACTACTTCCAAACATAGGATAAGATGACCATAGGGTGATCCTCATTATAGAAATGGGTTGCATGAAATCCTCCTAGCAATGAGGTAGTCTTATACATCATCTAATACATTCACTTTGCACACACAGGTATATTGCCTATATGGGTCTTCCTAGCATATTTACAAGAGTTAAGTACAGTTAGTATACAAATTTTGATTGGTTAACTAGGGTGTTTGAGTCTCATGAAAAACATTTTTGTGCCCTCATAACATCTCACTATTTCACATCCATTATTTACACTTTGCTATATCATTCCATACAATTCAACTTCAAATGTATGACTTTTGTGAAAAGGTTAAAATTTTTGATTCATAACTTTCATAAATTCTATGGTGCTTACACTTAGGCTGTTTTGCATCTTAGATTCATTCATTATGTTGTAGCATATAAACACAAACATCAAATTTTTCATCATCATGTCATTAGTACATCGCATACATGCATGCAACCTATGAAGTCTAGGCATATATTCCTCCATCATCCATCACTGCATTCACATCTCAACTCAAAATGCTCCAAAGGTACCTAACCCCTTTGGTAAAATAAATTCAAAAAGCTCCAAAGGCATATAACTCCTTTGGTAAAAAATAATAATAAATTGGGTCAATTCAAAGTTGTAATGGGATATTCCCCCCTTTTACTTTTTCAAAGGCCCTACAAAACACAAATCAAGTCATATTGGTCAAGCAACTTGTCACTTTTATCATTTTCCATATCCTTTATCAACTCATCGCTTGAGGGGATAGTGATATAATTACAAAATTCATAATCAAATCAATAATCAAACACTCAATCATGCAAAGTGCATTCATCCAAGAATCATTGACAAATACAATCATACACCCTCCTTTCTTGGGGTAAATAAAAGGTAAAAGTAAATTCAAACAAACTGGGCAACTACACTACCTGATTGCCATTCCCTAAGGCTAAGGTGTAGACTTAAGCTTATCTTCTAATTGCCACTAAGGCTAAGGTGTAGACTTAAGCTTGTCTTCCAATTTACACTAAGGCTAAGGTGTAGAATTAAGCTTGTCTTCCAATTACCATTAAGGCTAATGTGTAGACTTCAGCTTATTTTCCAATTTCCACTAAGGCTAAGGTTTAGACTTAAGCTTGTCTTATAATTGCCACTATGGCTAAGGTGTAGAATTAATATTATCTTCCAATGCCCCAAAGATTACCAAAATCAAGTTCTTCAACTTGTAAAATTCAATGATTCAAATATGTATGCTCTTTCCATGATTAGGACATCGAAAATTCATTAGATCAATGAACACTATCAACCATCAACTCAACTTTAGGTTATTTATTTTTTCTCCGCACTATTATTTCACATAATAAATCCCAAAAAGAGGTATATGTAGACACCTAAAATATGTCATTTTGAGAAGACTACCTATATGGACCCTTTTAAGGCCATATGACCCACCTTGGAAAGCCCTAGAGCTTAACAGTGGTTTTCACCACTCAAAAAATGAGGAATTTCCTTTTGAAATAGTAACTATCTTACTCCTAGATGGCCCATAGTCATGACCGTCCTACCCCAGGATAGCCATGCTAGAAGCAAGTTTTCCTGTGCTATAGTTCAAATGGGCATGCACCAGCTAAGCATAACAGTTTTTTGATAATCGTTTCTTGATCCCAACCACTTCTTGGCTTCTCAATGAAGCTTTGGACCCCTATTGGAAAGTATATTTAAAGGCACCTAGCATTCATTAAATTGATCCAAGTTTTATGCATTGAAGTGCTATCAGATCAGAAAGCCAAAGAACCCTCCTTCCAAAAGCAACAGAGTGCTATCAAAATTCAAGCATTGAGCTTCCAAGCATGCCAATGGATCTTCTCAAAGGTTGAATATCAAATTCACACTTCTTGCACCATCCAAAACCCTTGCTTTGGTATCAATTCCACCCCTAAGTAATTTCTCATGAGCACACCAAGAATATAAATTCATCCGTAGATCAAACAAGATGCACCTCACATCAGTCACAAGAAAATCCTTCATAGTTTTGTGGCCATATCTCTCAGAGATAGCCCATAGGTACCACTTTATACTACAAATATGACCAAAAAATAGGACCATCCTTTACAGAGATGATCTCTCGATAGAGACTTGTTTCCTTATTTTCTTTCTTTCAATAGATTTATAAATATTTCAATTATTGTTTAGCATCATTAGATTTCATTTCTATACATATATTTGATGCATTTCATATTTCTTTATTTCTTTCTTTATCATTCATATGGGCCTCATCTTGGAAGTATCTTCAAATTCTTTTAATACTTTTTAAGTTGTCTCGTGTGTAGATTACAGGTCTTTTGCAAGAAAGAAACAACATACAGATTCATCCTCATCATACATAGTGATAGTACTAAGAAACTGTCTAATCAATTTATGGGATGCCAAAAAGATCCTGTGTAGTACATTCAAATGGTTTTATATGTAATTAATTGTATCAAAGATTGGTAGTGATCCTTTGGAGGGAATTTTTTTTGTAACCTCTTCGTAAAAGAAGAAGATATTAAAATAAAATGGCACCTTCATTTCTTTATTTTATTCTTTATTTGTATGGTTACATTTGAAACTACAATTCAATATTGTATTTATTTATATGGATGTATGGTCTTTTTAGCTATCTTCACCACTTGATATTACCAAAAAAGTACTTCACGTATTATTTGTGAGATTTGAAGAATATTGCTTAATTTGTAATTTTGGTATCTTGGATGCCTATATAACCTTGGAAAATAAATAAAATTATCAGTTGGATTTGTTCCATATCATTGGTTATGGATTTTGAGATATGACCACTTAAAATTTCAAAGTTTAAAGTCGTTGGCTTTTCACGAGTTGGTTTTTTGTTTACCCATAGTTTAAGATCACAAATAAGTTTGTGAGAGATGTGTTAAAGAAAAGCATGCTAGAGAAATGTTTCCAAGAGGAAAAACATGAAGACCCAACATCCACTCCACTTAGCTCATTTTGATATTTGTGGTCCAATGTAAACCAAAAGCTTGGGTAAATCATCTTATTTTATTTCTTTTATTGATAATTTTTCTAGAAAGTGTTGGGTATATTTTTTGAAGAATAAAAATGAGCCTTTATATATTTTCAAGAGCTTTAAAGCCTTTGTAGAAAATTAAAGTGAAAATATAATTTAAGTGTTTAAGGACTACTCATAGTGGTGAGTATTGTTCAAGGTTGTTTACACAACTTTGTGATAAAAATGGAATCAAGAGGTAACTCACAACTATCTACACTCCTCAACAAAATGGGGTAGCTAAAAGAAAGAATCATATTGTAGTTAAAATAGAATGAAGCATACTTCAAACCAAGGGGTTGAGCAATTATTTTTGGGCTGAAGCAGTTTCTTCAATAATATACATTCTTAATAGGAGTCCCACAAGTGCTTTTGATAAGATGACTCCTTATGAAGAATTGTATGAGAATAAAACCAATGTTAATAATTTTAAAGTTTTTGGTCATTTAGCCTATGCTCATGTTGTCGATGAGAAAAGGAAGAAGAGTGATCCAAAATTGAACCTTACATTATTTTTGGATATTATGAAAATAGCAAAGCTTATAGGCTCTACAATTCAAAGACTAACAAAGTGGTGGTTTCTAGAGATGTGATTTTTAATGAAGGGGGAGTATATGGTCATCAAAGAGGCCAAGATGGTAAGACCATTAATGTTAGTAATGGTAGTGTTGGTGGTGAATAACCCACTAGTGTATCTACTCCTCCATTAAGTCTGCCAAGCAGTCCTTCAAGAAATCCTAAGAAGAGTTTATCAGGTTCTTCAAGTAACTCATCACCCATTATTGATATTATGAATAGTATGAATGGGAAGAGAACTATTCAAGCTCATAAACCAAGTCAAATGCTTGATTAAAATTTTGAAAGAACACTTACAAGATGCCAAGATCAAGAAGTTGATCAAGGTGTTTCAAGATTGGAAAGACTGCACATATATGGAGAATATGAAGAAGATCATAAAGGTGAGTCAGTTAATTTTGCTTTGATGTCTCAAGCTGAGTTTGAACCTTCTTATTTTAAATATTATTGTACTAATGATATGTAGGTGCAAGTAGTGCAAGAAGAGATCTATTACATTCAAAAGAATGATACTTGGAAGCTTATAAGAATTACCAATGGTAATAAATGTGTGGGTTCTACGAGGATCTACAAGACCAAGTATAGTAGTGATTATATTACCGAAATACATAAGGCTAGATATATTGCTAAAGGATTTATACAAAGGTATGAAATTGGTTATGAAGAAATTTTCATACCTTTAGCAAGTCAAGAAATAATCCAAATGATCACTGCTATGACAACATAAAAGAGATGGAGTGTGCATCACTTGGATGTGAGAAGTGCCTTCTTGAATGAGTACTTAGAAGAAGTGTATGTACAACAACCATAATATTTTGAGGTTAAAGGTAATGAAGACTTTGTATACAAGTTGAAGAAGGCCTTGTATGGAAACATGCAAGCACCAAGATCTTGGTATACCCGAATAGATTGATACTTTCAACAAATTGGCTTCAAAAGGAGCAAGAGTGAATCTACCCTCTACTCCAAGAAATAATGTAATAATATTCTTATTGTATGTTTGTATATAGATGATATGATTTATATGGGAAAAAACTAAAAAATGAAAGATAAACTAAAAAATGCTATGATGAATGAGTTTGAAATGAAATATTTTGGGTTGATGCATTGATTCCTTATAATGGAGGTTCATCAATGTGAAGAAATTTTTATTTTTCAAATAAAGTATGCTAAAGATATGTTTGTAACACATAGAAGTCACCAGTTCCAAAACTAATGAAATATATGCTAAATGCTCTTTTATTGATTTAAAAGGGGGTTGCAAAATAGAATTTTTTTGTGGTAGATAAGATACTATAGAATTAATACCAGGTTTTACAACTTGACCCAAAACCTTTTACAAAAATCAGCCCAAGGTTGTTGATGAACATGTCCTTACTAAGGATCCTATATATGTAAAATCTACATATCGCCAAAGCCATTACATCCGGTAAGGCACATAGCCTGCTATAAAAAAGAAAATTCCCATACAAAATTTTGGGTATAACCCAAGAAAACACACCTACATCATAATTACAAAAAAAAAACAAACACAGATCCCTGCCTTGAAACAATGGAGAAACAAAAATCTGTAGACACACATAGCAGAGTACTAAAAAAAACTCCCACAAGATCCGTATTGACAGTTACTCTTAATAATTATTTGGTAATTGATTTCTTTCATATATGACATGCTTTGGGACCACATCCCGTCTTGGACAAACAACCTTGGGGAAGTAAACCTACTGGCTAGATTTATGGTGGTGGCTATCTAGTGGTCCACGTGGCTCTAGTTCGAAGTATTATATTGTCATTTATTTCCTGCACTATGATTATCAACCAACCTCAAATTACTAAGATGACTAGGAGCCATGTTATATGACATGTGACTGTCCCCATTAGTCTTTGTGGTATTTCCAAGAAGCATCCATGAATACTGATAACTCGGATAATTTTTATTTTGAGTCCATTTCAAAAAAGAGATGGGAATACTCCTAGCCTTCAAACTTATAGTGCCTTACCTATTGGTAAATTCGACTATCATTCTTGGAATTCTTGTTGAATAAGCTCCTCTACTTCGCTCGAGACACCGTGTTCCCATTTGAAAATTTTGTCACCATCAACACCCAAATTGGCTATCTTATCAGTAATTTTGTTAGCTTCTTGAAAGACATGTTGGGCTTTTCTATCCTGTATTCCCTAAAAAAGGATCCTGGCCTCTTCAATAATTATTTTAATCCTCCAAGGAGGTGTTTTCCAATTATTAAGGAGATTTATAACATGCATAGAGTCTCCTTCTATGATCAAATTTCCTTCTAAGTCTTGAGTCATTTGAAGGCCTCTCCACATAGCTCTAGCTTTAGCTTCGTTGTTCATCCTTGTTCCCAAATATTCAAAAAATGTAAGCATAATATTACCATTATGATCTCTCACAATGCCTCCAGTTCTTGCTCTTCTAGGATTGTCCTTAGCCGCTCCATAAAAATTAAGCTTAAACCAACCCGTAGGAGGTGGGGACCACTCAACATTGGCTCTAGGGTTGACTACCCCAGACATAGACTCATCTAATAAGGTTAAGCTTAAATATTGAGCAATCGTGGTCTCTTGCAGATGAGGTTTACCACTATCAAAAGGGATAAGGTTCACATTCTCATTGGCAAAGGATAGGATCCTGGCAATGATAGTTTTATGATCATGGATAGACTCATTAAAGACTCTGTGGTTCCTTTCTAACAACACCTGCCAAAGATAGTGATTGCAAAAATTTTTCCACATGTATCTAAGTCTTTGGCTTGAAAATGGGTAAGGCCATTGGATGAAAAAATCAAGTCCAGTGGCTGGTTTAACCCAAGAAATATTGAAGGCCTGAAAAACCCCACTTAGGACAGTCAAGGGAAAAGGCACTCAAGGAAAATTTGATAAATGGTCTCCCAATTAGCCCTGCACAGATAACAACTATTAGTGATACAAATACCTTTACACATCATATTATCAATGGTTAGAATTATTTCTTGGATAACAAGCCATCAAAAGACTGCAATTTTTGGAATTAATTTTTTTATCCAAACTAAGTCCTTTTGGAGGACAAAATCCTCGTCATCAAGCAGAAGCTTGTAAAATGATTTAATGGTGAACTACCCATTTTATGTAGGAACCGTGGTCACTTGATCTTCCTTGGGTCTCATGGGGATAAAATATTTCTCGAGAATGTTACAAAGATCATTTTATTCCACTTGAAATCCTTGAATTCTTATTTGTTTCCACTTCATTCTACCTCTGTCCTCAACCATATAATCGGAGACTTTTTTGCCAATGAGTTCTTCTGTGATATATATGATTCGGGCTAAGTTAGGATATTATGTTAGTGGTTCATCCTTATCCCACCTTCCATTCCAATAATTTATCCACTTACCATTGCCTAAAACCCATTATAAACCTTGTTTGATGTTTTCTTTACAATTGAGAATTGCTTTCCAAAAAGAAAAACCTCTGATTGGAACTGAGTCACTTAGAAATTACATATTTTGAAGATAATTTCGTTTGATGATAGCTGTCCATTAATTTTCTTCACCAAAAATGAGGCACCATGCCTGCTTAGCTAGTAAAGCTAAATTCATATGAGCAATTTTCCTCAGACCTAAGCCCCCATTTTCCTTGGTTCTGCACACTTTGGTCCATCCTACAAGGTGTA
Organism: Wollemia nobilis; assembly: GCA_028583015.1. Taxonomy (NCBI): domain Eukaryota; kingdom Viridiplantae; phylum Streptophyta; class Pinopsida; order Araucariales; family Araucariaceae; genus Wollemia; species Wollemia nobilis. The sequence goes on from JAQPPZ010017192.1 coordinate 5,014,490, forward strand.
TCCTTTTTTTCTCCTCTGATCCCATAAAAATTCTTTTTGGAGTTTCTCAAATTTTTGGAAAACCTTCACAAGGGCTTTGAAAATGAAGAGGAAATAGACTGGAATGCTTTGAAGAGAGGCATTAGTGAGGGTTATATTTCTTGCTTGAGATAGAAGATGACCTTTCCATCCAACAAGTTTTTTTGAATTATTTCAATAACCCTATCCCACATTGAATCTCTTGGAGAACCAATGAAAAAAGGGAGACCAAGATACGAAGTGGGGAGGTTTCCTATATCACAACCTAAAATTTTTGCAATCCTTCCTTGCCTCTGAATGGGGGTGTTCAAGAAATATAACTTGCTTTTACTAAAATTAACTTTCTGACCAGCAATGTCCTCGTAGAGTTGTAGGATGTATTTAATTATTTTGGCCTCAACCATCGATGCCTTAGTCAATAGAAGGGTATCATCGATGTATTGTTGGTGAAAAACAACCCTAGTGAGAGATGTTGCCTTGATTCCCTATGTTAGCCTTGAACTACAAGCATTTTTTATGGTTCTGTCTAAAGCTTATGCCATAATTATGAATAACATGGGGCTAATAGTGTCCCCCTCCCAAATTCCTCTGTGATTTTGAAAGTAACCAGTAGTTGTTCCATTAACCAAAATCGAGAACCATGCTTTAGAAATGCATTCTTTGATCAAATTAACCCATTGGTGGTGAAAACCAAACTTAAGGAGGACATCAATCAGAAAGTCCCAATTTAGCCTATCAAATACTTTGTTCATATCAAGCTTGAGGGCAAAAATAGACCTATTAGTCTTATGAGCAGAGTGCAGAGCTTCATGAACTGTGATAACTCCATCCAAGATTGACCTACCCTAGATAGAGCTTCCCTGGCATGGATCTATGATGTGGGGCAGAACATCTCTCATTCTATTTACAATGGCTTTAGTTAGGATCTTGTAAGAAACATTGCACAAACTGATTGGATCGAAGTCAACCATAGATTTATGGGTTTGCTTCTTAGGAATTAGAGAAATAAAAGTAGAGTTGAAACCTTTTGGGATATGATTGCTTGCATGTAATTCTTTGAAAAAAAAATTACATCCTCACTTACGATGTCCCAAAAATCTTGATAGAAATGAGGGGGAAAGTCATCGGGTCTCGGGGATTTGTCTAGCTCCATGCTAAACAAGGCTTCCTTAATTTACTCATCAGAAAAGGGGGCTAGAAGATTAAGGTTTATATCCTCATTTATTATTCTATGAATGGATTGCTAGAGAATATCTTTGGCCTCCTCATTACACTGTGATTATTGAACAAGGATAGAATTGAAATAAGTTACTGCCTCCTTTCTAATTTTTGTTAAGTCCTGAGTAATAGAACCATCTACTTTTTTTAAAATTTTTATCTTGTTATTGCTTCTGTTTCTAAGCATGGTGACATGAAAAAAATTGGAATTTGAATCTCCATATTTCAACCAAAGAGCCCTTGATTTTTGCCTCCAATAGATTTCCTCATAGGCCAAAATGTTATGAAACTTTGCTAGTTTTATCCATTCCTCCTACCTAGTAGTTTCATCAACATCACCATGTTGAATCCTCTGATCAATTATATTTAAAATTTCAACAACCTATTTTTTATTTTCAAAGAGGTTCCCAAGGACCTCTTTGTTCTAAGTTTGAAGATTTTCCTTAACAAACTTTAATTTGCTAGCAAATTTAAAAGTTGCACTACCCCTGACAGGCTACTGCCACCACTGAATTAAGTTATCTCTGAAACTGGAATTTTTGATCCACATAGATTAAAATCTGAAAGGTTTCTTGAAGGACAGAGAGTTAGGGATATCCAAAAAAATGGGATTATGATCAGAGATAATTTTAGGAAGGGCTTGTAGGGTATAATCACCAAAAAGAGTTGTAGCCTCCTTTGATAGAAAAAACCTGTCAAGCCTTTCTTGAATGAGATGACACCCTATCCATCGATTGCTCCAGGTATAATTTGCTCCTCTAAGTTTTACATCCATCAACATGTTGGAGTTCACAAAGTAATTGAACTCATCCATAATCCTGATAGGTGGTCCATTTCCACCCATTTTGTCTAAAGGGTAAAGAGGAGTGTTAAAATCCTCAACCAAAATCCAGGGGACATTATGGAAGATTTCACTTAGATTTCCTAAGTACTCCCACAGTAGAGCTCTCCCTTGAATTGAAGTTGGGGCATAAATATTTGAAAGGATCCATGACCTATTGTTTATTTCCTTAAATAAAACACTAATAACCCTATCATATTTCTGAATAATGGTGCCTTCTACTATCCGGGGATCCCACAAAGTCATAAGGCCTCCAGATGCTCCTCTGGATAATTTGCAAACCATATCCCATTGATTCCATATTTTTTTTGCTACTTTTTTTGATTGAATGTCATCAATTTTTGTTTCTTGCAACATGATAATAGCTACATTCACTTGATTTCTTATTGCACTAACTTCCCTGTATTTGGGTAGGCCATTGAGGCCTCTCACGTTCCATGAGAGGAACTTCATTTAGATTTTTTGGGATTTCTTCCTCTCCCCCTGCCTTGAGGGGGTTTTCCTAATTTGTTGTCTTCAGAACTCAGAATAACCTGTTGAAAAAAGGTTCTCTATTTTCCATTGGCAATGTCATTATCAGTTTTATTTTTTTGATGCTCAGCATTTGATATTCTTCCTCTTCTTTTTTCACTGCAAAAATCTATAGGAGACTTCACAGTGCTCTTGTTTTTTGTAGGACTAAACTAGGGGGAGGCAATTTGTTGCAGAACTAGACTACCATATTCCTCAGTCTGAATATTTTCACATATCTCCACCCCTACATCCAAATATTCTCCTTTTTCTTGTATTCCCCTGGTTTGCGGGACGGTCCCTCAGTAGGAATCACCTGGATCCTAGTGATGATGTTAGGAAGATGATATTTTTTATTTTCCAATGCCTCAAATTTCTTTCTAAGTTCTTCAACATTAGGGTTTAGCTTTGGGATGCCCACTGGGATTGAAGTATTTTTAGCATTGGGGTTTAAGGATATTGACTTGGATGGGGATTCTAGAGATCAAGTATTAGGGTTTGGATTTGTGATGACCATGGGGCTTACAGTAATTTCAACATTAGGGTTTGAGGATCCTGACTTGGATGGGGATTCTAGAGAGTTAGAAAGGTTAGCCTGAAGGTTTTGGGCTTCCATGTCTTACGATAATCCTCCTACTCCCATATTGGATAGAATTGAAAATTTATTTGAAAGTAGAGGATTGGAACTTACCTGAGTATTTTGGTTACCAAAAACCTGTTGTTTTCCTTTGTCTTGTTGGGACCCTGCACCCTCTCTTTTCTTTTTTGGTAGACATAGTTTTCCTAATTGAAATAGCCTCTACCAAGGAAACTCCTCAAATTTCCTCTATCTAGCATTCCCTGCTTCTACTTTTCTCTATTCATTGCCAGGTTAGGGCACTGATTGCATAGATGTCCTTGATTTTTGCATTCTACATAGAATTCCGATCTGTTCTTGTATTATACTGGCTATTTTTGATAGTATTCTCCATACTCTAGCTCCACAAACCTTGGCAATTAATTATCCAAATTAGCATTTACGCAGATTCGTGCATGAGTCATCCTTGTCTGGCCAAGGTCGCATGGTCAATGGAGATCAGGTCCCCTATAGTTTTGGCTATGGCATGCAACCAATATTCATTTAAGAACTGGGTAGGTAGACTCAGGTGACAAATCCAAATAGGGGTAATGTTAATATTTTGCTTTTTAGGGTTGAAATCTTCACCCCATTGCCTGAGAAAAAGGCTCCTTTTACCCAAAAACCAAGGATCTCCTATTAAAATACGGTTAGCATCCTCCATATTGTTAAAAAGGATAATGAATAACCCTCACGTTAGATATACCAAATCCAAGCTATCTGTCGGTCACCATTTACCCATCGCCCAAGCCCTGATAGTCTCCATGTTCAGCCTACCTACCAAAAACTTGCCTACCAGGGAGAATTCTTCCATTGAAAGAAAAGGGCTTATGGAACTTGCCGAGGCTGAAATTTTATTATTTAATGGAACTAGGGGTGGAAGAGAGAGAACCTCATTTATTTTTCCTCTAAGAGTCTCAGAAAAAGATAGCCATTTATTGGGCCCCACATTGTCCTTCGTATCTTTTTTGTCGGGGCATTTCTGAGGAGGGTCGGGCCCCTGCATGATGCTTACCTCAAAATCTACCGTAGCCTGACTGCCTTCATCTGGATCCTTGATTGATCTATGCTCGAGGTTCCCACCTGTCCCTTTTGTACCTGCTCTACCTCTGCCACCTTGGATGAGATTCCTCCTTAGAAAATTCAAACCCTCACTCCTACCGCACCCGCTAAACCTCAGCTAACTCATTCCTCTTTGTAGATTCACACGATAGTTGCAAAATAGAATTTCTCTCAAGAAAGGTTTTTCTCTTTTCTCAATATGAATATGGTGCATTTGTTGATGTCTTTCGGTGCCCTCAATGTAGATGGGCTTCTTGCATGTGTGCCATCGCTTGGGTGCTTGTATGATATATTTTGTACCTTTTTGGACCCACAAAAATGGGTTAGTATATTTTAGGACCTATCATTGATCAGATCCCATATTTATGAAGACAAAAATAACATTAAAATGGAAGAAAACATGATGAAAACTAGAAATGAAGATGTAGGAACTGTAAACAAGTGATATTTTCCTGATTTGTAACTGTAGGGTTGTTGTAAACCAGGTTCACATGGTAGTGTGTAAACGTCTAGGTCGGGTTTACACGGTGGTGTACAAACCTTGCTGTAGTTAACTATTGCTATTGATTTTTGCCTGAATGATCTCCTAACACTGTTGCTTGATGTATGATGGATGCTAAAGTGATAGAGAATAGTCTAGAGTGATTTTTGTAGAGTTTTGGTAAGTAAACCAAAAGGGTAAGAGAGAGTTTCATGGTGAAAATGGCCATCTATTTATAGAGTGGGCCAAGGCTAGGGGGTGAGGTATCCTTTATGAGGTGGCATGAACCTTGGGTTAGATTCTAACCATGGTGAGATAAGAAGGATGAAGTGGAAGGTGAGTCATTCCTTCATATGCCTTGAAGAGGAATCTAGAAATATCCTAGGTGCACACATGTGTGAGCAAGGGTTAAGGTTAACTTTGATTAGGTAAATTCTAGGTTAGGTTGTGATTAGGTTAAGCATATTTTAGAAATATCTTAACTAAGTGATGGGTGCACACATGTGTGAGGATAATATTAGGGTTAATTTTGATTATCCCTAATTAATCATGTTTAATTCATAAAGTGCACTTTAATGATAAAGTGAATTTCAAAATAGAATTAGGATTACCATGATTAGAGTTTTTGGAGGAGGTGGTTGCATGGAGACCAAGATTAGGTGTAGGAAAGAGATTAAATGGCCTAAAGGGCTTATAGATATCCCTTTTGTGAGTAGAAGGTATTTTGAGAGTAATTAGTGTAATTATATAGGTTTTATGACTATGTATGACTACGCGTGACTACACATGACTATGTGTGACTACGTGCGACTACATATGACTATGCGTGACTACGTGTAACTACTCACAACTACGTATGACTATGTATGAATTTTAGGTGTCTATATTTACCTCTTTTTGTACTATGCTATGTAAAACATGGTTTAGTACAAAAAATATGATAGAAGAAGGTGATGAAGTGAATGGAGAGACAAATAATTTATGGATGGATGAATGTGGATGATTACAATAAGAAACACAATGATAGAATAGATGATTTATGATTTAGTACAAGACTTTGCAATGTTGCACTGGTTTCTTTTGGGAGAAACTTAAGTTTACTTTGTTCTTGTGATCAACGCAAGATGTTCCAGTTGCGAATAGAACAAATGTCTTTTCAAATTTTTGCCTTTGATTGATTGATGAGTGCATGATGACATTTGTCAAACTATTAGAGTTGAATGACAAGGATATATTAGGTGTAGCATTCAAAAAGTGGTCTTATGTGTGCCACTATAAATAATAGAATCAAGATGTATTCATTTGGTGCATGGATTTCGTGGTTTAGCAAATATTGGATTAGGATTGAATTTATGTTGAGATAATTTTCAGCAAAAAATTTCTTAGATAGATGTAATATCTATGATTGGATGTTTGGTTGTTTGATCACATGCAAAGTGTATTTTTATATGAATACCCCCTCAAGAAATGAATCAGAAATGGAGTGGATGAAAAGTGGTGATGAGTCGATTGAAAGAAGATGATGGTGACAAAAAGTGGAAAAATAAGAAAAATGTGGATGGAAATGGAAGATGAATTTGAAAAGGTAAAAAAATTGAATTGATGGGGCGAGGGTTCGTTTGTGTAGTAGTGTGTGAACCAAGTTCACATAGCAGTGAGCAAACTAGATTTGCATGTGTGGGTGCAAACCTCAAAAATTTGAAGAATAAAACCCTTTTTTGTGCTTATGAGTGTCATTTGTGTTGCATGAACGGTAGAGGAGAGGAGTGGGAGAGAATTTGTGAAGAAGAGCACTAGCGAGATATCAAGCCAAAGTTGAGATGGTGGGTAGATGTGCGAGCATGAGTGTCAAGGGTGGTATACCACCAGTAAGTGCACGAAAACACAAGCTATTTTATTTATGTAATTTTTTTAAAAGTATGAAAATATGTGTATGAGGGTGAATAAATGATTGTGTGTACTATTTGACTGAAATGTGTATACAAAGTGTGAAAACGGCCAAATGAGTATCCAAAAATATCATTTGTTTATCATTTTTACTGTCAGATTATAATGTTTGACTTGTGTGTTGTGTTGTGTGTTAGTGAAAGTTGACTTTATTTTTCTGCATGATTGGTGTGTTATTTTTGAGATCTGAGTGAATATGTACCATAAAAGGGCATAATGGGTATCCAGAAATACTATTTGTTTATCATTTTGTGATGTTTGGCAAGCAACATAGATGTATGCCTCATATTATGTGCATGTGAGGATTAATTATGTGTTTATGCTTCTTAGGTGAACTATTTTTGGGAAGTTAAGAAAAATTTCACCATGAATTCGGATAATGGGTATCCATAAATTATTTTTATAAATGGTTCGTGTAGCAATGTGTAACCCAGGTTCGCACGTGTGGGCACGAACCATTTTTTTTTTGGTTTTATGATGCATGATGTGTGCATGTGGTCAGTGTTTTCACATAAAAATGATGATGAATTAGATACATGTGAAATTGATGAGAAAATTGTGTGATGTGTTGGAATGAATGTAGGTGAGGAAGATTGATCTGTGACATTACGTGTAAACTTTGAGAGGTACCCTAGAGGATGAATGGACATATACATATGGGAAGTGGATGAGCATTTTGGGAATTAAGGGCCTATGGGAGATGCAAAGTGTGCATGCCAACAGGGCTTATATATCAACTTTATGTGAGAGGTGGGACCCAGATAGGAACACCTTCCATATCCCAATAGGGGAGATGACGATCACACTGGATGATATATATAGGATATATCGGTTGTTGATAGATAACATTATGGTGAGTATCAGGAGATGGTACGAAGGCAAAGATATTATAGTGGATATTTGGTGATAGGTGGGGAGAGGTACAACATGATAAGGGGGTGGATTATGAGCATTATTGGAAGGACAAGATGTTGTCCAACTGCCACTACATGATAATGCTCATGATAGTGAGTTATGCTCTACCAGATAGTTTAGGGGTAAAATTCCCTTGGAATATGATGGGCATAGTGTGCGATATGGTGGAGCGTGAGGTGGTATTTGCATGGGTGCTTGTGTTACTAGCATAGGTGTACAAAGAGTTGTACAAGATTGTGAGGGTAGGATGATCTAGCTTGAGCATGAGCCCACTGTTATAGGTGTGGACGTGGAGCATATCATGATGGAGGGGCCCTCCTTGTTGCCTTATGAGGTGCATGCGTTTATGGGAGATTTTGTATCCTATTCCTTGAGATGGTGTACAAATATGGAGATGTGGGTGAAGTGAGGGTATGAGTGAGATGGTCTATTTTGGAGAGGGATGCTAGATAGGTTACATCCTAAATATATCCTATGGAGACCCTACAAGGGTGGAGTTATATAAGATGAGGATGAGTAGTTAGAGAATATTCCTCAAGGGATATGGGTAGTGGGGTGGTATTAGTGGTAGGTTGAGTAATTATCTTTTAGTAGGGTGATGTAGTAGTTTGGATTACTATAGGGGTGACTAGATCTACCTATCGTAATATGGAGGAGGGATGGAGAGTAGGGAGTATGACCTGTAGTACCTCCCTTGGATGTGTAGAGAGATCCATCGATGGTTATGCATGAAGTGGATGATGCAGGGATCACTTTAGAGTATGACATATGGTGGGAAATGAAAAGGTGGTAGTCAGGAGTCAAGGTAGTAAATGGATGGGTGGATCTAGTGGAAGGATTACTTGTAGTCGATATACAGGCACTAGGAGAACTTGTCCTTATGTGAGGTGTAAAGTTAGAGGAGGATGTGGAGGAGCCTCTCCAGTGATAAAGGTAGCATCAAGATGATGGGGTGGGAGTTCCTATATATGGGTCACTAAAGCGACAAATGAGTGGTGAAGGATAGATATTATAGGAGGTTGTGTCGATGGAGGAGGAGGTAGGACACCATATGATATGATTAATTCTCTATTAGTTAGGTTGCTAGAGTGATAGGAAGGTGATGAGGGCCAGCCATGGGATGAATCCATGGAGATGAAGGAGAAGAGAGGGGAATCTATGCCAGATGTGACATTCAACTTCTAGGATGTAGATGCTCTGGATGAGTTTGCACTACTAATAGAGATAGTGCAATATTTGGAGGGGAGGTTGACTAAGTCTGAGATGGATTGGGCTACTAAAAAAGTAGGTGTTGGGTGCCAAACACTGGTTAATTTTGTCCTATATTTGTCACAACACTCGCATTTAATTTGTCAACCCAGGAGCTCGTAGACTTTAGAAGTGCCACGATTGAAACTACTCACATTACCACTTCTGAGATGAATCCAGTTACCTATCATTGGGGGGTGTTTGTGAAACAACGGTTGATTCGTCCACACCAAGAAAACTTAAATATAAATGAAATGCATGAAAGTAAACACACCACTCTGAAAGCAATAATACGCCTACTGTAAAAAGAACACAACTTCTAAAATGATTAAATTAATCTAGAAATGAATATACTACTTATGCAGAATTAAATCTATGAAAGAAAATAACTAAGAAAATAGGGGAGGAATACTGGCTTGGAGTGGGCCCGAGCTCCAGCAGATCCCGCCCAACAATTCATGAAAACCACACGCAGATGAGAGAACGCTCAAGCTTTATTAATAGTGCAGAAAATATTACATGCAATAATGTTCTAAAAGAATGCTTCCCCTGCTATAGAGAAGTTCGTGTGTTTATATACCACACACAGGACTTCCTATTGCAGTTTTGTTACAACAGGCATCCTAGTTATAGTCTAAACTGGGATAGTCCAGTTACTGTAGCCGATGCGCGATGATCAGCATCTTCATCATTTACTTGCAATCGGGTGAGTTACGGTTTTGCTTCGGGAGTGGTTGCGCGTCCATCCACCCTGGCTGGGACAACTCATTCATCAATGGTTTCCCACTGATGACGTGGAACGGTGGTCATCGGGGTCCTTCTCCAGCCGTTTGGTCAATACGCATGATCTGGGCATCCGCTCGAGGAAGGCGCCTACTTTAAGCCTTAAGGCACCTACTTCAGTAAGGCACCTACTTGAGTAAGGTGCCTACTTGAGTAAGGCACCTACTTGAGTAAGGCACCTACTTAATAAGGTGCCTACTTTAGTAAGGTGCCTACTTGAGTAAGGTGCCTACCTTCGTATGCCTTCATCTGATTGGGTAGAACCATGCCAGGTCCATGTAGGACCTCGACTGAGCAAAAGATGATAAAATCTAGGAAATAACTACACAAAACACACTTCACGCATGGATTAGATAATACACATGATTTTATTAAATACATACATAATATTTCATAAAAATATACAACTCATTATATATTGCCATGCAAAAACTATTAGTACATATACAAAAATATGAGCATATCTGGTGCTCATCATCCCCCCATGCCTAATATGTGCCACGCCCTCGTGGCACCTAAAATCGGTAAACACCTCCTCTATGTAGGCCACTATTCATCATTTCCTTTTCTTTCTGGTGGCCTTGGCTTTCTCTCCATCCTGAGGCTTCCATTTCTACTGAGGGGCCCTAGTTTGTTGTGGGGCATCCTTGGGTTATGTTGCCCTTTGGCTACGCTGGCTTCCAGCTATGTTGGGTTGGCCTACATTCTGTACCAACTTCTTGTTACGCTGGCTCCACCTTCCAATCATACTTGGTCCAACACCTATGCTGGGTGCTATCACAGTCATTGCTCCCTTCTAGAAGGTTGCCTCTGCTTCCTACCATAGGTCAGCATGTTGAGGGTGTAGCTCTCCGAATGGGATGTCGAAGTCATCCCTCTTTCGTACAACCATGCTGGCCTTGTACAACCAAAGTTCTTCGGGGGTGAGGCCAATATTTTCTTCCATGATCACTGTTGCCTCTACCTTCTACCCATATACTCCCCATCTTGCTAGCCATTTCTTCATCTTAGAGGGCCGACCCCATGATGAACCATAGATGTCCCAAAATTGATCATCATCAATAGGGTTCACATAGATGCTTGGCCCTCTTTCTTCCTTTTTGGTAGCTTTCCTAGCTACCTTTGCCTCCTCGAACTCCTTACGGAGTTATTCAAATTTTTCTTTCTATGCAATGAAGGCCCATAGACCTTCTTCCCATTCCTCATCCGAATGGGGGTTCGATTCGGCAAACGTCACCCTAGCCTTTCTTTTGGCCCTCTTCTACATCATTTGAGGTGCCTTCCCTTTCCTCCTCTCTAGTATTATGGTGGCCTACATGGGGAGGTCTTCCTTTCCCATAGAGGTTGCCTCCCTATTAGAGGGTTCGAGGATCTATCCTTCTAGTCTTAGGCCTCCATGGTTGTTTCTCCCATCCCCTGGTCACCCGATGCCTGCTCTTCTAGTTCTTCGGGTAGCGACCCCTCAATTTTGGGTGCCTAGTACTCTAGAGAATCCTTCTTGGCCTTGGGTTCAAGGTTTTGCCCTTGGCTCTACCTTGAAGGCTCATCATCATCAATATTGATAACAGGGGTTTCTATTTGAAAAATAGAATTCCCCTATTCCTCTAGAATTCCTCTATCAGAGGTGCACGATCCTTCTCCCACCTCTAATTCCTCATTGTGAGCATCTGACCTGACTACCCCGGATGAGACTACTCTCTCCAATGAGGTTGGAGAGTTCATGGGCACCTCAATTGCCCAATCAATTTGGGTAGAGGCATCCCACCTATCGATCACCCTAACTTGCAACTGCTGGTTCTCTGCCTTGAGCTGTTGGATCAATTGCTAAAATTGGGTGATGGTGGCCTCCTACCTCTAGATTTTTCTTATAGATATTTCCTTATACTCTTCGAATAGTGCCTACATCATGGATTTCTCACTCTGCTCAATGTGGTCCTCTTCCATCGGTACTTTAGACTATTATGGTAGGCTTGTTGAGGGTTGCAGGTCTTGTAGGCTACGAGCGGCCAAATTCTATAGGGTTTGGGCCATGAAGCCAAGTTCTACATCATCCTCCTCTTCCTCACTCAAGAGGATTAGGCATCGTAATAATCATCGACCATGTATACACTCTATCCATCATATGGAGGGTTCAAGGCTGGAAGATTCTAGCCTTTCCTCCATATAATTAGGTAGAGAGCTCTACCCTTCCTCCACAACATCTAGTGAGAATTAGGGGTGTTCCTCTTTGAACATTCCCCCCAATTTGACATCATCCTCTACCTCTATTGCTACTTGCTTTGATGCATCAGAAGGCTCGACCCTAACTTCTTCGATCGTCCCTCTTAATTTGGCCTCTTGCTCTGGTTCGGCCACCACCTGCTCTCACGCACTAGAGTGTTCGACCCTAGCCATCGATGAACTCCCCCTATGCTCCTCTGCATGGCGTATCAGGGATGTAATTAGCCCATGGTGGGCTAGGGGGAGAGTGCCCCTCTATGATATCATGATGCCTCATCCTATAGGGCATTTTCTAGGTAGAACGAGATGTTAATTTTTTGCCCATGCACCAGATGGCTCAAAAACTGCATATGGTTCACATTCAGGTGTGAATACTTCCCGGTACATGTGAAGTATCTCACCACCTGCTCAAAGAGCTTCCTCAAGTGCATAGGGAGTCTCTACTTTGGGAGCCCATGTGGGTCGCAGGAGATGTTTGTTTGTCCCAGCAACACCTCCATGCACTTCTTGGCCATGCCATATTTATATGTACATTCCCTAATAAGGGGGAGGTCGATGACATGAGCGATATGCTCTAGAGTGACTAGAATTTCTAGTCCATGCAGTCGGGCAACTCCTCTATTCACAGTAGCAACAAACTCCTTTGTTGCCTCTACATCCTGGTCTTGGCTGACCAAGCGACAATAATTCATCCACCCGACTACTTTGAACCGGTGCACAATATCTCCCCTGATCCCCTCAATGTCATTGGGCTCATGCTTTTTGAGTGCATGATTCTTCGATCATCCACCCATGGTAAATTCCCTACTAGTTTCGACTAGTTTGATGCCCTACCCTTAGTAAGGCACCTTTTTATAAACTCAGGTGCCTGACTCTAGAAATTGTTTTCGCATTGGGGTTGGTAGGGTACACCACCCAAATTAATCATCCGACACAACGTATTAGGCATGAGGGGTGAATTCAATTCTTGCATCGACATTATTTTTAGAGAAGCATATTATATGAAAAATTACGTATATATCTAAATTCAATCATGTGCATACCTGATTGGTCATTTCATGTTGCATGGAGTATGCTGAATTGGTACTCGATGATATTTTTCCCATGTGTTGATTACGTCACCTTGGGTACTTCATTCCTGGTTCACTCGAGGTCCTACACTAAAAATATGGTGGCTCCTATTGGTTCAGGTTGGGATGCATATCTCCTTGATGGTTGGCCTTGGGACGTGCAGAGATCCTATCCAATGATTTCAAAATATTTTTGGGTGCTTTCGGATTTCCATCACATGAGATGATGGCATTGGCTTCGGCTGCTCCACGTACTACCAAGTTTGTGCATGTGTTTTTGAGTCGATCGAGGTGCCTGCTTGAGTAAGGTGCTAGAGTAAGGTTCCTTAGTAAGGCACCTTCCTCAGTAAGGCACCTACTTTAGTAAGGCACCTACTTGAGTAAGGCACCTACTTTAGTAAGGTGCCTACCTAAGTAAGGCGCCTACTTTAGTAAGGCACCTACTTGAGTAAGGCATCGCATGACTATGAAGAATGCTCGGGGTGGTGCCTCCTTGGTGGAGTAAGGTGTCGCTCCTCCGGAGTAAGGCGCCAAAGTAAGGCGCCTCCCCTAGAAATAATTTTTTTTGAGAGAAAGATAAAGCGCTCTGGGGGTGGCACCTCCTCGATGGAGTAAGACATCACACTTTCAGAGTAAGGTGCTAGAGTTAGGTGCCTACTTTAGTAAGTCCTACTTTAGTAAGGTACCTACTTGAGTAAGGCACCTACTTTAGTAAGGCACCTACCTCAAAGGTGCTTGCTTCAGTAAGGTGCCACTTGACCATGATGAACACTTCAAGGTGGTGCCTCCTTGGATGAGCAAGGCTCCTCCAAAGGTGCCAGAGTAAGGCACCTCCCTTGAGTACTAGAGAATGCAAAAGCTCTAGGTGGTGCATCCTTGGTGGAGCAAGGTGCTACTCCTCTAGAGTAAGGTGCCGAAGTAAGGCACCTCCCTTTCGGAGTCGTTCATTCCTCCATCATTGAAAAATCAGTGGTTGACGTGTCTGCTGATGTGAGGTTGATCAAGCCTCCTAAAATTCTCCTTGTACAATCATCAGCATCCACTTAATAGGTAATTGGTGCCCACCCTATGCCTGGATCTGCACTATCCTCCTATTGCACAGGTTTATGGATGTTGAGCCGGTCTAGGCCCTATTCCTAGAGATGCCTATTATTCGAGAAATCAGGCCATTCCCCTAAAAAGAAAATAAAAAAAAAATAAAAATGTAGTTAAACGCAATCCATGCCTATTAGGCCCTAGCTCTCAGGATGCCTACAGCTTGCATGCGGGTGTTGTCCCTGCAAAACACATCGTAAGCTAAAAAATAGGAAACTATACTAATTTTTCTTGGTGGACACCTTTGCATCCACCATGTTGTTGAGAATTCTGGTAAAATTTTACTTGCATGGGGTCTCCCCCATGCCTATTCTAGACTCCACCAGCAAGCTTTTAGACCTATGATATGGGTGCAACCGATGGCCATTTGCTATCAAAATGGTGTTGTTGCCATCAATTATCTTGACCCGCACAACACCATTTCTAATTATCTCCACCACCTCATACGGTCCCATCCATATTTGCATCAGTTTTCCCTTCCATTCCTAGAATCTAGAATCATACAATAGTACCCAGTCTCCCTCTTTGAACTACTTCATTTTAATGTGGTGGTCATGCCACTACTTCCTTTGCTTCTGCATGATTTTGATTCTCTATAGGGCATCCATTCAAAATTTATCCAGTTGGTTCAACTACCAAATTCATTCCTTCTATGCTTCATCCAGGCTCAGGTCTAGTTCTACCACTATTCTGAGTATCTTCACCTCAAATTCGATGGGCATCATTGCATCCTTCTCGTATACCAATTGGAAGGGTGTGAAGCCGGTGGTTGATTTCCATGTTGTATTATACGCCCATACTACCTCTGGTAATCTGGCAGCCCAATCCTTCTTGTGCTGCTACATGTTTTTATTAGGATGTTTTCTATCTCCCTGTTGGTTACCTCCACCTGCCCATTCACCTATGGATGGTAGGGGGTAGTTCTATTGTGTCATACCCTATATTATTCCATCAATTCCTCGATCAACCTGGAGGTGAATTGGGGTCCTTGATCCATTGTAATTTCCCTGGGCACTCCAAACCTTGTGAAAATATGGGTGAATAGGAATTTGGCTACCATCCCCTCCTTGGAATCTCTCAATGCCTGGACTTCCACCCATTTGGTAACGTAGTCTGTGTAGACTAAAATATACCTCCTTCCAGTTGAAGGTGGGTTGATGGGTCCCATAAAATCCATGCCCCATTTTTCGAAGGGCTCAATATGTACGTGAGGTTGAAGGGGTATTTCATCCTTATGGGTTGGCCTACCCATTCTTTGGCATTCATCACACTTGTTGGCGTATGTGGCTATATATTTAAATAGAGTGGGCCAAAAATACCCAGTTTGCAATACCTTATACGTAGTCCTTCTTCCTGAGAAATGTCCTCCACATGGCTCATTGTGATAGGCTTTGAGTATCTTCGAAAACTCATGCTCCACTACGCACCTCCTTATGATTTGGTTGGGCCCTATTTTGAATAGGAGGTCATCAATCCATTGAAAGGAAGTACTCTTTTCAATCACCCCTTGCTTCTCTCTATACGAAAGAGTAGGGGATGTTCTACCGATGGCCAGATAATTGGTGATGTCCGCATACCATGACGTATGTTCGCTGATGATGAACAAATGCTCATCTAGGAACTGGTCTTCTACCACTGCATGATCTACTGGGATTAGTCTGGATAGAAAGTCTATGACTACGTTATCCTTCCTAGGCTTGTCAACTATGGTGATGTCAAATTCCTATAATAACAAGAGCCACCTTATTATCCTACCACTGATCGTTGGTTTACTCATTAGGTATCTGATGGCCGCATGGTCCGTGTGAATGAACACCTTGTATCCAGTGATGTAGTGGTAGAATTTGTTGATGGCATGTACCACTATGAGAAATTATTTCTCTATTACTATGTAATTGAGCTCAGCCCCTGCTAAATTCTTACTGACATAATAAATGGCATAGAATTCTTTGCCATCCTTCTGCCCGAGGACCGCTCCAATTGCATTATTGGATGCATCACAATATATGTGAAATGGAACAACCCAATTTGGGCCCTGCAACACTAGGGCAGAAATCAACTTTTCCTTTAGCATCTAAAATGCTCATTCATAGTCCTCTATCCATATGAATTCTATGTCCTTCACCAGTAGGTTGTGCAGTGGTTTGGCAATCTTGCTGAAATCGGTGATGAATCACCTGTAGTACCTGGTAGAGCCGAGGAAACTCCTCACTTCCCTCTATGTTTTTGGGTTGGGTAGATCTTTAATTACTTCTATTTTATTTTGATCTACTTTAATTCCTTCTATCGAGAGATGATGTCCCAGCACTATGCCCTCACGCATCATCATAAAACACTTCTCATTGCTGAGGGATAAGTTGTTTTCCTCGCATCTCTAGAGCACACGTTCTAGGTTCATTGTTGCTTCTTCGAATGTCTCTCCGTAAATGGTGAAGTCATCCATATATACCTCTACTACCTCCCCCATCATATCTAAAAATATGCTCAACACCACCCTTTGGAAGGTGGCTGGTGCATTGCACAACCCGAAGGGTAGCACTCTATAGGCAAACGTTCCCCATGGGCAGGTGAACGTTGTCTTGTCCTGGTCCTCCTCCTCGATCTGGATTTGGTTGTACCCACTGAACCCATCCAGGAAGGAGAAGTATTTTCTCCCAGGATAGTGTGTCCAACACTTGATCGATGAAGGGAAGTGAGAAGTGATCTTTCTTCATCACTTTATTCAGTGATCTATAATCAACATAGATTCACCATTTCCCATTCTTCTTGGGGACCACCACAAGTGGTGACACCCACTCACTATCGAAGATCGGGTAGATGAACCCTACAGACAAGAGCTTCTATAGCTCAGCCTTGATAATTTCTTTCATGGTCAGGTTCATTCTTCTCTATGGTTTCTTGACTAGGGTCACCTGCTCTTCGAGGTATATCCGATGTGTGCAGATTTTAGGGCTGATTCCCTTCATATCCGAGTAATCCCAAGAAAACGCTTGTTGGTGCTTGGTTAGGAGCTCTTTTAATTCTACCAACTATGTGGTGGTCAACTCACTACTGATATTCAATATTCTACTAGGCCCAATGTCAATTTTCTAGGTATGGTGGTCCTGAGCACCGACCAATGGTGACTCGAGAACTGTGAGGGAGGATTCTCCTTGCAGGAATCTTGTTATAATGCCATCCTCATCGACATCCTCCTCCAACTCTATCAATGCCATCATCGGCTGGAGCATGGACAATGAATTATCATCCTACTCGATCATCATGGGTTCACCCAATGTGTCCACAGACTGAGCAGGAGGAGAGATTGTCAATCTCTTGATATTCTACCCATTTAAAATAGTCATAAGTCCATCATGGTAGCTGATGTAGGCATCTGTCATAGCTAACCATGGCCTCCCCAAGATGAGTGGGTAACCACCCAATCCTATTTTTTATTGTAGCACCAAGAAGTCCATCAGGTATTCCCATGCATCGACCATTATGATTATGTCCTCGAGCATCCCCTATGGTGCCATGGTTGACCGATCGACCAATTGTAACACTATTTTGGTGGGTTTCAAGTTTGTAAGTTTTAGCTTCTACATGGTCTCCTATGACATCACATTGATGGCTGCACCTAGGTCAACCAAGGTGTTTGCCAATGAATGCCCTCCTATTTTCACCATCAATACTGGGCTACCTAGGTCTGCATATTTGGGATGATATGCATTCCCCATCATTAAATCAGCCAATTTCCCTATGACATTGATGGTTTGTGCCACCTTACATCCTAGTTTCCTCAGACATAATTCTTTTATCGCCTTGGTGTATATGGGCACATCTCGGATAGCTTGAAAAGTGGGATGGTGACCGTGAGATTCCTCAAGCTTGAGAGGATATCGAATTCTAGTTATGTCGACTTTCTCTACTCCTATAACCATTTAGGGAATGGAGCCTCTATTTTCTCAACAACTTTCTCTACCTCCACCTCTTCTATCAGAGGGGAATCTCCTACCTCTTCCTCCTCTTCTACCAAGGGAGGTGCTTCTACTCCTAGCTGCTTGCTTGATCTAAGTTGAATAGGATTACAACTAATATTATACATTGGATACATCTCTCCTTCTACTTGGTATGTTGGTTGGTTTACCTTATTATTTGGGTTCACCATTGGTTGTGTTGGTAACTACGTAGGTCTCACCGTAGGTAGGGTTGGTAAGCCTTGCTAGGGTGGAACCTGTGCCATGTTTTGTGGAGTGGAGTTCCATAGAAATGTGGTTCCTCCACTACTGCCTAGGGTGTTGATATGGCATCCATGGTTGCTGGTTGGGGAATGCAGCCCTTGGAGGTACGTTCATCCAAGGTGGTGGTCCCCACCAACCCATGTTGGGTGGTGGTGGCTGCCCTTGTGGCATATATGATCCTCCTCCATAGGGCGGCATCCCTATGGGCATATTCCCCATAGGGGGTTGCTACCAATTTCTATGATTGCCCATGAAATAGGCTTCAATTATGTCAGCCTCCTCCTTGGTATTGGGCAGCTATGGGCACAGTCGGGTCTTATGATTCTATTGGAAAACCATGCATACTCTGACCTTGTTCTCTAGGCATGCATTCCTAGCATGCTTTCCTCTACATTTTGGACAAAAATAGGTCAATGTTGCATCATTCTCTTATTTCTTCTTCTCCAACAAGAGTGTATCCAACTGCAATGCTAGAGAAGATAACATTTCACTCTTTAGATCTTCCAACATGTTGCCTATCTCCATATTTGTGACTGATGTAGTCACCTTCATGGCCCTGGGAGCCAGTTTACCTCTTCTCCATGAATAATTTTGACATAACTACCAGATATCTTCCATGGCATGCTGGTAAATATCTCCTCCCAAAATCATATTTAGTGCTTCCAGTGACTCATTGTTGAGTCCTCTCAAAAATATGCTCTTGAGAGACTTATCTCCTAACTTTGCATGAGGAGATCATTGTAGGTTGAAGTTGAACCTCTCCCAGTATTCTTCTAGGGACTCATCCTCCTTCTATGTCATGTTGAGGACTTCTTCCCTAGAATCTCATGCTCTACCAAAGTCCTGGTACTACTCTAGAAAGAGCTTCCTCATCTCTTCCCATGTGGTGATCTATTTGTTCCCCAACCCGATAAACCATCATAGAGTTGAGTCATCTAACATTGATGGGAAGAGCTTCAACTTCTGAGCATCTGACTTGTAGTCAACAGACCTACACAACACATCAAACTTAAACAAAAATAGGTCAGGGTCTTCGGTTGGATATCCCCGGAAGGTGGGGAGATGGGCAGGGGATATGTTCTTCATTTTGGTTTCCCCTGCTCCTTCCTCTATCGAGAAGCTAAATCCAGATGAGACTTCTTCAACCATTTTTTAGGAAATGTGGTCTCTTCTACAGCTTCTATGGCCTTTCGATCACTCAAGACTTTCTGTATTAGAGCCTCTAAGTCGGCTGGTGTTACAGTCTGATCCTCTATGACTTTCCACAATAGGGCTTCCTTCGAGGGTGTTCTTTTGAACAATGGGTTTAGAATGATCTATTCTTTCCTAGGTCGATGAGACGAGGAGGCACTTTGCACAAAGTGAGGATGCTCACTCCAATGGACTACTGGGGATGAGTCGGGAGAATCTAATTCAAATTCTAGGTCATCGGTTGACTCAGATTTTTTTGATGGGTTCTATCTTATAAAATGACCATTGGGTCCTCTTCTTCTTGGAGGACTCATACAAGGTCAAGCAGAAGGTTTTAAGGGGTAATGTAATTAGTCTACTAGTGATGCTTCCCTAGAAATGGTGCCAAAATATTGGGTGCCAAACACTAGTTAATTTTATCCTATATTTGTCATAACACTCGCATTTAATTTGTCAACCCGAGAGCTCGTAGACTTTAGAAGTGCCACGATTGAAACTACTCACATCACCACTTCTGAGATGAATCCAGTTATCTATCATTTGGGGGTGTTTGTGAAATAGTGGTTGATTCATCCACACCAAGAAAACTTAAATATAAATGAAATGCATGAAAGTAAACACACCACTCTGAAAGCAATAATACGCCTACTATAAAAAGAACACAACTTCTAAAATGATTAAATTAATCTAGGAAATGAATATACTACTATGCATAATTAAATATATGAAAGAAAATAACTAAGAAAATAGGGGAGGAATACTGGCTTGGAGTGGGCCCGAGCTCCAGCAGATCCCACCCAACAATTCATGAAAACCACATGCAGATGAGAGAATGCTCAAGCTTTATTAATAGTGCAGAAAATATTACATGCAATAATGTTCTAAAAGAATGCTTCCCCTACTACAGAGAAGTCCGTGTGTTTATATACCACACACAAGACTTCCTGTTGTAGTTCTATTACAACAGGCATCCTGATTATAGTCTAAACTAGGATAGTCCAGTTACTATAGCCGACATGCGATGATCAACATCTTCATCATTTACTTGCAATCGAGTGAATTATGGTTCTACTTCAGGAGTGGTTGCATGTCCATCCACCCTGGCTGGGACAACTCATTCATCAATGGTTTCCCACTGATGACATGGAACGGTGGTCGTTGGGGTCCTTCTCCAGCCATTTGGTCAACGCGCATGATCTGGGCATCCGCTTGAGGAAGGTGCCTACTTCAGTAAGGCATCTTATTCAATAAGGTGCCTACTTTAGTAAGGTGCCTACTTTAGTAAGGTGCCTACTTCAATAAGGTGCCTACCTTCGTATGCCTTCATCTGATTGGGTAGAACCGTGCCAGGTCCATGTAGGACCTCGACTGAGCAAAAGATGACAAAATCTGGGAAATAACTACACAAAACACACTTCACGCATGGATTAGATAATACACATGATTTTATTAAATACATACATAATATTTCATAAAAATATACAACTCATTATATATTTCCATGCAAAAACCGTTAGTACATATACAAAAATATGAGCATATCTGGTGCTCATCAATAGGATTGGTAGAGGAGAAGTGAAAAATAGAGGAGAGACTGGTGATAGCCATGAGGGAGGTAGGGGAGTTGGCCATAGAGAGATATGGAATGAGGGCACAACTTGCAGTTGAGCAGTTGAGTCGCACAAAGAGGGATATATTACGTAGAGAGTGTGAGGAGATGAAAGTGTAGCTCATAGTGAAATAGGTAAGTCATGTAGAGTGTGTGGGAAAGCTATGATGCTAGGTACAAGAGAACATGGCCTTAAAGGAGAGGGTGAGATTAAATATCATAGTGCTACAAGAGAGTGTGTAGTGAGCATAGAAGGTGCAAGTAGAAACTAATGCAGTATGAGCTGCACATGAGGTAGAGGTAGCACGCTTGTGCGAGGAGATAAAGATATATCAACAGGTACTAGAGGAGGTAGAGAGAGTGAGGATGGCTAGTGAGTAGTCTAGGATTGGGGTAGTAGGATTATGAGTTGAGATAGATTCTTTGTAGTGAGTAAACAATGATTTATCAAGGATGTATACAGAGGAGGTGTCGATGACGGTGTAATGTGAGGTGCGATTGATGCTATATGGGTATGGCATCCCAGAGTATATAGGGTCATGATCAATATTATGATCATGATATCGTACACACTCATAATAGAGTCAGTGGAGTACCCCTTATGTGGTGCTGATAGAGCCAAGGATGGTGGTGCCAGCAACCTCATAGATGATGGGAGGTGTCCCAGGATCGAGTAGTGTGGTAGAGGAGTAGAGAGTAGAGGTGACATCAATAGTGCAAGAGGGGAGTGGGGATACTCCTAGTGGGTAGAAGAGATGAGATGTACTACTAGTGTTATGGATTGATATGGTGTCTTGGTGGCCAACCAAAGATGTGTATTACATATGCTTGTTTTTTGTAGCTCGAGGGAATTTTGTCATGATATATACATATATGGACTAGTTTATGGTTTGATTTAAATGTGTGATGACTTGTGTGGATGAATGAATAGCTTAGGATTATGTGTATGTATAATATAAGAAATGGTAAATGTAAGTGAATGTAATATGGAAGAATATGTAGTAGTAGGTATGAATGCGTATAAGAAATGATGTCATTGTAGATTTAGAGTAACTAAAAATGATGCAAATGTAGATGTATGAATATGAGTAGATGTAGAGTAAAGAATGCATGAGGAGAAAATAAAATGACTAATATGCATATGAAGTGAATGAGATGAGCAAAATGCATGTTGAAAGCACTTGTATCGTTGCAAAACTAGTGGTGATGTGATCCATTCTATTATCTCAAATATGTAGGATGGTAAGGAAGTTTTATGTAGTGACTTTGACTAACATAGTTGTAGCAATCAGACCTTATGAAAATTTTAACAAGGTTCAACAACTCATAACTATATTTCCTGAATGGAAGTCTATTATGGACCTGTGTGTGTGATGAGTGATGTTAATTTATCCATATTAAGTTAGGTAGAACTAACTTATTGTAAATTTATCTAAAATAGCTAGCTCATCCATGATTGCACTATGGTCTGTACAAAATAAGGTCACTAATATGACAGATGTGCCACCACTTGTAAGACTATTCCACTACCATGTAGGCTCTTGGAGCCTATTGTTGGTAATGGAAATTTCCCCGTGATGTTATGTCAAACCAAAGGACAAAAGGGATACAAGAAATTTGATAGTACTCTTGAAGGTTTTTCCTTATTTTTTGCCCTCGTCCTTTTGATTCTCATTTTCTTATGGGCATTGATTTTTGTTTTCAACCCATTTTTAGTTTTTGCTTATGCTTGTCCCTTTATTTATCTCTAGGTTTTATGTTGATCATGTAAATGATAGGATGCACATGGGAAACTATTTGCTACATGGCACTGTTGACACAAGGTGTTGTCTTCTCTAGACTCAAAATTTTCTCAAGATGTGAAATGTGTGAGTGATCCATGAAATAAATCAAAACAACCAAGGGAAGTTGAGAGAAGCATGAGAACTTGTCAATGAGAGGTGACATTTGATTGATTGAACTTGTGAATGGTAAAATCACACAAAACTTTGTATAATTTGTAATTATGAAGAGGGGAGTGGACATCCAGATGATGTTGCTAACAAGTGTGTGTTTGAATCTATTATGAGTGCATTTATACAGTTGAGAATATGGATATAGATGCCATGGATAGAAGTGTGGATATGCAATGTAACCTTGTGAAAGAAATGTGCATGGAGAAAAATATGTACAAGAGGAATTCGTGGAACTAAAAAGGAAATGAGGTTGGGAATTGTCATAAAAAATATGAATATGTGAAAATAAGATGACAAAGAAGGAAGGACATTAGATGTAGTTGAACCAACATGTGGGGATGTGTAGGAAGTGGAAAATATGAATGTAAAAGTAGAATGTGTGTGATTGTTCATATCGAGAAGAGCTATGATGGACAAAATCAAAATTGTATGAAGTAGATCAAAAGGGATGAAGGAAAAAAATAAGGGAGGAAGAAGAAAAGAAGGGGAAGGTTAGGAAATTTAGTACATGTATGTAGCTACTCGAAGTGTGACTATGCAACAATGAAAAATAACTAAGAAGAAGGGAAATTTAGCACATGTATGTAGCCACTCAAAGTGTGACTATACAACAATATAAAATAACAAGAAGAAGAGAAATTAAGGGAAATTTAGCATAGGTATGTAGCTGCTCGAAGCGTGACCATACAACAGTTCAAAATAATCATGAAGAGAAATGAATAAAATAATTGAAGAAGAGAAAATGAAAATGAGATAGAGGGATACACTAAGAATGTGAGGAGTGGTGAAGCTCAGGTCGTTATTGACTAGGTGTAGTGGTAACATGACTAGTATCCTGATAGGTTGTGTGGCTGTGGAGCTACTAGAAGTAGTGGGGTGTGGAAGTGAATGCTATACGTGATGGAGTGGAGCAAGGTGGGATGCTCTAAAATCTAGTGGAATAGGTTGTATGTTTGAAATGTGGTGGATCTTTCTCATCCACCATGTTATGGATGAGGCATTAAAAAATGTAGCACTTATTGATATCATACCTTGAATGATGATGGTAGACATAGAATGGGTGTTTGTTATATCCCATTAGTTTTGGGTGATGTGGGTTACTTGGTTTGATCTCAGGTAGAATGAGGAGCCCTACATGAAGTAGTTAGTTGAAGGTGTGAGAGAGAGGCTTTGAGAGGATAGGAATGGGGTAAATGTAAGGTACGAGCGATGATGATCACAAGGGAGGTGGGTTAGGTGTGGGTGGATGGACAACTAACATTGGATCTGGTGAAATATGCATGCAAGGATGAGGGGGTAATGCAATATTAGTAGTAATAGAATTATGAGTGGATGAATGACATCAATAATGACTTAAGTGTAACTCAATATTGTCAAGGTAGGAGAGGATGTGTGTTGGATATCAATGGGTGGAGGAGATGGTATCAAAGTGAGAGGAGAAGGGGAACCTAAGTGGATGGTCAAGTTGGGATATGAGTGTAGATATGGGGATGGATGAGGTGAAGGAGGTGAATATGGGTAATGGTGATGCGATGGTGGTAGGTACAAAAGGTAAGGACCATGGAATGGGATTGGAGGTATCCTAAGAATAGGGGGTGCTTGTGATGGCTACAGGGAGCAATAAAACTGAGATGGGTATGTACACGAAGGGGTGGAATGGGCAAGATGCAAGTGAAGGTCCTAGTCATAGGGTGAAATACCATTGTCTCGAGGTAAAGGCAACCTCGAGAAGTGGGAGGAAGCCAATGGATTTCCCTTATTAGGGGAAAAAGAAACAAAGGAAGATAATTAAGTTGAAGAGACAGGAAAGTATGGGTTCCTATCATTGATGAATGTGGGGTAAGATGGGTTCCTCATGCTAGGGTAAGAGGAGGAGGAGTATTCTTCTATGTATACAAAGTAGGAAATGGTGTCCTAACTATCATTAAAGTGGGGAGGTATCGATGAATCTTTGTGATCATGAGGAGGGAGAACTGGAGTGTCATGATTTGTGTGGGAAGAGAAAGGTGAACTACAAACATGAACAAATTTATATGGCTTTGTATTTCTAGGTAGAATTTTTGATGATGGAAGGAGTGTCGGGAAGTCCTACATGATGGGTTGAAGGTATGCCATGATGTAAATTTGATGTGATGTGTCCCAATGAATGTGGTGTAGTCAACGATGATGAACCTACAAGGCAAAAAACATAAACAACATAAAAATGACATATAAAATAAATTTTTTTCTGTTGTATAACAAAATGCAAGGCATTTGTGTTTGGTGCAATGTGCATTGTGAGTGGAGTAGCAAGATGATATATACAACATGACTACAACTGTGTGTACAATAACTAGTGAATTGTACCTAACATAGTTAGGCATTAAATACACAGAGGTGATGATATTTATGGATTTAGGTTCTACTAGACCTTCAATATTAAAAAATTGATAGGCCCTAGAACCAAATCTATGGGTGATATGTAGGATCCTAGTCAATTGGACACATAATTGTTGTGTAGTTGGTAAGGTTAGCTAGTGATCTATTGGTTCTCTTTAAGAACCAGGTCATAGATATGGAATTCTTGTTGGTGTACCTTACTATTGTAGGAACGATGGAGATAATATTGGTAAACATGAGTGTTCTCTATGGAATAAATGTGGTATTCATCCAGGAGGATCAATTGGTCAAGTTTGGCCTGATGAATGATATTGTCATTGATGAAGTCCTGCATGGATATGTGTGAGGAAGGTATCTTGAGTTTGAAGGGCATAATGGCTTTAGCACCATACACTAGTGATAATGATGTTGCCCTAGTAGGGATACAAATGCTCATCAATAGGCCGACAAGACCACTAGCATTTTATTATGCAAATCATAGTGAGATTCTACAATAGTTTTGTGAAGGATGGCATAGATGGTTTTGTTGGTAGCTTCTGCTTGGCCATTACCTTGAGGGTAGTATGGGGTAGAGAAGTTGTGATGGATGTTGAACTTGGTATACAATGCATGGATGTTTTTATTTTTAAATGGTGTACCATTATCAAAAATGATCTACGAGGGGATTCCAAAGTAACATATGATATGTTCAGTAATAAATACCATGATTTTGGCTCCTATGGTTTGAACACGTGGAATAGCTTCGACCCACTTTGTGAAATATTTGGTAGTAGTTATGATAAAATTATGGTTGCTGGAGGAAGAAGGAGTAATATTTTTTATAAGATCTAAACCTGATTGTGAGAAGGGCCACATGGATTGGATGGGCTACAATGCTTGTGAAGGCAAGTGTGTGAGATTGACACGTTGTTGACACTTGATGCATCATTTAACATATTCACAATAGTCATGCTCCATTTTGGGCCAATAGTATCCCATGAATATGATGCATTTTGTAATGGCCATGCCACTGAAGTGGCCACTGCAAGTTCCATTGTGGATTTATTGAAGTAATCATCGAGCCTCGTGTGGCTTAAGGTAAAATAGAAGAATGCCATCATGACTACGGTGATAGAGGATGCCCCTCAGTAGTGTGTAGTGAATCACCCTTTTTTGAATTCTCTATGATGGGCATGTGGTAAATTTCAAGGGAGAAAACCTAATTTGATGTAATCCTTAATTTGAGAGAACCAAGGATCATGTGGTTTGGCATGAATGACATGGATGCCATCATCATTACTAGGAGGTAAGGGTAAAATATTAGTTTGATATAATGTATGAATAGACACATGCATTGTATATAAGAGTGGATTTTGCAAGATGAGGGAGCCTAGGGAAGCCATGGTGTCTGCAAAATGGTTGGAAGAATGTTAGGTGGCCTCAATTTCATACCATTTGAGTTGGGCGAGTAGCTGTTGAGTGATTTGCTTATATTGCTAAAGTATAGGATAACAACATGGTCATAATTCCTTGACTTGATTGATGACAAGGAGAGAGTCATTAAATATATGAAGATATATAATATGCATAGAAAGTTCCTACTTCAAACCAAGAATGAGATATTCATATTCGACATTGTTATATATGGAGGGAAAACCCAGTTTAAAGGAGAAGGGGAGTGGTTACCCATCAGTTGTGAAAAAAATGATCCTTGCACCCCTAGTTTGGGTGCAATAGGAGCCATAAAAGAATAATGTAATATTGGATTGCACTTCTAGTTCTACATAGTCCTCAAATTTGATAATGTGGAAAATAGAATCATCGAGAAGCTGAATGAGGAGTGGTTGGTCATTAGGTAATGGAGCCTTAGCGAGTTGATCGGAGAACACTTGCCCTTTAATGGATTTTTGAGAAATGAATTAGAGGTCAAATTTAGTAAGGAGCATGATCCATTTGGAAGTACGAGAGTTGTGATAACTCTTATTCATCATGTACCATAAGGGGTTATTGTGGGCAATGAAAAAATTTGTATGGTTGAGCATGTAATGGCATAACTTTTGTTTAGCAAAGACTACATCCAGACATAGATTTTCCATGTAAGCATATCATGTTTTGTAACTAACCAAAGTGTGGTTGATATAGTATATGGTTTTCTCATGGTTGAGCTTGTTATTCTAAGCCAATAACGTTTCTATTGCAAAATCCATGGTGGAAATGTACAAGAAAAATGGTAATTGTTGATGTGGTGGAGATAGAACTGGTGGAGAAGTGAGGTAATCTTTAATTGAATCAAAAGCTTATTGGTAGTAAGAATCCCATTTGAATGTGACCCATTTTTGTAAGAGGTGGTTAAATGGTTTGCATTTGTCAGACAACTGAGCGATGAAGCAATGAAATACTTGAATTTTGCCATGCAAACTATGCAACTACTTGATATTTGTGGGGTAAGGCATCTCGATAATAGCTTTTACTTTTTTGGGATTGACTTTGATGCCTCATTGGGATATAATGAGTTCCAAAATATTTCTTGAAGTAACACCAAAGACACACTTCTTTAAGTTTAACCACACGTTGTGTTCAAGGAAGTGATCAAAGATTTTGTGGAGGTTTACGAGATATTATGAGCACTATTTTGACTTGGCAATAAGGTCATCAATGTAATCTTCCACAATCTTGTGCATGTAGTCATGTAAGATATATATCATAGCATATTTGTAGGTTGCCCCAAAGTTATTAAGGCCAAAAATCATAACCTTATAACAAAAGGTCCTCCATGGGGGTGTAAAGGATATCTTGTGCTAATCAGTAAGGTTGATCTTGATTTAATTATAGATTAAAAATCCATCCATGAGAGATATCATTTCATGGCCTGCTATAGAATAGACCAACGTATCAATGTTGGGGAGTGGTAAATTTTCCTTGGGATAGGCTTTATTTAGGTCCCAAAAATCAATGCATACGCAGACATCCCCGATGGGTTTTGGTACTCGAACCATGTTGGACACCCATTTTGGGTAATTGATCGATTGTATGAACCCCATATCAAGAAACATTTGGAGTTCATATTTTACCATTAACACAATTATGGAATGCATGCATTATAAGTTTTTCTTAACAGGATTGGTGCCCTCATCAAGTGTAAGGTTATGAATTATTCGTTGTGGGTTGAGTCTGGGTATGCCCACATAGGGCCATGCAAAGACTTTGATGTACTCCTTAATAAAGAAGGTAAACAAGGCGTGCTCTTATCAGGAGAGGTTGGTGGTAAGCTTAACAATGTGGGTATTGGAAGGATCATTACCAATGTCAACATCGATAGTGTCTTCCACAAGCATGTGGGAATCATATTGGATTTGAGTAGGAATGGGGATGAGATGGAGGTAATCGATAGCCTCGAGTAAGTCAAATTCATCATCTAGATATAGATTTGTATGGTTAATCTAAGGGATATAAAGTGAATTAGATGGTGAAGGATAATTTATAGCATGTAGCATGGGTGGTGATAGCAAGAAATCTTGTGATTGTAGGCAACAAATCCTCCTCCCAGAAGAAGAGAAAGTGATCAAGGGATTTGCTCAATTTTGATAGTTTTGACTAGTTTTCCCAAGTTTTGTAAACCATATAGGTAGGGGCAAACCGTACAACTAGGAAGGCAAACCATACAACCAGGGAATAAAACCATACAATGCAAGGGCAAACCATACAAGGTGCACTGAAATGCAATGAAATGCATGGGAAATGTAATTTTGGGATGAAATGGCGCATGAGTTTGCTAATTAAGGTTTTAGACTTAGTAAAAGTCTAAATTTATGCATTCTATTATGGATGGGTAGTTGTAAATAACTAATTGCCTCAGGAACCACTTTGGAATGGCCTGGGAAATATTATATAAGGCCCCATTTTCAAATTCATAGGTCTGGTTGCTGATAGATATGTATGGAGTACTTACTGGTTATAATCCAAGGAGATAGTTTGTTTACCTCTGAGTTATTGTAGTAGATTGATAGAACAACCATGTTGTAATTGCATTGATGACATAATGGAATATAAATATATTTTTTATAGGTTGTGTATGATTCTGACAATGATGGATGAGGATTTATGGTTGAATCTTGATGCATGTGTTTTCTGGTGAATGTTTAGGTTAGTTTTATGCATTGTTGCAACATATTGTAAGAAATCTAGCACTGGTGGAGCTTGAGGATTGATATATGAGCATGGAAGTATTTATGAAGATGTCATGAACCCTATTGTATGATTTTTGAATGTAGCCAGTGGAAGTGAATCTCTCACAAACCCCATTCAGATGTTTTGCATGTTGTTGAAGAAGGATTAATTGGCATATTAAACCCTTACAAAACATACCTAAGAGAGATTGACCTAGTAGAGTATCTGATTTGGCATCTGGATGTACCTTCATTTCGTACAAATCGTACACCAGAGTTCGTACAAATCGTACAAAGAAAACTTACCCGATTTGGTAAACTGAGCGATGGAGATAGACTTACCTGATTTGGCAGTTTGAGGGAATCGACTTGAACGATTACAAAACTATGTATGACAGCCTCCAAAACTGAATCTATCAATTTGGATGAGTGTAAAAGTATACAAAACTTACCACTATATGATTTGGAATCATACAGTGTGAGAGTTTGACATTCGTACAAGTTGTTCAACTATCGTAGAAGGGTAGTTTGGAGGACTGTATGGTTGTACGATTTGGTAATCGAGTTGGAATTTGTATATTGATCATTCCTAGCCCTATAAAATCACCTCCCCACTAGGAATACTACACCCCTATGCTACATTTGGTGTCATTGCCTTATCGAATCTAGCATTTTTTGTTAAAATGGGTCAAATTGATGAAGTGTGAATACTACAAAATTGGAGGTGAATGATGGACACCAGTGCATGAAGCCATAGGAGATGGGAAGTATGAGAGAAAATTCTAGTAAGAAGGAGCATAAGGATTTCTCAGAGAGAAAACACAAGTAACTCAGATCGTAGTACTCAAGAACCAAAAATAGAGCAAGTTTGGACATCC
This sequence comes from Wollemia nobilis, assembly GCA_028583015.1. Lineage (NCBI taxonomy): Eukaryota > Viridiplantae > Streptophyta > Pinopsida > Araucariales > Araucariaceae > Wollemia > Wollemia nobilis. Next base: position 5,044,891 of record JAQPPZ010017192.1, read on the forward strand.
AAGAAGGAGACTTTGAGGTATTGTTGATAGAGACAGAAGATGAGGAAATAGAACCACCGAGCGTAGAGGCAAGGGTTGACATATAAAAAGTGCAAGAGGATGGAGAGTGGATGGTGACACCTGAGAAAGTGATAGAAGGGTTGCAAGGGAGTGTAGAGGATGGGAGTCAGGCACCAGAGCAACAGGGCATGAGGTCTCAGGAGGAAAGACCAAGACCATCTCCCTCACATCAGTGAAGGAGGTCGCGAAGTGAAGATGCATGAGAGTTTGGTCATCGAGTGGTGGGATAGAACAAGATACCTTGAATTGACACTTCTGATGACAATGAGAGTAAGACACCCCCAAGGAGGAATCAATCAGATATTCCATGAGATACCTCAAGTGATAGTGATGACTCTCCTAAGATGGCTAACAAGGTAGCCAAATAGAGATGTCCACCATTTTTAGGTGAGGGTAAGGAAGACCCCACAAGGCACATAGGAACTTGCATAACCATTTGGAGAGAAAATGGTGTGGATAGACCAGATGATTGGGTAACTTTATTTCCTACTACCTTGAGAGGATTGGCAATTGATTGGTACTTGAAGAGAGAAAATACCATAGATTTTTAGACTTGGAACCAGATAAAGGAGAAGTTCATTGAAGAATTTTGACCTTTGAAGGATGATGGAGACATCATTATGGAACTTTGCATGACAAAGCAAAAATATGATGAAGATGTGAAATCCTATAACCGAAGACTAAAATAATTAGTCGATAAGATGCAGATGCCTTTGGTAGATGTTCTAGTAAAGCGGTGGTTTGTAGATGGATTGCTTCCAAAGTATAAGAAAAATATGAAGGTAGTACCATCAGAAACATATGAAGAAGCACTGAAGCATGCAAAGAATTTTGAGAGTGAATCAAAATAGATGTATACAAGAATTTTATCTCATCCCAAGTCTAATGATTCAGATAGTGGAGAAGATGATACTATACAAAGGATAGTAGCATCATTCCATCAAGAGTTTGATAAGATGATAAAAGAACAAAAGATCAAACCTGACAGGAATGACATGTGGTGCACAGAATGTAAGACGGAAGGTCATACAAATGTGAAGTGTCCAAGGAATGACTATTGCCACATTTGTAATGTGATGGGACATGAGGTAATGCTATGTCCATATAATGCAAGAGTACATCCATAGGTATTATCAATCCAAGAGCAGGAAGAGAAACCGAAGGCCCAAGGAAGTGGGCAACAAGCAACAAGTGGTGGTTATAGAAATAGTAGACGAGGTGGAAGACCAAACCAAGGCAATCGACAAGGAGGGCAAAGTCATTTGCAGTATGATTCGGAAGGAAGGTCGATCATACAATGTCGCAATTTCTAGGAATGGGGGCATTTTATGAAAAATTATCCTTCACCTCAGAGGCAGGAAACACCACAAGTAAGCACTACACATATGTGTAGATGGTGTGGTTCGAGGAACCACAAAGAAGCGAATTGCCCAAAATAGGTGAGTTCAAGTAACCCGTAGAATGTCAGTTATCTAGACATTGAGGTTCCTCAAGTTAAGGAGGAAACCCAAGAAGTTTTAGCCATGATGAGGAATCAAGCTAAGAAGGATAAGTATCCAGAGCCAACAAAGGAAAAGCAATGCTAGCAAGTAGCAAAGAAAATATTGCAAGAAGAAGCTGAGAAGACTAAGCGAGTAGAGTCAACAATTGATAAGGAACTGAGAAAACCATCAGACCAGGAGATAGTTGTGCAAAATTTAGTAGCACAGGTTTTGGATACCATAGTAGAAATTAAAGTATCAAACCTATTGGAAGCTATTCCAGCATTGCAGAAAGCAATGGTGGAAGAAATACAACCGTAGAAGGTGATGGAAGTGTAGAGCCAACCGATTCAGGAGAAGGAGCGGAAGGATCAGTTCATGGATCCAACTATATTAATGATTGATGTGGGAAAGAAACCTGCATTAGTTCATATGGAGATCCTAGGGCACAAATTGACACAAGTAATTATGGATGGAGGATCCAATGTCAATGTGCTACCTGAAAGAACATGGCTAGAACTAGGTGCTCCATCTCTATGGGCACCGAGCTTCCGATTATATGGTGCTGACCAGAATGGCATCGAGACAAAGGGAGTCTTGATAGCACAACAAGTGGTGATAGTTGACCAAGAGTTTGTCTTGGATTTCATTGTGATTACAATGCAGAAACCTGCATACGATGCTCTCTTGGGGAGAGGTTGGCTACGAGTAGCCAAAGTTAATCACAATTAGGGAAAGAATCAGATCACTTTTAAGAAAGGGTAGCATAAATATATGATTAATCTAGCTAATCAAAAATTTAGTGAGGATGTAGCCATGATAGATGAATCAAAAAATTCCTTAGGAGATGAAGGGCATGAACCTGATGGAGAAGGAATGTTGTACCTAGATGAATGTAGTGAAGATGAAGCCAGATATGATAGTGGACTTCTTCATTGGAAAATGGAGGAGTACAAAATTTTTCAGCCCAAATACCTCTATATTGAGTCAGAGGAGATCAAGGAAAAACAAGACAAACCAAAAGTTAGCCAAGAACCTAAGAAGGAAGCAGAAGAGAAATGGACATTTCTAAAAATTTTTACAGAATATATAGTAGGAGATGCGGAGATTGATACAAGGTCGACACACCCAAATAATGTAGAGAAAGCAACAAGTGAACCAGAAAATATCAAATATGAAGGACCTCGGATAGTGGACATCAATCTAGGAATAGAGGAGGAACCTAGGATGATTCACTATGGCGATGATTGGAATCTTGTACTGAAAGAGGTGACTTTTAAGATATTCTTGGAATATAAGGATGTCTTTGCATGGACATATAAGGACCTGAAAGGAGTACCACCAGAATTGTGTGTCCACAAGATTACGCTAATGCCTGGAGCTCAACCTGTAAGAAGGAGACCATATAGAATGAACCCAAAGTATGTTGCATTAGTGAATGCGGAGATAGAAAAGATGTTGGAAGTAGGAATCATCTTCAGGGTGACAACCAGTGAATGGGTCTCACCTATAGTGATCACCTTGAAGAAGGAAGTAGATAAGATCAGAATATGCATGGACTTTAGGAGTCTAAATATCGTAACTATTAAGGATCCCTTCCCTATTCCCTTCATAGATTCTATCTTGGAAGAAGTCGTAGGACATGAGATCTATTCATTCTTGGATGGGTTCTCGGGATACAATAAAATTAGTATAGCCGAGGAGGATAAGCTGAAGACCACATTTATTATGGAGAATGGCATCTATGCATACAACCGAATGCCATTCGGGCTTTGTAATACCCCAACTACATTTCAGCGTATCATACTGTATATATTTGATCAGTTGGCAACAGGGAACTTTAAAGCATTTTTGGATGATTGGTCCATTTACGAGAAGATCAAGGAGCATCTTCCTACCCTCAATGAATGTATGAGTAGGTGCAAAAATGCATAGATATCATTAAATCTAGGGAAATGCTATCTGATGGTACCATATGGGAAATTATTGGGACACATTGTGTGCAGTGAAGGATTGAAGATAGATCCTGATAAGATCCATGTGATATTGCACATGGAAGAACCATTTGATGTGAGTTCACTTAAAACCTTCCTTGGATCGATGGGTTACTATCGAAGGTTTATCAAGAATTATGCACATGTATCCTACCCATTAGATTCCTTGATGAAAAATAATGTTCCTTTTAGATGGACAGAGGAGCACCAAGGAGCCTTCGAGGAGCTGAAGGCTAAGCTTGTGAGTAGTCCAATTTTGGTGTTCCCAAACTGGGATAAGGAATTCCATGTCCATATTGATGCTTCAAATTTTGTAATTGGATGTGCTTTAGCACAAGAAGGGCAGTTTAGGCTAGACCAACCTATTTTCTTTGCTAGTCACCTTTTGTCAAGGCCAGAGAGAAATTATAGTACAACAGAAAGAGAAGCTTTGGGAATGGTATATGCAGTTCAAAATTTTAGGCATTACCTATTGGTGAATCCCTTTGCCTTCTATGTCGATCATCAAGCCCTATTGTACTTGATAAATAAGTTGATGATACAAGGATGAGTCAGTAGGTGGCTCGTCACCCTTCAGGAGTTTGTATTTCGAGTAGTGGTGAGGCTTGGTAAGAAGCATGTGATTGTAGACCAGTTGTCTCGGATACGATCAGGGGAACCTATAGGAACAGGAGTTCCTGATGAATTTCTAGATGCACAATTATTTGCCATCAATATTGTTCCATCATGGTACAAGTTGGTTGGCCAATATCTATCCATAAGAGAGTTGCCACAAGAAATGACAACCAAGAAAAATAAAGTAATAATGAAGTCAGCACCTTTCTAGATAATAGCAGGATTGTTGTATAAAATGGGAAGTGATGGTATCTTATGAAGATGTGTGATGGAAGAAGAAGTCAAAGTGACATTGAAAGAGGCTCACATAGGCTTAGCAGGAGGGCATATGGGACCAGATGCGACTGCTAGAAAGATATTTCTAGTAGGACTATGGTGGCCCACATTGTATAATGATGCAAAGGAGTATGTGAAAGCATGCGATACTTGCCAAAGAGCAGGAAAGTCGGTAAAGAGGGACTTTATGCCCTTGCATCCATCACAACCACAAGAGTTATTTGAATGGTGGGGATTGGAATTTATAGGACCATTGAAGACATCTCGATGGAGGAAGTGTAGATACATCATAGTAGCGATAGAATACCTAACAAAATGGGTAGAAGCAAGAGCATTACCTGATAACTCGAAAAAAGTACAATGAGATTCCTGTATGAATAGGTAATCACAAGGTTTGGTATTCTACTACAAATAACAAGTGATCGAGGAGGACACTTTGTTAATGAGATCATCAAGACGCTGACCATAGAGTTCAAGATTTTACATTCACTATCTAGTTCATACTATCCCAGAGCGAATGGGTAGGTGGAAGCAACAAATAAAGTCCTAGTATCTACTCTATATAAAACCTGTGGAATAGAGGGAGCAGATTGGGAGGAAAGGCTACCATCCATTTTGTGGGTATATAGAACAAATTTTAAACCTACAATAGAACATACACCTTTCCAATTAATGTATGGATAGGAAGTAGTGGTGCTAGTTGAATTCTTGATACCAAGTTTGAGAGTCATGGTAGAGCATCGCTTGGGTGATCAAGAAAGTTTGGAAGAGTGACTGACAACACTGATCAAGTTAGATGAAATAAGATTCATGGCACAATGGGTGATTGAGGTAGCTCAGAAAATATGGAAGGTGTGGCATGACAAACATTTGAGGAAGTTAGAACTTAGTCCGGGTGACTTGGTTCTAAAGTTTAACGGGAAGCGAGAAATCAAGCCTGGTAAGCTGAAGATATTATGGCTTGGTCCCTATAAAGTAGTTGAAGTAATGAATAATGGAGTAGTCAAGTTATAGAACTTGAATGGGATAGAGGTGCTCGATACTATAAATAGCTCAAAGTTGAAGCCTTACAAGGTACAATGCTTATTCATTTCTTTAGAAGAAATTGAATGATGAAGATGAGCGAAAGCTCAAAATGAAGCTCAGAGTGAGCCAGGTCCATCACAGGAGGAGCCTGACATAGGACTCACACACTTATTTGTAGAAGGGGAGGAACCATGACCAACCATAGAACAACAAGAGTTGGTACCTCGACCTAGAGAAAGAAGAAGATTACGAGTACATGTCAGATTTGTTGATGGGACCGAACGAGTGGAAGAAGAAGATGAAGAATGGATTCCTCCAAATGAAAGAGAACATCAAGAGATAGTACTATTACCTAAGAATAGGGGAAGGTAGGAAGAAGCAACCCTAGTAAGTAGAAATAGGATGTATCCTCAGGTAGAATGGAGGGAACTACCCCAGCAAGTGGAAGGATGAAGAAGGATACGACTAATAGTATGATACGAAGATAGAGTGGACACATTTGAAATGGAAGTTCTGAAGGAAGATGGGAATGAGACCATTGATCAAGAATTAGTTAGACTTAATCCATTGGCTCAGATAGGGCTATTACAATAGAGAATGTGATTATAGACTCAACAATTGCAAGAAGAATATCAAACATTGCGAGGTCATAATGCAATGTTGAGAGAGCAAATCATCCAAGAATTGGATGGCACAATACGAAGGTTGGAGGAACAAAGGGTAGCTAGGCTACAAGATATTGAAAGGGAACTTGAGGAGGTTGAGGGATTAACTCCAAGAAGTAGTGGAGGGAATGATGGTGCAAGCACAAGCTCATAGGTACCACCAAGTGATCCACCAATGACAAACGAAGATGTAGAGATGTTGTGGTGAGACATTGAAGAGGCAACTACATCACCTGAATCACAAGGTAATATACGACTAGATTTGAGTGACTCCATTAATGAAGGAATGCCTTGGCTAGTAATGGAACCTAGTATAGGAAGTAGTGATGAAGATGATTGTCCAGAAAACCCTTAGAACCCTTGAGGTAACCGTGATCCCCCAACATCTACAACAACACAACGACAAATAGGGAGACCATGGGGACATCAAACCAACCTTGAACCACAAGCATATATAATAGCCTATCGAAAGTTGAGAAGACAAAGGAGAGAAGTATGAATATTGGAGAGAATGATGAATTTACCAACAGATTGGGTGGAACAGAGAGAAGAGAATCAGAATCATTCAAGTTCTGAGATGGAATTTTTTGATGCATATAGAGAAGTTTTGGCAACATCATCCCCACAAAGAAACTTCGAGGAAAGAATATGGAGATGTCACCTAGCATGTGTAGATCATAGAATCAGAGCATTGCGACAATTATCACCAAGTACAAGAAGAAGCAGAAGTCCACTAGCCAACATTGAGTTGGTAGAGATAACTCCTGATACCCAAACAATGGGAGGAAGGAACAGGGAAAGACCCCTAAGGCTTCAGCCAGGAAGGGGGGGAGGTATTCAACTACGAAATGAACAAGGACAAGGTGATGTTACAATCAGAGGAGGAAGAGGGCGAGGAAGATTCTGACCCCCTACTCCTAGATGGCTAGGAGATACACCTTTAGCTTGTATGAACTGGACAAGGAATCTACGAGGATTACCAAGAATTAGGGGAATCTTACCAAATCCTGCAAGGCGACGTACATGGGGACAACCATCCTTAATACGACAAGGACCTCAATGAGTGATGGGTGGTAGAGGATTACTCCAGGAAAGGGAGGAATCACCATTAGCATAGAGAAACCCAATGTCAAGAGGAATAGGATGGGGGAGACACTCACGTGGAAGAGGCCTTGCTGGTAGAGGAAGAGTGCACTTTGTAGATGAAAGAAACCAGGGACAACTAAGAATCTGATCACCAAGTCTAGAGCCAGAATTGATCCGAGGGGATAGGTGGAGAAGTCACTCGAATGATAGTAGAGTAGTAAGGACACCGCTACCAAGGGACCAATCACCTATGCGACAAGGAGAAAGGACACCAGGTGAAGATACTCCAACTTGCAATTGTACAATCCCAAATTGTACACATGGAAGGGGAAGGCCAAGAAATTTAGTAACATCACAAGTGGAGATGGATCAGCCTAGGGAACAAATACCGATAGGTGACACAACCACTCAGAATGTTAGAGTTGAACCTCCAAGAGAAGAATTTGATGGGATCATACAAGTGAATGTCACTGTACGATTGCCAAGATGGTAAGTGTAAATAGATTAGGATTGAAAAAAAAAAAAAAAAAGAAAAAAGTGCCTTAATTGTGAAAATCCCTCGAGACGCAATTAAGAAGGAAGTAGGTTGAAAACCGGAAATGATGGCCTCTTCAGAGAGAAAGAAAATTGAAAATTTCTCTAAGTATAAGATCGTACAAAGCAAAATGGAAGAGGAAAAAGGTATAATTATGAGATCGTACAAGTCAAATTAGAAAAAGAACATGGGAAATCATACAAAGAGGTAGGTTGTATGATTTGGATCATACATTGTATGATTTTGGGCATGTTGTACGATTTTCAACTACCCCATTTAATGCGGCATGCATGGGAAAAAGCAATGATTGGAGGAAAAAGGAAAAAAGATAAATTTTTCAAAAACATGTTGAGTTGTCAATCATCCATGCAAGAAGGAGGGAAAACGTGCAAAGTGGTACAATTTATGATTAATTGGATTAGGGTTTAGTTAGGGTTTTGAGAAATGCTTTAAATAGAAGGTAAAATTACAAATTCTTTAAACCGTACAAAGAAGATTTGAATTTATTTCAGGAGGACGAAGGTGGAAAGCATGCAATTTAATGGAGAAGACTATATGGGTAGAAAAATTCATCAGTAATATAAAATAATAATGACCCATTTCAATTAGCACCAAGGAGAACTTTTCACATTCGAAGAAATCGAACCGGAGGAGGAAGAGAAAAATTAGGGTTTGACTCCATGAAAGGAAAAATTCGAAGTGCAACCAGGAAGTTAGGAGAAATAATGGTAGAAGGTGGCCAAGAATGAACCAGGTGGTGAAAAATTATGCATTAGGGTTCGAAGAAGTGATAACTTGGAGTCGAAGTGGGAAATTTGCAAGGAAAGTGATATTTAAACCCTAAAATCAAACAAATCAAGCAAAATCAAGCTAGAAAAGGTAGGTAAAGGAAGGAGAAGTCCATACAACCATAAAGTACAGCCAAAAAATTTTCATTTGAAGATAAAATTGTGCCAAGGGTGGAAAAGTTGGAAAATTACTACCAAAAAGCATTGAAAAGGAAGATCGGGGCAATCCGAAAAATGGGTTGGTGAAAGATTTAGAAAAGGAGGACAAAATTATAAATTTTTTACAAACTAGGGTTTGAAAATATGTACTGTATGATTTTGGGAGCAAGGTGTACGATTTCAAGAAGAAGATAGTACAATTCTTGGTAATTTTTAGGCTATTTTAAGAATTTTTAACAAATCATACGAAATCATATGAAATTGTATAGATTCCATGGAGGGAGGTAGCCAAAAAGTGACATTGTATGGAGTAGTACCACCCTATATGATTTCATGTCATAGATGTACGATTTGAGGAAGTTATGGTAGTTTGAAGATTGAAAGGCTAAAAATTGAATGGTGGAAAAGAAGTAGTGTACGATCTGGAAGTGGCTGTTGAAGGTGAAACCGTACAAGCATACAAGGGAGAGCATATTGTATGATTTATAGTAAATTATATGATTTTAGGAGTGCTTATGATTATAGAAATGGTGATGTTTGGATAATAAGTTAACTAGGAGAATGGCGAGAGAATGATCTCAACAGAAGAGTTCAGATGTCGGTTAAGGTGGATTGTAGCCAATAGAGTAGAAAGGTCACCAAGACCCCTACACGAGAGAGAAGCATATCCATGATAGTACCAAGGGTGATAGTTTTAGTCCCATGATTGGTATGGTACTCATCCTTGGAGGAGAGGAGGATATAGGTCATGGAGAAGGTAGAACTATTGGTGGGTTGATCAAAGAAGAACACCACCAAGGCACCGAGAGGAGAGAATGGCATAGGAAAGGACCTCAAGGAGGGAGCTAAGAAGTGAAGTACACATTCCATATCAGGATGAGGATCTGAGTAGCGGACCTGAGGAAGGTCAAGTGGAGATCACAAATATTACATTTGTACAACATGGAGCAGATACATGCAGGCGATGGTGGAGTGATAAGAGAAACAAGAACCACCCATGGAGGAAATAGTTCGAGAAAGTTGGTGTAGCTATTATAGCACAAGTACCACCACACCAAAAAATTTCTTCTACAACTACTTATTGTAGATGGTCCAGGCGTATAATCCTGTGACCCGAACTACTTTCATCAATGTGGACAAGAGGTCGATGAAAATAGAAGTGACAATAGATGCATTCAGAAAGACATTCGGATTGCCAGCATATGGCATAGAGATAGTTAAGAAGTTGGTGGATCTGATTGAATCATATCACATCATCACTTCATTGACTAATGTGAAGTCACCGACTACTGCAAAGATCTCAGGTGTAGGAACTCGAGGGATCAAATAGAGCCAACTAAAAGGAGATGATTGGCCATGTGCGATGAATACAGTTATGGCTCGACTGTTAGGTGATACAAGATCCATAGAGATGCCAATATGGATGGCTCAGTATGTAGAAGGTATCACCCAAGGAATCCAGTATGATTGGGGTACCTATCTAGAAAGGAAAATGCATGAAGTACTGATGAAGAGACCGAAGAATTTTGGAATGACCTTCCATGCCATCGGATTATTGTTGAATGTTGTCACGGAGTTGGGAATCCATTTTCCAGGTTTGATAGAACCTCGAGAAGTTGGGGAAGGATAACCAACCATTTTGAGGTGGGCAAAGTTAGTACCCATTAAGAAGGTGACTCCAGAGAAGCCTCAAACAAAGAGGGAACAATAGGCCATGGAGGTACTAGAAGACACACCTTCGGATGATGAGGATGTACATCATCGAAGGAAAAGAACAAGGAGATTAGAACCTAAATTGGAACAACAAGTAATGCAACAATGGCAGTAGGAGCAACCACCAGTTCAGGAAAGAGAGGAAAATATGGAGAGACAAGTAAGCCCAATTCAAATAAAAATAAGATGACAATGGGAAAGAATGGCAAAGAACCCCATTTTAGAGAAACAAGATGAGCCTGCACAAAAGGATCAGTAGGAGGAAGAATAATCAGATTCAAAAAATATAGAGCTGGATGACTAGAGTTGGGCAATAATAGAGAAAATGGTGGTATCTCCACAAATTTTCCAATGGGATGAATTCAAAATCCTAGATGCCTCAAAATTTTTGAAGGATATGGAGGTGGGGCAAATAGCACAGGAAGTGGCAGCCACCACTCAGGAGGACACTAAAGCAAGAGGGGAAGCTTCAGAAGAAGAGGCTAAAAAGAAGAAGAAGCCCCATTACAAATTCATGATGGGAGGAAGTTCAAAGCAGAATAACCCAAGTGATGCACAAGAAGAGATAAAAGCATCACAAGAACAAAAGGAACCTATTGTTGAACAAATCATAGTGATGGAAATTCAGCACAATCAAGAAGAAGAATAGGTGATGGAAGAACAATAGGAGGGTAGTGTGGAACAAGAAGTAGCCCAAATAGTAATGGAAGAGCAACAGGTGGGCTCTACTAAAAGAAAAATCCTAGGAATAGATAGAACAACAACAATATCAACAGGATATTGTGAAGATAGAAGATGATGAGGAGAAGATTGTAGAATAGACCTCATCTCGAGAGAATATAGACATAGAGAGAGCACTTCGAGAGCTTGGGGGAAGCTCTAGCCACCACATGGAGGAAGAGGAAGAACAAACTCCTATAGAAGAGGAACGATGGAGAATGAGAACAAGTTACCTTTTGAAGGTACCGTAGTTTGGTAGAATTGAAATAGAAGAGGAGGCAAGAGGAGTAGAAGATGATGTGGAACATTTCTTCTCATAGATAGGTGATGCCATAGCCAGCGCCAAATTATAGTTTTGTATTGGATGCATGGGAGAATTAAAACTATGGGAGGAACAAGTGTCTCTCGAGTTGGAGAAAATAATAGAATGGGTGAGCAATAAGGAGCGTACAAGGAGAATCATAGATATTCATGTACAACACCCATGGAAGTTACCTAGGGAAGAGGTAACCATAATGGGGGGAAGAGATGACTTTCTAAAGGAGTGATAACCAACTATAGGTAGCATCCGAGATTGTACTTGGATAGAATTAGTCACCCGACTTGTCCGATGAACATAGGAGAATTGGAGTACAAGAGGGTCACTACAAATTTGGCTATCACTCTGAGGAAGTTGAACTTTCTCACACATTGGATAGAGTGGTTGAGCATTGGATTGGAGCATATTTATCAGCTCAAGGAAGCTCGAAGGGAGAGATGGAAGCCACTCAAACAGAAATGATTGAAATGGAGGAAGAATTGCAGAAGTGTAAGGCTACAGTAGAGGAGAAAATAAAGAAACTAGAGGAAGATCTGACAAGCATAAATACTGAGTCTAAAACTAGAGTTAATGTGCTTGAAGAAGAGAAGTGACAGATCTCCTAGATAGTAGAAGATAGGATTAAGGAGTTGGAGGTACAACTCAAGGCAAAGGATGAACAGATGGTAGCACAGTTAGCCGAGAAGAATGAGCAAGTGGTGACACAGGCCAAGTAGATAGAAGAACTCCAAAAGGACAATAAAAGATATAATGAATTGGTCCTAGAGAAGCAAGCATAGTTGAAGGCCAGAGAAGAGACTGTTCATGCCTTGGAGGTAGATATTCATCACCACCTGGAGACTATTGCTGGGAAGAATGAAGAACTTCAGGTGGCGGCTCGAACAGAAGCCCACTTGTAGGAAATATTGAAGAGGAGTGCCACTGATCGGGAAAAGCAAATGATGGAATTCCTGAAGACTATTGAAGAGAAGGCTAATTTCCATGGGGTGAAAGTAGTGGAAATGGGAAGCTACGCAGCCAAGTTGAAGAATGAACGTGCAATTCTTCAAGCCAAAGTATCTGACCTACAGGAGATAATTGTGGGCTATGAAGCTCAACTAAAGTAGAAAGGTTAGTCGATGAGGACACCGACCAAAGTAAAGGGGAGGGCAGATGTAGGCAGCAAATCCTCCTCCCAGAAGAAGAGAAAGTGATCAAGGGATTTGCTCAATTTTGATAGTTTTGATAGTTTGCCCAAGTTTTGGTAAACCATACAGGTAGGGGCAAACCATACAACCAGGGAACTAAACCATACAATGCAAGGGCAAACCATACAAGGCACCAAAATGCAATGAAATGCATGAGAAATGTAATTTCGGGATGAAATGGCGCATAAGTTTGCTAATTAAGGTTTTAGACTTAGTAAAAGTCTAATTTTATGCATTCTGTTATGGATGGGCAGTTGTAAATAACTAATTGCCTTAGGAACCACTTTGGAATGGCCTGGGCAATGTTATATAAGGCCCCATTTTCAAATTCGTAGGTCTAGTTGTTGATAGATATGTATAGAGTACTTACTGGTTGTAATCCAAGGAGATAGTTTGTTTACTTCTGAGTTATTGCAGTAGATTGATAGAACAACCCTGTTGTAATGACATTGATGACATAATGGAATATAAATACATTTTTTATAGGTTGTGTACGATCCTGGCAATGATGGATGATGATTTATGGTGGAATCTTGATGCATGTGTTTTCTGGTGAATGTTTAGCTTAGTTTTATGCATTGTTGCAACATATTGTAAGAAAAGTACTGGTGGAGCTTGAGGATTGATCTATGAGCATAGAAGCATTTATGAAGTATCTAGTAGAAGTGAATCTCTCACAAACCCCATTAAGATGTTTTGCATGTCATGGAGAATGGATTAATTGGCATATTAAATCATTACAAAACATTCCTGAGAGAGATTGAGGCATTAGAGCATCTGATTTGGCACCTGATTGTACCTTCATTTCATGTAAATCATACATCAGAGTTCGTACAAATCGTACAAGGAATATTTACCCGATTTGGTAAACTAAGCGATGGAGATAGACTTACCCGATTTGGTAGTTTGAGGGAATCGACTTGAACGATTACAAAACTGTGTACGACAGCCTCCAAAACTGAATCTATTAGTTTGGCTGAGTGTAAAAGCATACAAACCTTACCACTGTATGATTTGGAATCATACAGTGTGAGAGTTTGACATCCGTACAAGTTGTTCAACCATCGTAGAAGGGTAGTTTGGAGGACTGTACGGTTGTACGATTTGGTAATTGAGTTGGAATTTGTATATTGATCATTCCTAGCCCTAGAAAATCACCTCCCCACCGGGAATACTACACCCCTATGCTACAACAATAAGGGCATAGGTGATATGCAAGTGAAGTCAATGAAGTTTAGGTTGGGTGCATTTGTTTGATTTATATGAGAAGTGTATCGAAGTGGGTGAACAAGTTGATGGAAACAATATTAATGAAGGCATTAAATATTGTAGAATATGGATAGCATGGGGATGAAGAATCAAGAAGATGCAAATGGCCCGTTAGATTCAATGAAGGTCGTAAAACCATGGGTGGAGAGTAGGGTTGAGCTATAGAATGGTGGACCTATCAACGATTATGCAAAGGTATGTATGAATGTATAGGTAATGGAAAGGGAGGTGAAATAATGTGATTTGAATGAGAAGAAGTGAGGGAAAGGGTAGAAAACATGTCAACTAGATCATCAATGAAGTAGACAAATGTAGCATCAGGAAGAGGTGATTCCTGAAAGAATATACATGGTATGTTGATGGTGGAATGGGCGATGGACAATCATCAAGGACATCAATTTTAAGTTCATCTTCTAATGAGTGCGTATACACTACTAAAGGATGAAAAGTGAGGTCTTGGATTTCATATTCCAGTGAGTGAATGATCACAAGGTGATGGTCCAAACTAGATTTTTTCTTGGGTAGTTGAACATAGGGATTAATAAGCGTTCATAGGCCCTGTTCATAACATCCTAACCTAAAACCACACTAATGAAAGCATCGAAGGTAGCATACAGAAAAGTGTGGATTCAATATGTGGTCTAAGGTGCCACAAAATCTAGATTATGGTGGTAGGGGTATAACTACTGGAAGCGATGAATCAAGGCTCGCATAAATAAAATTTGTACAATTGTCAGGTAGGACAAGTGGTATGATGGTACCTATGGTTAGTACTAAGGTGGAAGGGTGACAAAATTTATGAATATATTAGATTATGGGAGGATGCACATGAGCATCATGAATATTGTATTCATAAAAGACTATAATTGGTCATGAAATTGGATAATTATGGTGAAGTATGAGGTGGTGAGTCTAAATCAGATGAAGAAGATGAAAGTTGAGAATTGTGTATAGTGATGTGAGGGGATTGGAATAATTGGGCATCCAAACAAGAGGTCCATTATTCCTAATCATGAAATTCAGCTGTGATGGAGGACATGGGATGAGTAGCATGGTGAAACTATGATGTGGGGTGAGTAGGAGTCATGCCACAATGTGAAGTGAAAGACCTAGTTCGAGGGTGGAATGGAAGTGGAGGTGTATGAGGAGTAGGAAGGATAGGAGGATCTGTAGAAGAATATGGGTGAGATGGAGTAGGAGGCCATGAAGAAGGTGGGGATAAAGGTATGAAAGTAGTAGGGAAATTAATAGAAGAAGATGGTGGCATGTGGGAAGTAGATGTAGAAGAATGTGTGCACATCCTAGGTGAGAGATGTGGGGATGAGGCAGGTGTTGGAGAGGAAGCAGACACCTCTACCTAATGATGTGAAAGAATAGGAATGACTCGGATAGAGGAAAATGAAGGTCCTGATGGAAGTTCTACGATGTTTTAGAGTTTGAAAGGGTCATTATCGATGGGATTGCAATGGAATAGTCTATCATGCATATATTTGAGGTAATGATGCAAGGTAGACAAAATGCATTGCATATCACAAATCCATGGACATCCAAGAAAGAGGTTGTATTGCATCTCACCTTGAATGACATGGAATAAGGTAGACATGGTCCTTACACCTACGTGGATGGGTAGGATAATGGAACCTACTATGGGATGCATAGAACCATAAAAAGCTCGAAGATCGAGTGATGGTGTAGAAAAATGAGTAGGTGGAATATGAAGGTAATGAAGGAAGGTGATAGAGATGATGCTGATGGAAGAATTGGTATCAACAAGGACATGCTTGTAAGTGATGTCATTGATGGTTTCTTGGATATTAGTGGAGGATCAGATCCCTCATCTATAAGCTTGATAATTTCAAGATCATGGAAGCAATTGAAGGTTGCATGCATCAAGGTATGTTCCCAATGAAATTGACAAATGCATTGGTATCATTGGTTTCAAGTTCAATGGAGTGAAGAATATCATTTAAAGCTTCATAATGAGGGTGAGATTGTTGTAAAATATCGAAGATAGATAATTTAGCCAGAGAATTATGCAACTAATGGGTGAGACTACCATGAATAGTGATGATGTTATGTGGTAGATATGGTGAAACATTTGATGCTACGGGTGATTGAGGAGAAGTAAATGGTGGTGGGGGTGAAGTAATGGGTGCATCCTAACATGGAAGATAATGCTGATTACGAGTAGTTAGGTTAATCATGCCAACCAATCCACGTACAATAGGATCATGGTGGACATGATTGAATTACCTTGATTGGGCTTATTGAGTGGGTTGAGCCCTTTGAGGATTAGTCCCCCTGTGTTCAGGTAATGGGTTCTACTAAATACCTAGATTTTGATTTTATGGGGTAAGGGTGTTCAAAACTTGGATAGTACCAGTATCAATAAGATCATGTACTAAGCCACAAAAGGAGTTACAAGCCCAACATCATGGTCATGCTATCGATGGTAAGCAAAAAAGGCTTATTCATTGTATCCATGAGGTTTGGGTTGATTTAGTTCCACAGGTCTAACACCGGGTAATGTAATATGACCATCATCAAATAACCTTTGGAATAAAATTGGTAGAGGCTCAAAAATATTGTCCAATTGTGCTATGGACATTAAGGATGAAGACCACGAGATTATTGTGGATTAGATGGAGAAGGCACATTAGTATGAAACATCTTTTATTATGGAGGAGAGGGTCATGAGATTGATGAGAGGTTGGAGAGGCCACTACCACCTGATTGGGTTGTGGTAATTTAGAAAAGGGTAGATTAGGAGCATTGCGATTGAAATTAAAATTTTATGGATAGGATGTTTTTTGATGAGTTTTGATATTGCTAGATTGGACTTTGATATCCTTGATGACTTTTTCTTGAGCAATGGCTTCATCAAATGTGTATATTTTATGGAGTTGCAAGGGCATAGAAATGTGTTTATGAAAACTTTTAGTAAACAATGTGATGAGTTCAATAGGTGGGAGGCTATATGCTAGATCATGGATGACCAATATCCATTGAGAAATGAAATTAGTGATGGGCTCATCATCAGCCTATCGCAAGGCATATACATCAGAAAAGTTTATATTTTCTTTATTTTGATGGAAAATTATTTTAGGAATGAGTTATCCAACTGTTCGAACATGAACAAGCTATGGCATGGGAGCATGTTGTACCAATAGAGGGCTTGCACCCAAAGTAAAAGAGTGGCAATACATAACTTGAGAGGATCACTACCATGAAGCTGATAGCATGCAAATCAATAATTGCTAATATGTTCTTGAGGATCATCTTTACCCTTGTATTTCTTGAATTTTAGAATCTCAAAATGATAAGGATAAAGAGGAATGAGAACTGAAGGATGAATGGGTTCATTGCACAATTTATTATATGTGGGTTTTTGGGTTCGTAACCAGTCGTGTGTAGATACAACCTCTTAATTTGTTCTTGTAAGAGTTGGAGTTCAGTTTATGGGAGTGCAATGAATTATGATGAAAAAATGGAAGACTGAGAGTGAGGAGGATATTGTAGTTGCTTCTCCTCCCATGGTGAAGGAGGAATATACTGAAACTACTCCTATGGATGTAGTTGCTAAATGACATGAAACATGGAAGTAGAAGGAAGAATCTACTATGAGACATACATCTATTATGAATGGAAAAAGTGTGGCTGGGAAGCCTGTACCTGGTGCATTGAAACCTATTGTGATGGTTGCATGTTTAGTGTGGAAGACTAGGAAGGAGGTGATGTAAAGAAAGTAGGCACAATGGATTGTGGTAGGGGAATTTGTGCTTAAATAGAAGAAGAAGGTGGAATGCGATATGACATGCCAAAATATGTGAGTTGTGATAACTCAGATGAGCAATGAATAGAAAACTCAGGTTGGGTCGAGTAGCATGGGGGATTTGTGAGATAATATGGATAGAGTGGATTATAAGAAGAAATATGAATGGAAGAGGGATATTGAAATGGACAAGTTGGGGGTAGGTGAAATGTGGAAGTAGATGAAGGTGGGAGTGGAGTGGAAGATGGTATACCGTACACCCTAGTAGAGGGAAACATAGGAGGGGGAAGTGACAAAGGAGTATAAGTGTCGAAGGTGGAATCTTGAGGAGTGGTGAACATATCCACAAAGGATTGTGAATATGGAACTTTTTGATGTTGTGATGAAATGAATTATTGTGATTGGGATGATGGTTGTGATGTTTGAGCGAAATATGGAAGATGTGAGTGTTGAGCAAGGGGTTGTTGTGGTATGTGTGAAGCGTATGGATGGGATGATGCAAATGAGGTGTATTACTGTTATGATGATGATGTTTGTGGGGTGGATTGTGATGAAGGCACATGAGTTCTAGGAGTGGAGTATTGAGGATATAAAATCATCTCTATTATGGGGGTAGATGATGAAGTCATAGGGTGAGGATAATTAAGAAAAGAGGGATCATCCTCGAGAAGATAATGAGATGGATCTTGAAGAAATGTATGAGAATATGTGGGTGAATTAGGTGGAGTCTATTCACTGATAACAAGATATGGGGATATATATCTTAATATTGTGTAGATTACATGATCATAAAAGGTAGAAGGTGGATTGAGTGAAGGGGAATAAGGGTGAAGAGGATGATCCTCACCAATGGATGTAGAAGCCATGTTACTTGAAATGAAAGTTTCACCTTGAGTCATGGCATACAAGTAAGATGATTTTAAACCAATGAGAATGTCAGGTATGACTGTGGAATGTTCCCTTATGAACTGAGAAGGGGTACTAGACTGGTTGGAGGTTGTGTGGGTAACCTCCTCAGTAAAGCATGCTTGATCACATGCTTGGATACAAGTGAAAAAAAGTATGGTGATCCGTACCCTGATTGGGTGCTTAGAACTATTCAAAAATGCAAATCTAAATTGGTATGTGTATTATGTGTAGAATTTTATGTATGTCTGTGTGTTTTTGTGTATTTCTGTGCACTAGAACAAAGTTCACACACTACTGTGCAAACCTGTAATATGAAGACCTAGTTTACACACTACTATGTGAACCTACAATAGAAGGTAAATATGATAGAAAATTTATAGTGATAGATTGTGAATAGCTAGCAAGTGGTTTGCTAGCAAGTGAATGTGCTAAAACCAATTTTTGTGAGTGTAATACAAGAACGCAATTGGAATCAATGCTAAGCAAATAAAAGCAAATGTTTTGTTGTCTTGTGTATTTTGATGATAGCACCTACTCTAGGACATGACACTGGAAGTGAAGTGAAACTCTAAAAAGGAATGCCATCAGCACAGAACCTCCTACAACATCCAAGGGTGTACATAATAGAACTATGTCTCAAAAGAAAAGTGGTAACTAATTATAAGGTACAGTAAAAAGATATCCAAAAGGGAGGAACTCAAAATGCTCTAATGAGTCCAAATACTCTCACGAGAAGGTGGCACCTTATAAGACTTACTACTAGCCAACCGAGTGATTGATTCATCCTCAAATAGGCTTAGTCAATAATGATAATGACCTGTTAATAAATTATGTAAGCTTTGTGAACAAAGACATAGTCCTATGTTACTTTGAAGGTCCTTTTAATGATGAATTTTAGAAAACCAATATCAAGTGTAGGGGATCTTCCATAGGCCATTCTATAGGAGCCCTATAATCAAGGCCACTACCATAGCATCCAAGACCTACCCAACCTACGATTGGGCCTCATACCTCTCCCTCATCATTTTTTCTAGCTCAAACCTAAGACCAATAATGATCATCTAGTCCATAGAACAATCCTTCCCAAATTTATCTAGGAATTCTTGGAGATTGGATATGGTCCCCTCACTATCAACCCTCATCTAGGCTATCTCATCTCAGACCCTGGTCACCTCCTCCATCTACATGATCTTAGATTCTACCAAATGCCTTGTCACCTCCTCAAAATTATGGTGGAGAACCCTCATTTCTACTGCTAAAGCCTCTTCTACAGTCTTGTTGCGGGCCAAACAAGGTGAATGGTTTCCTATTTTTGTCACATGCCCGTGCATTTAATTATCAACCCAGGGAGCTTCGTAAACTTGCGAAGAGTCGGAATTAGGTTACTACAATACCACTGGAGGTGAATCTGCTAATCCTACATTTTGGGGGTGTTCTTGAAATGGTTGTCAATCATTCCCGCACTCCTCAATAAATTACGTAAGAAGAACATAATTAAATCTACAGAAATAAATCATGTACACATTCCTGAAAATAAACCTACTGCAAATACTGGAACTAGCAAACTAATGAACGTTCCTATGAAAGCAATAAACTAATTAAAATAAATAAACAAAAAGGAAATGGGGAAGAAATACTGGCTTGGAGTGGGCCCAGGCTCCAGCAGCTTCTTCCCGATCGAACACGCGCTTAGAACTTCTGGAACTGGAATATATTTATCAACGTATTACAATCTATCTTCTGTAATTCTAAATGGATCTTTATTAATTATTTCTATATATTCCTCAGAACGATCTGCGTGTGTTTATATAACACACCCATAGAACTTCTGTTACAGAAGTGGTTACAACAGTCGATTCTTCCCAGACTAAATTAGAATAGTCTGGCGAATGCAATCGACGTCTGGCATTCTATTCTGATGGCGGCGTGTTCATTTCGGTTCATGCTTTGCCTGGCATCAGTAAGACATTTGGATACATTGGTGCTATCTCCAATTTAGCTCTGCATGATGCAGAGCTAGAACTGCACTAGCCGTTGCCATCCACGTCGTTCAAATCTGGTCAACGGGCAAAGAATCAGTGGCACCTTCCTTATGAGGAAGGTACCTTGTTATCATAGTGCCTTCTGGTTGTAGGGAGGCGCTTGCCTTCTATTAGCGCCTTTCGGCTGTGGGGAGGCGCTTGCCTTCTATTAGCGCCTTTCGACTGTGGGGAGGCGCTTGTCTTTGGTTGGTGCCTTCCGATTGTAGGGAGGCGCTTGTATTCAGTTGGTGCCTTTCAACTGTAGGGAGGCGCTTGTATTCAGTTGGTGCCTTCTGACTGCAGGGAGGCGCTTGTATTCAATTGGCGCCTTCCAACTGCAGGGAGGCGCTTGTATTCAGTTGGCGCCTTTCGACTGCAGGGAGGCGCTCGTATTCAGTTGGCGCCTTTCGACTGCAGGGAGGCGCTCGTATTTGGTTTGGCGCCTTTCGATTGCAAGGAGGCGCTTGTTCCCTTGGTGCCTTTCGGTTGCAGGGAGGCGCCTATGTTCTCTACATTGACCCTCGATGAAATAAAGTGCCAAGTCCATCAAAAGACCTCGACCATTCCAAATCTAACTAAATCAACTGCAATTCCACAAAACATACTAAAAGCACACAAATTAGATAACACGCATAATTATATCAAATATCTATATAATCATTCATAAAAGTATGCAATCCTTATTATACAGCCGCATATTGATCCAAGAAATATGTACAAAATATGAGCATTTCTGGTGCTCATCATCCCCCCATGCCTAACATATGCCACGCCCTCGTGGCATCCAAACTGTAGGTAGCCCTCTGAATTTTCATCATCGCCATCTCTTGGAGGATTCGGCTGCCCCTACGGCCCGAGTCTATCTTTTCATGCCGACATTTGAAGGTGTGGTTCGCCTTTGCCTATGGGAAACTACGGCTGTCAATTGTCCCCTTCTTGTTCTGGCCGCTACTGGTGGTGGTCTAGCCAGCGTTGTTCCTGTCGATTGAAATGCAGCTTCGAAAGCTTGCCAGAGGTCGGTGTCTGGAGGTCTGACCATTGCCAGAGGGATATCCGAGTTATCCTCTCTGGAAGGCACTACTTGGGCCTTGTATAATCCGGCCGCTTCAGGGGTAAGCCCTGCATTCTCCTTTGCAATTGCAGTGGCCTCCAATTGTGGGCCATATACTCCCCACCATTCCAAGTACCTCCTCATCATGGAAGGCCACCCTCGGGATGAACCATAGATGTCCCAAAATTGGTTGTCTTCTATCGGATTGACGCAGATGCCAGAATATCCTTTTACCCTCGAGGATGCCTTCCTGGCCTCCTTGGCTGCTTTCATTTCATTGCGTAGCTGCTCAAAATATTTTTGCCTTTCGACGAATAGTTGCATGTCCCATTCATCCTCCTCTGACTCGACGAAGGTCACTTTCACCTTCTGTCGAGCCGTCCTAGGCCTCTTTGCCTTGGCCTCTATAGAAAATGTGGTGGCTCGGACCGGGGTCTCTTCTTTCTCCTTTGGGGACTTCTCTTTACTCCGAAGGATCGGTTATGCTGCTATCTCCAGGGGTGATCCTTCATTCTCCTATCTACCTAGTGTCGACCCCTCAGGCTCTTCTCCTTCTTCAGGCCTAGGGAGGTCCTCTGTATCCTCTGGTCTTATCTGCTACTGGAGACCTTCGTCCTGCTCTGTGTCACTCAGGACAATGATAGGGGGCATCGTAGGACTTCTTTCCTTTTCACCCCTAAAAATAGAGGAATCCTCCCCTGCCTTTGGGCTGCTCTGTCGGGCGTCCGATCGAATCTCCCCGAAGAGAATACTCGTTCGATGGATGTGGGAGAGTTCGTCGGCACTTCTTCTGCCCAATCAGTCTGAGTGGATGCCTCCTGTCTTGTTGTTCCTCTATCCTGAAGTATTTGATTTTCCTCCTGCAACTGCTGGACCAACTGCTCGAGCTGAGCGATTCGTCTATCCCTTTCCTCCAATTCCCTTTTATGCTGGTTTTGGCAATCTTCCAGAATCTGTTGTGCCATCCAACAATCGGTTTGCCAGTCGAGCGCCTCCTCCAAGGCCGCATCGATCTGGTCATTACTCCCGAAAGTTCCTTCATTCCATGGGCTCTGGTTCATTAATTCTTGGAGGGTTTGGGTGGCAACGTCTATCTCTGTGTCACTCTATCCTTCCTCTATCGAGAGGAATCATCGTAGATGTTTCCTCCTGGGAATTGGTTCGTCCTCACCACCAGCGAGTGGCGCTCCTTCCTCCTCATACTCGGGCACTGGGGAATGCCCTCTATCCTCTATGTCTTCGGGCATCGGTGACTGCTCTGCTCCTCCTAGAAAATAGGGCAATGCCAATTGCTCGATGTTTGTTATCTCCTCTATAGGGGATGCTTCGTCTTGCCCTAATTCGACAACCGCATTGTGTTGCTCTATTTGGCCGCCATCTCCCTCTATATCGTGGTTCTGTCCTTGTGCTTCTACGTGGCGGACCAATGCCGATATCAGCCCATGGTGGGCTAAGGCGGACGGTGCCCCTTTCTAGTACCGAGCCGCTTCATCTTTCAGAGCACTCGCTAGGTAGAAAGGTATATTTAATTTCCTCCCATGCACTAGGTGATTGAGGAAGTGCACATGATTAAGGTGCAGATGGGTATACTTCCCTGTGCATGTGAAGAATCGAGCAATCTGCTCGAACATCTTTCGCATATTCATGGGGAGACTATTTTTGAGTAACCCCTCCCTGTCTATCTGCACATTTCCTCTTGGCAATAGTATTTTGGCGTATAGTTTTAACACTCCGCCCTTGTATGTACATTCCCCCGTGAGAGGCAATCCAGTCGCCTGTGAGATGAACTCAGGGGTGACTAGAATTTCCATCCCTCGTACTTGGGCCGCATCACCCCTCAAAGAGGTGGCGAATTCTCTAGCTGCCTCCATGTCCTGGCCCTGACTGACCAGGGTGCAGTATTCGAGCCACCCCTCGGCTTCGAATTGGGTCTTCACTGCCCCTCTGATCCCATCAGTGTCACTGGGTTCATTCTTCTTGATCGCGTGGTTCTTGGACCTTCCTCCCATGGCGCCTTCTGCTGTTGTATTTTTTTGTCCTTCCTTCTTCAGGAAGGTGCCTTCTTATAGAAAAGATGCCTAACCCTAGCAGTTATGGAAGGTGCCCTATCATTGGCACGCGATTTTGGCTATGGGGGGTACGATCTCTATGACAGCTGTATTTTTTTGGTACTACGTATTTATAAATAATTATATAAAAGATTTGATTTAGTATGCGCGTACCTGATTCGACGTTCCAGTTGTCATGGTAGCCGCTGATTTGTTGACTTGTGACATGAGGGAGGGGTATGGTCATTTGATGTCGCTTATTCGTGCGATGCTTCATTCTGCTCGAGGCATCCGGTAGATGTAAATGTTGTACGTGAGAGGCATTCTTTGGTACCTTCCCCATGTGGATGGTGCCCTTGTAGCGCCTTTCCAACGTTGTCGGTGCTCTTCTTCGAACGAATGCGCCTTTCGGTGCTACGAGGTGCCTTTGATTGGTGGGAGGCACTTTTGCCGACATGCGTCTTCCCAATGTGGGGGCGCCTCCTTCTGGTTCGTGCCTTCCCGATGTTGGAAGGCGTTCATCTTGATGAATGTGCCTTCCTGATGTTGGAAGGCGTATTCGGCTGGATGAATGCGCCTTCCTGATGTTGGAAGGCGTATTCAGCTTTTTTTTTGACTTGGTGCCTTCCTGCCATGGAAGGCGCCTATATATATATATATATATATATATATATATATATATATATATATATATATATATATATTTGAATGGATGGAAGGCGCTGCCCTCCGATTTGGCACCTTTCGGATGCAGTAAGGTGCCTTCTTCTAGATGGGCACCTTTCGGATAGTAAGGCACCTTCTTCTGGACTTGGCACCTTCTGGATGCAGTAAGGCGCCTTCTTCTAGACTTGGCACCTTCTGGGTGCAGTAAGGCACCTTCTTCTAGACTTGGCGCCTTCTAGGTGCAGTAAGGCACCTTCTTCTGGATGTAGTAAGGCGCCTTCTTCTAGACTTGGCACCTTCTAGTGCAGTAAGGCACCTTCTTCTGGACTTGGCACCTTCTTCTAGATGGCGATTTGACTAGAAAAAGGGTGATCAAGCCTTCCCAGTTTTTCATGCTGCCCAGATTCTACCTACGAGCCGGTGTCGGAATGCTGAGCCGAATCAAGCCTGGTTTCCCAGATACCTATCCCTCGTGTTGTCAGGTCCTCCACCTACAAAAAGCAACCAAAAAAGAAAGGAAAATAAAGGCAATTAGATGCGTTCCATGCCTGTTAGGCCCTGGATTAGGATGCCTGCAGCTTGCATGCGGGCGTCATCCCTACAAAAAAACACACATTAAAAAAAAACTATATTAACTAACTAAAAATTTGGGTGAGCACTTTCATGCCCACCATTTCACCTGTGAGAGTTCGGTCCAGATCTAGCAAGATGGGGTCTCCCCCATGCCTACTCTGGATTCCACCTGTAACGTTTCGGACGTATTATAGGGGCGTAGTCGGTGGCCATTGATTGTGAACATGGTGTTGCTGTCGTCAATTGTCTTAACGTGCACCGCCCCATTCCTAATGAGCTCTGCCACCTCATACGGCCCCATCCACCTCTGCATAAGTTTGCCCTTCCTTTCCTGGAATCGAGAATCGTACAACAGTACCCATTCCCCTACCTAGAACTTCTTCAGCTTGATGTGGTTATCATGCCACTTCTTTCTCTACTTCTGTATAATCTCTGTCCTCTGCAAAGCATCCAGTCGGATTTCATCCAGCTGATCTAGCTGGTGAATCCTCTATTTTTGAGCTTCATCCAAGCTCAAATTTAATTCTGAAGCCGTCCTCAGAGTTTTGATTTTGAACTCGATGGGCATCATCGCATTTTTTCCATAGACCAGTTGGAAAGGTGTGCATCCTATGGTGGATTTCCACGTGGTGTTGTATGCCCAAACTGCCTTCGACAACCGTGTGGCCCAATATTTCTTGTGTTGCTGCATGATTTTGGTCAGGATGTTTTCTATCTCCCTGTTTGTCACTTCTACTTGCCCGTTCGCCTGCGGATGGTAGGGCATGGTTTTATTGTGCCAAACTCTATACTGCTCCATCAGCTCCTCAATCAATTTGGAGGTGAATTGGGGCCCTTGGTCTATTGTTATCTCTCGAGGAACCCCAAATCATGTGAAAATATGGGCAAATAAGAAATCGATGACCGTTCTTTCCTTTGAGTCCCTTAATGCCTGCACTTCCACCCATTTGGTGACGTAATCCGTGCGGACCAGAATAAACCTCCTTCCCATCGAAGGTGGATTAAATGGTCCCACGAAGTCCATGCCCCATTTATCGAAAGGTTCCAGGTGTACCTGGGGCTGTAGGGGCATTTCATCTCGGTGGGTTGGTCTACCCATCCTCTGGCACTCGTCACACTTGTTGGTATATGCTGTCGCGTCCTTGAACAGAGTGGGCCAAAAATACCTAGCCTGCAAGATTTTGTAGGCAGTTCATTTCCCTGCAAAGTGTCCTCCGCATGGCTCATCGTGACATGCCTTGAGCACTTCTGAAAACTCCTGTTCTGCTATGCATCTTCTTATAATTTGGTCCCATCCTATTTTAAATAGGAGACCATCCATCCAAAGGAATGATGCGCTCTTCTCTATGACCGCCTGCTTTTCTCGGTAGGAGAGAGCAGGTGAGGTCCTTCCGGTGGCCAAGTAATTGGCTATGTCTGCATACCACGGAGTTTGTTCACTAATAGCGAATAGATGTTCATCCAAAAACTGATCTTCCATTGCTTGATGATCTACTGGTATCAATCTGGACAGAAAATCTGCCACGACGTTGTCCTTGCCCGGTTTATCGACTATAGTGATGTCGAATTCCTGCAATAGCAACAGCCATCTGATAATTCTGCCACCAATGGCCGGCTTGCTCATCAGATACCTGATAGCCACGTGGTCCGTATGGACGAAGACCTTGTATCCCGTTATATAGTGGCAGAATTTGTTTATTGCATGGACAACTACGAGGAATTCTTTTTCTATCACTGTATAGTTGAGCTCTGCTCCCGCCAAGTTTTTATTGACATAATAGATGGCATAGAATTCTTCATCGTATTTCTACCCGAGGACTGCTCCGATCGCACCGTTAGATGCATCGTAGTAAATATGGAATGGTATGGCCCAATTCGGTCCTCTCAAGACCGGTGCAGATATCAATTTTTCTTTCAAGCAATTGGAATGCTTCTTCGCAATCTCCCATCCAATTGAACTCTACGTCCTTAGAAAGTAGGGTGTGCAGTGGTTTGGCAATCTTACTAAATTTGATGATAAATCGTCGATAGTACCCGGCTGATCCAAGGAAACTTCTTACCTCCTTCTACATTCTAGGGCTAGGTAGGTCTCTGATGACCTCGATCTTCCTCTTGTCTACTTTTATTCCTTCTGCAGAGAGGTGGTGTCCCAACACGATGCCTTCCTGCATCATCATAAAACATTTTTCATTACTTAGGGACAAATGATTTTCCTTGCTCCTGTCGAGCACTCTTTCCAGATTTGTCATTGCCTCCTCGAAGGTTTCTCCATAGGCGGTGAAGTCGTCCATGTATACTTCCACCCCGTCTCCTATCATATCAGAGAATATGCTAAGCACCGCCCTTTGAAAGGTGGTCGGTGCGTTGCACAGTCCAAAAGGCAATACCTTATAGGCAAACGTTCCCCATGGATAGGTGAACGTTGTTTTATCTTGATCTTCTTCCCCTATCTGGATCTGGTTGTAACCACTGAAACCGTCCAGAAAGGAGAAGTATTTTCTTCCTGAGAGTGTGTCCAAGACCTGATCGATGAATGGGAGTGGGAAGTGGTCTTTCTTAGTCACCTTGTTCAATGCCCGGTAGTCCATGTAGATCTACCATTTCCTATTCTTTTTGGGGACCACCACTAATGGTGATACCCATTCACTATCAAAAATTGGATATATGAATTCGACAGCCAGAAGTTTGTGCAGTTCTTCTCTGACAATGTCTTTCATTGCTGGGTTCATCCTTCTCTATGGTTGTCGACTAGGAGTTGCCTGGTCATCTAAATAAATCCGATGGGTACATATTTTTAGGCTGATGCCATGCATATCTGCGTAGTCCCATGCAAATGCTTGCTGGTGTTTTACCAGAAGCTCTTCCAATTTTTCTAGCTGTGTGGGCGTCAACCTGCTGTTGACGTTTAATGTCCTCCCTGGCCCAACGTGTATTTGTTGGATGTGCTGATCTTGGGCACCAGTCAACGATGATCCAGGTGTGGGGGTGGATGATTCTCCATGGAGAAACTCCATGATAGCACCATCCTCGTCCTCTTCTGCCACCTCCTCCAAGGTCATCACCAGCTGGATTATGGACAACTCCGTAGTTCCATGCTCGGTGATCCTGGGTTCTTCTGTCGAGTCCATAGACTGAGCTGGCGGTGAAATGGTCAGCCTTTTGATGTTTTGCCCATTGGAGATGGTCATTAGCCCATCCCGACAGCTGATGTAAGCATCAGCTGTTGCTAGCCATGGCCTCCCCAAAATGAGTGGGTAACCACCCAGCCTGGTCTTGGTTTGCAAAACTAAAAAATTGGTTGGATATTCCCATGCACTGACTATTACGATCACATCTTCCAGCATCCCTTTCGGTGACACGGTTGATCGATCGGCTAACTGTAGCACTGTCATGGTTGGCTTCAGGTTCATGAGCCGTAGCCTCTGCATGGTCTCTTGAGGCATCACGTTGATGGCTGCCCCGAGGTCAACCAATGTGTTGGACAGGGAATGTCCTCCAATTTTTACGGTCAGCACTGGGCTGCCTGGATCTGCATACTTCGGATGACGTGTTCTACCCATCATTAGATCTGCCAGTTTACCCATGACGTTGATAGTCTGGGTAGCTTTTCATCCCGGTCTCCTTAGACACATTTCTCTAATTGCCTTGGTGTAAATGGGGACATCTCGAATTGCTTGAAATAATGGGATTGTCACCGTGAGATTCTTCAAGCTCGACAAGATGTCAAATTTTGGCTGTGTTGTTTTTCTTTGTTCCTACAGCCGGCTAGGAAATGGAGCCTCCGCTCTCTCAAGTGCTTTTCCCTCTTCTACCAGAGGTGTCTCCTCTATTTCTGCCTCCTCTTCTACCAGTGGAGGTGTCTCTACTATTTCTTCCTCCTCTTCTACCAGAGGCGGTGTCTCTACTCCTAGCTGCCTACCTGATCTAAGCTGAATATTGTACATATGATACATCTCACCTTCTACGTTGTATGCCGATTGATTTACTCTGTTGTTCGGGTTTGTTGTCGGTTGTGCTGGTAGCTGCGCAGGTCTCGCTACTGGCAATGCTGGTAAGTTCTGTTGGATGTGAGCAAGAGCTGCACTCTGTGGAGTCTGATTCCATGCATTGTGGCCTCTCCACTATTGCCCAGGATATGGATATGGCATCCATGGCTGCTGATTCGGGAATGCTGCTGGGGGTGCATTCGTCCAGGGTGATGGTCCCCACCACCCCATATTAGGTGGTTGAGGGGGTCCTTGGTGCATGTATGACCCTCCCCCATATGATGGCATTTCGGTTGGTATATTCCCCATGGGGGGCTGTGGCCAACTCTTCCTATTGCCTATGAAGTAGGCCTCCGTGCTCTCAGCCGCTTCCTGGTTACTGGGCAGTTGTGGGCACAATCGAGTTTTATGATTCAGCCTACAAACTACGCATACTCTGACCTTGTTTTCTGGGCATGCATTCTTTGCATGCCTTCCTCTACATTTTGGGCAGAAATAGGCTAATGCTGCGTCATTTTCTTGTTTCTTCTTTTCTAACAGCAGCGTATCCATCTGCAGTGCTAGAGATGAGAGCATTTCGCTCTTCAAATCCTCCAGCATGTTGCCTATTTCTATTTTGGTGACTGAAGCAGTCGCCTTCATGGTCCTGGCGATGATTTTGCCTCGCCTTCTCGAGTAGTTCCGGCATAATTTCCGGATGTCATCCATAGCATGCTGATAGACATCACCTCCAGAGATCATGTTGAGAGCCTCCAGTGACTCATTGGTAAGTCCCCTCAAGAAGATGCTTTTGAGGGACTTATCAGATAGCCTCGAGTGAGGGGACCATTGAAGATTAAAGCTGAATCTCTCCCAATACTCCTCGAGAGACTCATCTTCTCTTTGTGTCATGCTCAGGACCTCCTCCCTGGAGTCTCTTGCTCTCCCAAAATCTTGATATTGCTCTAGAAAGAGCTTCTTCATCTGGTCCCAGGTGGTGATGTGTTTGTCTCCCAGACCGATGAACCATCGTAGAGCTGCATCGTCTAATGTAGAAGGAAATAATTTCAACTTCTGCGTGTTTGATTTGTAATCCACAGACCTGCACAAAACATCAAACTTGAATAAAAATAGGTCAGGGTCCTCAGTCGGGTGTCCTCTGAAGGACGGGAGGTGAGCAGGGGATATGTTTTTCATTTTGGTATCTCCTACTCCCTCCTCTATTGGGAAACTAAAGCCAGATGAGACTTCATCATTATCTACCATTTTTTAGGAAATGTGGTTTCTAATGCAGCGTTTATGGCCTTCCGATCATTTAAAACTTTCTGAGTCAATGCTCTAAGGTTGTCTGGCGAGATCGTCTGATCCTCCATAGCCTTCCACAATAGGGCTTCCTCTAGAGGAGTCCTATTAAACAGGGGATTTATGATGATTCGTTCATCCCCTTGTTGATGGGATGAGGTGGCACTTTGCACAAAGTGCGGTTCCTCACTCCAATGGACTGCTGGTAGGTCGAGCGAGTCTAACTCAAATCCAAAATGCTCGGCTGACTCAGGTCCTGATGGATTAGTTCTTATAAAGCGACCGTCAGGTCCTCTTCTTCTCGAAGAACTCATACAAGGTCAGATGAAGGTTTTAGGGTATTGTAAGTAATCTAATTAAGATGCTTCCCCGGCAACGATGCCAAAATGTTGCGGGCCAAACAAGGTGAATGGTTTCCTATTTTTGTCACATGCCCGTGCATTTAATTATCAACCCAGGGAGCTTCGTAAACTTGCGAAGAGTCGGAATTAGGTTACTACAATACCACTGGAGGTGAATCTGCTAATCCTACATTTGGGGGGTGTTCTTGAAATGGTTGTCAATCATTCCCGCACTCCTCAATAAATTACGTAAGAAGAACATAATTAAATCTACAGAAATAAATCATGTACACATTCCTGAAAATAAACCTACTGCAAATACTAGAACTAGCAAACTAATGAACGTTCCTATGAAAGCAATAAACTAATTAAAATAAATAAACAAAAAGGAAATGGGGAAGAAATACTGGCTTGGAGTGGGCCCAGGCTCCAGCAGATTCTTCCCGATCGAACACGCGCTTAGAACTTCTGGAACTGGAATATATTTATCAACGTATTACAATCTATCTTCTCGTAATTCTAAATGGATCTTTATTAATTATTTCTATATATTCCTCGAACGATCTGCGTGTGTTTATATAACACACCCATAGAACTTCTATTATAGAAGTGGTTACAATAGTCGATTCTTCCCAGACTAAATTAGAACAGTCTAGCGAATGCAATCGACGTCTGGCATTCTGTTCTGATGGCGGCATGTTCATTTCGGTTCATGCTTTGCCTGGCATCAGTAAGACATTTGGATACATTGGTGCTATCTCCAATTTAGCTCTGCATGATGCAGAGCTGGAACTGCACCAACCATTGCCGTCCACGTCATTCAAATCTGGTCAACGGGCAAAGAATCAGTGGCGCCTTCCTTATGAGGAAGGTACCTTGTTATCGTAGTGCCTTCTGGTTGTAGGGAGGTGCTTGCCTTCTATTAGCACCTTCCAGTTGTGGGGAGGCGCTTGCCTTCTATTAGTGCCTTTTGACTGTAGGGAGGCGCTTGTCTTTGGTTGGCGCCTTTCGATTGCAAGGAGGCGCTTGCATTCAGTTGGTGCCTTTCGATTGTAGGGAGGCGCTTGTATTCAATTGGTGCCTTCCGACTATAGGGAGGCGCTCGTATTCAATTGGTGCCTTTCGACTGTAGGGAGGCGCTTGTATTCAGTTGGCGCCTTCCGACTGCAGGGAGGCGCTTGTATTCAGTTGGTGCCTTTCGACTGCAGGGAGGCGCTCGTATTTGGTTTGGCGCCTTTCGATTGCAGGGAGGCGCTTGTTCCCTTGGCGCCTTCCGGTTGCAGGGAGGCGCCTATGTTCTCTACATTGACCCCCGATGAAATAAAGTGCCAGGTCCATCAAAAGACCTCGACCATTCCAAATCTAACTAAATCAACTGCAATTCCACAAAACATACTAAAAGCACACAAATTAGATAACACGCATAATTATATCAAATATCTATATAATCATTCATAAAAGTACGCAATCCTTATTATACAGCCGCATATTGATCCAAGAAATATGTACAAAATATGAGCATTTCTGGTGCTCATCAAGTCTTGCAAGGACCTACCTCCCCACCAAATTTTGACCCTAATCCATCTAAACTCAACCCCACTCCACCAAATGGGGCACCTAAAAGTGGGATCATGGTCAATAAAAGTATATCCAAGGGGGCACTAGATGATCCCTCAACCCTTCTATCCACCATCCTCTACCATATCTCTCTCCCATAGCAGTGCCTAACCCCTCTTAAGGCATTGAGTATATTTTAAAATGCTTGTCCATGGTCCCTCGATGGTGGACCCACTATCAATCAATGAGGTTTGATTCTCTTGTACTAGTCTATATACTCTACCATCACCCCTACATCATCTATCATAAGGGTTAATACTATAGGATCATTCACATTTACCTCCATGTGAGTATTGAGATCCATAGGATCCTACCATGACCCATAATGTACTTGTCGTAACCACACCTCACCTACTGCCAGTATTCCCTACACCTCCCTATGCTAGCATAACATGTGATCATATTGATACAACTTGCATGTCCTATTCCCATCATCCAACTACCATATTTGCCTCACCCTAGCTAGGTTCTTGTGGTTATCTGACCACACATACCTATCCCTCCATGGTCACCAAATAATATGTGCCACCCTAAAATCATTGATTAGATGTCTCACCCAAGATAGAGAGTAGAACGAAGGTTGGATACACCTCTCCCACCTATAGAATACTGGCCTCTTAAGATCAACATCCCTCATCACGTGTATAGGCCAACAAATATCTATGTGCTCCTATACCTAGACCTAGACCAGAGTGTAACATGTCAGGATCTAGTCCTGCCTATATACCACCCTATATAGAGTGTGGTATAACCTCACCAAGGTAGCAAGATACCATGCATAGATGGCTTGCTCATACCTCAATCCTAATATAATCTCTCCCCATACCCATGGTATGAAACATCTATTGGTGTCTCCCATCATCAACACTAACACAACAGATGATAGAAATGTAGTCAATTGATAAATGTATCCTCCCACATAAGCATCATTAATACTCAATCCATCCTTCATCCCATTTAATTTACCCCTATTTGAGAAGGCTAAATTTCTATCCCTCACACTTATCCCTATACGAATAGGAACACCCTAGATAGATACTTTGAGGATACACCATATGTCCTCTAATGTAACTATCATCTAACCCATCAATAACCTAAAGGTATTAGAAGACGGGTACCACCTCTTTGCAAGGGTTGTTAACATGGGGTATTCAAAATCTAACTTAGGCATATACACCACATAGTATAGCCCTATCATTTCCAACACTCCCACATCCTCCACCATCTACTTGCTCATAAAAATACTCTACAAGCACTTAGGACGACACTCCCATCTCACCAAAATATTCATCGCCTGCCAAAACCACATCCAAAAAAAAAATCAATTAGAAATCCTATCAAATCATCTAAAACATTCACAAAAATATCACCATAATATAGGGCTCAAAAAGAGAACCGAAAAAATAAATATATATTTTAGAATGTTTGGATTTTAATAGAGAACCAGAAAAATAAATATATATTTTATAATGTTCATGGGTGATGAGTTCTATGCCTCCCTTCTAGAATTTATATTAACCTAGGGTTATGTTAATGAAAGGATGTGACTATTCATATTATAATAATATAATAATTAATGAAATAATACTAACTAATAATGTTAGGATGGAGGATCCTAACATGCCACCCCCCTTAAAAAGATATTTGTCCTCAAAGCTCAAAGGGAGGAGCTTCATCCTTTGTTTTCCTAGACACATTTGCTCATGTTCTTGCACAACTTTAATGTCCTTTTTTTGTAAGCAGGGATATCGAGAAGGTGGAATAATTAGAGGTGGATTGCCAAGAAGGAGAGGAGGAGTGAGACAACGGTGGGGGGGCAACCTTTGGGGTCCTGCAAATATTTTAGAATAATCCATCAAAAGTGGTAAGGCTTCCATATCCGTGTGTTCCCTGGAAGAGTCAACGAAGAATGAGTGTGCAGTCATGCTACGTTGTTTTCGAATAGGTTCGACCATGTGGTTAAAAAGCACTATTGGTGAGGAAGGTGTGTGCAGGTCTTGTAGAGTGTATGCTTGGCTGGCATTGGTTACTTTGGGTATGTCTACCTTATCATTTCCTGGGGCTGCTATTTCTTTGTATACCTCGACCGTATTATCGTCATGGTGGTGAGTAGATAATGTGGGTAGTGTGGGTTCATGGTTCTCACTTTCCACCTCTCCCTCATCTTGCTCATCCGGCTCATCTTGCTCAGCTTCCTCAGCTTTGCCCGTGATGGATTGACAAGGATCATCCACAGTTAATAAATACAATGTTCATGTAGCGCAATAATGATTGGACCCAAATTGCTCATCACAAGTATCTCAGAGGCTTTTCGCTCGTCATTCCTTTATCTCCTCAAAGTTGAGATGTTTAATTGGTAAAGTTTGGTGAGTTTTGGGAGTGGGGTAAGTGGTCCATGATTTCCCCATCGACGATTTTCCTAATTTACATGGAACATTGAGTTTATCTTAAGCTAATAGAGATAATCCAAAGGTCTACATTAAGGTGCGGGGATGAAATATTTCCACCTCGTTCTTAATTTCTTCCTTTAATCCATTGATGAAGAAACTTATGAGAATTGATTCATCTAATCCTATGGTGTGAGTGACGAAATCCTGGAACTGATTCTGATATGCTCACACGGAGGTGAGTTGACGAAGAGTGGTGATATTAATCGACAAAAACATGTTGGGATTATGAGATCTCCTTTGCCTAGTCTTGGGATCGTCGTTCGTCCGTCGTGGAAATTTTGTTTAACAACTTTCGAAAATTTTACACCTTTTAACAATTTATTTGGTAAAAAATTGTAAAAAATTTACAAAAATTCCTTCAAAA
Source organism: Wollemia nobilis (assembly GCA_028583015.1). Classification (NCBI taxonomy): domain Eukaryota; kingdom Viridiplantae; phylum Streptophyta; class Pinopsida; order Araucariales; family Araucariaceae; genus Wollemia; species Wollemia nobilis. Next base: position 5,079,863 of record JAQPPZ010017192.1, read on the forward strand.
TTTTTGCACCTTTTAACAATTTTTGGTAAAATTTGTAACAATTTTACTAAAATTCCTTCAAAAGTTTTGTAATCAACTTTTGGCTCACAAGGAGGTGAGTTAACGAAGAGTGGTGATATTAATCGACAAAAACATGTTGGGATTATGAGATCTCCTTTGCCTGGTCTTGGGATCGTCGTCCGTCATGGAAATTTTTTTTAGCAACTTTCAAAAATTTTGCACCTTTTAACAATTTTTTTGGTAAAAAATTGTAAAAAATTTACAAAAATTCCTTCAAAAATTTTGCACCTTTTAACAATTTTTGATAAAATTTGTAACAATTTTACTAGAATTCTTTCAAAAGCTTTGTAATCAACTTTTGACTTTGTTAATAAGTGCCCTAAGAATTAAGAGATAGACGGTTGGGCATGAAATTCCACGTGGTGGAGGGCAGAACTTTGTTTACATGTAACGACTGCCCTAAGAATTAAGATATAGACGATTGGGCATGATATTCCACGTGGTGGAGGGCAAAAAGTGGTCAAGTAGTGTACGACCGAGGTGGGTGCACACGAGCATTGAGGGTGTGGAACCCGAAGCTGAAGTGGTCAAAGATGAGGTGGCCACTTCAAGGGGGGTGCACACGAGCGACGAGGGTGTGGAACCCGAAGCTGAAGTGGTCAAAGATGAGGTGGCCACTTCAAAGGGGGTGCACATGAGTGGCGAGGGTGTGGAACCCGAAGCTGAAGTGGTCGAAGATGAGGTGGCACTTCACTTCAATGACATCAGCAAGCATGTGGGATTGGTTGATTCACACGGGCACGAAGGGGGATGCCTATCAAGCTAGGCACTGACATAGGTGCCTTGAGCCCTATTTTAAGTGCTCAAAATTTCCCCCACACACAATGTGGGATAATTTTTATCCTTCTAATTTTTGAAACCACCGGAATTTGCCGAAACGTTGCCGAAATTTTGTCGCCGGTCATTAAATATTCTAATTTTTTATTTAAAACTTTAGAAATTTTTGCCGATTTTTATAAATTTCTACTGTTCTCTCTAATGGTCGCCGAAAAACGGTTCGAGCTGCTTTTTTATCATTTTTTTTTGTGTTTGATGTTGTTTTTTACATGGCTTCCAGTGCTGACTGTAACATGGCGTGTGATGGTACATCACTTCTGCTTTTTATTTTGAATGAACATGCTTGACTTTTAAGAAATTCATCACGAGCGGCCAAAACCTCGTTCACATAATAATGGATTACGTCTTATGGGTTTACTTTTGTGAACAATGTAATGGTTCCAGAAGACAAAGATCTCATAGATGTATTGCCCGGAGGAAGTTCTTCATTGAGCGTTATATGTATATTTCCTCAAAGGCACCAAATTTTAGACTATAATATGAAAATATATGAAATAAATAATATCGCTGCCCAGGAGTTGTTAGACTAATTCCACGCCTTCGTTGTGTTGGTCTTTGTTAGTGAGCATAGTGAATTTAAGCCCAAAGAGACGGAATGATTTGTTGGTCAAAAAATAAACCTTAGGTACTAAATTTTAATTTTCCCGTCAGTGATCTTCGTGCAACTTCCTAGAATATGTGATGCTGCTTCGACAGTTTAAATCAAAAATTTTATTGATTAAAATTTTTGATGCCTCCACGTGCCTCTTTTAATTGGTCACCAAACCAAAGTTTAGGACATTATTTATTTATTCTCGCTGGATTTTTGAATCAACACCGAAAACGTATCAATACTGACCTGAATATTTGTTTGTAGTGGATTTTTTCTCCTCTTCCCGTCGATCAAAGACAATTTTACACCCTTGCAAAAGCAATGTAAGGACGTAATAAGAAGAAAGAAAGAAAAAAAATTGTTTCCTCACCTGTATGGACGTGTTTCCTGCATGTCGGAATTTTCTGTTCACTGGAAGTTACAGGGTGTCACTTTGACTCTTTGCTATGGATTCGTTCAAACGCAGAGGGCAAGTTTTACTGTGATTTGTTCCAGAACGTGATGATGACATGACTGTAGCTGTGTGGATGATAGAAAGGCTGCTCGTTTGCTAAGGAAAATCATCGGACTCGAAGCTTGTTTCGTTAGTTAATGACAAGTGAATTTTCTTATTCATAGTGCCATGAAATAGACCTGTATTCTTTTATGAAGATAGTAGTAAGCAAGGTGAAGATGGAAGTTGTGGCAAAAAAAAATTGGATTTTCATTAAAATCGCTTTTGGATTTGAATGGAGAACCAGACAAATAAATATATATTTTATAATGTTCATGGATGATGAGTTCTATGCCTCCCTCCTAGAATTTATATTAACCTAGGGCTACGTTAATGAAAGGATGCGACTATTCATATTATAATAATATAATAATTAATGAAATAATACTAACTAATAATGTTAGGATGGAGGATCCTAACATCGATTCCTGACATTCAAAATCAACTTTGATCAAATTTTTCATTCCTACTAAATTAGCTAGTGGTGAATTTGGCTAGTGGTAAATTTGGAAAAAATTCAAATTTCAAAGTTTAAAAAGTTAATTTGGCTCCTTGACCAAATTCACCACTCGGGTCACCAAAATCGCGAGTGGTGAATTTGGTTGACAATAGTGAATTTGGCAAAATAACTTAGAAACTTTACGCATGAGTTAGAAGGACATGGATTATAGTCCTCTATCCTCTGCCATTGATCCCACATGCCCTAGAAATGCTCCAAATTTACTAATTTCAATTTAATCTTATCTCATTTCCCCCAATTCCCCTCCCAAATCCTGTTTAAGGAGTCTCTTGGGTAGGCATTTGGCATGGTTTTTCACTGTAGCTATACTTTTCTAAGATTTCTAGCATCCTCTTCCTAATATTTCTTTTCATAACAACCTCCATTAGCAAGCATTTCAAGGATTCCTCATCTATTTTGCAAGAATTTGTGAAGGAGAATCAAGCAAGGCAAGAGGGCTTGGTGGCAAGGAGATCCTCTCGGTGCAAGGGAGAGGACATTTCTATGTGATATCATCCTTAGCATATTTCTATCCTTCTATTTACTTGTTTCCCTTTCATTTTAGCTCTCTAACATAGCTTTGCTAGATTGCTAACTTCATTTACTTGCATACTTTCTCTTGCATTGTCTACTTTCATCTTGTTTGAAACTTACCCTTGTGTTGTAGGTTTTAACAATATCATTTGCAGGTCTGATTTATATCATTTTTAGACCTCTTTTCATCCATCTAACACCTATTTTTTAGGCTTACACTCATTTAATTTCCATATTTTGGCACCAATCCTTTGTCTTGCAGGGTTTATTGCACTTTTTATTCACATATTGCATCACATTACTTGCTGCCCTTTTATTCACAATCATTTTAATGATATTTACAATATACTAACCTTCTATTTTCCTCCATGCTCATGTATTTTTTATTTATTTTTCATTTATAACCATAGATTCAATATAGCCATTTATTTACCAGCTCCTTTCATACATTGTATGTAATTTCACATTTCATACACATAACACTCTTACTTCATATTCAAAGGTAAGGTTTTGAAGATACAAGGATGTTATTGCCTTGTCATATCACCCTTTTTCCAAGATTCAAGCATATCCCATTGCAATTTCCATTTATTTTTCATTTACTCCTGTAAATTTTATAAGTTTTGGGGGCATTTTCACATATCATAGCATTTCCATTTACTTCCATTGTTAAAAGCTAATTGGATTTACTAGAAGTTAAATTAGCTATTCTATATTAGATCTTTTCACTATTCTTCACCCTTGTTTCAGTTGCAATTTTAGTCACTTTTCTTACTCATTCACTGTTGTAGTTTTTACATATTCTTGGGCAACACTTATACATTTCATAAACTATGTAAATCTTTCCTTGCTTAATGCTAATTTGACTTTTTTGGAGGTTATATTAGCCATCCTACATCATTCCTAACAACATAATATACATTTCTCACTTCTTTGCACTCTCATTTAATTAAAATTTTAGTCATATTTGGCATTTTTATTTTCTTTACATGCATTTTCAAATTAGTCATTAAATTGCTTAATTTAGTGGTTTAAATCTCTGATTTTCTTAGCTATAGACTTAGCAAACATTATTAGAATCATTTCCCTATAATATTAGCTTAAATCCTATCGAAATTTGTCTAAAAAAACCCTTAAAACCTTCAAAATCTTGTGTTTAGACCAAATTCATCACCCTACATAGTCCTAGTGGTGAATTTGGTAGAAAGAAACACTTAAAACCAAATTTTCCACTGACCGAATTTGCTAGTGGTAAATTTGGTAAAAACCAATGGTAAATTTGGCTAAAGGCCAAAAATCCACTCCAAGAGGTAAGCATACTCAAATTTTTCATCAATAAGGGGTTTGATCAGTTGTTTAGACAATTTTATACCCTATCTAGCCTTTAAATAGACCCCTCAAAGCAGAAAATCTTTATTGTTTTGGCCTTTTTGTGTAGATACCAAAATCACCACCCTAGTGGTGAATTTGGTGGTAGTGGCAAATTTGATAGTTTTGGTGGTGAATTTGGAAATAGACTATAAAAGAGGTGATCCAACCACTTGGAACTTCCCTAGCCCTACATTTTCCATTTCTCTATGTTTCACTTCTATTTTCTACTATTTTACGCCTTATTTATTTTGGACAATTAAGGAATCTTAACTCGAAATCCAAATCATTTACAAAATTCTTTAATTGCTTTACAAAACATCTCAATTACTTTATAAAACACCTCTAAACTAGTCAATAAAGGAACCCTAGACTTAATATTAGCTTATTAATCATTTTCAAGTACATAGGCAAAAAATCAAAAATCATTTAGTTGCATTTAGGCTAACTTGTCTTCTTGCATCTTCTCTTGTTTTACCTTGAAATATAAAAGACTCCTAGTTAGCTCATTCAAACTTGAAAAGTATATAATATAGCTCTTGTATTCTTGTATTTGTGTGATAAAAGCTTTAGCATTGCATTTAGATGATCATTGACGATTTAAGTTAAGGCTCAAAAAAGAGTCAAGATAGATAGCGATCCAAAACCTTAGGTATTTTCTTTGAATAAACCCATAAAACACTGATAAAACAAGCATAACATCAACTTATATAAGACTTGAGAAAAATCATTGAGTAGGAGTCAAGTTGTGTTGAGAATATTCACATTCTTAGGGTCTCCTTTGGAAAGAGACTCTCAAGTGGGGAAGCAAAGATTCTAACAAATCTTCCTCATGCACACTTGAAATTAAATTAGACTTAAGAGAATTTTTTTTTTTTTTCCCTGCATCCACACCTCTCTACATTCATATAGCTACAAGGAATATTCAACATCTCAAATTTTTCTTTGTTTCATAGTTTCTTCTCCATTCCAACACCATGGTATCTTTGCAATATTTGAATTTGTTTGCACCAAACATGCCACCAAATGGATGGAATGGGACCAAGCACTTACTCTATTCATGGCCCTTCATGCAATAGTTTTAAAATATGGATATGTTAATCTAAATATATGAGTCTTTCAATAATTGTTTTTATTGCCAATAAATTGAACTTAAATATTCACACTTTTATTGAATCTTCCCTTTTGATGCAATCTTTGGAACTTTTACACTAAATAAAGTCTCTTTATCTAGTCTATAGTTTTTCTCTTATCCAATGTTGGTTTAATGACAAACAATAATGACTCTTCCTTGCCCTTACTCGCAAATTTTTTTAAATGGAATGATAGGAACATAAGCATTCTAACACCACATGTTGGACTAATAGGATGGTGGACAATTTTAATCAATAAAAATAGGTGTATATGTATAATAAACTAGATGATATAGTGGTTGGTTTAGTAATGGTTTACCAACCATTCATCATAATTACTTAAATATTTAAATGATATTATAAATTTCTAACATAAAGCAAAGGTTGATACACTTTGTTAGAGTGCAAAGGGCTAGGAATAGGATGTTGGGTTTAATCCAGTAGTTAATCATTAACTTGTGAGGCCTATTGAACTTGTTTAGATTGTTTGAAGAAGTTTTGTATGACTATATTATGCTTATGAAGGAAGCAAGCCACATGAATGGATGGTTGGAAGACTATCCTTCCATATTCATCTTGGGTAAGGCTAGATGGATCACAAGGAGGAAGTTCCTCTCATGCTAATTAAAATTTGGATTCTTATAATCAATTATCTCATCCTAAAAATATTCACTAGTAGTGATTGTTAGGGTAAAATAAGGTAGTGTATTGCATTACACTACGTGGGGTTATTACATTTACTTTTCTATGTAATTATGTAATTACCATGAGATATTTTCCTCATGGTTAAACTAGGTAAGTACCTAAATATCCTATGTTAGATATTTAGGTTAGTGTTATGGTTAGAAATCTCTACCTAGGTTAGTGGTTAGCATCATGCAACTCCCTCCCTATTCTATTGTTAGAGGGTAGTTAGTGCTATATTCTACAAATTGTTAGTTAGTCTATTATTTAAGCATAGAATAAACTATAGCATTGGTTAATTAATTTCATGATTATTTTGTGATCTATCCTACAAGACTTACATTGGTATCACTCGCTTTGAGGAGAATTCAAGCTTTGCTCGTTCCCCATGGATTGGACGGACTCCCACAGAGTAGCTGAGGTGCTTGATACGGGGAGTCCCTCATGGAGCATTCACGGTGCTCGACGTTGACTCTCTCCAACAGAGTAGCCGTAGTGCTCCTAGTCAGGCCTGACATGGTTGATGCCTTCGATGTCGACTAGGGCCCGTGCATTGGCCTGTAGACCTGGTCGACGCATTCGATGTTGACCAGGGCCCGCTCTCACCTAGACAGGCCACGATCGAAGTCTCGAGGCCACTAATCCTTGGCTCCCACATCGGCCCAGATCCCGTAGAGCCACGTACACAAAGCAGGCCATGTGGCCCATTCATGGGAGAGCAGAGATGGTAGGAGCACCCTCCCCTCTCTGTAGACACCAGACCCTACCTTAAGATCTGAGAGGGTAGGCGGCCCTCCAATCACTGATCAACACGTGGCACATTTTTGTGCCTAACTTGCACACACCTCGATGGACACGTGGACTGACCCTGGCATGCACCTTGAGGTGCTGACTAGACAGACATGTGGACTAACCCTGGCATGCACCTCGAGGTGCTGATTGGACTAGACCGAGCCCGGACACATGGTAGACAACCATTGGATGACGACCAAACACAGACGGCTGAGACACTTGGTGGACTAGCCAAGTGTCACTGGACCTGACACTGGCAACAAGTGGCAGATAAGCCATGTGTCACGACTTTGACAGTCCATGTGACTGGCAACAAAACTAGTCACACGGTGGACTGACTGCTCGAAGGCAGTCAAAGTGCTATATGCGCTTTTGCTCTTTTAAAGAGCAAATACATTGCCGCACAGGCAATGTGGGACTAAAAGTCCCGAAGGAATTTTGAATTCCTTCTAATTCCCGCCTACCGTCGACTTTAACAGGCACGTACTGTGCCTTACTACCCATCGGGCTCTCTAGCCCGATCGGTTGATCGGGTCGAGCTAAGGCCCTAGGCGGGGAGTCCAGGGTTCGACTCCCACCGGGTATAAAAGGCATTTTTTTTTGCCTTATACAAACCCAAGGTAATTTCTTTACTTTTTATTTTTGCATATTTAATTCAAGTTTTTTGTTTTATTATTTTTTTTTAATAATTTAATTTTAAATAATGTTTTATTTTTAAATCAATTTCTATTAAACATTTAAATTGATTTATTTAAAACATGTATTTTTAGTTTTAATTATTAATTAAAATGATTTACTTATACTTTCTTTAAATATTGCAAATTAAAATTAAAGAAATAATTTGAAGGTGCTTGTGTTTTCTCACAAAATGGAGATATGAGACATAGCAAGAGCACATTTTTTGTTGCAAATTAGAAAACTCTTCTCAAACCTTGTTAATTTAGCATACAAGAAATGATCACACTTGATTTTATTTGCAAATTAGAAAACAAGGAGACTAAAATTTTTGTAAGAATCAAAGTTCAAAGAGTGCATTTGTTTTCTCCAAGGAGATATAATACATAAAATTACACATCTATTTTTTTTGTAAAGTTGAGAAGACCTTGTAACCTTGGGCCCATAACAACTAAGTCATGTGTCGACTAGTTCTGGAAGCATTTCAAACGTGGGTCGTGTGTCGACTTGTCTTGAAAGGAGTGCTCTAAATTCTACATTTTGTAAACATTAAGGGGGCATAGAATTCATTTTTTTTGATTTTATAGTTTGCAAAATTGTAACGAAAAAGAGGGGATATTTCAGAGTAAGAAAGGTGCATTCTCGATTTTACTCGACACCTTCTCTTAAAAATTTCTTGTACTAGGTGCATTTTCGGTTGCATCCCTAGAGTGATACAAATTTGGGTTGCTCTCATGTTTTGATTATTGCACTAACACTCATGTTTTTGTGTGCAATTAAAAATTCAAATACAACATTAAAAGAAGCATTTCAAAAAACCCAAACTTCACTCAAAAACCATGCTAAACTTTGCATAGGTTAAAACAAGTCATTTTTTTTACTCCCCATCAAAGGTCAAAAATCCAAATCACCTTGATTCACTCTCTTTGTTTGGCTTAATATCCTCAAATTTTTCATCCTTCTTGAAGGGTGTTAAGGCAGGTGCCATTAAATATCCTAGAGGGCAAAATCAAAAGTTTTACACAAACCTACCCCTTTTTCATTTGCTCTATTTTGTTTGGCTTAATTTCCTCCAAATTTTCATCCCTTGGTAAGGGTGTTAAGGCAGGTGCCATTAAATATCTTATAGAGGCAAATTGAAAACAACTTCCATATACTCTTTTGAGGGTATAGTGCAAGATACAACCATCTTAGTCCTATCATATTTGAAACCTCAACCATGGACATGATACACAAGTATCTCACTGAGAGCCAACTGCTCAAAGGTTCAAATTATTCAGCTTGGAAGACTAAGATGAAAGCTATCTTAATTGTAGAGTATTTGTGGTCAATAGTGGATGGAAGTGTCACTAGACCTCAATCACCTGGATCAGATCAAAGAGACTTTGATAAAAAGGATAAAAAACTATCCTTAATGATCTTGCTTGCTATTACTGATGATATCTAACCTCATATCAGTGAAGCTACGACTGGTAAGGCAGCATGGGATGCCTTAAATACCATATATGAGGGAAAGAATCAATCAACGATTCTTAACCTTCAAACACAACTTCATACTCTACATATGAAATTAGGAGAAACAATAGAGCTATTCCTCTACAGAGTCACAGAATTGAAAACAAAACTGCAATCCTTAGGAGAGAAAGTGGAAGACTAAGTCTTGAACTCTATCATTTTGAGAGCTCTTCCTGACTCCTACCGAACTTTGATCACTTCACTACAAGTTTCGAGCAGGACAGTAACTTTTGTCGAGTTGGTAAACATGCTTCAAACAAAAGAAGCTAATCAAATCCAAAGAGATGAGGCATCCAACAATGCTCTTTTCTCAAAAAGACAAAGTGGTAAGAAAAAGTGGAATCAACATAAAGGTTCTTCTTCTAATCAAGAAAAGGGTAAAGCCAAAGAGATTTCGAAGAAGAAGCAGTATTGTAAGATTTGCGACAAAGACACTCATGAAACCAAAAGATGTTGGTTTAAGAACAAATTGCCCAATGAACAAGGAAACAAAAAGGGCCAAGGCAAACCTAAGAACAACAACAAACAACAAAAGGGACACATTGCAGCTGAATATTCTAGTTCAAATTCTTAGAGAGCACACAAAGTGCTCATGAAACATACATATTACTCCCACAAGGACTCTATATGGTACATAGACTCAGGCACTAGTAAACATATGACTGGCGATAAATCTTGGTTTGCAACATTTGAGGCTCAAGAAGGTAAACCGGTCACCATTGCTGATGATCAGACCTATCGAGTTAAGGGAGAAGGAAGTGTTTCTGTCTCCCTTCCATATGGAGAATGTAATATTCACAAAGTTCTTTATGTACCAGGATTGAAAAAAAACTCTTATCAGTTCCACAAATCCTGGACAATAACATGAATGTCAATTTCGTAGTGGACAAAGAAAAAAAACGTTGCTTTATCACTAAGAAGGGAAAAAAGATAGCAACAGGTTCATACAAACATGGTTTGTTTGTCTTAGATGCAATTACCTCTACCCATACTACAATGGTAGTAACCACAAAGGAGGCCACTTCTCTTTGGCATAAGATATTTGGGTATTTGAGTTCAGGATATTTACTAGAGTTGAGTAAATATCAAATGGTGAAAGTATTGCCTACTCTTTCATCTACTTTTCCAGTGTGCTCTGATTTCTTGTTAGGAAAGAAACATAGAGTACCTTTTGAACCTAGCTCTTTTCGAGCTAAGGTACCTTTGGAGTTGGTTCACATAGATTTGTGTGGTCCCATGTCTACAAGTTGTGGAGGAAAATGGTATTTTTAATTGTTTTTTGACGATCACTCACAAAAAAATGTGGTTCTTCTTCTTACAGTTGAAGTCTGAAGCATTTTCCTATTTTCAACAGTTCAAAAATCTTGTTGAGAAGGAATCAGGATGCTTTATTAAGACCCTCCATTCAGATCGAGGGGGGAATACACATCAAAAGAATTTTCCTCATTTTTATAGACACATGGTATAAAGAGACAGTTAACAACAACCTATACTCCTCAATCCAATGGGGTTGCTGAGAGAAGAAATCGGTCCATAATGGAAATGATTCGATGTATGCTTAAGGGGGCCAACCTTGAGCAAACTTACTGGGCTGTAGCTATTCAAACTACAGTATATATTATGAATAGGGCTCCCACAAGGGCTCTTGAAGGTATGACTCCTCAAGAATCATGGAGTGGTAGGAAACCCTCCATAACTCATCTAAGGGTATTTGGGTGTAAGGCATTTATGCATACACCTAAGGAGAAAATAAAGAAATTAGATGATAAGTCCCTACCTTGTATATTTCTTGGATATGATGAATTTTAAAAAGGCTATCGATTGATAGACCCATTTACCAAGAAGATACATGTAAGTAAAGATGTAGTGTTTGATGAAGCTTTCACACCCAACACTACATCAGTATACCTAGATGATGAGGAGGAACATCAAATTCCTTCTTCACAATAGAAAAAGCCACCCAAATGGTATACAAGCATAGTGAAATAATCTAAACTCACTTCCCCACCTGATATTACTCTCAATCATCCAAAGATAAGAAGCATGTCACAGAAAGAAAATAATGAAGCATCCACCTTAGTTGATGATCTTTGTGCAAATTTTCAAGATCTTTCTGTTGATAGAGAGTTACCAAGGGAAGATGAGATGGAAATAGATGAGGAGAGGGTTTACTTATCAGCATGTGATGAGAATTAACCTTCTACAGTTGATGAAGTACTTAGACTACCTCAGTGGAAGGCAGTTATGGATGCAGAATATAACTCCCTCATAAAGAATAAAACATGGAAGCTAGTGGATTTTCCCAAAGGAAAGAAACCCATAGGCTGCAAATGGGTTTACAAAGTAAAATATAAGGTAGATGGCACAATAGATAAGCATAAAGCTCGTATTGTGGCAAAGGGCTATGATCAAAATGAAGGACTTGACTATGAGGAAACCTTTGCTCCTACAACAAGGATGACCACCATTCGAGTGCTTTATGCTATGGCAGCATAGTTCAAATGGAAATTACATCAGATGGATGTAAAAAGCACCTTTCTTAATGGTGACTTAAAAGAAGAAGTGTACATGACTCAACCTCCTAGATTTGTAGAGGTAGGCCATGAGCAACATGTTTGTAAATTGGTCAAATCATTATACGGGCTAAAACAAGCCCCAAGAGCATGGTACATAAAAATGGATAGTCACCTACTGTAGCATGGATTTAAGAGAATTCCATTTGATGCAAATATCTATATCAAGAACATAGGTTCTAAGATAGTGATTCTTATGTTATATGTAGATGATCTGATCATCACTGGAAATTCAGAGAACTTGATTAACATCATGAAATATGACTTGAAAGAGTCGTTTGATATGACAGATCTAGGACTTCTCCACTACTATCTTGTCCTTGAGATAGAACAGAAAAAGAATCATCTAAGGGTGAATCAGACAAAGTATGCCAAGAATTTAGTAGAAAAATATTGTATGACTGATTGTAAACCCAAAGCAACACCGATGGAATCAGGGCTATAGTTATCACGATATGAACACTCACCACAGGTAGATGGAACACTTTATAGATAGATGATTGGAATCCTCATCTATTTGACTAATACTAGACTAGATATTACTTATGCTGTAAAATATCTCTCACGGTTCATGCAAGAACCAAAGGTATCCCATTGGAAAGCAGCTAAGAGAGTCCTACACTACATGTAGGGTAGTGCTAATTATGGTCTAGAGTATAAGAAGAATAACTCATTCTTCTTACAGAGTTACACTGACTCTGATTATGTTGGATCCATAGATGACAAAAAATAAACATCAGGCTATGTTTTTCATCTTGGATCCGGTCCTGTCTCATGGCATAGTAAAAAGCAATAGGTGGTTGCTTTATCTTCAACTGAGGTAGAATATCGTGCTGCACGTGGAGCTGTGTGTGAAGCGATATCACTAAGTCACATCTTGGCTACCATGGGCCTACCAAATAAACTTCCCATTCACATGTTTTATGACAACTCAAGTATTTTTAACTTGGTCAAGAATCCAGTGCATCATGAAATAACTAAGCATATTGATACAAATTTTCATTTCATTCGTGATGAAGTTCCTAAGCATAGAATCAAGCTCCAACACATTCCCAAAGATGAACAGGTTGCAAAATTTTTTACGAAGGCACTTGGACGTGTCAAATTTCAACTGTTTCAGAGCAAACTTTGTATATCAAAGTAATGTAATAAATGGGGGATGTTAGGGTAAAATAAGGTAGTGTACACTATGTGGGGTTATTACATTTACTTTTCTATGTAATTATGTAATTACAACGAGATATTTTCCTCATGGTTAAACTAGGTAAGTACCTAAATATCCTATGTTAGATATTTAGGTTAGTGTTATGGTTAGAAATCTCTACCTAGGTTAGTGGTTAGAATCACACAACTCCATCCCTATTCTATTGTTAGAGGGTAGTTAGCGCTATATTATACAAATTGTTAGTTAGTCTATTATTTAAGAATAGACTAAACTATAGCATTGGTTAATTAATTTCATGATTATTTTGTGATCTATCCTACGAGACCTACAGTGATGGAAGGATCTAGTTGGTTGTTCAAATAATAAGCAATGCTATAATTTATGTAATATCTCTTGCACATCGTTCGAAGGGATTACTAAGGATGGGATAAAAATTAATTTTTATGAGTTTCCAAACTTGACTAAAGAAGATGTTAGTGTAGGTTGTTTACCTTAGCTCATGTTCACCTAGGTAATTTATTTCCTTTTTATTTAGTTATTCCATGTATTTTCCCCTCCCACTTATGTGTGGATATTTATTTTATCTTATTTATATATTATGAGATGTTATATATTTATTTCTTAGATATTATGGGGATATTTTTAGGTTTGACTATTCCTAGGTGTTATGGGGATATTTTTAGGTATATTTGGAGGGTTGAGATTCTTTCTCCCCATAGCAATTATAAATATATGGACCATATCACATATTCCTTTTGTATGATGGATATTTATCCTTAGCTTGATCCTACGACTATGGTTGATCATCCTTACCTTTATAAGAAAGGCACCTTCATTGTACTTGAGTTCATTTTTCAGGTATAATATATGATATTGTTGCTCTTTGTTTTGCATATCTATTTGTAAGCTTATGTTATCAATTTGCTTTCAGATTCTTATTTTGGTTGTTGCTCTATATTTGTAATATTGGAATGATCTTATTATCATTCCTTTCATGGTATAATAGCAATAGGTGTTGTAGTCATCCATTTGTGAGTGTTGTACAATTGTTTCTCTTGTAGGTTTGAAGATTAGTGCAAAAGCTCCAGTTTTGGTGATTGGATCCTTGGTGGAGTTTTTGGCTAGTTTTGTGTCTTTCCTTCCATTTCTAGATTATCATAAGCCTCTTGAAATATCTTCTACCCATATAGAAATAGCCTCATTCCCTTAGATTTTTCCTAAGAAATTTTTTTTGAGCATTTCCCTTTTTTGACAAGGTCACCAATATAGCCCATTTTTTTATTATTTTGAATATATATTTTGATAGAAGACAACATTTTCCATGAAAATTTGTAGAGGTTGGTATATGCATTCATATGATCCGTTCCCAAAAATTTCGTTCATTTGGATAAGAATTCTTCAAGTTATCATTTGGCTATATTTAGTAATTTGTATATATCTTCATCAAGTCTTCAAATATTTTATAGAATTTTTTAAAAATTTGTAAAATAAGTTTATAGACTTGTCCATAAAATTTTAGATCATTTGGATTCGTATTTAGACCGTTACAATGATTTTACTATTTTTGGGTAAAATATTTGGAGTTGCTTAGCAATTTTTTTTTAGGATTGTAAAATCATGTTTTTGATGTCTCTAAAATTTTAGATCATTTGGATCTATATTTAGAAATTTATGATGATTTTATGATGCACTCTCATTATATTACATTGTAAAAAAAAAAGGCATTTTTATTTTTTGCACTTGAACCTTGTATATGGACTATTATTCTAAAGTCCCATCTTCCTTCATTTGTTATTTGTTCACTTAGTTTGGACCTTTTTGATCAGCTTACTTGGTGTTCCGTATTGGTGGAGCCTACACATTATTGTACTTGAGGAGTCCTTTATCTTTGAATTCCATTGCTTTGTTGTGGTGCATCCTCTTGTGTCAAGTTTCCTCATTGAGACACTTAGTTTGAAGGAGGGAATTATTTTGGGAATTCCTATGGAGCTTTTTTAGAGTTTATAGGTTTCATTTATGCATTGGTGTGATTTTATGGTATTTTTCACCACCTTGTGACATCACACTAGACCTATCACATTATAATGGCATTTGATTTTGGGAGGGACTCTTATGATTTTGAGGACATGTTGGATACTTATTTTTTAAAAATTAACATAGAGGAAAATGCTAAAACTTTTGAAGCATGGTTTAAGGTACTTTTTTCATTACGTAAAAGCTAATGTTTGGATATTTTGTTCTTAACTCCAAAATCCAAACCAATGGTGAAGGATAAGGAGTATAGGACATGGTTCAAGAACAATTTAAGGATCTCTAGTATGCTTTATTATTTAGTTTGTGGGGAGCTTCAAAATTTTATTGTAGTTCATAGTAACACACCTCACCTTGCTTATCATATATTGAGAAGAATTTTTTACCCAAGGTACATTCTCTTACAATTACTTGCATGGAGGACATCATTTGTGACATTGCATCTTTGTTTTTGGAGATACTATATCAAGATATTTTGGATGACGAGGTTGATACTATAGTACTTACTTTAGATATTTTACAAGACACATCTCTATGGATGATCATGTTGATATTATAGGATATACACTAGATATTTCATGGCATGTTACATCCTTACATATGAATGACTTCTTGGAAAGTGTTTTATCTCTCTTAATTGAGTGTCACACATGTGATTTTTTTGACATGTATGAGGAGCTCACTCATTTATTTTATGATGATGTATACATTGTATGTCATCCATGTAATTCCTTTGAGGATTATTTTTTGGTGTGCCCTCCTTCTTTGAGTGAGTCACCTTGTCCACCATTTTCTTCTCCTATTTCTTTGACAATGGATGATGTACTCCTATAAGAGTTGAATACAAAGATTTGATCTTCGGTTGACTCTCACTTGGAAATCACAAAGACCATGTTGATTTTTATGCATATTTTTATACTCTACTTCTTTCTCTTGCTACTTCCATGGGCTCTTCATCACTTATATAGCAAGACATTAGTGATTCTTCCTTGATGGATGCTCTTTACACCTCTCTTCCACTTTTGCACACTCATGGTTTTGTGCACATTGATATTTTTTTTTGGTAGATAAGATACTATAGCATTAATATCGGGTTTTACAGGTTGACCCAAAAACTTTTACAAAAATTAGCCCAGGGCTATTGATGAACATGTCCTTACTAAGGATCCTATATATGTAAAATCTACATACCACCAAAGCAATTACATCCGGTAAGGCACATAGCTTGTTATCAAAAAGAAAATTCCCATACAATATTTTGGGTATACCCCGAGAAAACACACCTGCATTATAATTAAAAAATAAGAAAAAGACATGGATTCCTTCCTTGAAATAGTGGAGAAACAAAAAGCTGCAGACACACATAACAAAGTATTGAAAAAAACTCCCACAAGCTCTGTATTGACAATTACTCTTAATAATTCTTTGGTAATTGCTTTCTTCCGTATATGACATGCTTTGGGACCACATCCCATCTTGGCCAATCAGCCTTGGATAAGTGAACCTACTGGCTAGATTTATGGCAGTGGCTATCTGGTGGTCCACATGGCTTTGATTCGAAGTCTTATATTGTCGTTTCTTTCCTGCTCTGTGATTATCAACCAACCTCAAATTACTAAGATGACTAAGAGCCATGTTATCTGACATGTGACTATCCCCATTAGTCTTTGTGGTATTTACAAGCAGCATCCATGAAGATTGATAGCTCGGATAATTTTTATTGTGAGTCCATTTCAAAAAAGAGAAGGGAATACTCCTAGCCTTCGAACTTACAATGCCTTCCCTGTTGGTAAATTCGACTATCATTCTTGGAATTATTGTTGAATAAGCTCATATACTTCACTCGAGACATCGTGTTCCCATTTGAAAAGTTTGTCATTATTGACACCCAAATTGGCCAGCTTATCAGCAATTTTGTTAGCTTCCCGAAAGACATGTTGGGCTTTTCTATCCTGTCTTCTCTAGAAAAGGATCCTAGCCTCTTCAACAATTATTTTAATCCTCCGATAAGGTGTTTTCCAATTATTGAGGAGATTTATAACATGCATAGAGTCTCCTTCTATGATCAAATTTCCTTCTAAGTCTTGAGTCATTTGAAGGCCTCTCCACATAGCTCTAGCTTTAGCTTCATTGTTCGTTCTTGTTCCCAAATATTTAGAAATTGCAAGCATCATATTCCCATTATGATCTCACACAATACCGCTAGCGCATGCTCTACCAGGATTGTCCTTAGCCACTCCATAAAATTTAAGATTAAACCAACCCGTAGGAGGTGGGGACCACTTAAAAAGTGCTCTAGGGTTGACTACCCTATGCACAGACTCATCTAACAAGGTTAAGCTTAAATATTGAGCAATCGTGGTCTCCTGTAGATGAGGTTTACGACTATCAAAAGGGATAAGGTTCACATTCTCGCTGGCAAAGGATATAATCCTAGCAATGATAGTTTGATGATCATGGATAGACTCATTAAAGACTCTATGGTTCCTTTCTAACCACACCTACCAAAGATAGTGATTGAGACAAATTTTCCACATGTATCTAAGTCTTTGGCTTGAAAAGGGGTAAGGCCACTGGACGAACAAATCAAGTACGATGGCTAGTTTAACCTAGGAAATATTAAAGGCTTGAAAAACCCCACTTAGGATAGTCAAGGAAAAATGGCACTCAAGGAAAATGTGATAAATGGTCTCCCAATTAGCCCTACATAAATAACAAAAATTAATGATACAAATACCTTTACGCATCATATCATCAATGGTTATAATTCTTCCTTGGATAACCAACCATGAAAAGACTATAATTTCTGGAATTAATTTTTTTATCCAAACTAAGTCCTTTTGGAGGACAAAATCCTCGTCATCAAGTAGAAGCTTGTAAGCTGATTTAATAATGAACTGCCCATTTTCTGTAGGAGCCCAGGTCATTTGATCTTCCTTGGGTCTCATGGGGATAAACTGTTACCCGAGAATGTTACAAAGATCATTTAATTCTATTTGAAATCCTTGAATCCTTATTTGTTTCCACTTCATTCTGCCTATGTCCTCAACCATATAATTGGAGACTTTTTTACCAATGAGTTCTTCCATGATATCTCTAATTCGGGCTAAGTTAGGATATTGTGTCAGTGGTTCGTCCTTAGCCCACCTATCATTCCAATAATTTATCCTCTCACCATTGCCTAAAACCCATATTAAACATTTTTTGATGATTTCCTTACAATTGAGAATTGCTTTCCAAAAAGCAGAACCTCTGATTGGAACTGAGTCACTTAAAAATTCTATATTTTGAAGATAATTTTGTTTGATGATAGCTGTCCATTCATTTTCTTCACCAAAAATGAGGCGCCATGCCTGCTTAGCTAGTAAATCTAAATTCATATGAGCAATTATCCTCAAACCTAATCCCCCATTTTCCCTGGGTCTGCACACTTTGGTCCATCCTACAAGGTGTATCCTTTTTTTCTCCTCTGATCCAGTCCATAAAAATTATTTTTGGAGTTTCTCAATTTTTTGGAAAAACTTCACAGGGGCTTTGAAAACGGAGAGGAAATAGACTGGAATGCTTTGAAGAGAGGCCTTAATGAAGGTCAGCTTTCCTGCTTGAGATAGAAGATGCCCTTTCCATCCAACAAGTTTTTGAATTCTTTCAATAACCATGTCCCACATTGACTCTCTTGTAGAACCAATGAAAAGAGGGAGACCAAGATACGAAGTGGGGAGGTTTGCTATATCACATCCTAAAATTTTTGCAATCCTTCCTTGCCTTTGAATGAGGGTGTTCAATAAATATAACTTGCTTTTACTAAAATTAACTTTCTGAACAACGTCCTTGTAGATTTGTAGGATGTATTTAATTCTTTTGGCCTCAACCATTGATGCCTTAGTCAATAGAAGGGTATCATTAATGAATTGTTGGTGAGAAATATCCCTAGTGAGAGATGTTGCCTTGATTCCCAATATTAGCCTTTACATACAAGCATTTTTGATGGTTCTACCTAAATATTATACCACAATGATGAATAATATGGGGTTGATAGGGTCCCCCTACCGAATTCCTCTACAACTTTGAAAGTAACCAACAGTTGTTCCATTAACCAAAATCGAGAACCATGCTTTAGAAATGCATTCTTTGATCAAATTAACCCATTGGTGGTGAAAAATAAACTTAAGGAGGACAAGAATTAGAAAGTATCAATTTAGCCTATCAAATGCTTTGTTCATATCAAGATTGAGGAAAAAAATAGACCTGTTAGTCTTATGAGCAGAGTGCAGAGCTTCATGAACTGTGATAACTCCATCTAAGATTGAACTGCCCTGGATAAAGCGTCCTTGACATAGATCTATGATGCAGGGTAGAACATCTCTCATTCTATTTGCAATGGCTTTAGTTAGGATCTTGTAAGAAATATTGCACATACTGATTGGCCTGAAGTCAGCCATAGATTTAGGGGTTTGCTTCTTAGGAATTAGAGAAATAAAAGTAGAGTTGAGACCTTTTGGGATATGATTGCTTTCTTGGAATTCTATGAAATCAAAAATTACATCCTCACTTACGATGTCCCAAAAATATTGATAGAAATGAGGGGGAAAGTCGTCGGGTCCCGAGGATTTCTCTGGCTCCATGCTAAACAAGGCTTCCTTAATTTCCTCATCAGAAAAGATAGCTATAAGCTTAAGCTTTATATCCTCATTTATTATGCTAGGAATGGATTGCAAGAGAATATCTTTGGCCTCCTCATTACACTGCAATTCCTAACCAAGGATAGAATTGAAATAAGTTACTACCTCCTTTATGATTTTTGTTAAGTCCTGAGTAATAGAACCATCTGCTTTTTTTAAATTTTTTATCTTGTTATTGCTTATGTTTCTAAGCGTGGTGATGTGAAAAATTTGGAATATGAATCTCCATATTTCAACCAAAGAGCCCTTGATTTTTGCCTCCAATAGATTTCCTCAAAAGACAAAATGTTATGAAACTCCACTAGTTTTGTCCGTTCCTCTTGCCTAGTAGTTTCATCAGCATCACCATGTTGAATCCTCTAATAAATTATCTTCAAAATTTCAAAAACCTATTTTTTATTTTCAAAGAGGTTCTCAAAGACCTATTTTTTCCAAGTTCGAAGCCTTTCCTTAACAAAATTTAATTTGCCAGCAATTTTAAAAGCTGCACTACCCCTGACAGGCTGCTACCACCACTGAATTAAGTTATCTCTAAAACTGGAATGTTTGATCCACATAGATTGAAATATGAAAGGTTTCTTGAAGGATAGAGAGTTAGGGATCTCCAAAAAAATGGGATTATGATCAAAGACAATTTTAGGAAGGGCTTGCAGGGTAGAATAACCTAACAGAGTTGTAGCCTCCTTTGATATTAAAAAACTTGTCAAGCCTTTCTTGAATGAGATGACACCCTATCCGCCGATTGCTCCAGGTATAATTCGCTCCTCTAATTTTTACATCCATAAACATGTTGGAGTTCACAAAGTCATTTAACTCATCCATGCTCCTGATAGGTGGTCCATTTTCACCCATTTTGACTGAAGGGTAAATATGAATGTTAAAATCTCCAGCAAAAATCCATGGGACATTATGGAAGATTTCAATCAGAATGCCTAAGTACTCCCACAGTAGATCTCTCCCTTGAATTGAAGTCATGGCATAAATATTTGAAAGGATCCATGACCTATTGCTATTTATTTCCTTAAATAAAATACTAATAACCCTATCATATTTCTGAATAATGGTGCCTTCTACTATCCGGGGATCCCACAAAGTCATAAGGCCTCTAGACGCTCCTCTGGCTGATTTGCAAACCATATCCCCTTGATTCTAGATTTTTTTGCTACTTTTTTTGACTGAATCTTATCAGTTTTTGTTTCTTGCAACATGATAATAGTTGGATTCACTTGATTTATTATTGCACTGACTTCCCTGTGCTTGGGAAAGCCATTGAGGCCTCTCACGTTCCATGAGAGGAACTTCATTTAGATTGTTTGGGATTTATTCATCTCACCCTCCCTTGAGGGGGTTTTCCTAATTTTTTGTCTTCAGAACCTAGAATAACCTGTTAAAACAAGGTTCCCTATTTTCCATTAGCAATGTCATTATCAATTTTAATTTTTTTATGCTTAGCATTTGATATTCTCCCTCTTATTTTTTTACTGCTAAAATCTACAGGAGACTTCATAGTGCTCTTGGTTTGTTTAGGACTAAACTGGAGGGAGGAAATTTGTTGTAGAACTAGACTGCCATATTCGTCAGTCTGAAGAGTTTCACATATATCCACCCCTACATCCAAATCTTCTCATTTTTTCCTATATTTCCCTGGTCTGTGGGATGACCCCTCAGTAGGATTCACCTAGCTCCTAGTGATGATGTTAGGGAGATGAGATTTTTTATTTTCCAATGCCTCAAATTTCTTCCTAAGTTCTTCAGCATTAGGGTTTGGCTTTGGTATGCCCACTGGGCTTGAAGTATTTTTAGCATTGGGGTTTAAGGATCCCGACTTGGATGGGTATTCTAGAGATCAACCATTAGGGTTTGGCTTTGTGATGCCCATGTGGCTTACAGTAATATAAACATTAGGGTTTGAGGATCCTAACTTGGATGGGGATTCTAGAGAGTCAAAAATATTAGCCTAAAGGTTCTAGGTTTCCATGTCTTCCAATAATCCTCCTACTCCCATATTGGATAGAGTTGAAAATTTATTTTAAACTAGAGGATTGGAAATTACCTGAGTATTTTGTTTGCCAACAACCTGTTGTTTTCCCTTCGTCTTGTTGGGACCCTACGCCCTCTCTTTTATTTTTTTGGTAGAAATAGTTTGCCTGATTGAAATCACCTTTGCGAGTAAAACTCCTCAAATTTCCTCTGTCTAGCATTCCCTACTTTTGCTTTTCTCTATTCATTGCTAGGTTAGGGCATTGATTGCATATATGTCCTTAATTTTTGCATTCTACATAGAATACCGGTCTGTTATTGATTATACCGATTGTTTTCAATAGTATTATCCATACTCTAGCTCCACAAATCTTAGCAATTCATTATCCAAATTAGCATTTACATAAATTTGTGCATGAGTCATCCTTGTCCTAGCCAAGGTCTCATGGTCAATGGAGATCAGGTCCCCTATAGTTTTGGCTATGCCCTGGAACCAATATTCATTGAAGATCTGGGCAGGTAGACTTGGGAGATGAGCCAAAATAGGGATAATGTTAATATTTTGCTTTTCAGGGTCGAAATCTTCACCCCATCATTTGAGAAAAAGGCTCCTTTTGCCCAAAAACCAAGGACCTCCTGTTAAAATGCGGTTAGCATCCTCCATATTATTAAAAAAGATAATTAAGAACCCTCGAGTTAGAGCTACCAACTCCAAGTTGCCTATCGGTTTCCATTTACCCATCGCCCAAGCCCTGATAGTCTCCATGTCCGACCTACCTCCCAAAAACTTGCCTACTAGAGAGAATTCTTCCATTGAAAGAAAAGGGCTCATGGAACTTGTCGAGGCTGAAATTTTATTATTTACTGGAACTAGGGGTGGAAGAGAGAGAACCTCCTTTATTTTTCCTCTAAGAGTCTCAGCAAAAGACAACCACTTCTTGGGCCCCGCATTGTCCTTCGTATATTTTTTATCAAGGTATTTTTGAGGAGGGTCAGGCCCCCCCGTGATGCCCGCCTCCAAATTTACCATAGCTTGATCGCCTTCCTCTAGATCCTTACTTGATCCATGCTCGAGGTTCTCACCTGCACCTTCCATACCTGCTCTACCTCTGCCACCTTGGCTAAGATTCCTGCCTAGAAAATTAAAACCCTCACATCACGTCGCACCCGCTAAACATCAGCTCACTCATTCCTCTTGGTATTCACACTTTTGAACTGATAATAGCATGATTTTTTTTTGTATTTCTATCTCCTTACTTGAGCTATATCTCTCTTTGTGCACATTGATATTTTAGATGATTAGGACTATATTTTTCCCCATTCTGGTGTTGGTTTGGGCTTTTACATTCCTAAAATTCATTTCATAATTTATTGGTGACATCTTCTTCACTTCAACTTTATTTGAAGGAATCTACATTGTCATTCTATATTTTATTCCAATATTCTAACACTTACTTGGAGTGGGAAGACATTTGGTGGATGCTTCATGGCTACTTTCTTCCTCATGGGAGACACATTATTCATTGCAGCAGTATCCACTTCTTCATAGGAATTCTTCATAAAACTCATCATCCTAGGAGGGTATTGGGAGCACTCCTTGGATTTATTCTTATTTATTATCTATTTATAGCAGAATGGGTTTTTTCCCACTTCTTGTTCAAAATCTTCTAGATACACATTGTACATGAGTACTTGATCATGCCTTGTTTCTAGGACTCATACTATGGATATGCCACTTTATTTTTTGGCCCCTAGCTTCACTTGAGGGGGGGTGTTAAAGTAGGTTGTTTACCTTAGCTCATGTTCACCTAGGTAATTTATTTCCTTTTTTATTTAGTTATTTCATGTATTTTCCCCACCCACTTATGTGTGGATATTTCATTTATCTTATTTAGATATTATGATATGTTACATATTTATTTGGGATATTTTTAGGTTTGACTATTCCTAGTTGTTATGGGGATAATTTTAGGTATATTTGGAGGGTTGAGGTTCTTTCTCCCCATAGCAATTATATATCTATGGACCATATCACACATTCCTTTTGTATGGTGAATATTTATCCTTAGCTTGATCCTACAACTATGGTTGATCATCCTTCCTTTATAAGCAAGGCACCTTCAATGTACTTGAGTTAATTTTTAGGTATAATATATGATATTGTTGTTTTTGTTTTGCATATCTATTTGTAAGCTTATGCTATCAATTTTATTTTAGATTCTTGTTTTGGTTGAATGTGGTGTTTTGTTAACAGATGAGATCCTTATAACTTGGAATGATCTAATTATCATTCCTTTCATAAGAAAGAGATGTTTTTTTATCCTTATTTTTCTTCCCTCAATATATTGATATAAGTTATATACTTTGAATGCCTCCATATATAATGATGAATCTTAAATTATATAATTTTAATGCCTCCCTATATACTTTGAAGGGATGATGATATGGTTTTTGTTATGGGACTCCACAACCAGATGTAGTTCCCCAAGAAACAACTAGAGCATTAAAGTAGTGATAAGGATGATAGCCCAAGCACCCAGGTGTTGTAGGTGAGTTGGAGAGGAGAGGGCAATCCCCAAAGGGAGGTCCCAGGTTCGAATATCCACCCTACCAAAAAATTGAATTGGGTACCCAAAATCCAATTGATAATGTTGGTGCGGGTAGGGTTGGGCATGACTCCTAGGTGACTTTGATGGTGTAGAACCCCCTGGTCATGGTCTCTTAGACCAAGGCAGCCTCGCAAGGGATTTTTTGCTTTAAAAAAAGGATGATATCCCAAGGGGAAATTCATGCTCAATATGTAAATGATAGATGGTCATAAGAATTTAATCATGGAGATTATTTGCACTACTTAATTATAGAGCTCTAGAGTCTCTAGGTCATTAATTGTTAATGTCTACTCGCCCAAGAAAGTTTAGAATTCAAAATCTAATATTCTATATTTATTTTTGGGGGAACCCCTCCCCCCACTTCTTATAAATATCTCTCTTCTAATTTTAAAGTATTGAAAGCTATCCCATTCTTCTAAGAGGTGCTTTATTTCAGTCTCCTCCATGGCTTGGATTGGCTCGAGTGCATAACTTGTCGGGTAGTTTTTGAACCTCTTCTCTCTACATTTATGTAACTCAAAGTTCATATTAATAAGAATATATGATTATTTATAAATATTTGTCTTGCTTTTGGCATGGGTGTTCTATTTTTGTTGCATGTTCTTGGAGGAACTTGTGTACCTCAAGCATCATCGATTGTTGCATGCATGTTTATTGAAACCTACCAAAGCATCAGAGGGTATTATTATTTATATGTGGTGCATCACCACCCATAGGATAAGCTATATAGCTTTTATTTCCAATATTTTATAAATTTCCTTTACTTTTTTGTATTTATCACTTTTCCTCAATTTACTTTGGTTTTAGTTTTCCTATTTTTTCTCTCTTTTCTCTTTTCCCTTGAAGCAACCTAGGCTAGAAGTAGATTAGTGTAGCAAAGGAAATATGAGCATGGAATAAGACATTCAAAAGCAAGGAATTAACCTTAGATAAAAAACCCTAGAGTTTCTCTAGTGAGGACCGCATCCCATGCTCTCTTGGACTTCCTAGGATTGATGCCCCCACACAAGGCATAAGGCACCAGATTCACCTACTTGTTGAGCAAGGTGTTGCAAGAGTTTTGTCATTGTTGTCAACACAGTCAGTTAGATCCAATGATGCAGTGGTCAGGCAGTTCAGAAGTCATTCAGATGCAGAGGACAAAAGTTCAAAGGTTATTCAGAACATGGACAGTGAGTTTCCCAGAAGACCATAGTTGCCTTTTTACAAAAAATCAAAGAAAAAGACAAGTAAGAAAACTGTCGCGATATCGCGACATGTTTTTTGTCATGATTTCGTGACATGTCGGAGGAGAGAGAAGGCACAAAGAAAATTGTCACGATTTCGCGACATGGACTAGGAGAGAGAAAGTGCAAACAAAATTGTCACGATTTTGCGACATGGCCGAGGAGAGAGAAGGCACAAGGAAAACTGTCGCGATTTCATGACATGTTTGGAGAAAAAGTGCTAAGGCAGAAAACTATCACGATTTCGTGACATGTTCGAAAGAAAAGTGCTAAGGAAGAAAACTGTCGCGATTTCGCGACATGTTCGAAAGAAAAGTGCTAAGGAAGAAAACTGTCACGATTTCGTGACATGTTTGGAGAAAATGCGCCAAGGAAGAAAACTGTCGCGATTTTGTGACATGTTAGGAGAAAAATCTCCAAGGAGGAAAAGTGTCACGATTTCGTGACATGTCGGGTTTTCGTGACCCGAAGAGGAGAGAGAATGTATGAAGGCAAGTATGTCACGATTTCGCAACATGTTATGTTTTTGCAGGCGAAAGTCAGAAAAGAAGCCAAGGCAGTGAAAGTGTCACGATTTCACGACATGTTCCATTTTTACTTGTAACTAAGAAGAAAAGTGTACGAAAGCAAAAAGTTTCATGATTTCACGACAGGTTGCAAGAAAAGCCTTCGAAAGCTGAAAGCGTCGTGATTTCACGACAGGATGAAAGGAAAATGTACGGATGGAAAAAGTGTTGCAATTTTGTGACAGACAACAGTAAAGAAGCTAGCAGGATAAAGATGTCGCATTTTTGTGACATGTCGCAGTTTCACGACTCTAGGAGGAGAGAGACTGTACGGTGCCAAAAATGTCACGATTTCATGACAATAGCAGAGAAGAAGGCCTAGAAGCAAAAAGGGTCACATTTTCGCGACAAGAGTGAGGATGACATCAGCGAAAGTTAGAAGTGTCACGATTTCACGACAAGAACGGTGGCAAAGCTATCAAAGGCCAAAAGGGTCATGATTTCGTGATAGCAAGGACAAGAAGGCATATGGATGTAAAAGGTGTCACGATATCGTGACATGTTGGAGTTTCGCGAGGAAAGCTACAGAACCAGAGAGACTGTTGAAGCCGACAGAGTTAAATTTGGGCCGACGAAGATTAGGGTTTTGGAGCCGACATTCTTTAGGGTTTGACAACTGATGTTCTTTAGGGTTTAAGCCGACTACAGTTTAAAATTTGTTCTTGAAATTTCATCTATAAAAGGAGGGCTATTTCGAGTTTGAAAAGTGAAGCGTGTGAAGAAAATTTGCGTATGCGAAGTTCACAGTGAGCAGAGAGTGAGTCGTTTTGATTCGAGCTGAGTTCGAAGTGATAGTTCGTTTGTGTCGAAGTGAAGTGTGCATATCGAATCTTCATGAATTAAGTGTGCAAGGTGCTGAGGTTGAGTCGCACAGATCTAAGTGTGAAGTGATAGCGCATAGAAAGCAGAAAACCGCAAAAGGATAGAAGTGATCGATCAATTGTTTAAGCAGTAGAGAGTGCAAAGCAATATCGTAGAAGCAGTCCTAGTGCGAAGCATTTTTGTAGAAGAAACATAGTGCATATAAATTGTAGACTGTGAGATATAAGGTGAAAGTATTATTCTGTAATTTTCATTATTTTTATTGAAGTCCAAGTTGCAGCTTGGCATAAGGGGTTGGTGCTTCTTTCCAGTAGGTGCTGGTAAATTAGGAGTTGGTGCTCCATTCTGTTTGGTACAGATAAATCTAAGGGGTTGGTGCTCCTTCCAGTTGGTGCTGGTAAAAGATATTGTAAAGTTGTAGCTTTGCAAAGGCTAGATTTGGATGGTAGTCCAAGCAGTAATTTTTGAGGAGTAGCCACATTGGTGAACCTCGTTAAATGTCGTGTTGTGTGTAATGCCTTCTTACTGTATTTGATATTTCTGTTCATTATTTTTTGACTGCTGTTGGTTTTAGAGCTAAATAATTAAAGTTTAAAAATATCACACTAATTCACCCCCCTCTCAGTGTCACTGTGTTTACAACAATTGGTATCAGAGCAAGGTTCCTGTATAGGCTCAATCAGCTAGGGTGTTCCTGGTAGTGATGCTATGGCATGTGGTGAAGGTTTCTCCTCAAACAAAGCACCATTGTTTGATGGAACAAATTATGTGTTCTGGAAAATCAGGATGCAGACTTATCTCCTAGCTTTGGGATTTGACATCTGGAATGCAGTAGTTAATGGCTACACAGCTCCTACCACTGCTCCAACCGAAAAAACCAGTAAAAAGGCTTTTGAAAATGACTCTAAAGCAAAAAATGCCATCATGTGTGGATTAGTGGACAGTGAGTTGGTCAAAATCATAAATTGTGAATCAACAAAAGATGTTTGGGATAAACTAGAAAATATCCATGAGGGAGATGACAAGATCAAGGAAGCCAAGCTGCAAACTCATCGAGCACAATTCAAATATTTAAAAATTACCAACGATGAGAACATAGAAGCCTTCATGCAAAGAGTGAATGGAATCACTAATTCAATCAGAGGTCTCGGTGAAGAGTTGGATGATGCTACTATCGTGAAAAAGGTTTTAAGATCGCTTCCCCAAAGGTTTAATTCTAAAGTCTCTGCCATAGAAGAAGCCAAAGATCTAAACCACTTTAGTATGGATGAGATGCATGGTTCCTTGACTGCTTATGAAATGAGAATTGGAAGGTCTAATCCCACGAGATAGAGAAGCAGACATTTAAATCTCTAAAAGGTAAAGACACAAAACATGGATCGAAGAAGAAGAAACTTCGGATGAAATGGAAGCAAATTTTGTCAAAAACGCGAGAAAGGGCAAAGGAAAATACAGAGGAAAGCTACCTTTTAAATGTTTCAACTGTGGAGGTATTGGAAACTTTGCAACCAAATGTCCTCTCAATGAGAAGGACAAAGGTGAGGAAACTTCGCATCAAGAAAAAGGTGAATGGAGGAAGAAATCTAATTTCAAAAAAGGCAATTTCAAAAAGAAAAGTTTTATATCCAGGAATGCAAATTCCTCAGAAGATAGCTCTAGTGAAGACTCGAAAGAAGGAACAGGTGAAGCTCTATTTATGGCATTTGAAGTAGAAAAATTAGAAGAGGTAGAAAACCCAGAAAAGAGAGAAGGTATGAACTCTAAAGTGTCTATTGAAAAAGTTGAGGCTGAAGTTGATTTAGAAGGTGAGCTGGTTTCTGCTCTTGTAGAATGGAAATCTAGAAAAGAAAGAATAAAAAGCTGTCAAGAAAGCTTGAGGATGCAAACGACATTATAACTAGTTTAAAAATACAGTCAGAAGAGTACAAGAAAATGTCCGAAGATCTTGAAGTTCAGGTAACCATGAAGATAGATTACTGTTGTAAACTAGAAGAAGAAAATGTTGGTCTTCGTATATAGATACAAGAGCTGGATAGAAAAATTAGCTGCCACTACAAACATGAAGAAAGTTTGATGAAGCTGGGCAAAATCCTAACCGATCAAATACCCACAGGCATCAAATTCGGTTTGGGATTTATTGAAGAAGAATCATCAAATGGACCAAAAGACAAAAATGTTGAATCTATAAGGAATGAAGATAAGAAATAGGCTGTTGAAAGTAATCATGCAAAAGAAAGCTGTGATGCCAGGCCTGAAAGAAGAACTGACAATGATGGCTTTACCAAGGTCACACATCAAAAGAAAAGAAGATCCATGGCTCATTCAACAACCTGACAAAGACCTTCTTTTAGGTTCAATCATTACTTTTCTAGTTTTTGTTTCAAATGTAATGGTTATGGACATAAAATTACAGACTGCAAGTATAATGCAGGACCAAGAAGTTTCACTAGTAGAAATACTTTTGCTCCTTTAATAAATTATGCAGTAGAATGCTTTAACTGTCATAACTTTGGGCATATTGCAAGAAATTGTCGTAGTATCTTTGTTTCAAATCAATCTCAGAAAATAAGAGTTCAACCTTATAGGTCAAAACAAAATAGAAATCTTTCTGAAATAGATACACAAAATACTAGAAAGGGGAAATCCAAGCTAGAACCCAATACCGTTGTCAAAACATAGTGGAAACAGAAAGAACAACTCAGGGAAGAAAAGGAATCTCTAATAGTTCAGACAACGTTCAAGGCTCTGAATAAATGTGTACCATGGATTCTTGACAGTGGTTGCTCAAGTCATATGACAGGTGATAAACAAAAGTTTGAAAAACTACAAAAATATGAGGGTGGCTCTATAAAGTTTGGAAATAATGATGGAGCCAAGATAATCGAAAAAGGGTCAGTTAGAATTAGTGATGGGAAAATCAAGTCAGAAGAAGTTTTGTTTGTGGATGGTCTAAAGCACAACTTGTTGAGTCTCAGTCAGATCTGTAATAAAGGACATGAAGTAGTTTTCAAGAAGCAAGTCTGTGAAGTCAAAAAAATTAACAATGGGAAACTGATAGCAACTGGATCAAGGATGTCTGGAAACTTGTACACACTCTCAGAAACATCAGAAGGTACTTGTTTCATTGGACAGGAAGAATAAAACTGGATGTGGCACAAGAGGCTTGGGCACATAAGCTTCGATAATCTGATAAAAATTAGCTCAAAACAGGCTATGAGAGATATACCTGCAATTAGAAAACCTTCAAATAGCATTTGTGCTTCTTGTCAAAAGGGAAAGCAAACCAGAGTCTCTTTTAAAACAAAAGAGTACCACACTAGTAAACCTTTGGAACTCATACATACAGACTCATGTGGACCCATGAGAACACAGAGCATAAATGGAGACAAATACTTTATGTTGTGTATCGATGATTATTCTAGAATGACTTGGATATTTTTCTTGAAGAATAAAATAGAAGCTTTTGAAATGTTCAGATCTTTCAAATATCTAGTTGAGAATGAAATAAGGAAAAGGATCAAATGTTTACGATTAGATAGAGGAGGAGAATTCATCTCAGATGAATTTACATAATACTATGAAAAACATGGCATTAGGAGACAATTTTCAGCAGCTAGAACACCCCAGTAGAATGGTGTGGTAGAAAGAAAGAACAGAACAGTACAGGAAATGGCTCGCACTATGCTGGCAGAAAATAAAATAGTAGACAGATTCTAGAAAGAAGCAGTCACACTACAGTATATATCCAAAATAGATACATGCTGATAACTCATGAAAGCAAAACTCCCTATGAGTTGTGGTTCGGTAGAAAAGCAACAACAAAACACCTCAAAGTTTTTGGCTGTAAGTGTTACATCAGAAAAACAGATGATAATCTTGGGAAATTTGAGAACAGAGCAGATGAAGGTGTATTTGTTGGCTATTCTTCAAAAAGTAAAGCTTACAAATGCTACAACAAGAGACTCAAGAAAATTGTGGATAGTGTAGACGTCAAATTTGATGAAGGTGGGGAACGGTCAGCTGACTCTGAGGAAAACTACCCAATATATGAAGATGTCATTGAAGGAGATGAGGTAAATGAAGTAGGAAACAAACCTACTCTTGATTCAGATGATTTAATCGATGACTCAGAAGTGCAAGAAAATAAGAAATTTAAAACAGGCAACTGGCAAAAAAATCATCCAAGAGATCAAATAATTGGAGATCCCACAGCTGGTGTTCAGACAAGAAGGAAAGTAATAAGTAATTACTCTCTTTTATCCAGAATTGAGCCCAAAAACATAGATGAAGCAAGTAAAGATGATAGTTGGATGAAGGCAATGAATGAAGAATTAGATCAGATTGAAAAGAACAAAACCTGGGAATTAGTACCCAGACCTACAAATAAGAATGTAATCAACACAAAATGGATATTTCGAAACAAATTAAATGAAGATGGGTAGGTCATTAGGAATAAAGCAAGACTGGTTTGTAAAGGCTATGCACAGGTTGAAGGTGTTTATTTTGAGGAGACTTTTCCACCAATGTCCAGACTCGAAGCAATCAAAATGTTTATGGCCTTAGCAGTCCATAAGAACTTCAGAGTTTATCAGATGGATGTAAAATCTGCCTTTTTAAATGGGAAACTTGAAGAAGAGGTCTATATTGAACAACCAGATGGTTTTCAAATTAATCAAGATCCCAACCTTGTCTGCAAATTAAAGAAAGCTTTATATGGATTAAAACAAGCACCACAGGCATGGTATGTAAGGCTAGAAAACTATCTTTCTCAACAGGGATTCAAGAAAGGGTTGGTGGACAGTAATCTGTATGTGAAAACAGAATGTGGGCATCTCATAGTTCTTGTTGTCTATGTCGATGATATCATATTTGGCGTGACAAAGATGAATCTTGTAAAGACTTAGCAAATAAGATGCAGAATGAATTTGAAATGTCCATGATTGGTGAACTATCTTATTTTCTCAGGTTACAAGTTAATCAAAATGAGAAAGGCATTTTCATTTCCCAAATAAAATATGTGAAAGAGATGCTAGAAAGGTTCACAATGGAGGACTGTAAGCTAGTTAGCACTCCCATGACAACAGGTTGCAAGTTGAGTAAAGAAGACAAATATCCACCTGTAGATCAAACCATGTATAGATCAATGATAGGAAGCTTACTATATTTAACAGCTACCAGACCTGATATTCTATAGGCAGTTTGCATGGTAGCAAGATTTTAGGCTAGTCCCAAGGAGACTCATGTGACAACAGTAAAAAGGATTCTCAGATATCTCAAGGGTACTATGGAGTATGGGTTATGATATCCAAAAGGTAAAGACTTCACCCTTATATCTTATTCAGATGCAGATTGGGCAGGATGTGTTGATGATAGGAAAAGTACAAGTGGAGGTGATTTTTATCTCGATGACAAGTTGGTTGCTTGGCACAACAAGAAACAAGAGTCAGTTTCTTTATCAATAGCTGAGGCAGAATATATTGCAGCAACAACTTGCTGTACTCAAGTTTTGTGGATGAAACAAAACTTGAAAGATCTTGGTATTAATTTTAGTGAACCAATATCAGTTAAGTGTGATAACACCGATGCAATTAACATCTCCAAGAATCTAGTAATGCATTCACGGACAAAACACATTGCCATCGGGTATCATTTCTTGAAGGAGAAAGTTGCAGAAGGAGAAGTTAAATTGGATTTTGTCCCAACCACGGAACAAGTAGCAGATATTTTTACAAAACCTTTGCCCAAGGAAGTGTTTGAGTACCTTCAAAACAAATTGGGAGTAGTCACACTTCCCAAGAAGTGACTAGCTACAGGGATCACCTTCTCAGGGGGAGCATTTGAATATTTGCCTATTCTTTTGCTCATGATCATAATTTGTGCTAAGTGCAACAAATTATGCCTGAGAATTATATGTATGGACTCAGGGGGAGTCTGCAGTAGCCCTTTGGTATTATTGACAAAGGGGGAGAAGAGTTCCAAGAATTTACACAGGTGTTGCCAACAATTCCAAAGGGGGAGATTGTTGAGCAAGGTGTTGCAAGAGTTTTGTCATTTTTGTCAACACAGTCAGTTAGATCCAATGATGCAATGGTCAGGAAGTTTAGAAGTCATTCAGATGCAGAGGATAGAAGTTCAAAGGTTATTCAGAACATGGACAGTGAGTTTCCCAGAAGACCATAGTTGCCTTTTTGCAAAAAATCAAAGAAAAAGACAAGTAAGAAAACTGTCGCGATATCGCGACATGTTTTCTGTCGTGATTTCGTGACATGTCGAAGGAGAGAGAAGGCACAAAGAAAATTGTCACGATTTCATGACATGGACTAGGAGAGAGAAAGTGCAAACAAAATTGTCACGATTTCATGACATGGCCAAGGAGAGAGAAGGCGCAAGGAAAACTGTCGCGATTTCGTGACATGTTTGGAGAAAAAGCGCTAAGGCAAAAAACTGTCATGATTTCGTGACATGTTCGGAAGAAAAGCGCTAAGGAAGAAAACTGTCACGATTTCGTGACATGTTTAGAAGAAAAGTGCTAAGGAAGAAAACTGTCGCGATTTCGCGACATGTTTGGAGAAAATGCGCCAAGGAAGAAAACTGTCGCGATTTCACGACATGTTCGGAGAAAAAGCTCCAAGGAGGAAAAGTGTCACGATTTCACGACATGTCGGGTTTTCACGACCCGAAGAGGAGAGAGAATGTACGAAGGCAAGTATGTCGCGATTTCGTGACATGTTATGTTTTCACGGGCGAAAGTCAGAAAAGAAGCCAAGGCAGTGAAAGTGTCACGATTTCGTGACATGTTCCATTTTCGTTGGTAACTAAGAAGAAAAGTGTACGGAAGCCAAAAGTGTCGTGATTTCACGACAGGTTGCAAGAAAAGCCTTCGAAAGCTGAAAGCGTCGTGATTTCACGACAGGATGAAAGGAAAATGTACGGATGGAAAAAGTGTCACGATTTCGCGACAGGCAGCAGTAAAGAAGCTAGAAGGATAAAGATGTCGCATTTTTGTGACATGTCATAATTTCGCGACTCTAGGAGGAGAGAGACTGTACGGTGCCAAAAATGTCATGATTTCATGACAATAGCGGAGAAGAAGGCCTAGAAGCAAAAAGGGTCACATTTTTGCGACAAGAGTGAGGATGACATCAGCGAAAGTTAGAAGTGTCACGATTTCATGACAAGAACGGTGGCAAAGCTATCAAAGGCCAAAAGGGTCATGATTTCGTGATAGCAAGGACAAGAAGGCATATGGATGTAAAAGGTGTCACGATATCGTGACATGTTGGAGTTTCGTGAGGAAAGCTACAGAACCAGAGAGACTGTTGAAGCCGACAGGGTTAAATCTGGGCCGACGAAGATTAGGGTTTTGGAGCCGACATTCTTTAGGGTTTGACAGCTGATGTTCTTTAGGGTTTAATCCGACTACAGTTTAAAATTTGTTCTTGAAATTTCATCTATAAAATGAGGGCTATTTCGAGTTTGAAAAGTGAAGCGTGTGAAGAAAATTTGGGTATGCGAAGTTCACAGTGAGCAAAAAGTGAGTCGTTTTGATTCGAGCTGAGTTCGAAGTGATAGTTCGTTTGTGTCGAAGTGAAGTGTGCATATCGAATATTCACAAATTAAGTGCGCAAGGTGCCGAGGTTGAGTCGCACAGATCTAAGTGTGAAGTGATAGCATGCAGAAAGTAGAAAATCGCAAAAGTACAGAAGTGATCGATCAACTGTTTAAGTAGCAGAGAGTGCAAAGCAATATCACAAAAGGAGTCCTAGTGTGAAGCATTTTCGTAGAAGAAACAGAGTGCATAGAAACTGCAGACTGTGAGATATAAGGTGAAAGTATTATTATGTAATTTTCATTATTTTTATTGAAGTCCAAGTTGCAGCTTGGCATAAGGGGTTGGTGCTTCTTTCCAGTAGGTGCTGGTAAATTAGGATTTGGTGCTCCATTCTATTTGGTACAGATAAATCTAAGGGGTTGGTGCTCCTTCCAGTTGGTGCTGGTAAAATATATTGTAAAGTTGTAGCTTTGCAAAGGCTAGATTTGGATGGTAGTCCAAGCAGTCATTTTTAAGGAGTAGCCACATTGGTGAACCTCGTTAAATGTCGTGTTGTGTGTAATGCCTTCTTGCTATATTTGATATTTTTGTTCATTATTTTTTGACTGCTGTTGGTTTTAGAGCTGAATATTTAAAGTTTAAAAAGATCACACTGATTCACCCCCCTCTCAGTGTCACTGTGATTACAACACTACTCAACAAAGGCAACAAAAGATGCCAAATATAAAACTATGATGGATCATGATGCTCAAGGAGCACAAGGAGGTCACAACCATCTCCCCAAGAGTTTAGACTAGATGTGATCTAAATTTGAAGATATTTGTCCCCTAATCTAGAAATTAGGTTATGGTTCTAGTGAAGGCCATGATCATCTACTTTTTGAAGCCCTCTACAAATTCACCTGGTGACTCCACTACTAAATAAGAACCTAAAAGAAGAAGAATACACCATACATATTGTTACACTTGTACAACATACCCCAATTTGCATGGATTGAGGACCCATTTTTAAAATTTTGGTAAGTCTTCTCTTGT
The DNA here is from genome assembly GCA_028583015.1 of Wollemia nobilis. NCBI lineage: Eukaryota > Viridiplantae > Streptophyta > Pinopsida > Araucariales > Araucariaceae > Wollemia > Wollemia nobilis. Next base: position 5,115,285 of record JAQPPZ010017192.1, read on the forward strand.
TTTTCTTGGGTTTGTTTGTAATTTTCAATATTTAGTTCAAAGATTTTAAATATGACCCAATTTTTGCTTTCTTTGAGCTTGTTGTGATGTTTATTGTGATGTATGTGTTTAGTAATATTCTTTTTAAAATGGAAAATAACCTCTCCCATTAATTCAAGGTCAAAATAATATTTCCAATGGGTACCCACATGCTTATAGTCCATAGCTTTAGCACATTGAAATTGCTTAAAAATTAAGCCTTACAACAACTTAGAAAAACAATATTGAGTGGTACAAAGGAAAAGAATTTTGAGCAATGACCAAGATCATTCTCTATGATGTATCCAATGGATAAGATTAATTCCACTCCAAACCTCTTGATCGATGAAAATACAACGTGAATAATCCCCTGATTATTTTGTCCACAAGATGCCCCATGTGCATTAGTGAGATTTCCATGTTGATTTTATCTAAGCATGACCTTGCATATGTGTCAATCAAGTTCTAACATCATCAATAATCTACAATTATCCTCATGCCATCGATCAATTTGATCCATCAACATGTTTCCAGTAAGTGTGATCCTACATGATATAATCAATGGCCCAAAATTATTGATGAAAAAATTCAATGACCTTGGTTCAATCCATTGCCATGTAGCTAATCTACCAAATAATATCGCATGGCAAAATCATTGGGATAAAATTACCAAAGAAGACCAAGTTGAATAAAATTAAACAACACTCATCATGTCACCAACAAACCTCAATAGTCTATATCTAATATCAAAATATGATAGACATTTGAGATTTAGTTCTAAGGGTTAAATGTGACCCACAGGTGAAGCTTCCATGTGTTGCAAAAAATGGACCTGAACCATAAAATAAACCCTCAAAAACCAAGATTTTATCCTTGAAATGAATCCAATGGCCAGGATTTAATGATGCTATGACTATTATTCAAGAATAATATGTTGAAATTAATATTGAGGTATCTCAATGACCACGATTAAATCTTGTGTTAATACTGATAGTTAGAATTAATCAAAGAAGCTTGGGACATGATCCAAGGATCACAAAGGTACTCCAATGGTCAATATCAAACCTTGAAACAACATGGATAGACAAGATTAAGTGGTAGAAATGATAAACATTCCAAGCAATGACTAGGATTAATATTTCATATCTATCTAATGGCTACAATTAACCTAGGAATATGGTAAAAAATTATTAAAGTGCATTAATGGCCAAGATTTTTCTTTGTATTATCTTCAATGGATAGGATTTGATGATAAGTAATACCATTTTAAAATCATGTAACCTTCGATGACCAAGAATCACACACCAAAAAACCTAAATAGAAAATATCAAATATTCCAAACTCGATTAATATCTAAAGGAAATGCAAGCATAAAATTCAATAGTAGAGATTAACTGACAAAGCAATATTGATGACTTAGAGCCACTTCTCCTAAATCTAATAGAGTGTGAAGATGACTATTTCATATTGGCTCCTGATGGGTTTTTAACTGTCAAAATTTATTAAAATATTTTTAACCTTAAAGAAATATCAAATATTAGGGAAATATATAAAAATACAATAATAATATTAAAGTTATAACCTCTATTTTTTTTCTTTGTTATTTTATAGAATACTTTTTGATGGTTATATTAAGTATGGCAAATGTAAATGTGGATGTGTAGAGTGGGAAAACGACCTTGTCGCATACGATTCTCAGTTGGATCCACAAAAAAAAAGCCAAGGTGACTGCAAGGGCTATGTTGTTCTCTACACCTCAATGTAAAATGGGGAGAAGGGTTCACCAGGAATGACTTTAAGGACTCGCTCAAATTTTAGGGATTTTTGGAGAATTTTTGATGTATTTGTTTTAAGGCAATCACCTATGTTTGGCCTTTCTAGATCCAACCTATAAAAGACAAAGGACAATGCAAAAATATAAAATGATAGAAGACAAAAGCTAACCCTAGGATGATTTTTTATTTTAATGATTTCTAACCCTAGGGTTTTAAAATAGAAAACCTTCAAGCAAGGGCTCAAGAGAAGATGCACAAACAATATTAATCCTAGGTGCACACTATATGTTGTTTTCTTTTCAAATGCCTAGAAATCAATTAAATATATTCATCTTAATCAAATCTAGGGTTTAAAATAGAAATAATAAACACTCAAAAAATAGCCTAGATACTAATTAGAGCACTTATCTTATCTCATGGTTGATCCTTGATTTTATCCTTTATCCAATAATATCCAATGATTCTTGTTCTTGCAAAAATAACTTAGCAAACACTTGAAAAATATGACCAATATTAGGGGGGCTACTTAGACCATTGTACACTAATTATTGGAGGTGCAGAATTCAAGTCCCTACATACTTTTAGTTGACCTTTAAAAATAGAAATGGAATTTGACCTTTGAAATATGAACAAGAATACTAGAATATAGCAAAACAGAATAGTGAAACAACTCAAAAAATGCACCAACACACCCTATATGCAATCTAAAATATAGATCTAGAATTTGGGGGTATAAAATTATCCCAAATGTGGTATGGGTGTAATATAACTCCATCAAGAGTGACCACAATTTTTTAGATGAACAAAATTTTACCCCATAGAGATCAGGTACGATTTTGTAGAAGCGAGGTGAAAAGCCTTAGATTGATGCAAAATGACTAATGGATGATAAGGAATATCAAAATATATATGCAAAATAATGAAATCACCTAGAAGATATCTCAAAAGCAAAAATAAGGGCTAATACCTTCTAGTATTTGATCTCTCCTTAGGGCTTCAACACTTGTCCACCAAAGTCAACAACAAAACAAATCAATGCAACATAAAATAGAGCTTCAATAGACTATACTCCACACTTTGCTAGTTAGCTTTCTTGTAGAATAAAATGAATCACTTGGAGAGCTTTTGCATAATCCACTTATCAATAATAATTAGAGAGCTTGCCTTAAATCACTTTATTGTCTCCTGGTGTAAATAATGACTTCAAACCCTCCTTTTATAGCATATTTGAAAGTGAAACAGGCGAGAAAAACATAACAAGTTGATGTCAAAATACACCTTGAAAATTAGGTTTTTCTTGAGAAAAAAACCTAAAAGGTAAAATCATTCCCCATTAAGGCTGACCATGATTTTGCATTATGCAAAATCACACCTCATCGAGAGCAATCGTGATTTTGCTGAAAGAGGAGAAAAATAAAGAGCAGGGGAGGGAAAACCTAGTCCTTTCCTTAGGAAAGCCTAAGGGGTCTCCCTAAAGGGTTTAGGGAAAATTACACATTCATGTGAATCAATTTTCCATGTCTATAATTTTTCCCCTCGTTGATGTATTTATGGCCTGATAAATGTGTCAAAGAAAGATGTAAACACTTACAAACAAAAGACAACAAGTAGAAAAGGAGTGGCTGGTTTAGAAGAAATGGGTGGTGCAAAAATGGTGTTATTTTAGACACTTTATTGTTTTGCACACAAATCAAGGCATTAGGGATATTAATACCTCTTAATATTGGGTTATCCCTCGAGTTTCATAAGGAATGGCATATTCCTGATGAAATTTGAAATGATAAACATAGAAGAAAAAAGGTGAAAAGAAGAAGCCAAAACAAAGAAAAAGAGAAGCAAAAAAAAGGATAGAAATAAAAAAGGGAATAAAACCCTAATTCATTTTTACTGTGCAAGGAGAGGGAAAAGAGCTTTGGAGAAAATGAAGATGTTGTTACTAGCACACCGTTCAAAAATTACGAGGGGTGAGGCCAACATGGAAGAAGAGCGAGTAGAGGTAAGATAAAAAACCCTTATATTTTTCAAAAATTTCATAAAGTTTTTTAAAAAAACTAGGGTTTTCTGCCAAATCTAATGGTTTTGTTGTGTACGACCCGAGCATGATTTTGTAGCTCGATAGCGATTTTGCCCTTGTTTGTAGTGGTAGGTGAAATTGTTCCTGATAAAAAATTGGGTGTAATTTCATGAAATCACACCTCGTAGAGATGGGGTATGATTTTGCAAAGGCAAAATCATGGCCCTAAAAGACCAAGCATGATTTTATTAAAGAGAGAGAAAAATAAAAGTTAAGAAAGGAAAAAGAAAAAAGGAAGAAGAGGAGAGACGAAAGAGAGAGGAGAGAAGAATGCAAGCAAGTTGTCACTCGAAAGCTACATTATTTATTTAATTTATTTAATTAAATTAATAATACTAATTAAATTTTATGTTGTATTTGTGTATGTCACTGGAGGTACACGAGAGCTATGAGTGGCAATCACACTCCTTGGATGTGGAGCTACATGAAATTAGGCAAGCGAAGAGAGACATATTGGGAGTAATGGGGCTAGACCACCTGGTTAGGATGCCTCAGGTGGAGGCAAACATGGCACCGTTGATAGCACTAGCAGAGAGGTAGTACCCAAAGTCATCAACCTTTTGGTTATCAATGGGAGAGATTAACATCACACTGGAGGATGCGTGGTACATCTTGTGCATCCCTATTAGGGGAAGAGCAATTTATAGAGCTTAAGGGTGACCAACAATATTATAGTGATTATTATAAGGCTGGACCCACAAAGTGTGAGAGAGAGTGATAGTCATGGATGACTTGGTGGGGTGATATGGGTCTGAACCATTGATGACCATGCTCTGCGAGGTGGTGGTGGGCTTACTGATGTGCCACAATAGTAGGCAATATATACCATGGATTATGGTGGGAGTAGTGGAAGACATGCAAGACCAGTGAGTGTGGTTTTTATGGGGTCCATATGTGCTGGCCCATTTGTATAAGATGTTGTAAAACATTGTGTATAAGTGGCATATAGGAATGGTTTCTACGATATTTCTCTAGGTATGGAGTTGGGAGCACATAGTGGTGCATAGATTGAATGCACTACCAGGACCATTTCCCAACCTAGAGTGACAAACTACATACAGGTGGTCTAGATCCTATGAGTGAGTCGTAAGGACATATGTTGGGAACCTACCACTAGTGAGGCAGGTAGTAGATGAGTTGAGGAAGGCCCAAATTATATAGTAACTTTGAAATCTAAATCCAAGATGGGCTAAGGATAGGGATGATTTGGTGAGAGTGAGAAGGATTAGGTGGCTAATGACGAAGAGAGGGGAGCCAGAGGTCTTATAATTTTATAGAGCCCTATGGTAGTTTGGGATCTTGTAGGGGGTCCCATACTTAGGATATTATTAGTATCAGAGGGTGTACTAGGACCCAACATGAGTGGTAGGAGATCTTAATTTGGATAGGTGGGTAGAGGAGGACTTGGATGATCCTCCTTACATGGATCCTAGGGTGGATAACACATGAGTAGCCTTTGGATACCATATGTGGTATAGAGGATTCATGCCCTAGAGGATCTCCCATCTAGAATTGATATAGAGGCATCAGGTGATGGGCCTAAGATTACAAAAAGTATTTCAAGAGGTTGTTTGCAAGACCAAATAGAGGACACAACAGGGTTATGCAACCTCAAGGTATAGGTAGGCATGAGTTCAAGTGGAGATAGTGATGTAGTCCATCACTACCATAGGGATTGAGTAGGTGAGGACATCTAGAGTTACCCTCATAGTGGTTGGGTTACTATCAAGAAGAGGACTGGGAGAGGTCTCTACATTAGTAGAAACTAGCCTAGGCAATGCATTAGGTTAGGGGGACCCAAGGAGGGAGATAGAGGTGCTATGATCCTAGATAGGGACTCTTCAGTGGAATTTGGACCTACTTTGAGAGGATAGGTCCAAGAGTATTGAGGGGTTGTGGAGTGCCTTGGGCATTGTGATGACATAGAGGGATGCAACCTAAGAAAAAGATGATCATCTCTAAGGGGAGGTGTGCCACATCAATGTATAACATTAGAGGGCCTAAGCAGAGGGGATGGCTATCATTGGGAGCAACCAGGCTAGTGATAAGATCCACCTACTATAGGTAGTATTGCAGAGGGTGGGCCAGAGGTTGAAGGTGGCCATTCAAAGGGCAACCTTTTATGAGATCATGTTTTACTAGATGGTTCTGGAGGGACAATGAATGACACTCCCTCCATCCCTAAAATTAGCTAATAGGACATGGTCTTTATCATAGATAATATCTCAATCTATGGGTGTATCCCTATCGAGGAAACCCCCAATGGGTGGGACTAAGGAGATAAGATCCCAAAACTAGGACTAGAGCTAGGGTTCAATATGATGTTCCAATTTTTTTATTGTGGCATGCATCCCTAGGGATTTGGTTGAGTGTACTAGGAATGGACTATGGTACACCGACCAAATATCTATGTATCTCTCTTATTTGAGTAATACTAAGCTACTTTTATTATGATTTATTGATTTTATGTGTGCTTTATTTTAATGTTTATTTATGACTATAAAATGTATAAGGCTAACATTGCAATGCATGGACTATATGAGTGGAAAAGGGATGGATGCAATACGAAAGAAGAAGAAGAGAATAAGAGGGAGAAGAATAAGAATAATAAAGGAGAACAAAAATAAGAAGAAGAGGAAGGAGAAGAAGAAGAAGGAGAAGGTCAAAAAAAAAATAAAAGGGTGCTCAAAACATGAAGTGTGAATCATTGTAGGTTGTGGAAAACCAGTGTGACCAAACATCATGAATCAAACACAAAAATGAAACTGAACCCACTATAGGTGTAGTGCTCATTGAAGATGACCAAATGCTGGAGCATGACCCATGGGTGGTTGCTCTTTAGTGACTTCTATGTGGTGATTACCCACTACGATGTATGTTGTAACTTGCTTAATTGGCCATAGAGCTTATCCTATAATGGGCTGTTGATCCCACTAAGTCAAGAGGAGTATAACCCGATAGGGAACATGTCCAATGAATTAAAGATACCCACTAGGATGTATGCTATCCTATGTGGGGTGTAATATATATATATATATCTATATATATAGATGAAGAAATATATGTGAGAGAAAAATTCCAAGAAAGATCTTTTGTAAGTGTGTGCAAGTGCCAATGAGAAAGCAAAGAATAACGTAAGAAAGTAAGAAGACATATATCCTTGTCTAGGAAGAAAGGTAAAGAAAAAGAAGAGATCATAAATAATGACAAGGACATATTTATAAAAATAATTTTGTCATCCCTGACCTGGGAAGAGTAAGGAGTAGGAGTAATACTTTCAAGTTCAATGAAGATGAAAAACAACAAATATGAAGAGGAAGAAGAAGAAAGACAAAGAAGGAAAAATCCTAGGGTGGGGTTTTTGCTAGGAATCAGAAACCTAGTGAAAGTGCAATGCATGTGAGCTAAAACCTAAGTAGGCATCATCACACACCATTGTCATAAAATCCCAAAAAATCTATATAATCAAGCAGTCATGAACAAGCAACCATGCAAAAATATCAATAAAACGTGCAGGTTGAATTAAATATTAGGTAAATCATGCAAAATATGATGGGAAATAGTGCAATCATGAGAAAGCAAATGGATGCAATGGAATGAAAATGAATATATAATTGATGATTAATTTGAGTTGGTTAAATTAACAAGTAGAGCGATAGTCAACACATACTATGAATGTGCCACCTATCTTAAAAAGAAAATAAGTTAACCATGAATGGTTTCACCAAAAACATATCTAGAAGGTAAGCCATCTCGATGATAAAGATCATGGAAGGACTCATTCATAGCTTTTTATTTGATATCCATAGCATGATAACCAATGTAATTCTAAATAAAACCATTATTCTTAACACAAGGAGCAATCCCCAACTTCTCAAGATCCCTATAGGATAGCGAAGCAGTGTCTTTTATAGAAGAAGACTTATTTTTCAAACACATAGAAACAATCATATTACAAAATATATCTTAGAATAATGAGGACCATTATATTCATCACCCATTTTTGACTTCTGATGATCCAAATATTTAGCATAAGTCATAACATGATCATCATCACTAAATGGTAAAGGTTGGTTTTTGTTAGGTATAAAACCTATGCCACATCTCCTAGGCTAGATTTTGACATCCAAGGGCTCTCAAATGTATTTTTTTTTGGCCCTATACCTTTATATACATATCCCATACTAGATAGGATCTTAGAAAGTGGGTAATCACTGGAAAGGTAACAATGAAAGAATTCTCAATGGGAGAGGGGTTGCTACCACGGATCTTTTCTTCGAAGGTAGTTCATGAGAAGATAAATGCACACATGCCAATATGTACAACATAACATTTATTATAGGGCAATATCATAAGCCTTGGTGATAGTGGTAGCTTGCATAGGTCTAGAAGAGGCTTTTGAAAAAACTAATTATCTTGATCCCGTGATGAAACATTGATTCAAGGTTCCTCTCTTATTTTAAAATTTTCTAATTATTTTGATATCTGATATGAGAAACTTGGAGAAAAAATGATGAAATAGAAGGACAAAGGTCAAAATTATATTGAGCTCGCTCAACCATTGAGAAATATTCAAATGGTTGAGGATCGCCTAGAAGGTGACAACGTGTTCCTTAAATTTTAATTTCAAGCATTGATGAAGAGTAGAAGGGATAACCTTCATTGCATGGATCCAAGGACATACAAGAAGGAGATTAAAAGATGTAGGGTAATGTACCACAAAAAAATGTATCTAATATTTTAGGCCCAACCTTGAGAGGGAGCGATATAACAACGCAGGATTCTTGGGACTCATTGTTGAAAGCTTTGATGATGATATCATATTTAGTTAAATATTCCTCTTTTAGACCAAATTTTTGAAAAAATTGATAAGTGCACAAATTGAGGGAAGAACCATTATCAATTAAGATTTGTTTGATAAAATTATCCCCAATGAGAGCTGTGACGTAAAGATAAGAATCATCTTGTGGTTCTGAGGAAGGCTTATCATCATCTGAGAATGAGATATGTTGTATACCAAGAGAACCTATAGTATTAACTACAACACTAGGAGAAATATCTGGAGGAACATATTGCTTCTTGAGAAACTCTAAAAAGGCTTCTCGATGGGTAGGAGAAGTTTGTAAGAGTTCTTAAATAGATATTTTAGTTGGAGTACCAGCTAGATGTTTTTGGAGATCAAAGAAAAATTTGGGTTGGGGTTTCAATATCAAAGGTGGCATACCTATTTATGTATTTTTTCTCTGATTATTCCTCAAAACTAAAGTAGGCTACAATGTGGAATTATTTTCTTGTTAAGAATGCTAAGTCAACTGAACCAGAGCTTGTCTTCTCGTAGTAACCCCAACCATGCTAACCATGTTACTATTAGGAGGAGGCTCATTTTGGTAGGATATATGATTAGCTTCTTTTTGATCATGCTTCGATAATATATCATTGAATATTACCATATCTTGATTTTTTGTTGATGTTTGCTGAGTAGAGGCTTGATTATTTGATGATTGAGAATTTCCTATATCAATATGTCCCACATAAATTAAATCTTGCACCACATGTTTCAATTTATTACAAGATTTTTTTAAATATCCTTCTACTCTATGATATGTACAATGTTGCCCTACCTTGTACCAGTTAGATGTAGTATTTGGTTATCTTATCAGAGGTAACTCAATTATATTAGCTTCCAAAAGTTGTTTCAAAACTACTTCCATAGAGATATTAAGCTTTGTGAAATTCCTTTGTGGAGGTTTTTGAAGTATTATCTTTTGTAGACTGTTAATAACATTATTAATATGCCTACTATCCACTGCACCATCACCTCCTGCATGTTTATTTTTATGTTGTGACTTGGTATATTTTTATTCTTTTAATTTGAGCTGTCCTATTCTGATAAGAGCTTATTCCACTTTTCTTGCTAACTCAATTTCTTGCTCAAAATATGTGGTAGTAGTAGTTTCTAATGCATAAGATAATTGTTCTTGTAAATTTTCAATAAATATTTCAAGCATATCTTGATGAGGCAAAGTATATCTTAAGCATACAACTAGACTTCTCCAACAAGATAGTAATTCTAAAAAACTCTCTTCTTTACCTTGTTTTAAATTATAGACATCTTTCATAGTCACATCCTTTTCAATGTAGGCACCAAAATTTTGAACAAATAACTCCATTTTCTCTTCAAAATTTCTCAAGAAATAATAGGCAATCAATAATACCATTCTAATTCCATACCACAAAGATTTTTAGGGAATTTTTTTAGTAACAACATGTCATAATATATGAGATCATGAAATGCTATTCTAAATCTTCTTAAATATTCTATTGGATCTTCTGTCCCTTTATATATGGGCAAAACTAGCATAGGAAAGTGCTTAGGATAATGTCTAGCAGCAACAATGGGATCTAATAGTTGATTGAACATATATTTATAACTATAAGTAAAATTAGAAGGCTGAATCATATCCACTTTTGAAACTAATTGCTTCACCATATTTGCCATGTTTTGAACTTTTGGATTACTATTATTTGATACCCCAAAATTCCCCAAAGGATGTTGATGAACAAGTTCTTGGATTATGTTGGAAGCATAGGCATTAGTGTTATATGTGATACCCTATGAGAGAGGAAAACTAAAATTTGATAGATCAAAAGCAAGAGTGTTAAAATTAGTAGATTGAGGAGGAAATTGAACATTATTTTGGGTGACACTACTAGTTGGAGGATCTTGCATATTTATTCCAACATTGGTGGTTATAGTAGTGGCATAAGTTGTTTGGTGCCTCATATTACCATGATGTGAATATTCAAGCAAAGGATTGTTTTGAACAAGCTCAGGGGAACTCTCTAGAGGAGGAAGAGGAGGAGATTCACCTCTTTCAAGATGATCCTCCCACTCCATACCATTCAATATTTTGTTACTATTAGCTTTCATAAAGCCCCATATATGCTCAAATGATGTAAAAAGGAATCCACCATCGGGTCCTTCATAAGGATTAAAATATATCTCAATTTTAACATTCTTTTGTTCTTCAAGATATATGTTAGCATCCTCTCTATAAATATGATCATCTTCTGGAGGAACATAATTAGATTCTAAACAATTTTGCTAACTTTTAAGGAAAGGAGCCATTAGAAGGAGCGGAAGGATAGAGGAGAAAACTAATGAAAATTACTCAAGAAAACTATTTTTTTTATTAGGAGTTATATAATGTTCTAAAAACCCAAAAAAATAAATTAATGATCTTATTTAAATTTTTCAAAGAAAAGGAGGTGTTCACATCGGGTTCACCAAAAATGTGTCGAGGGGGAAAACTCCCCTATTGCGTACAATTCTCGGTTGGATCCACAAAAGAAATCCAAGGTGACCACGGGGGCTATCTTGTTCTCTACACCTTTGTGTAAAATGGGGAGAAGGGTTCACTAGAAATGGATTTAAGGACTCATTCCAAGTTTGAGGTTTTTTGGAGAATGTTTGATGTATTCGTTTTAAGACAATCACCTATGTTTGGCCTTTCTAGATCTAAGCTATGAAAGATAAAGGACAATGTAGAAATACAAAATGCAAGAAGACAAGAGATGACCCTAGAAAGATTATTTTTTTGAATTATTTCTAACCCTAGGGTTTTAAAATATAAAACCTTCAAGCAAGGGCTCAAGAGAAGATGCACAAACAATATTAATCTTAGGTGCACACTATATGTTATTTTCCTTTAAAATGCCTATAAATCAATTAAATATATTCCTTTTAATCAGATCTAGGGTTTAAAATAGAAATAATAAATACTCAACAAAAAAACTAGAGACTAATTAGGGTACTTCTCTGGTGGTTGATCCTTGCTTTTATTCTTTATCTAGCAATATCCAATTATTCTTATTCCTACAAAAATAACTTAGCAAACACTTAAAAAATATGATTAGTGCTAGGGATCCTGCTTTGTACATTGTACAATAATGCTTGGAGGCACAAAAATAAATCACCCTAGGTCCTTTTATCTAACCTTTGAAAATAGAAGTGAAAGTTTTGCCTTCAGAATATGAATAAGCATACTAGAATATAGTAGAACAAAATAGTGAAATAACTCACAAAATGCACCAACACATCCTATATGTAGTCTAAAATGTAGATATAATATTTGGGGGTAGAAACTTACCCCATATATGGTCTAGGAAAAATAACACTCCATCAAGAGCGATTGCAATATTACAGACCAACAAAATTATGTCCCCTAGAGACCAGGTGTGATTTCGTAGAAGCAATGCAAAAAGTCTCAGATCAATATGAAATGGCTAATGCATGATAAGGAATATCAAAATGTGTATGCAAAAGAATGAAATCACCTGGTAGATAGTGCAAAAGTAAATATAAGGGCTAATACCTCCAAGTAGTCAATCTCTCCTTAGGGCTTCAATGCTTGTCCACGGAAGTCAGCAACAAAACAAATCACTTGGAGAGCTTTTGCGTAATCCACTTATCAAGAATAATTTGGGAACTTGCCTTAAATCACTTAATTGTCTCTTGGTGTAAATAATGACTTCAAACCCTCCTTTTATAGTGGATTTGAAAGTGAAACAGGTGGGAAAAATATGATGAGCCGATGCTAAAACATGCCAACCTTGGAAATTAGGGTTTTCTTGAGAAAAAACCTTAAAAAGTAAGCATTATGTGAAATTGTGTCCCATTAGGAGCGACCATAATTTCATCGAAAGAGGAGAAAAAAAAAGAGAAGGGGAGGGGAAACCTAGTACTTGCCTTAGGAAATCTTGCAGGGTCTACCTAAAGGGTTTAGGAAAAATCACTCATTTAGGTGAGTCAATTTTCCACATCTACAATGGAAAAGGAATTATAAGGTAGACGAGGCAAGTATAATCGTGCAAGATGGAAGATATAGAAAATTAATAGCCAAACCAGAATTTACAAATAATTGAGAATTTATTAAATTATGGCCATTGAAAAACTCCCAAGCATCATGCAAATGGATAATTTATGAGGTATGGCCAAAGTAGAACTTATTTAATGAGGCATGGTTGTAGTATGGTTGAAAGCAATATCAAGGGGAACATACTAGAATTAGATAGCAATTAACTACAAAATGTAATGTTAGGTGAAGGTCAACACTATATAAATAGTGGCTCACTAACCATTTACAAAGGTTGGGAATCCATCTGTTAGTTGGCTTCTTTAGCTTTATTATTTTTCTTTGTAATTGGATGACATTTTTGAACCAATTTACTCTCTTTTTTAAATCTTTTCTTGTAATCCATAAAAGCAAATAAATCCAAAACAATGTACTCAATGAGTATTTTTTAATTTAAGGATTTTAAAATTTGTTATGTTCAATCTATGCATGTTGATGGTGGTTGCACTCAGTCCATTTCGCAGTCTATTGATCCTTTGAATATTGCACCAGGTCGGACCTTAGATTGTGTGAATATTGGTCGGGTCTAGATTGGTTTAAATTGGATTTGTTGCTTTACCAAATTGGAATAAAATTTTAGGGTAATATGAGCTTGCTTTTTTTCTTTTATTTTTTCTTACCCTTAAACATTTGACTCCTCTTTAAATCTTATTTAGAATAGGAGTTGATTAGTTTTGAAGTTGGTATTTTTGTAGTGCATTTTAAAATTTTGTATAGCTTCCAAATAGTCATTGTGATTGCATAAGTGATAATAATATTTCAAGCAATGAACAATATTGATTGGGCAATCACCATTTATAGAGCTTAAATTTTATCTTTTGGTTTCCTAGTTTTAATTCCACTTAGGTCATGTATGTCAAGATATTTGTGTAGTAAAATTATTTTTGAATAGTTAAGCATTTCATTTTTAAGCATTGTACTAGGAAATTTATATTTTAAAACACAAGAAACAAGAACCTTGAAGAAATAATTATCAATGACCTCTAAGTCTATCTGCACTGGTCAAGACATGGCATACCCAAACCTTGGGGAAATACTTCCTTTTCAAGATGGAATATATCTCTATTTTGAGTATATTTTCATGTTCTTGAAAATGTGTCATTTTCATGCTCAACATAACTTGCACTAGAAGTAGGATCTATTAAAACTAAATTTTCTTGGTGTATTGTTTATATTATGCATCTAGACTATTAAATTTGAAACCTAAAGTCATCATCACTAGGTCTAAGTCATTTTTAGGGGGTATTGAATTTCTTAGTATTTCCTGATATAGGATACCCAAAGTTGATAAAGGCAGATCGAATACTCATTCGACTTCCAATAGTTCTTCTAGAGCTATTACCCTTTGTTTTGATCCTTTTGCCACTTCCTAAAGTCCACCAATGGTATATTTTTCTCCTTGGTTAGTAGGAATAAACCATTTGAACATACTAGGGCTTACACATGATATGCTTAAGAATGCTAAAAGGTATCTCCCTTGATATAGGCATGATGGAACAAGATTATCTAAAGAGCACATACAAACATACAAAGATGCCTTGATCTATTTATAGATTGAATATGAGGATGTTGCTTATAGAATATTTCCATAGACATTGGATGAGTTTTTATATGATTGGTATATCAGTTTAATTTTAGGCTCTATTGCTACTTGGGATCAATTAGAGGTAATTTATTAGTCATTTCAGACTCTTTGTTGACCTATTTGTGGTATATCATTTGTTTGATTTCACTTGTAGAGAACCTAGAGAACACCTAAGGCTATTTAACACTAGGTTCCATAAATTATTCACCTAATTGGTGACTAATTACACCCTCACAAAGCAAGCAACCATCCAAATATATCTTAGAGCTTTGGACCCATTAACTTCAATGTTTGTGAGGATAGCTCCTCAAATCACATCCTTACCCATGATATATAGTGAGGCTCTAGCAATTCAGAAATAATTAATACCTTAAAGTTATGGTTTAGGTCAATTACCTTTGCTTGGAAAACCAAGAGCTTATAATCAGATACCATTGATAAACCAAGCCCTTATGCAACACCTTCCCATGTTGAACCCATTACCAAGGGCCATGTATCCAAACCAAAATCAACCATTCAACTTGGCTCCCCTGAATCAAATGATGCCTAATGTGAGAAATCAACAAACCATTCCAACTTATTTGGACAATATGATGACCACAAATAATTTTTTCAATAATACACCTCCAACGAATAATTAAAAAAATTTATATATTTTTGAATACATTTACACCCGTAAATAATGTAAGTCAACTAAGACCTGAAGAACATGAGCTTATACTGAGAGGGAGGGTGAAAAGTATAAGATAATTTTTTTTTCTTTCAATCCATATGATAACATCAATAGTATTAAAATACTAAGCATTACATAAATCATCACACACATCAGAGACATGATTTAACCTGGCTCACCCAATGTGGGCTACTCCACAGAGAAAATATTCCTTATAAATTTTCTCAATAAATTCTTTTGGAAATCCTTCCCTATTACAATGTTTATGGAACTCTATCCAAAGGAGATACTAATCCCCTAATCAAGTTCATGGATATCTATCCATAGGAGAACTCCTTCTCCTATGCTCTGGCTAGTGATCTTCTAGAAGACTACTACCTCCACTGCACTGGATGGTGGATCTCTCTGCACAAAAGACCTCTGTCCTCACTTAGAAGACCTCTATCCTCACTGCCCTGGCTGATGGATATCTATCCATTTGATACTACTATCCTCTACTCTGTCACCTCCAAAGTTGACTCTTAGCTCTACTAAATCTCTGTCTCAAATCTGCACTAAATACTGTCCACAGTCTAGCACAAATATGCTCACAAATCTATCTCTTATTTGGCACAAATTTGATCTCAAATCTACACCAAAATCTATCCTCAAATATCTCTACTCTGGCATAAATATGCTCTCAAATCTGCACCAAAATCTATCCTCAAATCTATCTCTACGTTGGCACAAATATGCTCTCAAATCTGCACCAAACTCTGTCCTCAAATCTATCATCAAATTTGTCCTCAAGCCTTAACAAAAAGCTTGATCAAATCATAAATCAATTCTACTTATATTTACCCCAAGCCTTAACTCAAGGCTTGAACAAATAATTCAATAAACTCTACTCTCAAGTCTTCACAAAGACTTACCTCAAATTTATCCTTAAACTTTCACAAAAACTCATTCAACAATTTCAGAACTTGCATATAAAACACAACTTAATTCTCTTTTAGAAAACCTCTTCAACACTCAAAAAAGTTTCACTAAAAATGTTGCTTGGCCAAATAAAAATATAGAGAATGGTTAAAGACTCAATATGATTCACACTCACAATATTTTGTACTTCAACAAAACAATCTATCACTTTCAAAATCATTTTCAAATCAATTAAAAAATAAAGTATAATTTGTTTCACAAAACTTGAACTATCACTCCAATGCTTTCAATCAACTTCACTCAAAAATTACTCAATAAAATACAACTTTCTTACAAACCTTAACCAAGTGTTTCACTATACTTCCACAAATATTACACATGAAAACTCAATCAAACATTTCCAACAAAGATTTATCAAAAAATCCTTTTCACTCCACCTTTGCGTTTCAAAACATGCATTCCAACAATATTTCACTCATAAGGAAGATGTGCCCATACATTTTGTTTTTATGGGGATATGTCTTCAAAACCTGTCTTAATCACAATCAAACCCTCTTTGCTAATTTCAAGGTTATATAGCAACAACCTTTCTCAAAATCTCCACACAAATATTCTCCCCAATAATTATTTCACTATACAAAAAGTATGAACAATCAAGTACACATTATAATATCCAAACTTCTCAAATATAATATTCAATACATAAAAAATCAAATTCCTTTTTCAACACCTTATAAAATCCAAACTTCACAAGAAAACATTCAACAAATAAAAATTAAATTCCTTTGTTAAACCTTATAACTCCAATTTCTTTATCAACACTTTATAAAATCCAAACTCCACAACAAATAAAAATTAAATTCCTTTGTTAAACCTTATAACTCCAATTCCTTTATTTATATTTCTAATCAAAAAATAAAATATTTTTAATCAACCTTATGAATCCCACCTTTGCAAAAATAATCACGTGGTCTCTATGTAATTTGCGCCTTCACAAAAACATTAACAAAGCATTTACCTCATAAATGCTAGTCCACATTTTTAACAAAAATGTTTCATCCTTTATGACTGTGCCCAAAATCGAACTCGCAATCTGTCGTTGTCGTAGTGCCTTAGCCCAAAGCTAGGCTACCATTGGACTACACGCCCAACACAAAAATCTAAGCACATGATCCCCACTTTATTACTTTCCTTCAATGATTTTTGAAATTAATCAAAATCCTTTGTTGTGTTCAAAATGAAGGGGACATGAATCAAACCCTTGACCTACCCTGCATAAACGTCTTAACCAGCCTCTACCCACCAGTTGCACTACACAACACTTTGGGATTGGTTTGGCACTCCACTTGAACTTAATACAAAGTTTGCCTCTTAAATTTTAACACATGTGAATTCCTTCTTCCCTCTTAAGCAACACACGATTATTCTTTTCTCTTTGGGCATACAAATTGCATGGATAATTTAAAATAAAAATCATTGCCCCCTTTTATACCTTGTTCTTTGCACTCCACATCGGCTTAGCAAATTCAATTTTTAATTTGAATTTAATTTAAATCTTTTGGCACCTTATGATTTATTTAAATTAAAATTTTAACCTATGGTTAAAATATTTTAATTTAAATAAATTAAATAATAACCTTTAAAATTTTCTCAATGGGTCTTTTCAAGTATTTATTTTTAATGATTCCTTGGACCTCGTTTTTCTTCACCTCAACATTTTTCTAGAAATATTATAATATAAAATGTTATAATATTATGATTTCTTTTTAAAACGACTTCTCCTTCCTTGGGTCTTTAATCTTTTAGGCCTCTTTTAACATAAATATTATATCCTTTTTTTTTAACCACTTCCTTGCTTTTTGGAAAAATCACTTGATGATATTAATGATGATGAAACTTGGACATCAACCTCTTGACATCAATGACAACAAAACTTGCTCAAATTTCCAACAATATCCCCCTTTGTCATTTATGGCAACCCTTTTTCTTTTAACCATTTCTTTTTTAGTTTTTCTCCCCCTAACTGAATGCTCTCCCCCTAACTCAAATCTCTCTCCCTTTGACATCAATGGCAAAGGACCACCTTTGGGGCTAAAGATAAGAATCTTAACTTAGCCCCCTTCCCACTTCCTCTCTTTGAGGTGGTTAATTTTGGGGTGAGTGTAGAACTACTCCCAATTTTCCTCTAAGATACTCAAAAGTGTATTTTAAAAGTGGCTTGTGAATATGTCCGCAATCTACTCTTTTGTAGTAACATATTCCAACAAGAATTGCTTATTTGTTACCTACTCTCTCAAAAAATGATATTTGATCGAAATGTGATTTGTCCTAGAGTGCATCACCGAATTCTTTGAGATATTTATAGCACTTGTATTATCACACAATATGGGAATAGGGTGATCATACTTTATCTTGAAGTCCTCTAAAGTTTTTTTCATTCATAATACCTTTGTACAACAAGCAATTGCTACAATATACTCTGCCTCTATTGTGGATAAGGATACTGATGCTTATTTCTTACTTAGCCAAGAGACTAAAAAATATCCAAGAAAAAATGCTCCTCCACTAGTGCTTTTTCTATCATCAATGCTGCCAACCCAATCTGCATTTGTATATGCTGTGAGAGTGAAATTTTTGCTTTTGGGGTACCAGAGCCCAAAATCCATAGTCCCTTTTAAATACCTAAGAATCCTTTTTACTGATACTGTCTCCTTGGGTGCTGCTTGAAACCTTGCCACTAGTCCCACTACCTAAATTATATATGGTCTTATAGCTTTGACATACAGTAAGCTTCCAATCATAGATCTGTACAATTTTTGATTTGCCTCAGGAGATTCATCATATTTACTTAACTTGCATCCTGTAACCATGGGGGTACTCACTGGTTTGTAATATTCTAACTTAAATTTCTTTAGCATCTCTTTTATATACTTGGTTTGTGAAAGAAATACACGTTTCTATGATTGTGAAATCTGAAGTCCAAGAAATAAGTACAACTCACAAAGCATTGACATCTCAAATTCATTCTGCACGCTCTTTGTGAATTTCTGACACATTATCATTGTTGCCTCCAAAAATAATATCATCCACATAAAAAATCATAATTAGTAAGTCATTCCCTTCACTTTTTATGTATAAGTTATTGTCCACTATTCCTTTTCTGAAACCCTGTTCTTGAAGGTACTTATCCAATCTTGAGTACAAATATCTAGGAGCTTGTTTTAGTCCATAAAGTGCCTTCTTCAATCTGCATACATAGTCTAGTTTATCAGTTAAGCTGAATTCCTCTGGATGCTCAATATAAACTTTTTCTTCCAAGACACCATTTAGAAATGCTGATTTAACATCCATCTGATATAATTTGAAGTTTTTGAAACTTGATAAGGCTAAGAACATTCTTATAGGTTCAATTCATGCAACTGGAGCAAATATCTCATCAAAATCAATTTCCTCAACCTGTGCATAACCTTTACATACTAATCTTGCTTTGTTTCTAACTACCTGACCATATTTATTTAAATTTTTTCTGAATACCCATTTAGTGCTAATCACATTCTTACCTTTTGGTCATGTGACAAGTTTCCAAGTCTTACTTTTCTCTATCTAATCTAGTTCCTCATTCATTGCCTTAATCCAAAACTCATCTTCACTTGCCAAATTGAAGCCTTTTGGCTCAATATTAGATAACAAAGAGAAATTTACTTATTCATTTGATGCTATTACCCTTCCCCTTGTCTGTCTCTCATATGGATTCCAAATTATTAGATATCTTGGATGATTTTTCTATACATACCTCGATGGAGTCTTAGGAAAAAGTTTGTGTTTCTTCTTCTGATTCTTCACATAACGCTTCTTGACAAATTTCATCTTCCTGATACACAACTTATCGAATTGGTTCTCTTGTACCTATATTCTCATCAACTGTTACATTTATACTTTGTATAATAGTAGGTGTCATTTGTTATAGCATCTATAGGCTTTGCTCTTAGTGGAATAGCCAATAAAAATACCCTCATCACATCTTGAGTCAAAATTTCCCAAGTTTTTCTCTTCCCATCTTATGTAACATTTGCTCCAAAAATTCTAAAGTACTTCACTATGGCTGGTCTTCCTTTCCAAAGATCATATGGATTTTTATGATGGTTTACTCTTGAGATATATTGATGATATTAGGGTTATTCATAGCGGTAAATATTCACAAATTGGATGAATATTAGGATTTTCAAAATTTAAGTTTGGTGAATATGAGGACCCTTGACATTGTCCCATTCACCTAAAATTTTTGGGACCAATTGTTTCTTGGGTTTAATTCACCATAATATATATCCAAACATAGGCATATTTGTACTCGTTGAAAAGATATTTTTGAGCCTAATTAAATGGTGGTATTTTTATGAAGTTCTAATGTGATTTAATGGGTCAAAATTAGCCCCAAAGATGATCTTACTTTTTAGGGCTTCAAATACCCCAAATTTTGGTGTGAAGATGATTGATTTGATTTGCTTAGGATTCACCTTGATTCACCTTGATTTTGATTAGGATTTGCCATTTTTTTTACAAGTACATTTTGAGTCCAACCCCTTATGCATAACCTTGGGTGATATATATTGTTGTATGCATTGTATTACCTCTTTCCAAAAACCATATGAAATCTTAGACTCATTTTAAATGGCTTTAGCCATATTTTTAACTGTTATGTTTTTCCTTTCAACAACCCAATTTTGTTGAGGAGTTCTTGCTGTTGAATACTCTTTTTTTATCCCATGTTGTTCACAAAATTCTATGAATTCATTTGAGGTATATTCTCCTCCTCTGTCTGACCTTAATATCTTAATCCTTTTACCTATTTTATTTTCTACTAATTATTTAAAAGCTTTAAACTTCTCAAGAGCTTATGATTTTTCTTTCAAGAAAGCTACCCAAATAATTTTGGAATAATCATCTATAAATAATATAAAGTAACTTTCACCTTGTAAACTCTTTGTCCTTGTAGGACCACATAGGTCAGTGTGCACTAGTTTCAATGGCTCATATGACATAAATAA
The DNA here is from genome assembly GCA_028583015.1 of Wollemia nobilis. Taxonomy (NCBI): domain Eukaryota; kingdom Viridiplantae; phylum Streptophyta; class Pinopsida; order Araucariales; family Araucariaceae; genus Wollemia; species Wollemia nobilis. The sequence continues at coordinate 5,136,288 of JAQPPZ010017192.1, forward strand.
TTTTGATTTGAAACTTGTTCTAGTTTGCTTCTCATGCTGATATTACAAAAAAATTGTGTTTTATGGCCTTTTTAGCTTGGGTAAATCTCTGACAACCTATTTTGTTTGTTATATTCACTATGTTGTCAAAGTTCAAATGACCCATTCTTTTATGCCACAACCAACTCTCATCTTGTTGTGATAGAAAAGACTTTTCTCATTTAATATACTTAGCATGTAGAGGTTGTTTGTAGTTCTACTTGCATTTGCGATAAGTTTTCCAGTTTTAGACTTTCTAATCTCACACCTACTTGGATGAAATGTAACTATGTGCCCCTGATCACAAATTTGGCTTACACTTAGTAGATTGTGCCTCAACCCCTTGACATACAATACATTATCTATCTTTATTTTTCCATTATCTAAACTCAAGGTTCATTTTCCATAGATTTTTGCTAATCCATTGTCACCAAATTTTACTGATCCTCCATTAGTTTCCTTGAGTAAAATAAATTTACTTTTGTCTCTTGTCATATGACTAGAACAACCACTATCAAGAAACCATTGTTTTCCCTTATCTTTAACATGAAGAGTTGTTTGTACTAACATTGTGTAGACACTAAAATATGGTCAATCGAATTAGGCATCCACAAAAAATGACTAAATTGACACCATATGGCCCCTTGGGAAGCCCTTAGAAGGATCACAGTGGTTCTAGCCACTTTGGAAGAGGTTTTGGAGGCTTCTGGACCAATTTTGGGATGTTTTGACCCAAAATTCACCATCGTCCCACCCTGGGATGGTGGCATATTCCCACTATCCCACCCTGGGATGGTGGTGAGCCATCATTCTAGGGTGGGATTGTGAGCAAGTTTGAACAAGAAAAAGTCAAATCTGGGAAAAATGGCACCCAAAAATTACCATTTACCCCACCAATTGAAGCATGTGGGTCAGATGACACTGCATCCCTATGACATGCTTCATACTGGAGGCCAAAATTGGAGATTCTCTTCCACATCCAGTGTATGCCTCCCTTTTGACAAATGGTGCCTCCTGCCATACATGCCCTTGCATGCCTTTTTGCACATAAGCCCCTTTGGGCTATAAAATGGATACAAGGTCCAAAAAAAAAATAGGGAGAGGAGTTCTAGGATATGCAATAGAGTTCTATTGATATTTCCCCTCACTTTATTGTGCTATATTTCCCTTGGAATCTCTTCTTAGCGAGGGAGGTTACCAAGTGACTTCAAGAGGGTCTTTTGGGCATAACTTTACCATCCGGGTGAATTTATTCACAAAATTCTATGAAAATACCCATTAGATTTTTTAGGACCATTACCCAGTGGGATTGGTAGCAAAATATGTGCAAAATTTGTGGGTATTGCCCCCAGGGTGCCCTCCAATTAGTTGTAGTTACCACTGTACCCCTTGGGATGAGGAGAAATATATGCACAATTTATTTACTAGTTTTTTTAGGCTTATTATAGACTATCATAGGATCCTACAGTTCAAATTTCATGCAATTTGGAGTTATATTGGTCGAGATATCATATTTTGAAGTTTTTGCAGGTTTGTAGGGCCCATCCGAGCATCCCAGGTGCATGCAGATGGATATATACCTCATTTTGAAAATATAACCATATTGGAAGTCTTAAATTTTTTATTAATGTGTTCTATCCAAGTTTTATGAGTTTTGGACATGTTTAGGGGTAGGAATTGCTTGTCTTGGTCTTCGCAGGTTGTAGACGAGCGATGCAAAATCAAGGGGACTATGAACGCAATTTCAGATCTATTTTTGGTGATATCCCTTCAAAACCTCCTATTTAACATCCCCATAATTTTTAAAGTCATTCTTAGTTGATTTGATATGTTTTTAATATATATGCCCTTTACTAGTCTTTTGGTGCCTATGGGGATTGCATGTTTTCCATCACACGCACTTGCTATTTGGCCCTTTTGGCTTCCTTGTGTGCAGTTTTAGGTTCCTAGAAGGCATTAGGAAGGAAAAAAAGATATCAAATATCAAATATACAAGTAGTGGCAGCATTGGCCTGCCCACCTCGATTGTGGGTACAAGGAAGGACATTGAATGTGCACCCAAATTTCTTGAAGGATTTGATCCTTGGGCACCCAAAATTTTTAAAAATTGTATCACATTTGAGCCCTCAAGGGGATTTATGTGTAACCTTGGATCTGATCCACCAAATTAATAATAAATATGCTCATTTTATTTCATACCTTGTTGTTTGGTTTTGCTTCCATTTTTACAAGCATGCTTCTGTTTGACGCTAATAAGATATAGAGGATAGATAGACATATTTTTATTCATCATTAGGTGCATCGTTTTTCCCTACTTCAATGGTGATCATGGTGGGACCATTTTTTTTTAACCCTAATTTTTCAAAAAATAGGGTTTAAAAAAAAACAAAATCTACTTTTTGATTCTGCATCCAACGCTTCAAGAATTGTGCAAAATGGAGCTATAACAAAAAAAATTATTTTGGTTTTGTGATTACTCTATTTTCGAGGCCAAAAATAGGAAAAAAATACACTAAAACAGTCATAAAATGGTCTAGAAAACTCCAAAACTTGCCAAATTTATTTTGTTGTCTTAGTTAGACCCTTCTCCACCTCTCCTAGAAATTTTGAGTCCTAACTCTTCACGGTTCAAAATTTCCCAAAAAATTCCAAAAGTGGGCATTTCCATACAGGCCTTGGTTGGCCAAATATTCCAAAAATACAGTTTTTTGATCCAAAAATTAAATTTTGGAGACCTATCCCATTATTTGTCACATTGATCGTTTTGATATATAACACTTACAACCTTTTTTGGAATTCAAAAATTTCTTTAGTTTGGGTTTCCTTCAAGGTTTGCATAGTCAACACATTATGACAACTATGCATGGTCGAGCTTGATCAAGAGCTAGTGAAGTAGAAAACTTTAGGAGAGGCCTTGAGCACCATCATTATAGGTATGAGGATCTCATCACTCCTGCATGGAACCTTGATAGTAGTCACCTTTGCTATTCTCCTGAGGATCTAATCATTCTACATGACACATTGAAAGTTGTCATGAGGTCCACTCTTCATATAGAAGACTCGACCACCAAAGTACCTCTACCAAGAGAACATCAATGGATTACCCACATGATCAAGTGGATTATTCGGCTAGCCAACATTGATTCCAATCACAAACTAGATATAATCAGCCTTCCAAAGGGCCTAGCAGGGAGGTATACACTCCCTCTACATCGTGGTATTCACCACCTAGATCTCCCATCCAACAAGTGTTAGGAACCTAGAGTATGCCTGTGCGAAGTTTGTATGCACCATCAGCCAAAGTGACCATGAGCGAGCTTCTACTACAGTCCTCCAAATATTGGGAACCTTTCATGAGGGTCTTGGATTCTATGGAGGTACAACATCATGACTCTGATGCTTTCACAAAATTTATAGAATACATACAAATGTACAAGAATCCTATTATATCCTTTCAAAATCATGAGGTCAAACCCATGCCTACCAGTTCACCAGATCCTGCTCTACACATAATTGCAAGCATCAATAGGCTCCCTTATAAGTGAGTATTGGTTGATACAGGTTCCTCAATAAACATTGTTACCACTTCACTAAAGTAGCTCAACCTACCACCCTCGCACATTGCACCATCCAAGTTCACCTTATAGGCATTCAACGATGCTTTATTCTCCACTGTGGGCACAACAATATTACTTGTTGAAGTTGGACAAAATACTGTGCCTACATTGTTCTACATCTTGGAGGGTACAAGACAGTACAACATACTGCTTGGAAGGCCATGGATAAGAGACATGGAATGTGTTCCATCTATAGTGCATCAATGCATTAAATACATTGATGAAGGTAAGGTCCATGTTGTCCATGTTGAACCAACCCCTTCAAGTATTATAAGTAGTGTATCATACACAAAGGCCTATAGTGTCACCCAAGCATTTGGACACTAAATTCAACCCCACGGTTAGTCGTGAAGCTACCTTCACCACCGCTAGTACCATCCTCTATCTCTTAAAGAAAGGAAGAATTAGAAGAGCCAGCTACATAAGCTCCCATAGCTATCATCAATACACTTACAAAAGATCTTTTCACTCCTAACAAAAAGGAGGAAGAGCCCATTATTGATACAGATGAATAAAATCCTATCATACCATCTTCATCCACCATAATTGAGGACACAATTCAATTCACCTACCTAGAAATTGATGAGTGCATAGCACTCAACATTGCATTCACACCTATCATCAAGTCAATCAAGGATCTAGGTAGTCCCCTTGCAAAGTTGCCACCCATTGATAGTATTCTTGATGCACCCTCCGAACATGGGGTCCAAAAAAATCACCTTGGACAAGTTTATGAGGTAGCCATGACTTGTCCAAATGTAAATGCATCTTCTCATGAGTTTGTGGGGATGATCAATGTGATGATAGAGAACCAAAGTCCTTTGAATCCATCTATGCAACTTGCGACTCCATCCAAAAGTCCATCCACACCATAGGAGATACCATTGATGGATTTGGTAATACCTACTCCATCTCACTCAATATCTCCACAAGATCAAGAGTAAATGTACCCCCTAGACCAAAGTGGGGGTAACCAAACTACGATAGTTGAAAAATCTGAGTTGGAATATGAGCATGAGCTAAATCAAGAACAAGAACACGTGGATATAATTACCAGCTTCAATCATCATGAAGCATCCACATCTTCTCAGATATTAGGGAATTTTGATCCACCCTCGATCAATTATATCCCAGCTCCCACGCCTAGTTCACCTCCACCACCTATCAGTTGCCATCCAAATCCCTCAATAGCCATCCAGTCATTGCCTCCACTAGTACCACAATATATCTTGGATAGGCTAGCCAATGTGGAGTTACAAGTGAGTCACCAACATAATGATTTACAATAGATCATGGATTGAATCACAAGCATTGAGTTACGGTTGAGTCATCCAAAACCTTAACCCCTTGATTATCAGGACCAACCCACTCCTGCATAGTCCAATGTTAAGTCTCAAACAAATTGAGGGCTAAACCAACAACGTCACCCTAAGTGACAATTTATGCCCATTAATGAGTCCAGGGACTCTCTATTTGAGCGACTCTATGTGAAAAAGGCAATTAATTTATCTGAGAGTAGACTTGTCGACCCCTATGCACCTAAGCCCTACGGATATCACAAATACCTATACTACAAATACCATAGGCAGAAGGGGCATGATGTGCACAGGTTATTTAAATTCAAAAACCTAGTACAGGATATGTTTGACAAGAATGATCTTCAAATCAACAACCAACAAATTGACATAGTGCAACATCTATTACCTATAGATGGTAGTCAAGAAGAGCAACCTAAATAGGTGACTGAGACACATACAACCTCATCACCTCGTAAAATGATTCAGTCACATTCAACTTTTTTAAGACATCAATGTTGTACCTGGACTCCATTATCTGAGCCCATGTCGACCGTTTGTTGCAACCTACAAGATATAGAGGCAATTATCTTACCAGATATACCCCTGTTCAACCCAAATAGACCTAGATATAAACTATATAGGGAGGATCATTCTTACCTCTATCATCGAATGAGAGGGCATGACATTAGCACTTGTCATAATTTTAGACGCAAGGTCCAAGATATTATTGATTAAGGAGATTTATCCACGAGTGGGTCACTCATTCTACCCCCTCAAGACATTAGCATTACCTAGGATTCCTTGCCAAAATAGGAGGGTCAATTCCTATTTCTCCTCCTGTCCAAGTCAATAACATCACATCAATCATAGTAAATATTGGGGGTATACAAGGTATTGCACCTTCCTCCTAAGAACACAAAGTAAGCAAAGTTACAAAATGCTCCAAGGGTACCTACATCCCACTTGGTCAACCTAAAATACTCCTAGGTGGTCTAGAACCATCTAGGTCACCCCTAAATGTTCCAAGGATGCCTACATCCTTCTTGGTCAACCTAAAAGGCTCCTAGGTGGTCTAGAAATTTCTAGTTCATCCCTATGCTCCAAGGGTGCCTACATCTCGCTTGGTCAACCTAAAAGGCTCCTAGGCGGTCTAGAATCATCTAGGTCACCTCTAAATGCTCCAAGGGTGCCTACATCCCATTTGGTTAACCTAAAATGCTCCTAGGTGGTCTAGAACCATCTAGGTCACCCCTAAATGCTCCAAGGGTGCCTATATACCGCTTGGTCAACCTAAAAGGCTCCTAGGCGGTCTAGAACCATCTAGGTCACCCCTAAATGCTCCAAGGGTGCCTACATCCTGCTTGGTCAACCTAAAAGGATCCTAGGTGGTCTAGAACCATCTAGGTCACCTCTAAATGCTCCAAGGGTGCCTATATATCGCTTGGTCAACCTAAAATGCTCCTAGGTGATCTAGAACCATCTAGGTCACCCCAAAATGCTCCAAGGGTGCCTATATACCGCTTGGTCAACCTAAATGCTCCTAGACAGTCTAGAACCATCTAGGTTAACCAAAAATTCCCAAAGGCATCCATAAGCCCTTTGGTCCCCCCAAATGCCCCAATGGCCCCCAATAAGCCCGTTGGTCATAGGTACATACATATATATATATATATATATATATATATATATATATATATATATATATATATATATATCAATCAAAAATTCAAAAACATCATCAAAACATCAAAATACAAAAACATTGCATCACATTGCACTTTCATACATACATATATATATATATATATATATATATATATATTTTAGCGAAAATACCCCTTGCTGGGTTGCCTTGGTCTGAGAGACCATGAACAGGGGGTTCTACACCATCAAAGTCACCCGAGAGTTGCACCCGACCCTGCCCGCACCAACATTATCAATTGGATTTTGGATACCCAATTTAGCTTTTTGGTAGGGTGGATATTTGAACCTGGGACCTCCCTTGGAGGATTGCCCTCTCCTCTCCAACTCACCTACAACACCTAGGTAAAATTAATTTATAGTGGAAAAACCCCTTTCGGGGTGCCACTTTCAACAGGTTGGGCATAGGAGAAATGGAGCCTTTTCGGCATCTACCAGCACATAGGACATTCCTAACTATACCATTTATCTATAGGATGGAGACAAGGGGAATGGAACTTGGGTCAACATCTACTAGAACTTAGGGAATTTACCACTACACCACAACAAGCATATGTTTCATACATATATATCAATCAAAATAAAAAAAACATTATCAAAATTTCAAAAATTTAAAAATATTACATCACATCACATTGCATCCATTGCATTTTATCGTCTCTTGCATTTATGCATATTCATAATTAGTACTTTACATTTTAGAGTTGCTCATACATGTCTAGCACCATGATGGTACACTACTTATCACTCAAAATCAATGTTGTGAAAGTACTCATAGTTCAATGCCGCAATTATCATTTTCACACCTATTTTTCACATTCCATATGTGTGTCCACCCCTTCACCTAGTCATTTTCTTTAGAATGTCATTAGGGTTTTTGGTCACTAAACCATTTCTAGCTTCTCTTAGGTTTTGTAGAAAGCTAGCTTGATTTTTAGGAGGTAGAGTCTTGCATTGATTATGCCTTGTGTACATCAAATCCTAAACACTGTTAAACATTAATAATCCAAGTTTTGTGCAAAGAAATATGAAATCCATGAAGTGGTATAGGTTACCTTAAGAGAAAGGTCATCATGCTCATTCCCCTGTGTGAATGGTTCAAGAATGCTGAGAGTTGGCAAAAGGACAACCATCTTCCCTACCCAATTCCCAAAAATAAATAGTGGTTTTCACCACTATCAAAAATACCAATTCCCACAAATCCCCATCCCAAAAATATCAAAATTTCAAAAAAAATCAAAATCAAAGTCAATAGTATTTTGCACCACTAATCCCAAATCCCAAAATCCAAAATCCCTTGCTCAAAGAAAAAAATAATACAAAAAAAAATAGTGATTATCATCACTACCCATGAGCAAGTATCCCAATAAAATTGAAGAAAACAAGAGATCTTGAGATTGAATCCTTGGAATTCTCAGCATTTGACAAACCATTTAGGTGATCCTCATTATAGGTTTGGTGGATATCCTACCTGGAAATGGTGGTAGCCTCCCGCATGATGATATGTATGTCACATTAGCCTCGTGTGTGTATGCAGACCAATGCTTGCATGTGGATGAGCTAGCTTTTGTAACCTAGATTGCCTAATGGTTTAGTCCTACTAAGTACAGAACCTAGGATTGTGACATTCATAGGGTGATCCTCATTCCAGGTTTTGTGGATAAGCTATCTGGCAATGGCAGTATATTTATGCATTTCACAGGAATGAACTCACTTGCACACACAAGGATATGTCATACCTTGGTCGTCCTAGCAGATTCATACCTTGTCAAAAATTCTTGCATAGTTAGTATACAACCTTTGATCACATCAGCTAGAGTGTTTGAGTCTCCTAAAAACTTCACCTACATTATTTAAACATGTCATATCATTTACTCCATTTTTTACATCAGAATAATGGTTTCACATTTCCATTACAAAAAAAGAAGAAAAAAAAAAGAGCGTTAATGTATTTTTTACAGTCTATAGTGTTCACATAGTATATCAAATCATTAGCCACAATCCATGTTTTTCAATCATCCCATATTTCATCTCACTGTGCATCCATGCATATAGATAGCATCAAATCAAAGAAAATACACATGCATACATGATATATGTTTATCACCATTTCATATTATCACAAAAGCATCCATATGCATACATAATAAGCATCCAACACATCTACAGAAGCAAATGCATATATTGCATCCATCTCATAAAGAAATAATGGAGACACATGATGACCATAACAAAACCTCATATATATATGGGGTAAAAAAATACATCATAATTTCTAAAAATGCCCATAGGCTACAATAAAGTGGGTCCTTAGACCTCACAATGCTAAACATCCAAAAATCTAAAAAGAGTCGAAAGAGCCTAAAAAAGCCCCAAAGGTATCCATAAACCCTTTGGTCAACCAAAATGCCCCAAAGGTATACATAAACCCTTTGGTCACCCAAAAAGCCCCAAAGGTATCCATAAACCCTTTGGTCAATCCAAAAAGCCCCTAAGGTATCCATAACCCTTTGGTCAACCCAAAATGCCCCAAAGGTATCCATATACCCTTTGGTCACCCAAAAAGCCCCAAAGGTATCCATAAACTCTTTGGTCAACTCAAAAGCCCCAAAGGTCTCCATAAATCCTTTGCTCAACCCAAAAAAGCCCCAAAGGTATCCCTAAACCCTTTGGTCACTCAAAATGCCCCAATGGCATCCAATAAGCCCATTTTTCAAGTATACATACATATATATTAATCAAAAACCCCCAAAAAAAATAACAAAACAACACAAAAGACAAAGAAAAGGGTTCAACACCCACCAAAACAAGTCAAATATGATGGAATTCATTCAGGATCAAGATGGAATGCAAAATTTTCATGGATGCATGGACAAGTTACTACTTCACTCTCAAAGAAGGCCATTATGGCTAGACCACCCCACGGGAAGGAGGTTTTCAACTCTTTGCTTCCATGAAATCTCCATAGCATCATTCAAATCTTTTCAAAATTGTGCCATTTTTCAATGAGAACAACTAAAGGCAACCTTAAAAAATGTCATCTAGGTCAAGCAACTCGTTACTTTTATCAGTGGTCATTCTCTCATCAACTCATCACTTGAGGGGGTAGTCATGCTTAAAAAAATTATAATCAAAAATAAAAAAATAAACTCTCAATCATGCAAGTTGCGTTCGTCCAACGAATATTTGACAAATATAATCATGCCCTTGCTTGGGGTAGAAAACAAGCAAATATCTCAATTAAGCACATGACAGTGCAGATGAACCTGCCTGTTGGTAACCTCAAAAGTTACCAAAATACTTGTTTTTCTCTAATGCCTAGGTTTATAAGTCCCCTGAGCATACCTGGAAGCTGAAGAGAAACCAAGACCAATATCTTTACTGAGTCAGAAGTGAGGATTCAAGAACACATGCTATTTCCATGATTGGGGCATCTAAAGTTGGTTAGGTTATCGATTGACCTTAATCATTGAATATTTTAGTAATCTATTTTTGCTCAGCGTTGTGCTGCACACAACACATCTCAAAAATGGGTATCTGTAGACACTAAAATATGGTCAATCCAATTAGGCATCCACAAAAAATGACTAAATTGACACCATATGGCCTCTTGGGCAGCCCTCAGAAGGCTCATAGTGGTTCTAGCCACTCTGGAAGAGGTTTTGGAGGCTTCTGGCCCAATTTTGGGAGGTTTTGGCCCAAAATTCACCACCATCCCACCATGGGATGGTGGTAGATTACCATCATCCCACCCTGGGATGGTGGTAAGCCATCATCCCAGGGTGGGATGGTGAGCAAGTTTGACCAAGAAAAAGTTAAATCTGGGACAAATGGCACCTAGAAACTACCATTTACCCTACCAATTGAAGCATGCGGGTTAGAGGGCAATGAATCCTTATGACATGCTTCATAATGGAGGCCAAAAATGGAGATTCTCTTCCACATCTAGTGCATGCCTCCCTTTTGACAAATGACGCCTCTTGCCATGCATGCCCTTGCATGCCTTTTTGCACATAAGCCCCTTTGGGATATAAAATGGATACAAGGTCCACACAAAAAACATAGGGAGAGGAGTTCTAGGATATGCAATGGAGTGTTGTCAATATTTCCCCTCACTTTATTGTGCTTTATTTCTCTCGAAATCTCTTCTTAGCGAGGGAGGTTACTAGGTGACTTCAAGAGGGTCTTTTGGGCATAAATTTACCATCCGGGTGAATTTATTCACCAAATTTGATGACAATACCCCTTAGAGTTTTTAGGACCATTTCCCAGTGGGATTGGTAGAAAAAGGTGTGCATAATTGGTGGGTATTGCCCCCAGGGTGCCTTCCAATTAGTTGCAGTCACCACCGTCCCCCATGGTATGAGGAGAAATCTATGCACAATTTCTTTACTATTTTTTAGGCTTATTATAGACTATAATAGGATTCTACAGTTCAAATTTCATGCAATTTGGAGTTATATTGGTCGAGATATCACATGTTGAAGTTTTTGTAGGTTCATAGGGTCCATCTAGGAACCCCAGGTGCATGCAGATGGATATGTGCCTCATTTTGAAAATATAACCACATGGGTAGTCTTAAAATATTGATTTATGTATTATATCCAATTTTCATGAGTTTTGGACATGTTTAGGGGCGGTAATTGCTTGTCTTGGTCTTCACAGGTTGTAGACGAGTGGCATAAAATTGAGGGATCTGCAGATGCAATTTCAGCTCTATTTTTGGTGATATCCCTTAAAAACCTCCTATTTAACATCCCCATAAATTTTCAAGTCATTATTAGTTGATTTGATATAAATTTAATATATATGCCCTTTACTAGTCTTTTGGTGCCTGTGGGGATTGCATGTTTTCCATCACACGCACTTGCTATTTGACCCTTTTGGATTCCTTGTGTGCAGGATTGGGAAGGAAAAAAAGACATCAAAGATCAAATATACAAGCAACGGAGGCATTTGCCCACCCATATTGATTGTGGGTACGAGGAAGGACATTGGATGTGCACCCAAATTTATTGAATGATTTGATCATTGGGCACCCAATATTTGTAATAATTGTATCACCTTTGAGCCCTCAAGGGGACTGGTGTGTAACCTTGGATCTGATCCACAAAATTAATAAGAAATATGCTCGTTTTATTTCATACCTTGTTGTTTGGTTTTGCTTCCATTTTTACATGCATGCTTCCATTTGATGTTCATAAGCTATAGAGGATAGATACACATATAGTTATTCATCATTAGGTGCATCATTTTTCCCTACTTCACATTTATCTAAATTTATCATGCCCTTTTCTCTCTTTTCTAATTGTTGAAGTTGTATCCTTTTTACTTGACTCGGGAAATACCATTTTGCACCATCTAGCCTTGTGTCCAAAATTATTGCATTTATAACATATGACATCATAATTTATAAGAGATGCAAAAGAATTGAAATTTCTATTAATATCATTTCTCACATAACCAGTGCAATGTGCAGCTCTATGAACATATTTATTACATGAAAAATAATAGCCATGGAAGAGATTATGTAACCTATTTGGGTGCCTTGGAAAATATGGTTGAGTGCTTCTCCTTTTGTTGTTCTTGTGATTAATTCTCATACATGGTTCTAATTTGACCTCTTATTTCTTGATGTATTATCCTTATAGAGTATTAGTATGAGTCATGAGCTTATCTTTGTTTGATGTCTCTATTTCTTGAGAGATTGACTCCTCTTTCTGTTTCCCTAACTTTATATCTTGTCGTAACCTGGTCTTTTCAACTTCATTCCTTAGAAAGAATTTCTACTTCCAATATTTCACACTTTGTTTCCCTTGCTCTTAAATATCTGTCATATGCTATTCAATTTTATTTTCTTCTTCTACCTTTATCTTTTCTGTGAGACTCTGTAGAAGTTCCATCTTTGCTTCTTCATCCTCTTGAATTTGATCCTTCAAACTTGAGTTCTTGTTTCTAACCTTTTTCAAGTTCCTAAGAGAAACAAATAATTTCTTTTTTATGTCGATCATGGTATCTTCTTCATTTTTTGAAGTCATGTGTGTTCTTGATGGATCTTCCTCCAAGTTGTTAGTCTTTTCACGGAGGTACCGACTCTAATACCAATTGAAGAACATGGGCTTATATTGAGAGGGGGGGGGGTGAAAAGTATAAGATACAAATTTTTACCTTTCAATCCATATGATAACATCAGTAGTATTAAAACATTAATCATTACACAAAGCATCACACACATGAGAGACATGATTTAATGTGGTTCACCCAATGTGGGCTACTCCACAGAGAAAATATTCCTTATAAATTTTCTCAATAAATTCTCTTGGAAATCCTTACCTATTACAATATTTATGGACCTTTGTCCAAAGGAGACACCAATCCCCTAATCAAGTTTGTGGATCTCTATCCACATGGGAACTCCTTATTCTATACTCTGGCTGGTGATATTCTAGAATACTACTGCCTCCACTACATTGGATGGTGGATCTCTCTCCATATAAGACCTCTATCCTCACTCAGAAGACCTCTATCCTAACTGACCTAGATGATGGATCTCTATCCACTGGAGAATACTATCCTCTGCTATGTCACCTCCAAAGCTGGATCTCAACTCTACTAAATCTCTATCTCAAATCTACACTAAACACTATCCTCGATCTAGCACAAAGCTGCTCACAAATCTATCTCTACTTTGACACAAATATTCTCTCAAATTTGCACCAAAATCTATCCTCAAATTTGTCTCTACTCTAGAATAAATCTACTCTCAAATCTACACCAAACTCTATCCTCATATCTGTCCTCAATTTTTTCTCTACTTTGGTACAAATTTGCTCTCAAATCTACACCAAACTTTGTCCTCAAATCTATCCTCAAGCCTTAACATAAAGCTTGATCAAATCACAAATCAACTCTACTCAAATTTTCCCCAAGCCTTAACACAAGGCTTGAAAAAATCAATCAATCAACTCTACTCTCAAGTCTTCACAAAGACTTACCTCAAATTTATCCTTAAACTTTCACAAAAACTCATTCAATAATTTTAAAACTTGCATATAAAACACAACTTAATTCTCTTTTAAAAAACCTCTTCAACACTTAGACAAGTTTCACTCAAAATATTGTTTTGTCACATAAACATATAGAGAATGGTTAAAGACTCAATATGTTTCACACTCACAATATTTTGTACTTCAACAAAACACTCTATCACTTTCAAAATATTTTTCAAATCAATTCAGAAATAAAGTATAATTTGTTTCACAAAACTTGAACTATCACTCCAATGCTTTCAATCAATAATTCTCAATCAACTTCACTCAAACATTACTCAATGAAACACAACTTTCTTACAAACCTTAACCAAGTGTTTCACTATACTTCCACAAATCTTACACATGAAAACTCAATCAAACATTCCAACAATCCTTTTCACTCCACGTTTGCATTTCAAAACATTCAATCCAACAATATTTCACCCATAAGGGAGATGTGCCCATACCTTTTGTTTTTATGGAGATATGTCTTCAAAGCCTATCTTAATCACAATCAAATTCTCTTTGCCAATTTCAAGGTTAGATAGCAACAACCTTTCTTAAAATCTCCACACAAATATTCTCCCCAATAATTATTTCACCATACAAAAGTATCAACTCTCAAGCACACCTTATAATCTCCAAACTTCTCAAAAATAATATTCAATACATAAAAAATCAAATTCCTTTTTCAACACCTTATAATCTCCAAATTTCACAAGATAGCATTCAACAAATAAAAATTAAATTCCTTTGTATAGCTCCAATTTCTTTATCAACACTTTATAAACTCCAAGCTCCACAGCAAATAAAAATTAAATTCCTTTGTTAAACCTTATAACTCTAAGTTATTTATTTATATTTCTAATCAAAAAATAAAATATTTTTAATCAACCTTATGACTCCCACCTTTGCAAAAATAATCACGTGACCTCTATGTAATTTGTGCCTTCACAAAAACCTTGACATAAAATCAAAGCGCTTACCTCATAAATGTTGGCCCACATTTTTATCAAAAAAATTTCATCCTTTATGACTACACCCAAACTCAAACTCGCAACCTATCGCCACCGCAATACCTTAGCCCAAGGCTAGACTAAAGTTGAGCTATGCACACAACATAAAACTCCAAGTGCATGATCCCCACTTTATTTCTTGCTTTCGACGATTTTCAAAATTAATCAAAATCCTTTACTATGTTCAAAATGAAGGGGATGTGAATCGAACCCTTGACCTGCCTTGTGCAAACATCTTAACCAACATCTGCCCATAGGTTGCGCTACACAACACTTTAGGATTGGTTTGGCACTCCACTCAAACTTAATACGAAGTCTACCTCTTTAAACTTTAACACATGTGAATTCTCTTCTTCCCTCTTAAGCAATGCACGATTATTCTTTTCTCTTTGGGCATACGAATTGCATGGATAATTTAAAATAAAAATCATTGCCCCCTTTTATACCTTGTTCTTTGCACTCCAACACGTTAGCTTAGCAAATTCAAATTTTAATTCGAATTTAAATTTAAACCTTTTGGTGCCTTATGATTTATTTAAATTAAAATTTTAACCTATGGTTAAAATATTTTAATTTAAATAAATTAAATAATAACCTTTAAAATATGCTCAATGGGTCTTTTTAAGGATTTATTTTTTAATGATTCCTTGGATCTCGTTTTTCTTAACCTCAACCTTTTGCTCGAAATATAATAATATAAAATATTATAATATTATTTCTTTTAAAACCTACTTCTCCTTCCTTGGGTCTTCAATATTTTAGGCCTATTTTAAAATAAATATTATATCTTTTTTCTTTTAACCACTTCCTTGCTTTTTGAAAAAACCACCTAATGACATTAATGACGATGAAACTTGGACATCAACCGCTTGCCATCAATGAAAACAAAACTTGCTCAAATTTCCAATAGGACCAAGTCAACCTAATAACTCAAATCCTAAGATAGACAAAATATAAAGGATGTTTCAAAAACTAAGCAATGATATGATTCAATTAGAAAGGCAAGTTCCTCAAAACACACCTATCAATAATAACACTTATAATAGTAACTTTAAAATTTTAAATGACCAATAATCAATGAAATACTCACCCAAATAATAGAGGAGTGCCAAATCCTACTGGAAACCAAAATCATACAAACAACAACCCAAATACTTTAGTGAATTTGGAAGGTCTTACTTTACCCAATTGGTGCAGGGTCCATTCCACTACTCAACATGGTGAAACTAACTATCCAAAATTTAAAATTGCATTGTATATTATCCAGAAAGATATGGAAAATTTAGAACTAGTGCCCACCAATGCGAATTTTGAGAATCAAGCTAACTAGAATGCAGGGACAACCCTAGTTTTAGAGACATGAACTTTCAAGAGTAGATGAAGATGAATATGATGAATTCTTAGAAGAAGAAGAGGTGCAAACATACAAATAGTTTTAGAAAGGTAACAATTACATTCTTCAAAGTAAAGTGAAAGCACCAATTACTTCTTCTACACATCTTAACAAAAACTCCATCCCACCTAATGAATAGGCCAACAAAAACCCAGTCCCACCTAAGGGTCCCACAATACTTGCACAACCAAACTACAACATGTTATTACCACAATTACAAAAAATATTAAAGCAAAGAAAGGTTGGATATAATATTATTGAAGCCTTAAGAAAACTAAGGTAAGTATTTATCTATTTAAGGTAGCTCAATTAACTGACCAAAAATATCTATTTCTTAAAATGCTTTTTGGTCAAAATAAAAAAGAGTTAAAAAACTACTGATGCTTAGGTTGCAATATACAAAGAAAAGGTAGAATCCCCTCCTTTCCTTTTGACTATTAGAATCATTGGAAAAAACTTACATAATTGTCTTGTGGATTTAGGTGCTTATGAAAATGTGATGCTATATCTAGTTAGCCAAAAATTAGGAGTGACTCTTTTTCCCTCAAATAAGAAGGTGGTGCAATTGGAAAAGATAGAAATCAATGCATGGGATGCTAAATTAGGTCTAGCTACCAAACTCAAGATACAATAACGTATTGATATTCAAGTTGTAAATATCATAGATGCATATGGGATGTTTCTCAATCATGATTGGTCAATAACAAGGTTATGCATAGTGGCTATTTATCGCCAAATTGGCTAAAATTAGGATTTTCGAAATTTGGAATTGACTAATATTTGGGACCCTTGACTAGGTCCCATTAGCCAAAAAAATTTGGGTGCAAAATTTTTTTGGGGTCTATTTGCCCCAATTTTATAATAATTTTACCATTTTAAGTTTATATTTCCAACATTACCCCTAATAATAGTGAACCTTCTACATGTGTTTGGACACTATTCACTTGAATTTTGAAACTGATTTGCTAAATTTTTATAAATACATTTTGGGGCTGACCCCTTATGCATAACCTTGGTCAAGAACCCTAAATGGTTATATGGAAATTCATTTTCACATATGTGTCTTCCTTGGCATGTCATAAATAATCAGATTCAGATAGAAAGAGAGCCAAGACTAAAAGATATCATCATAGAGTATAACAAGGTAAATGATATTCTATACACTAAACTTGAATTGGGAGTCTACACTATGGTAGTAGAAACCAAAGCTAAAGAGAATAATCTGGTAGCAAAAACTCCACTAAGCAAACAAAAAACAACTAAATACCAGATGTGAACTCTCAAGTTTGATGGGTCAAAATCTAAGCATGGCAATGATGCTGGAGTTGAACTGGTCAACCCCAAAGGTAAATCACATATTTCTACTTATAGATTATAGTTCCCTTGCACCTGAAATGCTATTTATTATGAAGCATTGGTTCATGGATTATAATTTTCCATTAAGAGAAAAGTCAAATATGTACATATCTTAGGATATTATGAATTAATTATCAACCAATATGCCTATCATGAAAAATGCCTTTCAAATTATCATATTTGAGTATGATATTAGATTAAAGAGTTTGATGCTTTTGATATTTAGACTATTTCATGCAAAAATAATCATATTGTAGATTCATTAGTAGTAGCAACAAGCACTCTAGAACCAGTTACCCATTCTAAGATAAAGTGGTTCTTAGTGGAATTGGTTGTCAATCCCTCCATACTAGACAATGTCCAAAATTTTTAGGTATTTGAGGATGATAGACATATAGTGGATTTTATCACTAACTCAGGTATATTTGAAGCTCAGATCATAGATGAGGAAGATAAAAATTATGTAGAGCTAGATGAAGAAGGTGAATTGAATATGAAGACAAACACTATTCCTAAAGGTATGGTTTCTTTAGAAAGCCTATTTGATATGGATTATCATACTCATAAACAAGAGACTATTACATATAAAAAAGAGATATAAATATTATAATTTAGGAAATGCTAAAAACCCTCATCTTCTTGGGAAAATCTTGCATTGATGAAGAAAAGGAGGGAATAATCCAAGATTTAAAATATTATAGAGATGTCATAGCATGGAGCTATGAAGATTTGAAAACCTATGATGCATCTATCATTACCCACACTATTACCTTGAATATAGGAACAAAAACTTTTTGGAAAAAGTAGAGACTAGTGAATCATTTTCTAGAGCCCCTCATTCTTAAAGAATACAAAAACTATTGGTAGCCCATTATGTTTCTAATAAGACATTGTACTTGGGTTACAAATTTGGTACCTGTCCATAATAAGAATGGAGAAATATGCTTATGTGTATATTTTAGATATCTTAATAGATCATATAATAAGGATAACTATCCCATCACTTATTTAGATAAAATATTGTAATTGGTGAATGGATCTCAAATGATGTCTTTTCTAGACAGTTACTTAGGGTACAATCAGGTAATGGTAGACCCCTAGGATAGGATTAAAACTGCATTTACTACCAAATGAGGAACATTTGTGTATAGGAGGATGTCATTTGGATTAATAAATGTAGGAGCAAATTTCCAAAGGGCTATGGATATCACTTTCAAGGATCTCATTGGGAAATGCATTGTGATCTATATGGATGACCTTCCTATCTTTTCTAAGATGCATGTAAACCATGTGGAAGACTTAAGGAAGGTACTACAAAGATGTAGAGAGCATGGAATTTCATTGAATCCCAAAAAGTGTATTTTTGGAGTTACAAAAGGAAAATTGCTAGGGCATATAATTTTTTAAGTTGGTATTTCTATTGACCTAGATAGGTTGAAGCAATAAAAAAAAATCCCTTCTTTGAAGCAAGAAGGAGTTGAAGTATATCTTTGGCAAAATTAATTTTGTGAGAAAACTTATTTATGGTATTGCAAAATAAGGATGCCAATATTGTGTGGACTAGGGAAGCACAAGCTTATTTTTAGGAAATTAAAAGGGTAATCATGAATGCTTCTATATTAATTAGTCTTGATTACACTCTGTGTTTTTATATTTATTCGTTTACATTTGAGCATTCAACTGTTGGTGTTTTAACTCAAAATAATGCTGGTGATGAGAGACCAATGGATTTTGTAAGCTCAAAATTAAAATATGCCTAACTTAGATATTCAACCATATATAAACAAGCCTTTACCTTGATCAAAGCTATGAAGAAATTTTAGCATTATATCCCACATAGTAGAGTATTTGCAATAGTACCTAATCTGGCTATGAAAATAATGATGTAGAATGAACTAGAAGAATGTAGGGGCAAGTGGATGTCTATATTGTAATAGTTTGATCTAGAAATTTAGCTTATGATAATAGTTAGAGGATAGAGACTACGTAATGCATTAGCCAAATTTGACCCTCATATTTCATGCCAATAGTATTCAATGGTAGAGGTTACAAATGATGAATGGTATCAAGACATTGTTTATTATTTGCTAAATAGAGTATGTCTTGGTCACTTGAATTCCACCCAAATAAGAGCACTACATATCAAAAGTATAAATTTCATGATAAAAG
Organism: Wollemia nobilis; assembly: GCA_028583015.1. Classification (NCBI taxonomy): domain Eukaryota; kingdom Viridiplantae; phylum Streptophyta; class Pinopsida; order Araucariales; family Araucariaceae; genus Wollemia; species Wollemia nobilis. The sequence continues at coordinate 5,155,887 of JAQPPZ010017192.1, forward strand.
TAGGTATTTTGTATCAAAAAATCATGAAGGAATTTACCTAAGATGCTTAAACAAGAAGGAAACTGCTAAAGTTCTCAAATATTTCCATGGCAAGTATGGAACTTGGTATGTATTAGGAAGTGACATAGCACACCAAATACTAAGATATGGTTATTACTAGCCCTATATTTTTAAATATATCCAGACACATGTCTGATCATGTCATTTTTGCAAAATTACATCTCATCGAGAAAGGAGTTCTCCCATGCCATTACAACTGGTGATTGAAGCTAACCCATTTGCACAATGGATATTGGAATCTATTGGTTTTATCCATCCTAATTAATCAACCAAACACAAGTTCATTCTGATTGCCACTAATTATTGCACTCATTGGACTAAAGCTCAAGCATTAAAAAACTACACAACAATGGTTTTAATATAATTCCTTGAAGATCGTAGACATGGAAAATTGACCCACTTTTAGTGGGAAATCTTCCTTAGATCCCCTAAGAGGTCCCTAACCCTTTCCCTAGGCAAGGGTAAGCCTCTTTTCCTCCTACCTTACCTTTATTTAGCCTTTTAGCAAAATCACACCCGGTTACGATGGAACGCGACTTCACAGAAGCGATATCGCACCCCATCGGCATGGGGTGCAATTTTGCTATTTTAGGGTTTTAATTTATTAAAACCTGGGTTTAACATTTTTAGTGTGCTTGGCATCAGCTTGTGTTTGTTTTCTCGCTTCTTTCACCCCTATTTTCATCTATAAAAGGAGAGACATGTGATCGATCTTAGACATAATTAAGCTCAAAATTCTTATGATTGACTGGTGCTCGCATTCTTACTTTCGCTCTACTTCCTATTTCTTCTACAAGCTAACCTTGAAGTGTGAATTTTGGATTTGATCTTCTACTGCATTTATTTGGATTGCTATGTGGTTTGGTGGATTCATGTTGTAGTTCAAAAGGAAAGAGAGTGCCCGTTTGGATACCTCGATCTCTTCTGCCTGCTTTTGTGTCATCCATCAAGTTGTGTGCACTTTATTTCCTACATTTATTTATGCTCTGCATTTATCTTTTATTTTTTGTGTCTCTAAAGTGAAATCATGCCCTATCCCGATGAGGCATGACTTCGCTAACCCTAATTTAGGGTTTTCGCTCATAAAAGTGAGATCATGCCCCGTTTTGATGGAGTGTGACTTCACCTGTAGCGTTATCGTGCCCACCATATACGAGGTATGATTTTACCCAGGACTGAACTGGGGGCATCTATCAGATTTTGATTGCATGAGTATTTTCTAAATTGTATTTAGGGCATGATAGCATAATCTATTTTCTATTTCTTTGTTGTTGCATTGTTATTTTATGATTAATTCTCCAAAGGTCAATTTTTGCTTTTGTTTTCAAAGGTCATCTAAAAGGACCTAGGGGGCTTGACTGTTGTGCCTCCAAGCATTTTTGTACAATGGCCTAAGCAGGCCCCCTAATGCTAATCCTATTTTCAAGTGTTTCATAAGTTATCTTGCAAAAATAGGTATTTTTGATATCATTGGACAAGAGGCAGAAAAAGCTAAGTCAACCACCGGTCTAGATAAGTGCCCTAATTATTTTATTGGTTGAAGATCTAATCTGAGTATTGATTCTTAGGCATATAAAAGTGAAAAGCATATAGTGTGCATCTAGGGTTAATATTGTGCATTTATTTTGTGTCCTTGCTTTAAAGGTTTTCTGGATAAAACCCTAGGTTAGCAAGCATTCAAAGAAAGAATCATATTAGGTTAGCTCTTGTATTCTTGCATTCTAATTTCTGCATTGTCCTTTATCTTTTATAGCATAGATCTAGAAAGGCCAAACTTAGGTGATTGCTTGAAAATTGAATACATCAAACATCCCAAAATCCTGAGGACTTGGAGCGAGTCCTAAAATCATTCCTGGTGAACCCTTCCCCCTAGCACCGAGTGTAGAGAACAACATACCCACGTGGTTCACCCCATAAGGCTTTCTATCTTTCATGGATCCAGCATTTTTGGGAATTGTACGTGGTAGGGCAGTTTTCCCCCTCTACATCTTTGGTGAACCCAACGTGAACACCTCCTTTTATTTTGAAAACAATAAGCAAGATCATTAATTTGTGTGCCAAATATTTAAAAATATAATCTCCTTGTGTAAGTGCGTAGGTCTCTTTGGTCTTAGTTCTTCTTCTTGTATTTTTTCTTTTTCTCAATGGCTTCTGACCTTGGGGAAGGATGAAGACTCCTTAGGTTTGATGAGATTTTTCATGAGAATGATCAAATTGATAGAGAAAATCATAACCTGGAAGAAGAGGTTGATAATCATCTTGATCCTATTCAAGATCCCAATGGGAATCTCATCTTTAAATATTTTGACCATGTATGGACTTTTTATAAATATCATAAGCATGCATTGGATCTAGCCTTAGAGGAAGAAGCATTACTTGAAAAGGATATTCCACCTCAAGAAAATCCTTTGAGTGAACCTTTGAATCATGGTAATCAAACCTGTCAACCTACTTATGCCACTACTGTGACCACCAACATTGGATGGAATCCACCTGTTCCTCCAACTAGTAGTGGCACCCAAAATTGTTTTCAATTTCCTCCTTCATCTTCTAATGTCAACACTATTGCTTCTGTTCCACCACAATTTAATCTTCCATTCCCACAAGGCACCACATATAACAACAACCTTCTCATGTCCAACTTAAGTCAAGGGAATATTGGGAACACACATAATTCAGAAATGTAGAATTTGGCAAATATAGTGAATCAGTTGGTTTCAAGGATGGATATGATTCAGCCTTCAAGGTTTACATACAATTATAAGGAAATGTGTAGTCAGCCATTGGATCCTATTGTTGCTGCTAGACCTTATCCCAAGCATTTTCCTATGCCAGTTTTACCAATCTATAAAGGGACAGAAGATCCAATAGAGCATCTAAGAGGATTCAAGATAGCTTGCCATGATCTTGTTTATGATGATATGCTTCTATTGAAAATATTTCCAAAGAGTCTTGTTGGGGTTGCATTGGAATGGTATTATCGGTTGCCCAACTATTCTTTAAAGAGCTTTGAAAAGACTGCAAAAATGTTTGTTCATCAATTTAGTGCTTATATTGAAAAGGAAGTGACAATGAGAGACCTATATGATTTAAAGCAAAGTAAAGAAGAAAGTTTTTCAGAATTCTTAGCTCGTTGGAGAAGTTTAGTTGGTCGATTAAGACAGCCTATGTCTCAGAAAGATATGCTTGATATATTCATTAGTAATTTACAAGAACAAATATCGTATGCACTAGAAACTACTATTGTTACCTCTCTTGATCAAGCAATTGAGTTAGCCAAAAAAGTGGAACAAGCTCTCATTAGAAGAGGTCAGCTTAAGAATAAAGAAGAAAAGTCTCCTAAGTCTCAACATAAGAATAAGCATACAGGAGGTAATAATGATAGTAGGCCTGTTAATAATGTCACCAATAGCCTACAAAATATTGTACTTCAAAAACCTCCTCAAAGGAATTTTACTAGACTTAATATACCTATGGAAGCAGTTTTGAAGCAACTATTAGAAGCTAAGGCTATTGAACTACCTCCTATAAGACAACCAGATACTACAACTCATTGGTATAAGGTAGGTCAATATTGCACATATCACAGTAGTAGGACACTGGACAAACTCTTGTAAGAAGTTGAAACATGTGGTTCAGGATTTAATTGATGTTGGTCATATTGACACCAATAGTTTTTAGTCTTCCAACAACCAACAAAATCAGGATAGAACTAGATAAACCAACCAAGTATCCTATAAGAGTGTGCCACATCAGTACGATAACAATATGGTTGGAATGATAATAGCTACTCCAGAGAAGTTAGTACAGAGTCAAAAAATTCAGCGATCTCAACAGGAGATGAGTATGTCGGAAAATATTTCTCTCTTAGAACTTCTACAGACTTCTCAAGCCCATGAGGAAGCTATGGTAAATATTTTGAAGTAGTAGCCAGTACCTCTAGATATTTCTCCTAGTGATATAGCAAAGGTTGTAAGTTCTCTTGGGATGCTTCATCTCACATTTTTAGATAATGATATGTCTTTCTCAAAAATGCAAGAAGATTCATCTTTATATATCACTACTCTTATTGGGGATACTCTCATCAAAAGGGTTATGATTGATAATGGTTCTTCGCTTAATATATGTACACATCATTTCTTTCAGAAGTTTGGATTGAAAGAGGAAGATTTAATTGTAACCAGTGACATCATTAAAACTTTCAGCAATGAGTCTCAAAAGGCTTGTGGTACTATATCACTCCCTCTTAGAGTTGGACCTAAAATCTTGAACACAATGTTTTACGTGGTGTCTTGTCCTGCATATTTTAATATTCTTCTTGGACGACCATGGATTCATGCGATGAAGGTCATCCCTTCTACTTTTCATCACTGTGTGAAGTTTGAATTTGAAAACCAAATCATTTCTATCATGGGCGATCCTCATCCATTTGAATTTTTCTCACCAGAGGATTTAGCCCAAATTCATTCCTCCCAATCTTCCTCTAAGAAATTCTCTACAAATATTTCATCATAGGATCAAGATGACTCTTCTTGCCTAGAGCTTCTCTTTGATGAATCTCATCAAGGTTTAGAGTGGAGTGTTGAGGACAAGTGTCCACCCTCTCCTATGGTCTTAACCCTAGAGTCACATGTTATAGATGAGGCTTTACCTCAGGATGACATCTGCTTTGATGGGTTTGTCCCTTGCGTAGTGCAGGTTGAGTCTTCTAGTTCTCAAGTGGACTTTGGTTCTATGTCTCCCGAGGACCTTGAGAAATTAGGAGTGATTCCTGCCCCACCTCCTCTTGAGGATAATTTATCCATCCTCATTGAGGAGACCATAGATGTGAACATAGGTTCTGAGGAAGCCCCTAGAATCCTTAAGTTAGGCAAAGCCCTGACCATGGATGAGCAGGAGCAATTGACCAATTTATTGAAAGAATATCAAGATATTTTTGCTTGGTCATATGTTGACATGCCAGGGCTTGATCCCTCCCTTGTTATGCATCATTTGGTAGTTAAGCCTAGTGCTAAGCCTATTAAGTAGAAGCTTCAAAAGATGCATCCAAAGGTCACCCTCTCAATCAAGGAGGAGCTCCAAAAACTCCTTGATGTCGGTTTTATAAAAGCCATCGACTATTTTGATTGGATTTCTAATATCGTTCCTGTAGCTAAGAAAGAAGGAACAATCAGAGTATGTACCGAATTTCGGGACATTAACTTAGCATGTCCCAAGGATGATTTTCCCTTGCCCAACATAGACCAGATTGTAGATTTCACTGCCAAATGTGGAATGCTTTCGCTCATGGATGGTTTCTCAAGTTACAATCAGATTATGATTGCTCCTAAATATTAGGCCAAGACAACATTCACTACTCCATGGGGTACCTTCTGCTAGAAAGTCATGCCTTTTGGCTTGAAAAATGTGAGAGCTACCTATCAGTGGGCCATGACTTATATTTTCCATGACATGATGCATGATATTCTCTAGGACTATGTGGATGACCTTTTGGCTCGTTCATTAGAATGAAAGGATCATGTCCATGATTTAAGATGAATATTTGAAAGGCTTCGGCAATATAAAGTTCATCTTAAACCTGCTAAGTGTGTGTTTGGAGTCACATCTGGCAAGCTGCTAGGCTTCATAGTGTCTAGGAGAGGCATTGAAGTGGACCCTGCTAAAATAGCAACTATCATTGATATACCTCCTCCCCGCACCCTGACCAAATTGCGTAGTCTGCAAGGTAAGTTGTAGTCTATTCATCGGTTCATTGCCTAGTTAGCCGATAAGTGTCAACCTTTCCTTTGACTCCTTAAGAAGGATGTAGTTTTTCGATGGGATTCTGAGTGTTAGAAAGCTTTTGATGACCTCAAAAGGTATCTCACCTCCCCACCTATTTTAGTTCCCCCTGTGCCTGGTAGGCATTTTTTGCTTTACATAGCGGCCACTACTCATGCTTTGGGAGCCATGCTAGCTCAACATGATGATGAAAATAAAGAAAGAGCTATCTACTATATTAGTAGAACTTTGGTCAGCTATGAAACCAGGTACACTCCCTTAGAGAAGCTTTATCTAGTCATAGTGTTTGCTTCCAAGAAGTTAAGGCACTACATGCTCAGCCATAAGATATTAGTGGTTGCAAAGTTTGATCCTTTGTGCTATTTGATGTCTAAGCCCCACCTATCAAGTCGAGCTGCTAAATGGGTGTTGGCCCTTAGTGAGTTTGACCTGACTTTCATAGGTCAAAAGGCTATCAAGGGTCAGGTGATTGCTGATCAGTTAGCCTCTGCTCCCCTAGAAGTTGCCTATCCTATAGTTGTTGAGTTTCCTGATGAGTGCTTCAATGTTGAAATTGAAGGGTCCAAGTCTTGGACTTTATTTTTTGATGGAGCCCACTGCATGAAGGGTGCTGGAGTTGGAGTCATTCTAGTTACACCACAAAAATAGCTCATCCCCTTGTCCTTCAAGCTTCATTTTTCTTGCATGAATAACACTATAGAATATGAAGCTTTGATCCTTGGTCTTAGAGTAGCCTTAGCTTTGCAGGTTAGGGTCCTTTCAGTCTTTGGTGACTCTCAACTTGTGGTTAATCAGATCAACAATGTTTATCAGACTCGGGATGATAAAATTAAACCCTATAAGGAGATTGTTACCAAGTTGTTGTCTTCTTTTGAGTAGGTAACCATAGAGTCTATCCCTAGATCCTCAAACCACCATGCGGATGCCATGGCTACTGCTGCATCTTTGTTCCCTTTGGAGTTGGAAGATGATCAAGCTTCGATTATCATTCGACAACTCCGAGAACCTGCATCTTTGAGTTCTTGTTTGGATCCCCTAGAGTGTTTTACCATCGGAGATTCCCCATCTGAACCATGGTATAACGACATCTTTAATTTCCTTAAATATGGATCAATACCTGATGGTTTAGATCGTAATCAATGCAAGCTATTGCACAAAAGAGCGTGCCAATTTGTTATAATTGGCAATACTTTGTATCGACATTCTTTTGAAGGCATCCTCTTGCGATGTCTTAACTCCGATGAAGCCCAACTTGCTCTTAGTGATGCTCATGAAGGTTCATGTGGAGGCCATTTTAGCAGTAATGCTATTACCAAAAAGCTCCTTCGGATGGGGTATTATTGGCCTTCCATGGAGAAATATGCATGCGATTATGTTTGGCGCTATAACAAGTGTCAACACCATGATCATCTTATTCATGCTCCTTCTCAAGACCTTCAAGTTATTTCTTCCCCTTGGCCATTCTCCATGTGGGGGTTGGACATTATTGGGAAAGTTAACCCAATGTCATCTGATGGTCACAAGTTTATCATTACTGTGATAGAGTACTTCACTAAATGGGTTGAAGCCATGCCCCTGGCTACGGTGATTGGAACTCAGGTTTCCAAGTTCATCTTCAACCAGATTCTTTGTAGGTTTGGGATTCCTTCGGTGATTATTTATGATAATGACACTCCTTTCAAGAACAAGGATGTCCATAATATTTGTGCTAAGTACAAGATTTAACACAGATGGTCAACTCCTTATTATCCTCAGGGTAATGGACAAGTCGAAGCATCCAACAAATCCTTGATCAGGATTTTGAAGAAGTTGGTTAGTAAGACCGGTCATGACTGGCATACTTAGCTTTATCCTACCTTGTGGGCCTACCGTACTAGTGTGCGTACTCCCACAGGGGCCTCACCATATGTCTTGGTGTATGGATCTGAGGTGGTGTTTCCTTTTGAGCTTGAGGTTCCTTCTTTGTGCATCTTGTTGCAAGATGTTGAGGTCAACGATGAGTATCGTGTAGACCATTTGCACCAATTGGAGCTGTTGGATGAGAAGCGCATTCATGCCTTAGAGAATTTGCGAGCCTATCAGGGTAGGCTCCAATGATCTTACTCTAAGAAAGTTTGCAACCATTCTTTTGAGGTTGGGGACCTTGTCCTCAAGGAAAACCAAAAGAACACTAATGCTCATGTTGATCTTCGAGGTAAGTTTCAGCCCAACTGGTTGGGGCCCTTTGTCATAATAGCTAAGTTTGGCTCAGGTGCTTATAATTTGGCTTCTATGGATGGTAAAGAGCTTAAAGAACCAATGAATATAATGCATTTAAAAATATATTATGCTTGATCCATTTTTTATATTGCATATGCATTTAGCTAGATCATGCTGCATGTTTGCCTGACATATTCTGCATGCTTGCCTATCATATTATGCATGATTGCTTGACATTCTATTTTTACATATTGCTTGTCATATTTGCATTGTTGCTTGCTCATAATTGCTTGTTCATATAGTTTCTGGGGATTCATGACAATGGTAGGTGATGATACCTAGTTAGGTCGTAGCTCACATGCATTGCACTCCTCACTAGGGCTTTGATGCCTAGCGAAACCCCAACCTAGGGCCCCCATGCATTTTCTTATCTCTTATATTCTCATCTTTCTTTGCTATCTTTCTTCTATTCTCTCCTCTTCTTGTCTTCCTTGACTTTGAAATTTTTTATAATGCTCATCATCTCTCATCAAAGTCAAGGAATACAATTCTCCTTTTGTATATTCTTGTCTTTTGCATGATAATTATTTCTCCTCTGTTTTATTTGTTTAGAAAAGGATATACATTCTTCTCTTCTTTGTTTGATCACATTTCCTCCCTCTTGACTTTTCACTAGTTGAAACTTCAAGCAGGGGGCACACATGCACAATTCTTTGCTCCTCATTTTCTTCCTCTTATTTCTTCTAGCACATGCACACACTCATGTTGTGTTATGCTCATATTGATTGGCTCATACATACATCCGCATACACCCTATCGGGTAGTACTAGCATATACATCATTCGCATCAGCATATATCATATATCACCCCTATCGGGTTACATCTCTCTTTGACTCAACGGGCTCAACACCCCATTACAGGATCAGCTCCTTGGCCATTTTAGCAGGCCTCGACATACATCCTAGTGGGTAATCACCCCACAATAGTCACTAGTGAGAAATCATCCATAGCGGGTTATGCTCCATAATTTCCCATCTGTTCATCTTAGCGAGTACTACACCCATAGTGGGTTTTTCACTCCATACATGGACCATATTTTGAGCATAACACCCTCTAGTCAGGGTTCTAATTTAGCCTTCTTCTCGCTTTCAGATGATTGACCTTTGGAGCTTCTTTTTCTTCTTCTTCTCATTCTTATTTTCTTCCCTTCTTTCATATTTCCCTTTCTTCTATGCATTTCATGCTAGCTGCATTAGATTCATGTTGTACCTAGTATTCTTTGCTTTATTGCTTGCTTATTGTGTTCTCTGTGTTTCTGTGTTCTGCTTTTTCTTCCTTTGTCTTTTTGAGTTTCCTAAGGAGTGTTCATTCCTTTCAAAACTCGAGGGGGCACCCTAGCCATAGAGGCATTAGTGGTAGTAATACCTCACCTAGTGTGCAAGAGTCTAGAGTATCCTTCCGTGGTACCCCTCTTGCACCATTCCTTTGTCTAAACCTGGCCACCCCTTTTTTGTGTTTGTTGCCCTTTTTGCCCATAGGAGTCTACATATTTCTTTGATGCATTTACTTGGCCTTAAATGCATCAAAGAGGGGGAAAATGTAGACACAAAAAATTGACCCACTTTTAGTGGGTAATCTTCCTTAGAGCCCCTAAGAGGTCCCTAACCCTTGCCCTAGGCAAGGGTAAGCCTCTTTTCCCCCTACCTTACCTTTCTTTAGCCTTTTAGCGAAATCACACCCGATTACGATGGGGCATGACTTTGCAGAAGTGATATCGCACCCCATCGGCATGGGGCACGATTTCACTATTTTAGGGTTTTAATTTATTAAAACTCGGGTTTAACCTTTTTAGCGTGCTTGGCATTGGCTTGTGTTTGTTTTCCTACTTCTTTTGTCTTGATTTTCATCTATAAAAGGAGAGACATGTGATCGATCTTAGACATAATTAAGCTCGAAATTCTTATGATTAACTAGTGCTCGTATTCTTACTTTCGCTCTACTTCCTGTTTCTTCTACAAGCTAACCCCGAAGTGCGAATTTTGGATTTGATATTCTACTGCATTGATTTGGATTGCTATGTGGTTTGGTGGATTCGTGTTGTAGTTCGGAAGGAAAGAGAGTGCCCATTTGGATACCTCGATCTCTTCTACTTGCTTCTACGTCATCCATCAGGTTGTGCACACTTTATTTCCTACATTTATTTATGCTTTGCATTTATCTTTTATTTTTCGTGTCTCTGAAGTGAAATCATGCCCTATCCCAGCGAGGCGTGACTTTGCTAACCCTAATTTAGGATTTTCGCTCACAGAAGTGAGATCGCACCCCATTTGATGGAGCGTGACTTCACCTATAGCATTATCGTGCCCACCATCTACGAGGTGCAATTTTTCCCAAGACTAAACTGGGGGCATCTATCAAATTATGATTGCATGAGTATTTTCTAAATTGCATTTAGGGCATGATAGCATAATCTATTTTTTGTTTCTTTGTTGTTGCATTGTTGTTTTATGATTAATTCTCCAAAGGTCAATTTTTGCTTTTGTTTCCAAAGGTCATCTAAAAGGACCTAGGGGGCTTGACTATTGCACCTCCAAGCATTGTTGTACAATGGCCTAAGTAGGCCCCCTAATGCTAATCCTATTTTCAAGTGTTTCATAAGTTATCTTGTAGAAACAAGCATTTTTGATATCATTGGACAAGAGGCAAAAAAGCTAAGTCAACCACCGATCTAGATAAGTGCCCTAATTATTTTATTGGTTGAAGATCTGATCTGAGTATTGATTCTTAGGCATCTAAAAGTGAAAAGCATATAGTGTGCATCTAGGGTTAATATTGTGCATTTATTTTGTGTCCTTGCTTTAAAGGTTTTTTGGATAAAACCCTAGGTTAGCAAGCATTCAAAGAAAGAATCATATTAGGTTAGCTCTTGTATTCTTGCATTCTAATTTTTGCATTGTCCTTTATATTTTATAGCATAGATCTAGAAAGGCCAAACTTAGGTGATTGCTTGAAAATTGAATACATCAAACATCCCAAAATCCTGAGGACTTGGAGTGAGTCCTAAAACCATTCCTGGTGAACCCTTCCCCCTAGCACCAAGTGTAGAGAACAACATACCCCCATGGTTCACCCCATAAGGCTTTCTATCTTTGTGGATCCAACCTTTTTGGGAATTGTATGCGGTAGGGTAGTTTTCCCCCTCTATAAAGATAACATAATGACCATGTTTGGGATTCCATATAATTTGGTATGAGATAATGACCTTGCTTTATCTTCTTTATGATTTTATAAATGGGATTACAATATTAAGGTAACTCTATAATTTTCTTCTAATTATTAATCTCAAATAAATAGAGTAGCTAAATCAACCAACAAAACCTACAAGAAATAATTAAGAAAATTTTAGACAAAAATCCCATGGATTGACATAATAAATTGAAGTATGCATTGTGGTAAGATAGAAAAAGGATTAAATCTTCATTAGGGACATCTCACTATCATCGAGTTTATGGTTAGGATCCTCTATTTCCCACCAACCTCAAGATCTCTATCTTATAATTCATGAAATATTACTTAGAAATAGATGACAAGGTAGAAGATAGACTATTTAATTTTATGAGTTTGGATGATAAAAGGGAAGAGGCACTACAACATTTTAGTAAGCATCAAGAAATGGTAAAAAAATGGTTTGATAAGAGGTCCAAAATAAAAGCCTTTAGAATTTTTGATCTAGTGTTGTTGTGGGATAAAGCCCATGAGAAGAAAGGAGACCATGTAAAATTTAACACCCTTTGGTTAGGCTCCTTTTGTTATGCCATGGGGTGTGAATTTGTAAAAGTGATATCGCACCCCATCGGCATGGGGCACAATTTTACTATTTTAGGGTTTTATTTTATTAAAACTCAGGTTTAACCTTTTTAGCGTGCTTGACATCAATTTGTGTTTGTTTTCCTGCTTATTTTACCATTATTTTCATCTATAAAAGGAGAGACATGTGAGCGATCTTAAAAAAATGATTAAGTTTGAAATGCTTATGATTAACTAGTGCTCGCATTCTTACTTTCACTCTACTTTTTGTTTCTTCTACAAGCTAACCCTAAAGTGCAAATTTGGATTTGATATTCTACTGCATTGATTTGAATTGCTACGTGGTTTTGTGGATTTGTGTTGTAGTTCAAAAGGAAAGAGAGTGCACATTTGGATACCTTGATCTCTTCTACCTACTTCTGCATCATCCATCAGGTTGTACACACTTTGTTTCCTGCATTTATTTATGCTGTGTATTTATATTTTATTTTTCATGTCTTTGAAGTGAAATCGTGCCCTATCCCTACAAGGTGTGACTTCACTAACCCTAATTTAGGATTTCCACTCACAAATGTGAGATCACACCCCATTATTATGGAGTGTGACTTCGCCTATAGAATTATTGTACCTACCATCTATGAGGTGCAACTTTTCTAGGACTAAACTAGGGGAATCTATCAGATTATGATTGCATGAGTAATTTCTAAATTACATTTAGGATATGATAGCATAATCTATTTTCTATTTCTCTGTTGTTGCGTTGCTATTTTATGATTAATTCTCCAAAGTTTAATTTTCTCTTTTGTTTTTAAAGGTCATCTAAAAGGACCTAGGGGGATTGACTGTTGCACCTCCAAGCATTGTTGTACAGTGGCCTAAGCAGGACCCCTAATGCTAATCCCATTTTTAAGTGTTTTATAAGTTGTTTTATTTCTCATATCATTGGATAAGAGGTAGAAAAAGCTAAGTCAACCATCGATCTAGATAAGTGCCCTAATTATTTTATTGGTTGAAGATCTGATCTGAGTATTGATTCTTAGGCATCTAAAAGTGAAAATCATATAGTGTGCATCTAATATTAATATTGTGCATTTATTTTGTATCCTATATTTAAAGGTTTTCTAGATAAAACCCTAGGTTCGCAAGCATTCAAAGAAAGAATCATACTAGGTTAGCTCTTATATTCTTGCATTCCAATTTTTCATTGTCCTTTATATTTTATAGCATAGATCTAGAAAGGTCAAACTTAGGTGATTGCTTGAAAATTGAATACATCAAGCATCCTAAAATCCTGAGGACTTGGAGTGAGTCCTAAAACAATTTATGGTGAACCCTTCCCCCTAGAACCAAGTGTAGAGAACAACATACCCCCACGGTTCACCCCATAAGGCTTTTTATCTTTCATGGATCCAACATTTTTGGGAATTGTATGTGGTAGGGTAGTTTTACCCCTCTATAAAGATAACATAATGACTAGGTTTGGGATTCCATATAATTTGGTATGTGATAATGACCTTGCTTTCTCTTCTTTACGATTTGATAAATGGGATTACAATATTAAGGTAACTCTATAATTTTCTTCTAATTATTAATCTCAAATAAATAGAGTAGCTAAATCAACCAAAAAAACCTACAAGAAATAATTAAGAAAATTTTAGACAAAAATCCCATGGATTGACACAATAAAATGAAGTATGCATTGTGGTAAGATAGAACAAGGATTAAGTCTTCATTATGGACATCTCCCCATCATCGAGTTTATGGTTAGGATCCTATCTTTACCACCAACCTCAATATCCTTATCTTATTATTCATGAAATATTACTTAGAAACATATGACAAGGTAGAAGATAGGTTATTTAATTTGATGAGATTGGATGAGAAAAGGGAATAGGCACTACAACATCTTAGTAAGCATCAAGAAATGGTAAAAAAATGGTTTGATAAGAGGTCCAAAATAAAAGCCTTTAGAATTGTTGATCTAGTGTTGTTGTGGGATAAAGCCCATGAGAAGAAATGAGGCCATGGAAAATTTAATACCCTTTGGTTAGGTCCCTTTTAGATATTTAATATTCTAGGAGAGAATACCTTTAGGTTAAAAAGCCTAACTAGAGAGGATGTCCCATTACTAGTGAATGGGCAATTTCTCAAACACTACTTTAGTGCTTGAGAGTATTCTAGTCCTACCCTGTAAATAGCTTTGTACATAGTTGTTGCTTTAGATTTTTGCTTTGTTCCTATTTTAAATTTTGGTTTGTTTCATGCTAGTTTTATTTGTTTTTATTTTCAATTTTTGGTTTATTTTGTGCTTTTTATTTGTTTTAACCAGATCACCCAAGTGCAACCAACTTTTGGTTGCTCTAGGCTGGAAATATTTTTAACATAGTTTGGTGATGAAAGGTCCTACTCTAAAATTCTATGAAACCAACATTGGTGTAATCAACTATTTGGTGTATATTCAATTTTTTGGGGAAAAGTGGGTAAATCTAAAAATAATATAAAATGATGATGAAACTTCACATTTAAAATACTTTAAGGAAATTCAGGTCAAGAGGAATGAAGCCATTATGGTGGTTTTTGGGTAAAATTTATATAATTTTTCATCCTCCTATTTTGTCATAGTGATACCCAACCCAAAAGTAGAACCCAGTCCTTATGAAAGATTATTTAAAAAAAAAAAAAAGCTTAAGTGCTTGGGTGATTCAAAAAACCTCTACTAGGGCTATGAACACTTGGTCGATAGTAAAGAAAGGTCTAGAGTGGGATCATTAATAACTATTTCATGGCTATAAAAACCTAGCTAGCAGTGGAGCAATATCCAAAAATTGGTGATATGTCTACCCATGTGACAAATCTCATCATTAGTAGACTAATGTTTGCTCAGGGGTAAACTAGTCTAATTTCTAAACTATGGTGGCAATTTTTAACTGATTCTAGAATGAGAATAAATTCACATGCACACATTTTTGATAAAAAAAAATGAAGTATTGATTTTAGATAAACTACCTAACCCAAGCCTTGGGTGGATGCCAATTTTTTTTTGTTTTGCTAGTTTTGAAATTTCTTTGTTTTAAAGAGGGTTATTTTTATTCCCAAAATGCTCAAGAGCATTTTCTAGAAGAGTTTCCATTTTCTGTTATTATTGCACAACACACCATAATTTGCATGGATTGGGAACCCACTTTTAAAATTTTGGTAAACCTTTTCTTATTTTTCTTGGGTTTATTTGCAATTTTTAATCTTTAGTTGAAAGCTTTTATATACGACCCAATTTTTACTTACTTTGAGCTTGTTTTGATGTTTATTGCCATGGATATATTTAGTAATCTTATTTTTTAAAATGATAAATAAACTCTCTCATCAATATGGGCTTGAAACAATTTTTCCAGTGGGTACTTGCATGCCTATGTTCCATAGCTTTAGCACATTGAAACTGCTTAAAAATCAAGCCTTATAACAACTATGATGAACAAGATTGAGTGACAGGAAGGGAAAGCATTCTAAGAAACAAGTAAGATCATTATCTATGATATCTCTAGTGGAAAAGATGAATTTTACTTCAAAACTCTCAACCAATAGAAATGCAATGTGAAGAATCCCTAGATTATTTGGTCTGCCAAATTCCCAATGTATGTCGGTGAGCCCATCACATTGATTTTGTCAAAGTGTGACCTTACATATGTGTTAATAAAGTTATCCTATTATCAATAATATATAATGACCCTTGCACCATCAGTCGATTGAAACCATCAATAGGTTTCCAATAAGCATGGCCTTGTGTGATAGAATCAATGGCCTAGAATCATTTATAAGAAACTTCAAGGGCCTTGATTCAATCTACCATGATGTAGATAATTTATCAAAATATCCTCCATGACAACATCAATAGGTCAGAATGACCAAAGAAGGCCAAGTTGAAGAAATTTAAGCAACACCCACCACATCATCAACACACCTCAATGGTCTGGATCAAATCCTAAAACATGATGGATGGTTGAGATTAAGTTCTAAGGGTTAAATGTGAGCCCCAAGTGAAGCTTCCACATATCGTAATAGATGGAACTGATCCATCAAATAAATCCTCTATGATTAAGATTTTATCCTTGTAATGAATCCAATAGCTAGGACTCAATGATGCCATGACCATTGTTCAAGAATAAGATGATGAAATTAATCCTGAGGTATCTTAATGACCAGGATTGATTCATGTATTATTATCGATGGTCAATATTAATATAAGAAGGCTAGGACATAAGCCCAGGATCATGTGAGCACTCCAATAACTAGGATCAAACCTTAAAATAATATGGACAAATAATATTGAGTAATAGAAAGGACAAGCATTCCAAGCAATGTCTATGATTTATCTTTCGTATCTATCTAATGGCTATGATTAACCTAGGAAGATGGTTGTAATTCACCAAACCACATCAATGGCTAGGATCACTCTTTGTATTATCTTTAATGGATAGGATTGGAATATAAGTGATGCCATTTTAAAATCATGCAAGCTCTAATGACCAGGATTCACCCCCTAAACAACCTCAATGGACAAGATTGAATCTTCCAAGCTAACAACCTCAATGGACAAGATCGAATCTTCCAATATTGAAAAAAAATTAAAGGAAATGCAAGTGTCAACTTCAACAGTAGAGATTAACCAATAAAGCAACATCGATGGATTAGAGCTATTCCTCCTAAATCTAATAGAGTGTGAAGATGACTATTTTAGCTTGGTTTCCAAGGGGATTTTAACTATAAAATTTAATACAATATTTAAAACCTTATGGAAATATAAATAATAATAATAAAAAATTAATAATAATATTAAAGTTCTAAAATCTATTTTTTGTTTTCCTTTGTTATTTTAAAGAATACTTTTTGGTGGCTATATTAAGTATATGTTGATTAGGAAAGTATAATCATGCAATATGGAAGATATGGGAAATTAATGGCCAACCAAAAATTTGTACAGAATTGAGAATTTAATGAAGTATGGTCATTGCAGAACTCCCAAGCATTGTGCAAATGAAGACTTTATGAGGTATGACCAAAGTAGCACTTATTTAATGAGGTATGGTCATAGTATGTCTAAAAGCAATCTCAAAGGGTATGTCCTAGAATTAGATAGCAATTAATTACAAAATTTAATGCTAGATTAAGGCCAAAATTGTATAAATAGTGGCTCAATATCCAATTGCAAAGGTTGGGAATCCATATGTTAGTTGACCTCTTTAGATTTCTTCTTTTTATTTGTAATCAGATGACATTTCTAAACTGATTTTCTCTTGTTTTCCAAGATTTTTTCTTGTAATCCATTGAAGTGGATAAATCTAAAAAAATGTACTCAATGACTATATTTTAATATAAGGATTTTGAAATTTATTGGGTTCAATCTATGCATGTTTATGGTTCTTGCACTCAGTCCATTTCATAGTCTGTTACTCCTTTGAAGATTGCACTATCTCAGACCTCAAGCTATGTGAATACTAGTTGGGGCTAGATTGGTTTAAATAAAAAATTTTGCTTTACCATATTGGAATAAATTTTTAGGGCAATATGAGCTTGTTTGTTTTATTTTATTTTCTCTTACCCTTAAACCTTTAACTCTTATTTCGATATTATTTAGATATGGAGTAGATTAGTTTTGAAGTTGACATTTTATAGTGCATTTTAAAATTTCATACAACTTCCAAATAGTCATTTTGATCGCATAAGTGATAATAATCTATAAAGCAATGAATAATATTGATTGGGAAATCACCATTTATAGAGCTTAAAATTTATCTTTTGGTTTCCTAGTTTTAATTCCACTTAGGTCATGTATGCTGACATATCTATGTAGTAGAATTATTTTTGAATAGTTAAGCATTTCATTTTTAAGCATTTTAGTGGGAAATTTATCTTTTGAAACATAACTAGTAAGGCCCCTTGAAGGAATAGTTATCTATGACCTTTGAGTCTATCTACACTAGCCAAGACCTAGAATACCTAAACCTTGGGGAAATACTTCCCTTTCAAGAGGGAACAATTCTTTGTTCCAAGTATGTTATCATGCAATTGATAATGTGTCATTTGCACAATAAAAAATCCATAAACTAAGGTTATTATGGGAACCCCTTTATTTCTAGTAACATCTTCCCACATAGAGACTCCACTACAAAGAAAGAGAACTCAAAGAAGCCACCAAAAATGGTGCAAAGCCAACATCCTAATAAAATACATCACCCTATCCAACCAATTAGAATGAAGGAATAAAAGTGAAAGTATGGCTAATAATAATTTGACATGGAAAAATCAAATCCCCTTGGTTGTCCTAGCCCCCTATTTATTGGTATCCCATTCTTGAAGAGGCTTTGGATTCCTTACTAGAATTCACTAGAGAAGGTATAGTCATTGCATGAGCACTTGCAACAAATGGATACACACCATGATGTGCACAACATAATCAATCATGATGTAGTCCTTAGGATATTGGTGGTATATTTCAAAGAAAAGGCTTATAAGTGGTATGTATCCCTACCCATGCAATCAATGAGGGATTGAGAATAGTTGGCTATCTAGTTGCTTGATCGTTTCAGGGAGGAAGGGCCCCTATTATTGGATTACATGATTGGTATCAAGTAAAATGTTTACGAGATAATGGAGGACTTCAATACCTGATTTTATAAAGCTTGGAAAAAACTCTTGGGTGAGATCAAACCTTCCCTAGGTATGATATTCATATTTTATCTCAAATATTTACATCCAAGAATTTCCATAATAATAAAATATTGGGGGGAAACTCTTTTTTGCTGCCTATTAAATCACCTTCAAAATAGAATAAGATCTTATTATGATAGGCAAATTTTTCCTAAGCCTATAAAAAATTATTTAACTTTAATCTAGATCCCCCCATTAAGCATTCAAAGTCTAATATCTCCCACTCTCCACAAAAGGAAATTATTTTCCAAGTAAACCTAATGGTATGCTACTATCCCATTCTTGAGATCTACTCCAGATATTAATTATCAAGGGAAAAACAAAAGGAAGAATCATAAAAATGGAAACAATCAGATTCTTGGCTAGAAAATAGAACTAGAACTAACAAAGGTTCCTCAAGAAGTAGGTCACTTGAAGAAGAAAATATACCAAATGCTATGGAAGTACCATAAAGGAAACCACTAGCTCTATTGAATGATACTAATACTTGCATTTGATATCCCTTGAGGAACCTTGGGCCACAAAAAAAACCCATGAGAGGGAAAATGAAAGAACCTATGTATATAGGGATAAAGTCATTCCATCTGATCCAAATGTATGAAGGAAATCCACTCCAAAGGTACAAAATACATATAATTTCTACTTCCTCATTACTTGGAGTAGTGGCTCACATGTTAAATATAATATAACATTTGGTCAAAAGGGGAGTGAATCAGGTAGGTAAGGAACATATCTTAGTGATTGGCCTCCCATTATAGTACCACTACAACTTCTTTCGAAGCCCTCATCATATATTGAAAGGATACCAAAGATCTAGGTAAGCTCTAGAAACTATAAAAATTAAATTCAAATTGAGGTCCTATCCTTGTAAAGTAATCAGTTGCAAAGATGAAAAGTGGGGTACCCCTAGAATTTTGATGAAGGAAGAAAGGACCCGACATCATTGGAGAAGGCACCCAACCTACAAAAGGAAGAAATATAATATAGAATCCTAAAAGGATGATCTAATGATAGTTTTTAACCAAGTTGGCATGGGATAAAATATCGGTGTTAAGGAAAACCTATTGGCACCAATGGGTCTTTGTTCAATATATATATACATATTTATATTTTTACAAACTTACCAAGATAATGTAGGACAAGAGTGAATTTAGATATGTAGAAAAAGAGTTGAAGTCACATAAAATCAAAGAATAAAGTAGTTGGGAGACCAAGGCATGTCTCACAACTCCTTAAGTTCAGTTGAGCCCCCTTTTTATTAGTTGAAGGACAACCATCATACCAAAGTGCAAGTAATATTAGAAGATGATAACATCCCTAAATTATAGGCATGAGATAATAAGTCTTCACACGACTATCTAACATAATTTTATTAGAATAATGAAGATGATCCTTGGGATATATCCAAGTAATGTGGCCTATAAAGCAAGGCACACCTCATCCAATCCTACACAAAGTCTTGAGCAAAATGATATCTACTATCTTCCTCTTCAAACATATGCCACTATTATAGAAGCCTTAGGAATTTCCAAAATCAAAATCTATGCCTAATGGATAAGGTAGCTTTCTTTGGGTTCCTTAACTCCTTCTAGTAGGAGTTCCCATGTGAGTCACCAAAACTATAGTGGGTATTCTCTACAGTGAATAAATTCTAGCTCCAAAGGTAATTTTGACTAGATTGCCTAATTAAAACCAAGATGAAAGGGTCCAATACCTCTACCACTTATGATGCATTTGAAACCAAAAGACTATCCAAGATATATCCAAGGAGGATCCACCATCTTTGATTGATCTTGCACCTAAAATTTCCCTCCCCATAAACTCAAGATAAACTAATAGACCAATTCTTAACTAAAATTTGAGTTTTTTAGATGGTATCTAAGAAGATTTTCAATGAAAGTAGTAATCTTAGAGCCTTTATAATGATAAATAATAGGCCATAACTTTTAATGAGGCTCTACCCCATCCAAAATCCATGGATTCCCCCCTATCTAATTTAGGGGGACCCATGGCCTAGATTTTCTCTAAATTCTTGGATGACCAAGTTAGATAAAAGACTAGGGTAGCTTAGAGTGGCTCAATGGTAAGAAGGTTATTGAATCTATTCATCCCTAGAATAAATTGAGGTCCAAAGGAATTTCCAAAGCCTATCACCTTGGAGAAATCTAAGATTTAAGGACCTTGGCTATGCTTCATGATTTCTTAGCCCTTGAAAATCCCAACCCAAAGATCATGGTAAGGGAGAAAACATAAGGTAAAAGAGGATAAGACTGCTAAAATTTGAGCACCATATTCCCTTGGATAGAATGTAGCACCTATCACCTCCACAAGATGCACCAAAAGACATATTCACCAAGGGAAATTACCAAAAGTGTGGGTGAACCAAACTTTGATCACCAAAATTTTAGACTGGCCTGAAGCAATTGGACATGAGGGAAGGGATGATGATATTATTATGGTTTGGGCACCCCATAACTAGACATAGTTCCCCAAGCAGTATCTAGAGCATTAAATTAGAGATAGGGAGGATAGCCCAAGGGTCAACACATACTCAAGACATTAATGACATATGGCCATGAGGATCTAATCATGTAAATTATTTGCACTAGTTGATTACATAGCTATAGAGTCTTCAGATCATTAATTGTTGATGTCAAGTAGCCTAGGAAAAGTTTTAAATTTAAAATTTTAAATTCTACATGTATTTTTGGGGGAACCCCTCCCCCACTTATTATAAATATCTCTCTTATTCTAATTGTAAAGTATCAAAATTTCTCCCATTCTTGTGAGAGGCACTTTATTTCATTCTCCTCCATGGCTTGGCCTGGATCAAATATTGTGCAACATGTTGGGTAGTATTTGAACCTCTTCTCTCTGCATGTATGTAACTCAAATTTCTCATTAATGTGAATTTGTGACTCTTTGTATATATTTGTCTTGGCTTTGGTGTGGGTGTTCTATTTCTATTGCATGTTCTTGGAGGAACCTGTATTCCTTGTGCATTGTTGACCACTGCACATGTGTTAATTTAAAATCCATTGGGGTGTTATGGGAGTATTATTATTTTTCTTTGGCACATAACCACTTGTAGGTAGGCTAGATAGGTTTTATTTCTCACCTTTTACATATTTTATTTACTTTCTTACATTTACCATTTTTTTGCAATTTACTTTTCTTTTAGTTTCCCTATTTTCCCTCTCTTTTCTCTTTTCCCCTGAAGAATCTTAGGCTAGGAGTATCTTAGTGTAGTGAAGTAAATATGAGTTTCAAATAAGACATCCAAAATTAAGGAACCATCCTTGGGTAAAAACCCTAGAGGTCATCCAATGAGGGACACATCCTATGCTCTCTTAGACTTCCCAGGACTGGTGCCCTTGCATGAGGTATAGGTCACTAGACACACCTACTCAAAATAGGTGGTGGAAGACATAAAAGCTACAATTATAGAGGGTCACAATGCCCAAGGATTGCAATAGGGTCATAATTGACCCCCAAAAATAATGTAATAAATAATCTAAATATTAAGCTAAAATGATAAAATAAAGTAAAATAATGATGCCTAGGATATATGCACTCATTGATTTTTTAAGAATTTAGATCTATCCTAAAAAATACGTAAATATAATTGCATAGAGTAACTAAGCCTATAAAAATGATAATGCAACCAAGTAAATAAAAAATTATGGATCTAAAGTGAAAGGGGAAGGGTAAGGATGATTTGAACCCATTTTCAATCCAAATGTTAGTTTCCAAATCCTACTCCTTTCACTTTTGGATCATCATTCTACACAACATAAAATCATCACACATTTAAGCTTGATAATATCTTATGGTTTTAGGATTCTACCTCATTTAGACCCTAGTTCAATGGAACAAAAAACAAATGGTAAAATGCTAAAAGAAATGGAAAGTCTCATGTTTTATTATAGGAACTATGGAGGAATTGTGATAGAATAGCGCTAGAAATAGCACTAGTGTCCCTCAAAAGAGCATTAAAAAATAGAAATGCTATTACCCACTACCATTATAGAATAATGTCCAGATCCAAGAACCTACAAGAGATGACATTCCAAGATTTTAGCTAGAAATGAAAGTGTAGAGATCTAATTCTAATGTAATAATATATGAATAAAATGAATTACATATAGAATAAATAGGCATATAAATATCAATTTAAATAGATAAATAAAAGTATACCAAATAGTAGTGAATAAAATAATCAATGAGTAAATATGACATCTTGGGGATGATAGGTTAGTTGGACCTATGATTATGCATATGTGGATGAATCTCCTCTAGTTGGAATTCATAAAAACAAATAGACACAATCCACACACTCAAATATTATATATAAAACATAAAATAGGACAAAAGAGAGAAGGATATGATGGGTGTTTGTAGACACCATAAATAATCACTATCCATAAATCTTATTTCACAACACTCTAATAATAAAAGGGGAATGTGAGGGAGGTATTTATAAAAATACTAAAGTCCTAATTACATCAGAGATTTTAACCTGCTTACATAATAAGTGGAATTTAAGTTAATTATAAATAATAAATAGGGTTTAACCATAACAAGGTTAACCAAGGCCCATTGGACTTGCATAATGTTTTTTTATAAAATAATAAATACATTGTACAATGAAATGCCCTTATTTCTATTCAATACATTGTACAATGTAGGCTCTTTACCATGAACTAGATTATAATTTCAACACCCCTTATAATCTAAACCAAGGGACCAAGGAGAGAATACATTAGTGATAATATTATCTTCCCCCCATAATGGATTCCATAGGGTCCTCTACAATTGAGGCAAATTCATATTAATCTCCCTCATAATCTAGAATGTCCACTAACTTCAAGAACATAACTTCAATCCTTTGTAGCTTTAGAAAGCAATTATTCATTGGATGCTCCTCTCTCTTATAGTGTTCATAAGTTTTCTTTATTTTATTTGAATAATTATTTTAAATATTGGGCCCATGTGTCTTAGCCTCCTCATATTTCAATTTCTTTTCCTGAGTTGTATTTGTGGAGTTACACCATAATGATAAGGAGGAGGGAATATTAAGAGTAAGAATCCATTAAAATTCCAAGAACATTGGAATTATAGCAACCATTAGGTTCAATATCTAAAAGGAGGAGGACATATAAGCAAGTATGACCTTACCATACTTTTTATCATCTTTCTTTAGTCTCTAGAAGATGTGATATTTTTCCTCAAAGCCTTAAATATCACAATATAGTTCTCAAAATTATCAAACACAATTATTTTAAGAGAAGAAATCTCTAATTCGAAACATCTTACTTTAGTAGCAATTAACTTTCCAAAAATTTCATTCAATTTTGACCATACCTTGATATGGTCACTTTTATTTGACATGGAAAACCAAGCATGGTTTAATCAGCAAGGAAAACAACCTAAAGCCTCTTACCTTTTGATGTCAAATTTCATCAACAAGAATAGATGCTTTATCCTCTTGAAAGATACACCACAGGTTCTTACTTTGTAGTAGGATGATCATGTGAGTTAATCACATATTATAATTTTATCCACTAAGGAAAGTAATTAGTTTTTTTCTTGCACATTTTGAACCCTAACATTATAGCAAGTATATGAATTGATACCACCTGTGTATAGAGCTCAAGAAGTTTTGGAATTTAAAAAATAGTATCAAAATGATTTCATATAAAAAGTTATGGCCTATGGAAGTTTCTCCCTAACAAACCCCCAAAATATAAAAAATTAAACTGTCTAACCTCAGAAAAGTAAGAGCCACTTTCAACCTACCCCTTAGTAAGCCCTTATTTACTAAAGCACTACAATTCACTTTTACCACCTCAACTCTTCTAATTTTCCAAATCACTATCACTTGATTTGGTTTTATTGGTTAAAGATGTATAAATAGGTTTAAAAATTACTTATGTTCCATGTAGAGGTTCCCTATCATAAGTATTCAAAAAATCCAAGTGGTAGTAGATATATTAAACCCTTTGTTCCATGGATGCTAAGAACATTGTAGTAACCATCCTAGAACCTAAACCTTTTTGAAGCAAAGAAAATATCCTTTTACTTAGGTGCTTTTCTAAACATATGAGTGGGTCTATGGATTTGAACATGTGCCCTTCCATCCCTAGCATAATATAGATAACTAATTCATCATAGTAGCCAATGATAATTTTGAAAAGTACCTTTATATAGAACAACAACACTTTTATCCCAGCTTCAAAAATGATCATAAATCAAACATGTGACTGACCATTTTCAAAGCAAGAAACCAGACACCACGAATCCAACTAGATCAAGACAAAAAGGATTCTAGAAACATGTCATTCCATTTATCATAGGGATAAATAGAAATTGATATTCACAAGGACTCAAACCTAGGTTGTCACCATATGAACACCTTAATCCATACTTTTATAGCCATAATAGACACTTTTTGGAACATGTTTGAGTGTGTTACTTTTCTATGAATAAGGAAAACACATTCTTGGGATACTTTGAGCATAAATCCTAAGTCTAAAAACTAGAAAATACTTGAGTTTTAATATAAAATTTCTTGTCTTTTTCATCCTTTGAACCTGTAATATCTATAGCAATTTCTAAAAACCCTCTTTTGAAATAAGAGAACAAACTATATCCAATGCACTAGAAATAATAGATAAAAAAGAGTTAGATCTTATTGTATCTCTTATGCAACAAAGTATTATGATATATATAGAATAAAAATTTCCTATCGATTGAAAGAGGAATGAGACACACTAAGAGATCATTTTGCATGACCAAGTATTTTCACTCCATACCCACTTTGATACCAAGTTGAAAATCATAATATTTTATAGAAATATCTAGAAGAAATCAGTCCACTAAAATCTTATACAAAGCATAACTTGGGATGAAAAAGAGAAATATATGATGGCCACCCATAGGCACCATAAGTAATAAGTATTCCTAGATTATATTGCACAACACTTTGATAAGAAAAGATGAGTGTGAGAGGGGTATTTATAGTAATACCAAAACCTCAATTACATTATAGATTTCAACCTAAGACAACATAATAAGTGGGATTTAGGTTAATTATAAATAGTAAACAAGGTTTAACCAATGCCCATTGGGCTCACATAATAAAATATTACAAAATAATAAAAACACTGTATAATGAAATACCCTTAGGACTATCCATTACAACACATAATATTAGTTATTGGCCATGAAGCAAATTATACTTTCAATACCACTTGGCTATGAAATCACAAATTTATTTGTATATGATCTAAGATAGAGAAGATTAAGAAGAATTTTAGACTTGTATACTTTTCTTGTATTTTCATACAACTACGAATTTTGATAGAGCTTTTCTACATGATCCAAAAAATTCCTTTCTTAGAATTTTGGCAAGGCCTTAATGCAATTTCTTTGACTATTTCAAATTGCCTCAAAAAAGGCTTATTCTATATAAGTTTGTAGAAAATAATAATTTGGAAGATACATTGGATACAAATATTGAGATAGTTCTCAATGACCGAGAGTTGCATAGAAATGTGATTAAGAGTTCAATTGATCTTGCATGACCTTGATTGAGAGCTTAACTAAGTTGACCAAATTGGATGGGAAGTTGAGAAGATATATTTATTAATGTAAATATGTAATTGCTAGTTAAGGGATGTGACTAGAAATAATATGAAATTTCATGGTATTTATGAGTGGTAGAGAATACAAAGAATTATACCAATAGGTAATTGACATCAATTAGCTCCTTATTATTTTCTTTGTTTATTGTCATGATAAATCATTGGATTTTAAAAAATTGATGTTTAATGTCTTTTATAGGATAGAGGTTGCTTTAACTATGTAGCTAATAAATTAATCAAAATTATGTCTATATTTACCCCTTTTATGCATTCATAAAATAATAAATGCATCAAAAACTAGCTTGCATGCTCTAGTTTATTATGAATTAGTTGTATGATGACTTATATTTAGAGTGATTGATTACTTGTAGTAGTTATTTATATATGATTAAAATTTATAATTATGATAATAATGAATGTTGTTGTGCCTATGTGTTCCCCCTCATGTTTTGGAGGAGAATTTAATGTTGAACAAGAAAACCTCACTAACTAGCATGCACATAGACATGGTGATGAGAAGAAGTGATTAAAAAAGAGAAAATAGATGGGAAGGGAGGGGTAAAATATATAGTGTTAAAAAAAATAATTTTTATTGTTCATAATTACATGAGGAGATATCTAGATGTGTGATATGATACCCATATTTGATGGCTCATAATGCAAGAATGATGCACTAGAGTGATAGGATTAGGCCACTAACAACCGGAAGTAGAGAGTAGAATAGGTTTGTCACAAAAAATTACTAAAATTTGTTAATTTTGTGCTAAAAATGAGATGCAAATGAAAGGTAAACTATTTTTTGGTACATTGATGATTTTGCATAATGTTTTTATGATTGGTAGCACTATTTTATTGTAATTTTGTGCTAATATTATGATTTTGAATAAGTTTTTTACATTTTCTATTTATGGAAATTTTCTAATAATGTGGAAATAATAGTAAACATAGATTCAAGATGAATTTTTAGTGTTCTAGAGGTATTTTTCTAAAGGAGAAAATGAAGAATTCTTTATTGCTTGTGCAAGTGAGGCTATAAGTTCTTTACAATCATGAGAATCATTCTTATACATTGGAGATAATTCTAACTTTTCCAAATTTAGAGGATTATGCACTCCTAGTAATATTAGGTATTCACCATTTAGTCATTATGTCAAAGGTTGAGTTTGATAGTGTTATTGCATATGCTAGATAGGATATGTTATTCAAAAGTGAATATCGTTCAACTATCATTTAAGGAGGCCATAGTGACATTAGAGGATGTTTGGAGAATATTGTAGGTACCCATATAAGGTGCCAAATATAGTTTAATTACTCATAGTGACATAGCCAAAGGAGGTTAAAAAGGTATCCTAGGTTTAAAATAGTTAGATCTAGCATTAATGTGAATGTCATTTATGTAGAGGATTAGCTAGATAGACAAGACACATTATTGGTAGTATATATTTTGGGTATATTTTTATCTTATATCAATAGGTGAGGATTCCACTAGGTATTGGACAAGGTGGTCGGTGACATGCTTGAGTATCAGATAATTTTTATTTTGGTGTTAATCATCTTGGCTCATCTATTTCACTCTTTTTACCCTATATTATCTACAAGGACAAAATGATACTACCATACTAGATACTCATCTCAATTTGGCCATGGGAATACATTACATTGGAATGACCTCCTAGGTTTTTCATATTTATAGATGATAATAATATACCACAAACCTACAAGTGGTCCCACGAACTCAAAGCTAGTCAAATTCACTCACACCAAGGGATCTTGGGGAGAGCACAATGGTTGATCAATGATCTTCACCAACAAGAATTTACATGGAATATTTAAAGGAGGTACCTTGGTTAGGATAAGGATGATTTCTAGTTGACACATGTTAAATTATTAAGGTGGTTGATGGGATCACATAGTGAGCATGATCTATTTCAATATAAACATATGACTTACTATTTTAGGTTGCAGTAGGACATCCATCTTGACCTAATATGGTATTAAAGGATGACCTAGGAGTGGGGGTTTAGAGGAAATATATATCCATACTCCATGTAGATTCATATATATATAACATTGTTATGTTAGATCTAGAGATACATGACCTAAGAGTGAACTATTGCTTTTAAATATGGTACCATAATTTCTATCCATGGATTGTTATGGTGGTAGGCCTAATGGTGAAATAAAGCATGAGTCCAAGGTATAAACTAATTTGGATATGGTGAGTAGTGCTACCACTAGTGAGGAAATGGTAGGAGTATTAGGATATGAGGAGTTACAATAGTTAGTCTAGAGGGGTCAAGGGTAGTGTTGATAAAAATTTCAAGAAGGGTTAGGCCAAGAAGGTCATTATAATCAATGAATTAGGTAAATCAAGATGCACTATCCCAAAAATTGGTAAGCCATCAGGAAATGGTAATAACCTTGATGTTAGTGAGATAAGTGGTCAAAGTAAATATGATGGTGCATACTCAGGAATAGGATCAATTGGTGTAGCATATATTGATGTTGTAGCTTACACTTCCAATCCTTATGGTGGAGCATGTTGTAGTTGTGATGAATACCACTACTTTAAATAGTGGTGGAGTTAAGTAGGAGGGACACATTCTATTAGATAAAATTATGATCATGTGATAGCACCAAATAATAGAGTTGGAGATAACCTAGACAAAGGTAGTGTAGCTAGGAGAGAACCTTGAATAAGATCAAGAATTCAAAACACTATTGCATGACCTATCATATTATTATTTCATTAACAAATGGTTACCTATCTTAGGTGGATGTGATTTAGGACATAAAAACACATGAAAAGGAGGAATTAGCAATCATATAATAATATGATAATATCATTGTCACAAGGAGGAGGAGGAGGAGGGATTGTTATTGTAGACATTGGTTTCCAAATCTAGCTAAACAATGTTTTCTAGTGGGATAATTTTGATGTGTTATAGTGATCATGATATATGATGACACTGATGTATAGATAGTAATATATGATATTGTAGCCAAAAGAAATGAACAAAAAAATATACAAAATAGAAAAGAGAAATTGCAATGTGAAAAAATGATATTTCTTTTATATTAATAAAGGAGAGCCTGAATCTCCCGATTTTACAATGCTTTGATTTTCTCCAATGTCTTGGGGTAATGTTACAATTATTTCTCTCTTTTCTAAATACAATGATTTGATAGGGGGTATTCCAATCCTTGAACAAACTATGGTGTGTTCTTCGCTCCTCTGCTATAGCTCCAAGTGTGAGTGGGTTTTTGATATCTAGCAAGGGGACCACTCCAGCTTCAACAACTCTCCAAGTACCTATTTGCTGCACACATGAAAAAATAAACAAGGGTCATTAACACCTAGTAATTAAGATAGAAAATATCACTACAAAACCCTATTTGTAGGAACATGAAATGCGATACATAAAATAAAAAAACAAAAACTAAACTGTCTTGCTGAAAATTAATTTTACTAATCTGCTTGTTGTGCTTTTATGGGTTTTAAGAAACCATGGATGCACAGTTGGGGCTGGTTAGCCACGGATGCACGATTAGGTAACCATGGGAGGATTTTTGCTACTGTGTAATAATAAATGGGTGGTTGAGACTAGATGGCAAAATCTATAAATGGGTACTCTGGGGATTTGAATATCTGGTTTCCTTAGGATGTGTGTGAGCTCCTAGTGTAATTCTGGTATCCTGATGGTGTATGTTCTTAGCCTCCTTTGGTTTATGGTATGAAGGTGCCTTTATAGGCCCCTTAGGTTTTTTGAGGGAAAAGGGAGGTGGCAAGCCAGGATTGCCAAGTGGCAATCCAGGGATGCCAAATGGAAGGGGCAGTTATAGTGAGTTACCTAGAGTGTCTCAATTAACTGGGGTGTTATGGATAATGAGTGAGTGCAAGTGGAGTGAGGCATAAGGGATGTCCCATGTGAAGGGAAAATGGAGACATGAGTGTGTGATATGTGGCTAGGGATGGGGTAGTGGTGGCTAGGACACATGTCTAGTGATTAGGTAGGGTATTGTACGCATATTTTTTCTATATTTATTAAAATCTAAAATATAGGATAATGTGCAAGATTTATACACCTAAGTTCAAACTTAGGTATATAATTTTATTATGTAGGGTTGTGATATGGGATGCAAATGGGGTGTTTTGAATGCCTAGGTTTTGGTGTCTAAAGATGACCCTTTTTATATCGTGTTGTGTGAAACACAATGTGATGTAAAAATAAAAGATACCTGTATTTATCATATGGATGAATGGACTTAAATCTTCTTGACGCTCAAGAGTGAATGATTTTTGAGAATTTTGATTTTTTTGCTTACCCCCTCAATTGAAGAATGGGTAAAGAATGAAACCCATGAGCCAATTGACCAAATTTGGATGATGAAAAGGGGTGTATGTCTTGGATGAAAATGTGTGAAATTGAAGATCAACTTGATGCTCCAAGTTTGGGATAGTTGTTGTAAATTTACCTTTGGTTTTGATGATGCACAAAATATCATGGTAAAATCACCAACCACATTAGGATTTTGGGTTCCCATGTGATTATTAGCAATTCCTATTGTTAGAAACCAGGTACACTAGGAATTCAATACTCATAGTGATTTTAGTGATTTTTACCATATTATGATTGATTGTTTCCTCTTTTATAACCCAATGGAAAGGGCTAAGGATAGCCGTGTGTAAAAATATTGAATAGATCCATACTCAAATATTGTGGTATCCATTGTATGTAATGTCACATGTGATGATGTTGGATGATTGTGAATAAGTGTCCTTATGGTAAGCTACCCATCATACCAGATTACATAGATTTCCAATAGCGACAACCACCAAGTATGTAGGGTAATTTACTAGATACAAGGTTCACTGAATGATGATGTTGTTTGATGATTAAATGAATTTTATTTATTTGAGGGGTTTTTGAAACCATTTGCACTTGAATGGGAGTTGTGTAAGATGGTCACAAATAAAATTCAATGTGGGTTACCCCAATCATGGAAAATATGCACATTATCAAATCATTACTTTTGACACATTGATGGTATTTGATTTTGGTAAAATTTTTAGCCTTAGGTAGATGTACAGGGAGAGGTCTACACTTTGGGCTTTAGGTCTACCTACACTTGATAACTTTCATCCATAGGTAGATGTATAGGGAGAGGTCTACACTTTAGAATTTAGGTATACCAAGTGTTTGTTTGATTGAGATTTTTGCTTGTGATCTGCCCCAACAAAAAGGGCATATGATAGTATTTGGTAATGATTCTTGAATGAACATAATTTGCATGATTGAGTGTTTTGAGTATTGACTTGATTTGAGACTAGAATTTGTAGATTTTGTCTATCCCTTCAAGCGATGAGTCGATGGAGAAGATATAAAATGATGAAAGTAATGAAACAAATGACAATGGTTAGAATGAAATGGATGTTTTTGTTTTTGTTTTTGTTTTTGTTACAACTATGATTGCGACCATTCTTGATAATTGTACACCTCTATCCCTTGGAGCAGTCCAACTATATGGATTTATTAGGGAATTGAGATGATAATAATTTGATTCTTTCTTGACGTGAATCACTATTAAAGGACCTTATGGTAACATACCCATCCTACCATATTGCATGGATAATTAATCACTGCAACCACTATGTGTATAGGATAAGTTACTGTATACAATAATCAGTTGAGGCTAAGAGGAAAAAGAAAATGTACATCTATATCACTTGGAGCAGTCCAACCACATGGCCTTCTTAGGGAGTTGAGAAGAGAGCATTTCTATTCTTTGAAGAGCTTGTTGAATTTGGTTTTGACCAAAGGAATTGAGGTACCTTTGGAGTTTTTTACTTTTTTGGTTATTTTTTGTTTTGTTTTTGGTATTCATGTGATGAAATGAATGTATTATGAATGAATGCAATTGGTGGTGATGTATGCAAATGAATTAATGGTGTTGCCTTATTAATTGTCATTCAAAGAAGTTATGGATCATTATTTAGAAAACTTTACCTTTATTGCTTAATCAAGGGCACCAATATGATACTACTAGTTTGACCACATTTTTTAGGATGAAATGGACTATGATATATGCGACTATGTGATGGTGGTATGGAATGGAAGCTTGCTTATGACTTTGTTGTCCTTAGGGATAAATGATCTAGGGTTGTTTTGCAAAGACTCAAACATCCTAGTGATCTCAAACAAACTCATCTATGTATCTCGCAAATCTTCATGATGCTAAGGTTGTCCTAGTGGTTTCAAATTTCTCAAGGACCAACTGTGTGTGCAATGATTGTTCATTTCTCATTATGAGTTAGGTCAAACTAATCAATTGTAACTTATGCCAATAAGCTAGCTCATCCGTGAGCATCCATAGGTCTGTACAAAAGAAGGTCGCTAATGTGATAGACATGGCACCACGCATAAGGATACCCCATTTCCAGGCGGGTTTCATTCAACCCATTGTTGTAATGAGGATCACCCCATGGTTTTTGAGACACTAAGAGTTCCAGGGATTCAAGCTCCTTTCCCTTCTTTTATTGCATTGGATTTTGGGGATTTTATTTTTGAGTTTGCTCATTTTTGTAATGGAGCAATCATGCATTTTTATTGCTTTTTGGATACTTGCTCATTTTGAGGAGGAGCAAGGGAATTTTATTGCTTTGGGATGCTTTTTGGGATACTTGCTCGTTTTGAGGAAGAGCAAGGGGAATTTTTTGCTTTTGGAATGCTTTTGGGATACTTGCTCGCTTTGAGGAAGAGCAAGGGATTTTTTTTTTTGGGGGATGAAGGTGGAGCTTGTCCTTTTGTCAACTCTTAGCATTCTAGACCATGCGCATAATTGGATGAACAGGGGAAACCTTTCACTTTATGGCAATAGCAACTCATGACTTCGTCATTCCTAAGCTTCACAATGTTTTAATGTGTTTTGATGTGCATGGTCCAAGAGGAAACTTGATTGACCAAGAACAACTTATTGCTTCTAAAGATTGTTTGATTTTTAATTGAGGTTGCTCAAAACACTAGGAGTGGCTGAGTGATTGAAAACATTTAGATTTTTCTTATGGACTAATGTGCTATGTAAGATTTTGTGATACCTTCACTACAAGATTTTGAAAATTAAAAAGTGCACACAAAATAGTTAGTGGTCACATAATCATTATTGCTAATGATTATACAGTATCTATCCTAGTTTATGTGAACCCCTTAATCATCAAAATATTATAAGGAAAGCTACAAATTATTGTGATTGATGGAGTGATGAGTAATATTTGATGTAAGGTGCCCCTGATTAAGGCAACAAGACATAGTAGACTAGCGATCATCCAAATTAACCAAATGATCCCTAATATGATGAATGGTATGAACAAATGCCTAAAATGCATCTATGTAATGTAGGTGGAATGCATGGATGGATGTATGAAATGCTATGAATGTGTATTAATTTTATTTTTTTTTAGCCATGTATATGTACATATTTAAGTTGGCTCAAGTTGTTCTTACGGAAGGAGCAACCAAAATATGGGTTGATAGATAGGAAAAATTCTGATGTAGTACTCATATCTCTCATCAATGGGCACTATGGGGGCCACATATTCAAAATCATTGAAGGTGATAGATAGGACATCAAATTCCTCTCTAAAGTCTTCCTCATAGTCATCATCAAAAATGTAATTGATCATGTCGATATGTGGTCTCATTTTTAGAAAAGCCTCATGTAAATAAGGTGCAAAATTAGGGTCCAAATACTCATCATCACTATCATCACTAGCTTCACTCTCCTCATCCTCCTCTTCAGACTCTAAGGTGAGTCACTAAAATGTATGCTCGAAAGAGGAGTTTGAGGTTGATGGCCTATATCCTAAGCCAGAGTGATCATGCACTTCTCAATATTGGGGCTCAATGATGTGATGCAGACCCTGTTCATGTCATCCAAGACCAAATCCCTACTAGTTAACCCTACAAAAATATCACAAGGGAAAATCTAGGTTGGATAGATATTCTAGATTGGCACAAAATTCTTGTATGGGTTCCTCATTAGGAGGAGGTGGATTGGATGAAGAATCCACTCCCCCATATACAAAGTTGATCCTATTTGGCTCAAAACCCATTCTATACATTACACCTATAGCTAAAGGTGGGTCGCATGGGTGACCGTAATATCTGATAGATTGGATAGGTGGTGTTATTGTGACACTCTCAACTATGTACTCACCAATACCTGGATTGGTGAGATTGACTGCAACTTGGGTTGGTTGGGATGTAGATGGTTCAGGTGTTGAGGTGGATGCTTCAATGGTGGTTTGTAGATTCGGATGGAGGTAATGGTTCACTCGATAATGGTTCTTCTCGGATAGGTGACCCTATCTACGAGATAATGGGTGGTGAGGTTTGAGGTGGATTTGGTTTGATGGGATTGTTAGTGGTTGGTGGATTTGGTTGGGCTAAAAAGGTGAAGGGTGTTTGTGAAGTGGGAAGTGCAGTTAGGGAAGTTGATGATTGGTTAGCGAGATGATCAAGTGTGATGGAAAAATGATATGAAGTGGATGAGGGTTGACTTGAGTTGATGCTTTGGGATGCAAAAGTAGGATCAACTATTGGCAAAGCCTCTAGGATGGGTGCTTTGGATGAGGTGTTGTTAGTTGGGGTGGTTCAAACAATGAGGGGCTGAATGGAAATATGGGTGGATGGAAGCAATGGCTCATATGGATTGGATATCAAGTTGCAGTACTTGAATGGCTCAGTGTCAACTTGAATGCAATGGACTTTTCCCTCATGCACATATTTCAAACATTGGTGTAATGTCGAGGGAACACACTTCATTTCCCTAATCCAGGGATATCCAAGAAGTATGTTATACTGCATGGCCCCTTCCAATATGTGGAAGAGTACATGGATGGTCTTCACCCCCACTGTTATAGGTAGAACTACATTCTCCATAGTGGAACACAAAGCATCATTGAAGGCCCGTAGGGTGAAGGTGGATGTGGTGATATGGGATGATGGTAGGTTGAGATGTTTGATGGTTGGGGTGGTGATGATATTGATGGAGGAACTGGTATCAATGAGCACTCTCTTAAATGGTTTTCTATCAATATGAGCTACAATATGCAATGGAGGATCAAGTAATTCTAATGATATGCTCTTTTCCTCAAAGTCATAGAATGCTATTGAGGGTTCCATGCAATTTTGGACACTCCCCACAAAAGTGTTGAAGGTGTTAGGATATTCTATTTGTAGTTTAATGGAATTTAGTATTTCCATCAATGCCTCACGATGTGGGGGAGATTGTTGTATGAGCTCATATATTGATAATTTGGTTGATGCCATCCTTAGGCTTTATGTCAATCAGCTTCTCAAGGTGATGATTGGTCGAGATGGATGATTTGGAATATGAATGGGTGGAGGTGGAATGGTTGGGCCTAGTTGTATGGGCACACTAGGTTGTGCTACAGGAGTTGGTGCTGCTTGGGTTATCTCATTTTCTTGTGTGTGATTCATTTTTCTTTGCCCTCGGGTGACTACATTAATAGCCCCCACAAAACCTTGGTATAGTTGTGACACATGATTAACTTGATTGGGAGGAGCTGTAGAAGTTGATGCTCCCATTGCTTGTTGATTTACCTCATGATGAGGTAATGGTGTTTGATATATTCCAAGGTTTTGATTTGGTTGGGCTAAGGGGTTATCAATATTGATCTTTCCCTTTTCAAGTAGATCTTGCATAATATTCTTAAACCCAAAGCAAGTCTCGATGTCATGACCTTTCTATCGATGAAAGATGCAGTATAGATGCTCTCTATAGTTTCTAGGTTTTGGCTTATTCGGATCTTCAGGCTTCATTTCTGGCAATGTGAAAGCTTGTGCATCATACAAATTTTGGAAGATGGATGAATATGGTTCAGGTAATGGGGTGTAAATGTGTTTGGGCCTGAATTGATATTGTTGATTTTCTATAGGTTGAGCTTGGTTCTATAGTTGTTGTGGGGGTGGAACCACTTGATAATTCTATTGTTGTGGTTGCTATTGTTGTTGTTGGGGTTGTTGTACTTGGACTTGGGCTTGTTGGATTTGTTGTGAAGGTTGGCCCAAGACTACTTGATTAACCTGGTCAGCCTTGGATTGGCCATGGTTATTCCCCTTTTGATTCTTGTTCTACCATTCTTTATTTTTTGGTTTGATCTCACCCTCTTGAATCTTGATCTCTTCTATTACTCGAGCTTGGGTGAGTGCTTCTTCGAATGTTTTGTATTGTTGTAGTTGTAATAACAAGGAGATAGGCTTGGCACAACTCCTTGTGAACATTCATGTTAATTCTACCATAGGGAGGGAGAATGGCAATTTGGTCATGATTTCCCTCCAATGGTTACCAAAATCATAGACCGATTCATCATCATATTATCATAAATTCAGCAAATCGATCAATGTTGTCTTCTTTCTAACATTCAAGGAGAACCACTCCAAGAATTGGTCCGCTAGTTGCTCAAAAGTATAAATACTTTGATGCGATAAGTGGTTGTACCAATCCAGGGCATCTCCCCCAAACATCTAAGGAAAAGTATGGAGCATGAGTGCATCATTATTTTTATCCTAAAGCATGCATTAATGAATCCAGTCACATGCTCTCGAGGGTCCTCATCCCCCTTGAATTTGTCAAACTTTGATATTTGAAAGTCTATCAGATAGGGTGGTGATGGTACCAAAGCATGAATTGGATGATTGAGTAGCTACCTTAGAGTAGGTTTTTGGTATTGCATACCCGATGTTTGCATGGCTAGGCTATCAATCTAACTTTGCAAAAATTGAAACTTTGGATCTTCTAGAGGGTTAAAACCCTGGTTGGTTTGCTACTATTGGAAATAATGTGCATTATTAGTGGGGTTTGGATGATGTGGGATGTTAGCATAAAATGGATTATGGTATGGTTGTTGATGATGATTTTGATGGTGATGAGGGGATGGAGGTATGATGGCATGTTGACTTGAAGAGTTAGCATACATTTGATGAAGTGGATTAGTGGCTATGGTTGTGGTTGGGGGATGCAACACCCAAGATGGATCTTGAGTGAAGAAGGTGTGTGGTTGAGATGTGGATGGTTGGTTTTGATTCACTCCCTATGACTACTATTGTGGGTCGAGATTAATGCTTCGATTAGCATTATCCATGATCATTTGTTGTAATTGTAGGAAGGCTTGTTGCATGGCAATCATAGATGAAGATGGTATGGCCATGTAGGTGGTAGATGATGGGGCTGGTTGGGTGGCAACCATGTTAGTGGATGTAGGTGGAGGGTAAGTGGAAAAAGGTATTACCATTGAATGGGGGATGTTATGATGTATGGGATCCATATGGATGCAGTGGATGGGATGGATGTAGGGACCTACGAAGTAGCATTAATTGATGCTTCATAGAGGGGGTTAGTACAAATGATATTTTGATTTGGCAAGATGAAGGGTTATTGGTTAGATGATGATGGATGATTATGGGCTATGGTGGTAGTAATCAATTCAAAGAGTGGATTCATGAAGATTTGGTTGGACTACTATGGGTGTGGGAAGGTGGTTTCCTGATGCAATGAGGGAATGGTGTGGGGTGGAATGGTAAGTGGAGGAAATGATGGAAATACCATACTAGCTACATTCAAGTATAGCCTAACAATGTCCATGTCCACATATGTGACATAACCATCCGATGGCATAGGTGGCTCACTCCTAGGAGTCTCAAGGATGGTGGCATGAGTAGCCCTCTACATAATATCTATGTCTAAGATAGGGGCACCACTAGAGGGCTCGAAATTCAAGTTTAGGGACATAGTAGGGGCTACACTAACTTTCCCTACCACCAAAGTGTTAGGGGCTTGATAGGACTAAGATGGAGGCTCCATGGAAGAAGGCAACTGACTCTAAATTTGGGCTAACTTTCTAGCTTGACTATGGGTTGTTACCATACGCTAAGGGTGGGATAAGGTGTAAAATATGAATGTATGTGTGTGAATGTGTGATGGAAGCACAAGAAAACAACATGCAAAGCAAACAAACAAACAAGTTTGCTCCTAAGTTTTTGCAAAGTTTGATTTTTTTTTTTTAATTTTTTGGTAAGTGATGTGCAATGTTTAACCCTAAAATGAATCTACAGATTTCACCTAGATGCTCTCACACACTAACCTGGTGATGAAGTCCGAGTTGTGAAACCCACCAAGACTTGGTGATGAAACCCAAATCCGATGAGGGAGCCTAGGTTCTACCGATCCTCACCCAGTTCACCATGGGTAGTGATACACCCTCCGAAGAGGAATGCATGCTATTTTCCATGGCTATGATGGTTCTTGGATTAGCCTTGGCCAAATAATGGGGTAATATATTAGGGGTTGGTGGTGAAGTCCAACCTTTGCCAATGTTCACGTGCAAGTGTGTGAAGGCTTCATTTATTATTGTGTAATGCAAGCTAACATGCAATTCTATTTATTACCTAAATGTAAAAAGTAGAAACATACAATAGTAAATAAAAATAGATCAGGGGCCAAATGGCTAATTCTAGGTAAGATCTACCAGAGTTCTAAAATATAGAGCCAACCATATAGTGGGCGGTTAGGTCTGGTCAACCGCGACTAAATGGTTAACCAACCGCACATGCACATTTGGGAATTCCCAACCGTGGACCCATGGTTTTAATTGTATGCTAGAAAATAAGGTAGAGTAGGTTTGAAACCCTAAATGAGCCTGGTCTATTCCTAATCAAGCTATGCAGATGCTCTAATGACTAAACTAAAATGTAGATTTCTTTGATTTTTTTTTAATTTAGATATGCCTAGCCTAAGACCTAGATGCAAACAAAGGCAAACAAGGATAGAGACTCCTATTTAACCTAATGCAATTCTAAAGTGAAATAAAAGGGAAGGAGGGTTTTAGATGTACGAACCTGTTATCCTTTCATTGCTCCTTCCAATGCTTTCAACCATCGATCCATGGTTTCATAGTGCTCCAACCATCGGTGCATGGTTTTATAGAAGTCCAACCATTGGTCCATGGTTCATCCAATCTATAACCATGCATGCATGGTTGCTCAAGTGTAGGGCCAAATCAACATGGGCTCTAGATCCATCAACTTTTAATTTCCAATATTCGCATGATCGAGCTCCAGAAACCTGCAATCATAGAAAAATATAGATCAGTAATAAATTTAAGCAAGGCAATGACAAATAGAACCCTTAGGGGGTCCCACCGTGATCACCATTTTTGTAGCCAAAAGAACTGAACACAAAAATATACAAAACAGAAAAGAGAAGATTGCAATGTGAAAAATGATTTTCTTTTATATTAATACAGGGGAGCCTGAATCTCCCAATTTTACAATGCTTTTTGATTTACCCCAATGTCTTGGGGGTAATGTTACAATGATTTCTCTCTTTTTTGAATACAATGATTTGATAGGGGGTCTTCCAACTCTTCAACAAACTACGATGTGTTCTTCGCTCCTCTGCTATAGCTCCAAGGGTGAGTGGGCTTTTGGTATCCAACAAGGGGACCACTCCAACTTCAACAACTCTCCAAGTACCTATCTCCTGCACACATGACAAATCAAACAAGGGTTAGTAGCACCTATTGATCAAGATAGAAAAATCACTACAAAACCCTTCAAATTAATATTGATAGAAAAATACAAAAATCAAACCTAGATGCCTTGCTAAAAATCAATTTTAATAATCTACTTGATGCT
Organism: Wollemia nobilis; assembly: GCA_028583015.1. Lineage (NCBI taxonomy): Eukaryota > Viridiplantae > Streptophyta > Pinopsida > Araucariales > Araucariaceae > Wollemia > Wollemia nobilis. The sequence continues at coordinate 5,195,798 of JAQPPZ010017192.1, forward strand.
TTTCTAGGTTTTGAGCAACCACGGATGCGCGGTTGGGGTTGGTCAACCATGGATGGGTGGTTAGGCAACCATGGGAGGGTGGTTGCGACTATGTAACCATGGATGGGTGGTTGAGGCTAAATGGCAGAAAGCTCCAAAGGGGGACTCTAGGGCTTCAAATATCTGTATTCCTTGAGATGTGTGCGAGCTCCTGGTATGATTTTGGTAGCCTGATGGTGTATGTTATCAGCCTCCTTTGGTTGATGGGGTGAAGGTTCCTTTATAGGCCCTTTAGGGTTTTGGAGGGAAAGGGAGGTGGCAAGCTAAGATTACCAAGTGGCAATCCAGGGCTACCAAATGGAAGGGGTAGTTAGAGTGAGTCACCTAGGGTGTCTCACTTAACTAGGGTGATGTGGCTAATGGGTGAGTGCAAGTGGAGTGAGGTGTAAGGGATGTCCCATGTGAAGGGACAAGGGGGACATGAGTGTGTGAGATGTGGCAAGGGATGGGGTAGTGGTGGCTAGGACACATGTCTAGTGATTAGGCAGGGTATCCTAGGGGGATTTTCCAGATTTATTAAAATCTGGAAAATAGGATAATGTGCAGGATTTATACACCTAAGTTTAGACTTAGGTATATAATTTTATTATGCAGGGTTGTGATGTGGGATGCAAATGAGGTTTTGTGAATGCCTAGGTTTTGGTGTCTATAGATAGATATATAGATACATACACACACACACACACACACACACACACACATATATATATAAAGAGAGATTATGTTTTACTCATGATCATGGTATTCATTTTGTTTGAAGTTGATTTTAATTTATCTTATATTTATGGATCTCATGATGTGGCTATGTTATTATAGATAAGGATGTGATCATGAATAATGATGATATAATTTAGATAATGATAGTAAATACAAAATAAATTTAGCTTCTTAAATAGACTTTGAATTGTCATAGAATCCTTACAATAGGATATATATATATATATATATATATATATATATATATATATATATATATATATATATATATATATATATATATATATATATATATATATCTGTGTGTGTGTGTGCAAAATGTTAGCCCTAAAGGGACTTTAGATTTTCCAAAGAGGCATTTCTATGATATGATTATGTGTAACAACCATTTGGACTCTTTTCCCTTATTTTGAAGGTTAGTGATGGAATAGGTAATTTTTGAATAGTCCATAAAATGCTTATAGTAACTAGTGAGGCCCATGAAACTCCTCACTTCGGAAACATTAGTGGGTGCTATCCAAATAAAAATAACTTCAAATTTATTTGGGTCTACAAAAGTCTCCTTTGAAAATATAATATACCTCAAATACTATACTTGAGGGACATAAAAGTCACATTTGGATAAGTTCACATAAAGTTGATTCTTTCTTAGCACCTCTAGCACTATCCTCAAATGTCTATCATGCTCTTCCCTAATATGGGAGTATATCAAGATATCATCTAAAAATATCATTACAAACTGATTCAAATACTTTTAAAGCACACTATTCATTAGATTCATAAATATTGTTGGCGTATTTGTCAACCCAAAGGGCAATACTGTGCACTCATAGTGCCCATATTTAGTCTCATTTTTTTTTGTGACTATCCTCCTCATGAATCATCATTTTATAATCCTATTCTTCTTATATACATAAAGTTTAGTCATTTGCAATATAATTTCCATAAAACCACCAAAACACCCCTCAAATCATCACAATTCACCAAAATCCCTAAATTGTCATAAAACCACTGCCAGGTGTCCAATTTTGTCCAATTTTACCCAAATTCCTCTGAATCTCCCTATTATTTTCTAACTTCTCCAAGTTTTTCTTAATTCCTCTTGATTTTCCTAAATTCTTCTAAATTTCCCATGTCCCTTTCTAATTCCTCCTAAATTCCTCTAATTCCCCCTCTTTCCCACTTTTCTTCTAATTTTGCTAGTTTCTTCTAAATTTTCCCCAGCCCTTCTAATTATATTTCCCCCCTCTAAATTTTATTAAAGTTCCTCTAAGGTTCCCCTAAAGTTCTTATTTTCCTCTAAATTTCCCCTTTCCCCCTTTATTTTCCTAAATTATTCAATTCCCCCTAATTTTATCCTAATTTCCTCCTACCCTATTTAATTCTTCTAATCCTTATCTTAAGCCCTCTAATCTCCTAATTTCCACCTAATCCACCTAGTTTATTCCTCCCTTCCCCTTCAAATTTCTCATAATACTTCTTATGCATCTAATCCCTTCATTAAGCCCCTCACTAACATCTTAACCCCATATTAAGAACTCATCCAATCCCAAGGGATATGCACACCAATTTAAAAAACCCCCTCAAATCCCTAGGTCTACCCACAATATTCACCTAAAACCTTCATTTATTCCACCTTGTCTCCCCATCCATATTTCCCTCCAAATTTGAGTAGTTAAAAAATGTAAGAAAAGCTCCAAGCCAAGGGAAATTAATTTGGAAAATTAAATGACTTCGTCCTTCTCAAATTTTTAGCAATTTAAAAATCCCATTAGCTTCTCCTAAGGCACACATATACCCATGCTCCTCACTCTCCCCTAGGTCATTTTATGGTGTTTAGGTGGGTGAGAGTTCACTCCATCCAAAGCTATTAAATTTGGAGGGTGCACACTCTTCCAAGTGGAATTCCCTAGGTTTTCCTCAGCCTTTGCACACTCATATGGCTTCCACATCCCCTTCAACTTACCTCCATGTTACCTACCCTTATTATCACCCAAAATATTATAAATACCCATCTATTTTTAGAATTTACAATAAGAGGAGGAAAGAGCTTACTGCTATGCTATCAAAATTTGTCTAGAATTCGTTGCTATCCTTGGATATCCCATCTACCATCACCATAGACCTTAAAGAGTCCAACCATGGTATCCATGGATTTTTCTTGGGGATTTGACTATGATATTTGATCAACAACCATGATCATACTAGTCGACATTCTTCAATCACATCTGCACCAAAGAATACCTAAGAACCACCAAAACCCTCCAATATAGGCACTTAGTCCCATATACCACTTGGACTCAACTATCACCTATAGTTACATAGATCCAACCATAATTGATGGTTACCTAGAGATACACCAAATAGAGCACTCACTCAGAATGTAGGTAGATGAAGGTATAAAGCATCACATATCTCAGTTTTATTTATCAAGGTTTTATGAACATCTAAATATGTTTTCTAATGCTCTATTATATTTTCTATTAATAAGGGCCTCATGCAAAGGAGACCCATTAGATATTACTAATCAAATATAGTTTACATGTGTGCAGGTATGTAGTAGTTGGAAGAACACCAAGGTGGTACAATAAGTGCAAAGAAACACACCCACAACTTGATTGTGGCATAAGAAGAGATTGCATTGAGGAAATTATTGTAAAAAGGGGTTAATACCTTTTTATTTTAAAATATACTATTTATTGCTAAAGCTCTCTAATAGGGTTGTGTTATACCAAAAACAAGACTCATTGTTGATCAAGATACATTTGCTTTGTTCATATATTTTATCTTTTGCTTGCACAGTGCATTTTTATATCTACAAAATGGTACGTTTAGTGGGACCCTCACCTTTGACTTATTAGGCATTGTTCTTTCATGTAAGAGCATAAGGATAGCAAGTTTTTTTATTTTGTCTTTTGTACCTAGTGAATTATGTTTTGGGGATCTTTCATTGTTGTTATACTCATTCATCTATCTACTTTACTAATGCATTACTATCTATTTTTAGTGTAAGTACCTTTACAATAAAAAAAGTAGATGTGGTGAGGATTTTACATCCAACCCTTAGCTCTACCTAATCATCACTAATGATTAACAACTAGATCTAACAGTCCTATAGTCTCAACCATCACTAACAATCATCAACCAAAGCTAATGGTTGCTTAGATAAACATCAAAAACAATAAATATTATGGCTTATAGGTCAATTTTCCAGAACAAAATAGATGTAGGTTCCCTTGCATGTATTCCCTCATTTTTTCTTCCTTTATAGTGTAGGCAAAATTCTCTTCTCAATTTGCTCCTGAACCTTTACTCTATAAGTTAGTTGTAGGTCTCCCTATTTATTGTAGACCTTCTTATTTGTCATAAAAAGAGAAAAAATATCATATTAGACTAGATTTACTTTTATATGCATTGCTTCCAAAAAAAATCATGTTAGCCAAAGGTTTATTTTACACATTTTGGTTCAAAAAAGAAAGGAAAAGGCAATAATCAAAATCTTGTTTGTTAGTATAGTTGCTCTTCTTTTATTATATCTTGCTTTTGTTTTCATGGGTTTAAATAGCCTAACATAGAGTAGCTCATTTAGCGCTCATTTAGGTTAGCACATTTTCCATTTTTAGGCTAATTTTGCTATCAATAGGCTAGTTTAGCTGCATCATAGGTATATTTCTTGAGGTTTTTAAAATATGTTGCATTCTTAGTATTCCTAGTATAGGCTAGTTGCATTTTTCCTAGGGAATATTTTTTTTAGTACCATACTTAGGAATATGATCCTCTACCCCTATAGAATAGCTGCCCTTCCAAAATTTTACATTATGAAAGCTGATCCCTCTTTATCCTTAAACTAAGTCTAGGACACAGGTCTAACCATCACTAATAGTTAGGACTATGTAACTATCATTGATGGTTGCTAACTATCAGTGATGGTTTGGACTATGCAACTATCATTGATGGTTGCTAAATTTCACTAACACTTGAAAACCATCAGCTAGGGTTGGACCTATGACTCATACCCATTTTGGGGGATTCTTGAGGGAAAACATTTTCCATAGAATAGGTACACTCTGTCTAGTTAGTAGCCTGTACTTGGTCTTGAACCAAAATCATAGGTTTAATTTATATATTAGTATAGTTTATTTCAAGTTTTGTATCACAAAGATAGCTTTTTCCATTTTAGTTGCATTTAGTCCCCCTCTGCATTAAAAAAAATAAAAATAAAAAAACAAAAAGCTAAAACAAAAAAAGGAAACACACAACAACAAATATTTTTGTACACAATTTGACACTTTTTGATTCTACACTTTTTGTATATCTATAGTGCAAGGAAAAACTCCTAGTGATTTTGACTTCATACCCAACCATCGATCAAACCCTAGATCACCATAGCTAGTGTGCATAGTTTTTCGGACTTCATCATCGAGAAACTGGTTACCCTTGGGGCTAGCCTAGGGTAATATTAAGGATTATATGCCATTTAACCATGGGGTTTAATAATTATTAGATTTCAGTTGTCATTTTTTTTCAATCCTATTTGATGGTGAAGCGAAAGCCTAGGTAGGCCAATAACATGACTCAAACAATGCGATCTCTTTCAAGAGGTATTTTTTGGTCCCCTTAGGATACCTATTGCCCATCCTCCATCCTAGGAAACTGCATTAGTTTTTTGTGTCTCATTCCTTGAAATGTGGATGAATATGAATACACCCTTCTATATTCCACCCCACCACATACCATTCCATAGTTCCTAGGTATAGGGACATAAAACACACCTAAAATTTAAAACAAAAAAAATAACAAAACAAAACCTTCAAAAAAATCATCAAAACCAAACAAACCCTATCCTCTCTCTATTTTAGAAGGGGTGGTGCAAGCTCAAAAGAGCTAGACCCAAATCGTGATTCATGAATAGGGCCTTGAGCAGGCTATGCCCCTCGCTTTTGTTTCGGCCCCACCCGAAAGAATGGGCTCTTTAAGGACATAGATAGACATAGACGCGGATGGATAGGCATAGAATGATACCTATATGACGGTGGAAGAAGAATCCAACCCATGCGAAAAAAGAGCTGTCATCGCTCGAAACCCTCCTTTCCCAAACCTTCAAAAAAATCATCAAAACCAAACAAAATTAAAAAAACACCCAAAATATTTGTGTTTGCTTTATTTTTTTAGTTAGATAGCATGTTATTTTGTGAACCTTGGTCAAAGTTGATCCATCCACTTCCATTCCAAAAAACTTCATTTCCATATCCCATTCCATTTCATTTTAGCCTACGGTTTTGAATCATATTCAAGCCCAAGCTTAAGCTCCATCTCCCATAGATAATCTCAACAAACACCATCAATCACCTCCTACACATCATCAACCCTATCAACACATCAACATACCTAATATCAAGTACCATAAAATCAATATCAACCACCTCCTGCACATCATCAACCCTATCAACAACCTCCACCTCCCCAATATCAGCCACCATCCAATCAATATCAACCACCTCCTACACATCATCAACCCTATCAACAACCTCCACCTCCCCAATATCAACCACCACACAATCAATATAAACCACCCCTTGCATATCATCAGCCTTCCAATCAGCAACCATTCCAAATATCTCAAGTGATTTCTACCATTTCATACCAATCTTACCCACATGACCAACCTCATTCATATCATTTACATCCTCCTCCATACCCATATCAGCAACCTTAGTACCCACACTAGCCACCATTGTATCCACCCCAACCTCCAACATATCAAGCCACACCTCCTCCCACTCAATGTCAAAGCCAACCTGCTTGCTCTCTCAAGTTGTATCCTCCTTGGCCCTCACATTATTTCACACCCCTCATCAAGCCCTTGTCATATATTTTCCAAAATATTCTTGAGTTCCAGGTAATATCTTTACCTAAAAAAATTCTAGATGATTCACATAAACCCACATCTAGAGGGTATAGAGAATATCAATATTATATATTCTAACACCACAAGGGTTATGCTATCAATGATTATCAACAATTTTAGAACCTGGTACAAGACATGATTGATGGAGGGAACATTATAATTGAACCCACTTCAACTCATCCACATCAAGAACTTAGAAATCATCCAAAATCCTCACCACAAAATGCCATGACATAATAGTATAATGGCATCTCAACCATGACCACCTATCTAAATCATGTTAATCACATTGACAATATCACATCATACCAAGGTTTTGTAGGGATAGTAAGTCATGACCGCTATATCTCTATTTTATCCATCTCCTCCACTACTCCTCAAGAGCATCAATATTTAGAATAGTACACCATCTAGTGTGACTTTTAGTCAACAAATCCTCCTCTATCCACTTTAGCATCCACCATAGCACAAGTCACAAAACCTGCTTCCTCTTTAGATTCATATTTTATGTAATCTTATCCAACTAGTTCTTCTTCTCTTCCTATTGTCATGTCATCTTCCCAAACCACTCCATATAGCTCCTCTTCCCCTTCGACATTCTTACAATCTATACAATCATGATCATATTCTACTTTATTTAAACTCTCATATTTTGCTATTGTTCCCTCCACTACTTCTAAGTTGCCTTGCTCATAGTCTCCACACCATTTATTCAACCAAGAGTCCCTATCTCTATTTAGATATCTCGTATTGACTATAAAGAGAATTTTATCCATAAGGTTACAGTCTTTCCCCCCGTTGTCAAGTTAGTTAAGGATTTTGGTTGCCCTTGTGACCTTCCCTTAACTATAGGCACTACCATCCCCATAAGTTTTTCCACCAATTGTACCAACTTCATATATGGGAGCCTCACTACTTCTAATACAACTATTTCTATCAATTCTCAAGCACCATCTTATGGTAACATCAATTATCTATCTAAGTGGGCCTTTGCTATGAAATATTTTCAATGCTTCAATTAGCAAGGATTTGACCTCAGTCGATATGAATAGGGTCCATGCTCTATTTTTGACCCTCCCTACCAACCATTGAAAGAAAAATCTAGTTTAGGGTATCATAAAAATTCATTAGTACCCCCCTTAAGAATTATCCTCAATGTATTGCTCACAATTCTAAGACCAACCATTCAAATGAATATATCAATCTTGATCATGGTCATTTGCTTCATCTTAAATTTCTCCAAGTTGTAACCATTCATCCCCTTTCCCACCACACCTTAGATTCCACACAACCATATTTTACCATACTTTCCCTTCAACTCCCACTTCAATCATCCCCACCACCATCTTACATTCTAGATCACACACTTGATTCCCTTCATCCACAACAAACATATTCTTATATATCTTTTCCTTTTCCATATTTCATTAACCCTAGACACACCTTGAGTGTGGTAGCTATCAAACCATCTCTTGAATTCCTCTTATCATAAATGGTTAATATCACCTCCCCTTAACCAACTAAATATGTTGTGTCATCACCAACCCCAAACCTAGCTCCTCAGAGAGTCCTATTACTTTCTTCACATTTATTGAATAATCATACTCCACTTTTTCTTTTAATTTTACCTATTATTGCAACCCCATTACTTCCTAATCCTTTTACAACACCATATTTTCCATCCATCCTCCCATATATTTGCCTCTTACAATATCCTCTTTGTACATCCCAACCCCCGCAACCTTACCACTCACCTCATACTTCCAACCCTGCTCTTCATATTAGCCATCTCTAGCCACATTATTGCACACCCTCTCACTTTAATCCACATTTCCATTCCTTGTTTTCTTAGCCTACCCAATTCAACCATTATCATCCTATCCAATCACTCACCCATCCTACCCATCCCAATAGACCTGCAATAAGTTTCCCACTACCAAGTCATCCAACCCATCCTTTGAATTCTTGCCAATACAACCCTTCTCCATACCTCACCCTGCTCAACCCCCTAATTGCTCACCATGTTTTCCTCATCCATATCATCTTTGGACCCCATTCTCAACACAAATATTGATAATCTTTCAAAATACACATGATGCAAGACTAATATTTTTACCTACCATCTATCTTGTAGATCCTAATAGACCCAAGTCTAAGTGGTACAATGAAAACCATTATTGTATTTTACATCATCAAACAGGTCACAAAATTGAATATTTTCAATATTTCAAGTGTATAGTGCAAGACTTGATTAGGAGGAGTTCATCCTCCCATCATCATGACCCACCCTATTTTTTTGGCTCAATTCTTTGTTGCTCGATCCCTTTTTTATTCCATTTTTATTTTACACATACCTACCAATCAAATCCATCCATATCAGTAATACTCATCCACACTTCAAAACTATTTTTGATAGGGGGAGTTCTCCCTTTTATTTATTCCCTATTTATTTTCCCATCGACTCTCATTCTTCCCATTCCAAGATTGAATCACAAGGCACTTGATCTCACTATTATTCCTCATTTTAATCCAACCATTCCTCAACATACCATTGGTTAAGAATTAACCTACAATAAACAAGTGCATGTTATCTGAACTACCATTCATATACTATCGAATGCTAAGGAGTGGTTGGATGAAAGTATGAACACTAGTCCGCTCACTCCACCCCCCAAAACAATCAGCATAAAAAAATCATAAAACTAAAACTAAAAATAAAAATAAATAAACACAGTAGCTCGTGCTTGCACTCACACATATGTACATATAAATTGTATTTATTTCCCAACCAGTTCATCCATATCATTCCTCTTTCTCCATTCTCATACTTGCACATCACTCCTTGTTGTATGGTCATGCTCTGAGTAGATATGTACCCTAGACCGGTGTGTTCTCCTTCATATTTCTCTAGTCTCCCTCTATTTTGTCTTATTTCTTCCTCTCCTTCATCTCCCCTTAATTTTCATAACCATCATCACCCCACTTTTTTTGTGCACTTTCTTCCACGTGTTGGTCCTCATTCACCTCAATTTTATTTAGTCTTGTTTGGTTAGCTTTTGTTGTCTTAATCAAGGGCATCTTCTTGGTTGTAGTTATCCTAATTTGTTTCACCTTTTATCCCCACAATACACATTCCACCTACATTTTCCCACCACCATCACTATGCACATGCTTTCACTATCCATACAACACCTTATATTTTGCAAATACTCTAGTCTAAAGAATCTCTAGGTTCTTCAAGTCACTTAGCCATTTCTAGTGTCGCAATCAAACTCTATTGAATGTTAGCTAGTTTTTGAGTTCTACAGGTCATTCTTGGTTAAATTAGGTTCCCTTATATACCATGCACATGTATCACAAAATAAATAAATTTTGATTCGTAGGAAAGACAAACTCATGAGTCACTATCACCATAAAGAAAATGGTTTCCCTTGCTCACCCTATCATTCACATGATCTAACCCTAAGAATTGGAAAAAGGACAAGAAAAAAAGGTTTAAAACAATTCTAAAAAAAGCACAAATAAAAATATTGAATCCCTAGAACTCTTAGGTCATTAGATCATAGGGTTAACCTCCATCAGGGCTATAGATACCTGACTGGTAGTGGAGTACACCCTTCATGTTGTGACATGTCTGTCACATTAGCAAAATTTTTTACAAACCTATGTACACTTATGGATGAGATAGCTTATTGGTGTAAGTCATAAGTGATTAGTCCAATATTGCTAAAAATTGGCAATGAACATTCACTACACACACAATTGATCCTTGAGAGACCTGACTCCCTAAGGTGGTCTTAGTATCTTCAAGGTTTTTTTTTATTACTAGATGAGTTTGAATGAGGTCACTAGGGTTTTTGAGTCTCTTGAAAGTAAATTTAGATTCTTCATTCCTAGGAAATATGAATCAACAAGTGGTCTCATTTCCACTTTGCTCTATCACCCGTTGCATCCACATTTTGTATTTGTCCAACAGTCAAGTGAGAATGACCATATCGATACCCTTGATTAGGTAGTAAACAAGTCTATCCATATATATCTAAGTTTCCCTTACATTATCATGAAATGCACATAGACATATCCATTTTTATTTTCCAAGCATGTAATTTCATGCAAACCACTTATATTGTCTAATCCATACAAATCATCCTACATCATTATTTATTACCAAAGCATATATATAACACTACATCAATCCATTCACACACAACACACACATCACAAATAAAAACTTGTATATATATCCATAAAATAAATGTACATCATCATACCATTGCCTATAGGCTACATATAATTGAGCCCTTAGGCCAGCGTACAACACTGGCTACTATACTGGTATCACCCTTGAATATCTGCTCTATTGACTAGACTCTACCCATGAAGTATAGTTTCATGAAGGTACTGCTATATATCACTCTATTAATTGGTCCTCTAGCACCTTTACATAGGCTCTCTCATTGAAATCAATGCTATACCCTAGTTTCCTACTCCCATACCATTCCCACCTTAACCAGTAGTGTTGCGATAGTTGTCTCACCTCCATACCCTACTTGTTGCCATCAAAGGTCCTTAAGCTACTCTCCTAGCTTCTCTACCTCTAACTACAACTATACCTCTTTGCATATCCTACATCCCACTCCCATTATGCAATCTCTATTTACTATCACTATATCTATTCACTATCATAGAATCTCCTAATCAATAGCCCCCACCATGTTCTCCTCCTACATCTACTCTAGTAGATGTGTCAATTATACCCACTCTACCTCTAGGCTATCTCACTCTACCTAGAGCATTGCCCAGTCATCCTTACCTCTCCTTCACTATCCCTTGGCCCCCTATCAGACCCCTCGACCTCCTTATCCATATTTATGATGTTCGCCTCCTCTAAGCCAACCTCATCATCCATGACCCCTATCTTTGCCTCACCCTAGCTCAAGGTCTTTGTGCCATTATCGGTCCTATGATGAACTTGCCATCATAATGGCCCGTCAACCACATCATCAATCTTAGAATCCTTAGGCTCTACATCCCTAGGCTCTACCTCCTCTCCATCTCTACTTACTACCTTCTCCATCCCTCTAGGTGTCTCCCACTACTATGTTACCCACTAGGCATTGTACTCTATAGTAGTCCTTGCATTATCCACATCTAGTATATCCATTGTCTCATATTCCTCCTTGGCTAGTAGCATAATTTGTAGTGCCAATTGTGTTAGCTTGTCATCCTACCTCCTATAAATTACAGGTGGGTTTGGTACCCCTTGTATCAACCCAAAATATATCTATATTTAAATAAATTGAATTAGTTTATACTCGGTCTGATGTTAGCCTCACACCCACCTTGCTCATCTCACATAAGATAGGTGCATCCTATCCTTATACCATACCTCTTCCCCATACCACAACCTTCATATCACCTAGTAAGCCACCAATCCATCCCACATTTACTTGTGGTACTCTCCATCCCCCTAGTGAGGCCAACTTTGTCATCCCTCACTATCCCTTTTCTATCGTAAAGCATAAGGTTTTCCTACTACCCTATCACATGGTAATCCTCTAGGGTGACATGTTAAAGTGCTCCCACCCCCATATATGTAGTAGCAAGCTACACCCCAATCCATTTTTCCCTCACTATTACACCTTGTAGAGCTCATTGTATACCTAAGATAGTAGTGTGGGTGCCCACACATACACTGTTGATAGCTCCAATAATTCAAACACAAGTCCTATTAGGTTCCATGGGAACTATACACCTAAGGAGTATAGAAAACTATCCTTGAGATCAAAGACATTAGTACTACATGTCTTAGTCTCAACCACTTCCTCTAAAAATCCTCTAGGTATAATATCCCTTCATGGCACACCTCCATGTACCAATAATCCTTGCCATATACTAGGGGCATCACATTCTCCCTATCTGTTGCCACATAGATTGGTAGAACCTCCACTAGTAATCAAAATATTTGATAGATATCCTCTAGTGTCACTATAATATCTCTCATAGGGAGGTGGAATGTTCCCATTTCAGGATACCACTACTTCATGAGGGAATATAAGTATGTTGCATCCACCCAAATAGTCTCTATCGGAGCTACCCTCTCCAAGTCAATTGCCCTCAGCCACCCCCAATCATCCTCACCTAAACTATCCCTAATTATAGTAAACTCTTTGTTGAATCAATGCCATGCCTGCAATATCCTCACTTACATAGAAAACCATCCACCCATGCCACCAGTTAATATTTCCAATAATCCCACCACATCCACACTCAAACATGCCAAAAGTTAAAAAAATAATTCTAAAAAAAAGAAACAATCCAAAAAACACAAAAAAAATTACAAAATAATGCAAAACATCAAAAACATCCAAAAACATCACAAAAATCTCAAAAAAATCACAAAACATTACAAAACATCAAAAACATCCAAAAACATCACAAAAATCTCAATTAGAAAAACACTAAAAAAACACATTGTGAAACATAAAAAACAAAACCTCAAAAAATATTTTTCCACCCTCTCTTCTTTTTTTTTCCAAAAAAAAATAATAATCTAACACAAGGAAAAATGCTGGAAAACAAAAAAAACCCTCAATAAAAAAAATAGAAAAAATTAAAAAAAGTTCAAAAATTCCTAAACATTACTAAACAAAGCTACCTAAAAGAAGAGCACCTCACTACATACCTTCCACGCACACCCTCCAACTTCTATCATCGAGCTCCCTCCCACCAACTCACTCTTTCACTTTTTTCCAACTACTTGTCCTCCACTTGTTAGATCCAAATGGCTTTGACAACCCTATAGCACCTATTTATAGTCCAACACTCACCTACCCCCCTCCAACTAGAGCTAACGATCACCTAGAGCACCTCCAATTGTCAATGATGAATAGCCAACCATCACTAATGGTTAGTAACCATCACTGATGATCAAAGGATTGTCAATGCCACCAAAATCCACTTGCCACCCCTATTTTGTAGTCACCTCTTCATTAATTCACTCCATTGACCTTAATTTTTTATTTTTTATCAATTGGCTCCCCATCATCATCCATCCTGTCTTCTACCCGCTCATCGATTGAAGTGATAGCAAAACATAAAATTTAGAAATGTCATATAATCTCCTTTTACTAGGGTAACAAACAAAGAAATTCATCCATTGGATCAGGTGTCTCTTGTTTATGCACTGTATTGTGTTTTACACAATGTGATACAAAAGGCATCTATAGACACCAAATTTTAGTCATTTGCAATAGAATTTCCACAAAACCACCAAAACACCCCTCAAATCATCACAAATTCACCAAAACCCTCAAATTGTCATAAAAAACCACCAGGTATCCAATTTTGTCCAATTTTACCCAAATTTCTTTGAATCTCCTTGGTTTCTAGCTTCTTCAAGTTCTTAATTCCTCCTAAATTTCCTCTGGCCTTTCTAATTTCTCCTAAATTCCTCTAATTTCTTCTCTTTTCCTCTTTCCTTCTAATTTCCCTAATTGCTTCGAAATCTTTCCTAGCCCTTCTAATTCGTTTTCCTCCCTCTATTTTTTTTTTAAGTTCCTCTAAGATTCTCCTAAAGTTCTAATTTTCCTTTAAATTTCCCCCTTTCCATTTATTTTACTAAATTCTTCAATTCCCCCTAATTTTCTCCTAATTTTCTCCTACCTTGCTTAATTTTTCTAATCCTTCTCTTAAACCCTCTAATCTCCTAATTTCCACCTAATCCCCCTCATTTATTTCTCCCTTCCCCTCAAAGTTCTCATAATCCTTCTTAGGAATTTAATCCCTTCATTAAGCCCCTCACTAGTAGCTTAACCCCATCTTAAGAACTCATCCAAATACCAAGGGATATGCATACCAATTTAAAAATCCCCCTCAAATCCCTAGATCTGCACACATATTCACGTACAACCCTAATTTATTCCGCCTTGTCTCCCCACCCATCTTTCCCTCCAAATTTGAGTAATTAAAATAATGTAAGAAAAGCTCCAAGTCAAGGGAAATTAATTTCGTAAATTAAATGAGTTAGTCCTCCTCACCATCCATGTCACCATTTTAGTAATTTAAAACTCCCATGAGTAGCTCCCAAGGTGCCTATTTCCTCATGCCCCTCACTCTTTCCTAGGTCAATTTATGGTATTTGGATGGGTGAGAGTTCACTCCATCCAAAGCCATTAAATGTGGAGGGTGCACACTCTTCCAAGTGGAATACCCCAAATTTTCCTTAGCCTTTGCACACCCAAATGTCTACCACATCCCCTCCACATCATATCCATGTCACATACCCTTACCATCATCCAAAATACTATAAATACCATTCCATTTCCACCATTTGCAAGAAGAGGAAGAGAGATCTTACTATTATGCTGCCAAAATTTTTCTAGACTTCATTTCTATCCTTGGAGACCCCATTTTCCATCACCACAAATCTTGAAGAGTCTAGCCATGATAGCCATGGAGTTTTCTTGGGGATTTAACTATGAGATTTGAACAACAATTGTGCTCACACCAGTCAAAATTTTACCATCACACCTACACCAAGGAACACCCAAGAACCACTAGAACCCTCCAACAGAGGCATCTTACCCCATATACCACTTGAACCCAACCATCACCTCCAGTTACACAATCCTAACTATTACTAATAGTTAGCAAACCATTACCTCAAGTTGCACAAAGCCAATCATCACTGATGGTTACCTAGAGATACACCAAACATAGAATTCACTCTAAAAGTAGGTAGATGAAGGTATAAAGCATCCCATTTCTTAGTTTTGTGAACTTTTATAAAGGTTTTATGAATATGTAAACAGGTTTTGTAATGTTTTGTTATCTTTATTATTGACAAGTACCTCATGCAAGGGAGGCCCATTAGATGTTACTGATCAAATCTTATTTGCATGCATGTAGGTATGCAACAGTTGGAAGAACACCAATGTGGTCCAAAAATTTCAAAGAAACCCACCCACAACTCGATTTTGGTATGAGAAGAGATTGCACTAAGGACATTGTTGTAAAAAGGGGTTAATCCTCCTTTCATTTCAAAAGACACTATATATTTCTATAGCTTTTTTATAGAGCTATGTTGTAATAAAAAAAGACTCATTGTTGATCAATACACATTTTATTTGCTCATATATTTTATATTTTGCTTACATGATGCATTTTCATGTCTACACTTTCGAATTTAATTTTTCTAATATTATTCCCAATGTAATTCCATCGAGGCTTCTTAATGAATTAGAAAGAAAATCTCACAGTATTTGCAGATCGTATTCTCCCAAATTTAATTCCATTGAGGATTTCAAATATCTTAGAAGAAAAATATTACAATATCTATAGATCATAGATATGCCTCTTCAATTCAAGCAAACTTTTTTTGTAGATCAATAAGAAGAGAGTTTTTTGTCCATCAAAGTTCAAATTTCTAATCACTGCATAAATTCTATGGGGTTGTTCCTTGGTCCTAATACTTGATTTTGGTAATTGGAGACATCTTCTTGCGCAATGTGGAGCCCCATAATTGTAGCAACCTCCCTTGGATCTTCAAGTTATTTCTTGTCTTTTTTCTCCTATTCCCTCTTCCTATGTTGGCTTTGTTTATATATGAGGTTAAGAATTAGAATTATTATTCTTCTTGAAGTTCCCTTGTTTCTAGCTATTTTTCTTCTCAAAATTTGGGTTCCCTTTTTTCCTTTTGTTCTACTTCTGATCCTATTTCATGAAACCAACACTTCTAATTTTTTATAAGTTCTTGTAGATCTTCTATCAACCCATCATACTTGAAGAAATATTTCTTTATTTGCATATTAGATTCTTCTCATCGAGCCAAATCATATGCTTTCTATAAGGTTTTGGGTTTGAGCAAATACATCATGTTTCTAATAGTAGGATCCACTCATAAGATGAACTTATGTACTTTAGGTACTCATTAGCTTATTATTATAGTACATACTTTAAATACTTTCAAAACTTTAAAATAATTGGTAGTATAACTCCATAGTCATGGTTCCCTATTGGAGTGTAGAGAATTCCTCAAATTTCTCTACATAGAATTGGTCTAGTAAGAATTTTTTCTTAAATGCTTAGATAAAATCATTCAACTAGGGATATTTTAGCCAATTTTGAATGTATTCCACCATTCAAAAATTACATCTTCTAAATGGAGGGTGGTCCATACAGTTTGGATCAGTGAAGAACAAATATTCATTGAAAAATATGTTTCCAACTCATTCATCTAGGACTCAACTGAATCGCTTCCTTTACCAGTGAAATTAGATACCTTGATATTTTTTAGGTCCTTAGCTATCATAGTCTCAATGTTATCCCTACCTTCTTGTTCATCTGTAGTAGGATCCTCTTCCTATCTACCCTCAAAATTCCTATTATGGGAACCTTGATTAACTAGAGTTTCTAGCAATTGCTTCCACTAATCCATTTGTTCTTGTAGTAATGAAACTACAATCATGAGCTTTTCCACCTCTCTATTAGAAGTCCTAGAACTTTACCCTTAGGTTCTAGACTTAACTTCATCCTACCTAGCTTACCTCAAGTTTTGAGAAGATCCTCTTCTTCCTCTCCTTAACTTAGGTGTCATTTCTCCTCGTCACACAAAGGAGTTGAGTTAGGTTACAATTTCCTCCAAATTGTACTTCTAACTTCTAGTTAGTTTCATCATCCCCATGAACTAACTTAAATCATTATCACTCACCTAATAATGATCATGGTCACACTTGCTCCACACAAGGTGCCATACCTAATAAGAGACTACACTCTCTAGTATTTTTATTCCTTGGTCTAAATTGATCCCATCAAGATGCAATAACCATTGTATCTGAACTCATGTTAAGGTTATTAGAGTAGCAAGTCTTCCCAAAGTTACACATCAAGTTAGGCCAATCCTAGGTTCTCTCCATGGAAGCTTCTAGTCCTATGACCTAGATATCTAGTACCAACTATAAAAATCCAATTTAACCAATCTTAGAGAGATTTTTTTTTTTTTAATTTTACGTAGGGTTCACAAGGATATCCCAATAATTTTTCAATATTAATAAGGCATAACCACTTTTGAGACCTTATTGCTATAGATGACTCTCAAGTGGATAGGACAGGCCAACATCTCATAATTTTTGGGCTTGCCTTTATAAACCTCCATAGTTTGAAAAGATACCTCAATGTTCTCTCCACATTTCTTATATCCTTCCTAGGTAAAATATAACTTAACCACAGTGTAGGGATTACCCATTTTCAATATTTAGAAAAATGGGACACCATTTTCCTAACCATACATAAGTCTATATATGTAGGATTCTTCTAGCATAATGCCTTAAAGACTAATTATAACACCTCCATGATGAGATAACTAGTGCCTTAATGGTTAATTACCACACATCCATGATGGGCTAATTAAAGCTATTATCATTTTGCATGATAATATGCATGGTCACCCGATCCTTCTTGTTCAAGGTGCCATCACTATTTTACTTTATGAATGGATTTCACACCTCTATGATAGGAACCATAGTCTAAGACTACCTACGTAGGACCCCAAAACTTCCCCAATTTTGGATACATACAAGCCTCATAGCTTATTGTGTCATTTGCAGTAACCCGAGTATTGCTTTCCTACAATTTTCTTAGGACCTTAGGTTTCATATTGTTTAAGGGTTCTAACATGGCTACTAAATTTATGCCCTCCTAAGATACCCTTTTCAACCCATAAATGTACTATTTTTAAATAATCATAACTCTCTCATAAATGAAATAAAACTCTATATTTAAGCATCATAATATATTGCTAAATATATGACAATTCAAATATTTCCATCTCATACTAGATTTGAACATCATAACATATTTTAAGTAAATGCTTTCACATTACACTTTCAACAACCATTTCCATTTCCCTTAAAACAATGATATAAAGGATATAAAAGAGGAAAAACTATAATTGAAATCATGAATTAATACATCATAACAAAATTCAAGTAATTAAAATTTCAAAACTGATCTCACATTTATCCATCCATTTGAAAAATTTTCCCTTCTTTTGAATGTTAGTGATAGAATAGAAAAGTTTTAAATAGTCCTTCATAAAATACCTATAGTAACTAGTGAGGTCCATGAAAATCCTCACTTCGAAAACATTAGTGGGTGCTGGCCAACTCAAAATGGCTTCAAATTTATTTGGATCTATATCAATCCCCTCTATAGATATAATATGTCCCAAATACTATACTTGAGGGACATAAATGTCACATTTGGATAAGTTTCCAAAAAGTTGATTCTCTCTTAGCAGCTTTAGTACTATCCTCAAATGTCTATCATGTTCTTCCCTACTGCAGGAGTAGATTAATATATAATCTAACAATAATATAACAAATTGATCCAAATACTTCCTGAAAATATTGTTCATCAGATTCATAAATGATGTTGGCGCATTTGTCAACCCAAAGGGTAATATTGTGAACTCAGTGCCCATAATTAGTCTTAAAAATTGTTTTATGAGTATCCTCCTCATGAATCCTCATTTGACAATCATATTATTCCCAATTTAATTCCACCAAGGCTTCTTAATAACTTAGAAAGAAAATTCTCATAATATCTACAAATCATATTCTTCCTAATTTAATTTTGTTAAGGCCTCCAAATGCCTTAGAAGAAAAATATTACAATATCTACAGAAGGTAGAGATGCCTCCTCAATTTAAGAAAACTATTTTTAAGGATAATTCAATAAGAAGGGAGTTTTTTGTCCATCCAAGTTTTGATTTCCAATTGCTACATAAATTTTGTTGGGTTGATCTTCAGCCTTATAACTTGATTCTAGCCATTGGGGATATTTTTTTTGTATTATGTGGAATTCACAATTGTAGTAACCTCCCTTGTATCCCTACATTCTTTATTTCCTTATTTCACTTGTTTCCTCTTATTATGTTGACTTTGTATGAATCTGAGGTTGAGGATTATAATTATTATTTATTTTCTAGAATTTCTTCCTAAAGTTGCATTGTTTCTCATCGTTCTTCTTATCGAACTTTGGGTTTGATTTGTTCCTCTTGTTCTGCTCCTGAATTCAAAAAAATTTCTTTTTTTGAGTTCCTATTGATATTCTATTATCAACCCACCATAGTTGAAGAAATATTTCTTTGTTTGCAAATTGGCTTCTTCCTGTCAAGCCAAATCATATGCTTTATACATGGTCTTGGGTTTGAGTAGATTTATCATGGTTCTAATCTTAGGATCCGCTCCTAAGATGAACTTATGTACCTTTAGGTGCTCATTAGTCTCATATTCTAGTACATACTTAAGATTCTTCATAGATTTTTAATAGTATAATTCCACAGTCATGGTTCCCTATTGGAGTGTAGAGAATTCCTCAAATTTATCTATATAAAATTCGTCCAACAAAATTATTTTCTTAAATGCTTAGACAAAATTGTTCCACTGGATATTTATTGCTTGTGCTAGCCCTAAATATATTCTATGATTCCAAAGCTATATTATGTAAATGGAGGGTAGCCCATCATGTTTGGATCACTAGAGAATAACTCTTCATGAAAAATATATTTCTAATTAATTCAACTAGGACTCAACTAAATTGCCTCCTTTACCAATGAAATTGGATACCTTGATATTTTTTAGGTCCTTGTCTAGCTCAAACTTAATACAAGATCTACCATATTGGTCATATATAGTAGGATCCTCTTCCTGTCTATCCTCAAAATTCCTATTATAGGAACCTTGATTAACTAGAGTTTCCAACAATTGCCTTTGCTGATCCATCTGTTCCTATAGTAATAAAACTACAATCGTGAGGTTTTCCACCTCTCTATTCAAATTTCTAGAACTTTCCTCTTAGGGTCTAGCCTCAGCTTCATCCTTCCTAGATTAAATCACCTCTAAATTACCCTAGGAAACATGCACCTCTACTTTACTTGTAGTATTATACCGAAATAAAATGAAAGACCATGACATGCATATAACACAAAAATAATTAAGAGATATCCTTTTATTTATATTAAAACTCGATTACATGTCAGTCACTCTGAGGGATACCCATTTCGATACAATTAAGTACAAGTGAATAAAATACCCCCTTGCAAATAGGTTGTGCGCTTTCGCAGGATTCTTGGTTTTGCACACGAAACTATACGAGGGCTTATAGATGCCTCCTTATGCTTCTATCGTCTAGGAGGGATCTCATGATCTGAATGTCTTTATCTGGTCCTATAAACCTACAGATCTACATACATGGAAATAACAAAGCACACTTAGTAGTCTCTCTAGAAGAGGATCTCATTAGAAAATATGATAATCTGGATAAATAAGCATAATGTGTATTGAAATATACCATATATGGGCAATATGCATATGAAAATAATAAATATTAATCTAAATGCAATTAAAGATCCAAATCTATGCTAAATACATGTAAATGAAATAATAATAAATACATATCTATTACTAAGAACAAAGGAATGACCATTTTAAAAACCTGGCTATGCTTATGGGCCACTGTCAAAGACAACGACCTCTAACTAATAGGTTACCTTAGGTCTTATGGGTTGTAATTAATCACTCCTTGACTCAAATTGATGTTCAAGGGTCTCCAGGCATGTCTCCTACACTGATTTGCAGTTAAGAATGATGGGTCTAAATACTAATGCATGGATGTGGCTTAGCTAGATGGTGCTCCAAAGAACACAATTTGAAATCTTTGTCTCTTTGATTTGGCAAGGCTTCGCTGTGTAAGATTTTAATATTCGTGGATCCCTTTTGCCTTACTAAAAATCTGCATATATAGAATTCTAGGTTTCAGGTTTAGATCTAGGGCTTAGCTTCCTAGGGAAGCCAAGCTCTAGATATGCATGCCAACTGACTGTCCTAGAGGGAAGGTTTAGTCTTGAATTGGCATGAAACAAGAATTTAGGAGGAACTCTGGGAGTTCCCTACCAAGATCCCTTCTAAATGCATGTAAAATTTCATTACCACTCATGATTTGGACAATCTTGCATGATAGTTCATATTTCAGGGCTAGCCACTGTCATTAGTAGTGGCTAGCTGTGGCTGCTCTAGCCTACAATATCTAAGATTGCTGGCTGCTCTAGTCTACAACTTCTAAACTGGCCACTCAGCTGGCCGCTCTAGCCTACAACGACCAAGATTGTTGGCCACTCTAGTCTACAACTGCTAAATTGGCCACTCAGCTGGCCACTCTAGTCTATAGATGCTAAGCTTAAATGGGTTAAAACTGCCATTTTGAGTGGTTAGAACCATTGCTTGCTCTTGGAAAGGTACAAAATTGGTCATATGGTCTTCAAATGTGCTCATATGACTAGTCTCCTAAACATGACACTTTTAGGTGTCTACAAAAACTACAATTGTGAGGTTTTCCACCTCTATATTGGAATTTCTAGAGCTTTCTTCTTAGGGTCTAGCCTCAACTTCATCCTTCCTAGATTACCTCAGGTTCTAAGAAGATCCTCTTCTTCCTCTCAATTTAGACATCATTTATCCTCTCCACACAAAGGAGTTGAGTTAGGTTACAATTTCCTCTAAATTACACTTCTAACTTCTAGTTAGTTTCATCATCCACATGAATTAACTTAGATCATTATCACACACTTGATAATGATGATGGTCACAATTGATCTATACAAGGTGTCATACTAAATAAGATACTACACTCTCTAGGATTTTTTCTCCTAGGTTTGAACTAGTCCCATTTACATGCAATACCCATTGTATCCCAGTTCATCTTAAGGTCCCTAGAGTAGTAAGTCTCCTCAAAGTTATACATCAATTCAGGACAATCCTAAGTTCTCTCTATGGAAGCATCTAGTCCTATGACCTAGAGCTATGATACCAACTATAACAACCTAATTAAACCACCCCCCCCAACACACATATATATATATAAATTTTAGGTAGATTTCATAAGGATGCATCAAATATTTTTCAATATTAATAAGGCATAACCACTTTTGAGACCTTATCACTATAGATGACTCTCAAGTGGACAAGATAGGCCAACATCCTGTAATTTTGATGTTCACCTTCATAAACCTCCATGGTTTGAAAGGATGGATTAGTAGTCACTCCACATTTATTATACGCTCCCTAGGTACAAGACAACTTAACTACAATGTAGGAATTATCCCTTTTTAGTCCTTAGAAAAAGGGGACACCATTTCGCTAACCATACATAGTTTTGTCTATGTAGGATTCTTCTGGTGTAATTCCTTAAAGACTAATTATCATACCTCCATGATGATATAAATAGTGAATTCATGCTTAATTACAACACCTTTGTGGTGGGATAATTAAGGCGATTATCACTCTACATGATAATATGCATGGTCATCCAATCCTTCCTGTTCAATGTGTCATCACTGTTTTACCTTGCGAATGGATTACCTACCCCTATGGTAGGAATCATAGTCCAACCCTTCCCACTTAGGAATTCCCAAAAATTTCCCATTTTTAGGTACACTCGAGCCTTACCACTCATGGTGTCATTCACGGTAACCCGAGTGTTACTTTCCTGCAATTTTCTTAGGAATATGGGTTTCATCTTATTTAAGGGTTAACATGGATACTAAATTTATGCCCTCCCAAGAT
Source organism: Wollemia nobilis (assembly GCA_028583015.1). NCBI lineage: Eukaryota > Viridiplantae > Streptophyta > Pinopsida > Araucariales > Araucariaceae > Wollemia > Wollemia nobilis. Next base: position 5,219,084 of record JAQPPZ010017192.1, read on the forward strand.
ACCCTTTTCAACCCATAAATGTAACATTTTTAAATAATCATAACTCTCTCATAAAGGAAATGAAACTCTAGATTTAAGCATCATAATATATTGCTAAAGATATGACAATTCAAATATTTCCATCTCATACTATATTTGAACATCATAACATATTTAAAGCAAATGCTTTCATATTACACTTTCAACATCCATTTTCATTTTCTTTAAAATAATGATATCAGGGATATACAAGTGGAACAAATATAATGAAAATCATGAATTAATACATCATAACCAAATTCAAGTAATTAAACTTTCATAATAACCCGAGTTCCCCAATATCCACAAATTACAATGTACCTTTCATATTTACATAACTTGTAAATAACAATTACTTCTATACAAGAGTTCATTACTTTCCAAAATACCAATATGAAATCTATAATTCCCTTAACATCAAATCAGGTTCTTTCTTCTCTCTAGAGCATAATGATGATGAAGTAAGGGATCAAGACAGCTCTTGCTTATGAAAATGCAACTTAATATGCATCATGCCATAAGGAGTTTTTCAATAATGCAACCTATACATTTTACCATACAATTTCATAGAAATGTTTTTGAGAGGATCCCATACTCCTCTTGAGAATGGAATCCACTTCCATTATTTTAGAATATAGAAAAATAATATTAAAATTCACTATATTGCCTATTCCCATGTTAAAATCATAACTTGCTTTCAAATACAACTTCTAGTCTAATAACCTTTCATTATTTTTTAAATGAAAAACAAAAACTTCTTTCTCTTTAAAAAGGAAAACTAGCATTCATTTATTTTTGCATAAAATCATAATCTAATAATCCTTTTAAACTATCTATCTATCTGTCTATCTATCTATATATATATATATATACCTTTCAATTACCATTACTTAATCAAAGGATTCTCTGCTAAAAATATAATTTCATACAATTTTATTTTATCTTAAATATTTAAATAAACATATACTTCTCTTAGCATTTAATCATTACATAACTTTACCATCCACATACATATCTAATGATTTTTCCATTTACTTTTCCAAGAGAAAGTAACTATCTTATTTTTTCATCAAACCAAATTTTTAAAAGCTTCTTTTAACAACTAGAAGACAAAATTCTTCAATTTAAACAACCTTATTAAAATCCAAAAGACTTGACTTATGGTTAATATTTTTATAAAAGAAAACTATTCACATACATAATTCTTTCTTTAAATCCTATGCACATCTACTATACTATCTCAAGGATTCATATCAACAAACATTGAAAATGTTTTTATTTTAAAATTGAAGTTTCCATAAAATTATGCTCACACAAGACCAAAGGGTATATTATTCTATTGCATTAAATAAATACATTGTAGTGCATTCTCTCAGCATAATTTATAGCAGATTTGTTCCTCAATGAAATTCTAATATAATATAATAAATTTTCGTACATAATCTATGTGGATCACCATTATTTAAAATACAAGTTTTAGCAAAGTATCAATCCGTTCTTTCTACAACATGCAACAATGGACTAATACAACCCATAGAGTGTAGTGTTGGTCATCAAATCTGCCTAGGTAAGGATTTTGAGTAAATGTATGCGCCCTAGACCTGGACCAACATTGAAAGGCCGAAGGGAAGAGATGCCCTTCGTGCCAATCTCCGGAGAAAGGCCGGCTCCTATGCTAAACTACTTGGGTGTTTGAAGATAAGGGTGCAGGAAAGAGATAAAAGGAGTTAGGGTTAGAGAAATCGGTGATGTAAGGTGGGAGAGAACAGGAAGCACGATCGCTAACCAGCAACTTGAATAGCAGCAAGGAACACCAAGGATAAACGAAAGAAATGCAATATCGATTTTCCTATGTATCCTTCGGGCGAGTTTTAGGGTACCTTCCCCGATCGCACACCAGACGCAGAGTTCAGCATCCAATATACAAACGAAGAAAGACAAAAGAATCAAGCACAGAAGGCAGCATAAAAGAAAGCCAATACAATGCTTTTCTACTCCTATGTATCCTTCAGAGCGAGTTTTAGGGTACAGTCCCCGATCACACATCGGACGCAGGGTTCAACATCTCGGTATACAAACGAAGAAAGACAAAAGAATCAAGCATAGAAGGCAGCATAAAAGAGAAGAATTGAGCTCAAAGCCTTTTAGTATTAATCGTAGGACATCAAGTTACAGCAACTTTCTAGCAGATAGTTCCCCCCATTTTCTATTACAATGCCTAGGTTTTTATAGAGGACCCGGGCCTCTGAGTCATAATTACATAGCAAAGAAGAGTACGCCCTCGAGCCCTGAGAATTTGGCTCCCCGAGGCTCTCGTGACCGAGCTTTCAAATCTGTTACCAAAATCAGCAACTGCAACCGGGTCAACCATGGAAAGGTGCATTGATGAGCCGTCTGGACGTCCTTGGTCTTCGGGTGCGGTGCTCGAGTGGCCGCCATGCTCGTCGGGCTCTCCATCATGGCTTGATACTTCGTTTTTGATTGCCAAAAATGAGCAGCGAGCTTATCGGGCATGAAAAATTGCATTTATGAGGCACTTGATCGCCTCGAGAAAATACCCGGCTTGGAACGCGTGCCCGTGAAGCGCTTCGCTAAGTCTTCATTCACAACTTCACTTCGCAATGGTTCTGGGCCGAAGCAAAAACTCCTCCTTGGATTATACTTCGCAAAATTGAGCTTCGCAAAACTGCTTCGGGGTTGGGGAGTGTCGAAGCATATCTACTTCGCAAAATGGACCTCTTTGCTTTTGCCACTTTGTCGACAAAATTGCTTCATCGATGCCTTGGAGAAATACTTCGCTGTGATCCTCTTTCAAAACTGTGGTTCGGGAAGATTTCGGCCGAAGCAATTGTCTTCAAAAAATGTTGCATCCCTTTACTTCGGGTAGAAGTACTTCGCAGAAAATTAGCCGAAGCAAATGCTTCGCAATGAGCTTTTGGCGAAGTAAAAATGGTTCGCTGATGGAGGGGCCCGAAGTGAGTACTTCGGCAACTTTCTGGTGAAGTACTCTCAATGCTCCTTTGAGTTCCGCTTCGCTAGTTTTCTGGCCGAAGTGACTGATGGAAATACTTCGGATGCGAAGTAGTTTTCTTGCCTTCTCCTTTGTATTTTACTTTGGCAACGCCGCTTCGCAGAAATCTCTCCCGAAGTATTTGCTTGAAGCGCTTTGGGCCCGAAGTTCTTTTTATTGCTATCCTTGTATTTTACTTTGGTGATACTACTTCGCAAAAAACTCCACCCGAAGCGGTGTTGAAAATGCTTCGGGTGCGAAGCTCTCTTTTCTTCTGAATGCCGCTTCGCTCAACTTTCGCTCGAAGTAGCTGCTGGAAACGCTTCGGGCGTGAAGTAGTTTCATTCTCTTTTCCTTGTATTTTTCTTCGGTGAAAACTACTTCGCAAAACTTTTACCCGAAGTAGTGCTGGAAATGCTTCGGGTGCGAAGCTCTTTTCATTTTCCTTCGGCGAAGCTCTTTTCTCTAGCTTGTTTGGCAGTGAAGTTCTTTCTTTTCTATTTTTATATACAAAGGGGTGGCATTGGAAGCCAAAATTGCTGCAACTTTTCAAAATAAAAACAACAAAGCAAAAACTTTACACAACACTGTACAAAATTTGTTTTCTTTTTCTACCCCTTAAGAAATGTGACAAAATTGTCAACATTCTTGGTGGCTCACGGGGCAACGAGCTCGTCTCGGTGGGAGGACCCTTTAACTTTGATCCATTGGGCCAGAGTCTTTTCTCGATCCTTCTCCTCCTTCTTCTTGGAGCGCTTCTACAGCTGGTTCTTGTTCTCCTTCTTCTTCTGCTTCTTCTTCCTCCTCTGCTCCTTCGTCTGCTGGCGTGGCCTCCTGCTGTGGTGATGGGACAAGACGGTCATGGATTCTCTTCATGGTTCGGTGAACATGAGCCCAGACCCCTTTCTGAAATGGTTCTTGGTCTTCGAGTGCCTTGACCAGAACATGGAATCGATCAATCTGCCCTATGTCGGCGTGTTTGATTCTTGCACCTAGGTCATTCAGGCAAGCCACGATTCTGCAGTGTCTCAAGATGAAATCAGTGACTTGTCCCTCCGTGACTGGCTCTTCCCACTCATCAATTTTGGAGACGTCACCTTCGAAATGGAGCCACGTCGGCTTAAGTTCTTCCCTGGTGAGAAGGTTCCCATCATCGTCTGTGAAACTCGGGAAACCCAAAGAAGAAAGGTCTTCGAAGTAACTCATTGATGTGCGTTGCTCCTGCTCAAATATATCAAGGAGGTCTTTCGCCTTTTGCGCTTTCTTCACCTTGGAGAAGAAAGCGCGAACAGTGGCTTGGGCAGTAGACCAATCCCTAGCCGTTCGACTCATAGCAGCGACCTGCAGGTCTTGATATCTGATGCTTTGGACCTCAAAGGCAAGCTTGAGTCGCCTCTTGATTTTTTGGATCACCTCATCTATTATTGGTCCCTTCTTAGCGATGGCATGCTGAGCTTCAGTGACAAAAATTAAAATTGATAGGGCACTAGAGGCCCGAGATCTGAAACCTTTGAGTAGGTGAGAGCGGATCTCCTTGATTCTACCTTTATCAAACAGTTCCAGGTTTGCTTTTTCATACAATTGTTGCTGGGCCCGCAAGATCTTGCCCTCGAGCTCTTTGGCTTTTAGCTCATTTTTGGCCTATTTTTGTGCTTGATGCTCGGCCGAAGTCTGCAGTTGTAGAATTTGCTGCTTGAGGGCATGCATTTCCTTTTTCAACAACTTGCACTACTTCTACGAATCCTCCAGCTCGGAGCGGATCCTAGCCAGCTCTTCTTCCAACTTGATGTTGGCATTTTCTGCTTCAAACCTACGCTGGTTGGCAATGTTTGCATGTGCTCGAAAAGTTTCAACCCTGACATGCATGGATGCGGATTCGTCATCTATATTTAAATGCTCCAGGTCCTTGGTCTTCTCCTGGTAGTCATAGTCAGCTGGAGTCATTTCATCCAGAGGCTTCTGGACCTTAGGGACCTTCCTCACCTTATGCAACTTTCCACCCTTCAAGTCGAAAACCACACATTTTTCAACTTGGGCCAGAGATTTCCCTCTTTTCTTTCTTGCCTCCTTCAGCATCTTCTCTATATTCTATCGAGCTAGGAGTAGCTTTTCAGCCAGGGGGCACTCCTTTATTGAAGATAAATCTATTTCAGAGAAGGTCGAATCTCCAACCAAAGGTGTGAACAAATATAAAGAACTAACAGGGAAAGATTCCCCTGACGGCTCGAGAGCTGGTGTGGCGGGGACTTCGGCAAGCGGGACTATGCTTTGAGCTATGGGAGAGTGGGTTACGGGGCTTGGTGTTGGGTCACTACCTTCGCCTTGACTTAGGATTGAAGGAACGGTGGCATGGGTAGGCGAAGGGGTTTCAACGGGTTTATCCTGGTCAGATGACTCGGGAGGAGTGGGGCTATGCAAGATTGGACTGGCAATGGGCAGTTTCTGAGTGGGGGATTGACCTTGTGGGGGATGGAGAGATTGATGAGGGCTTCCACTCGGGACTATCATGGATGTGTCAGAGACCGAAGCGAAGGGAAGAGAGTGCGTACCTACGTGCCCTCCTGGCAAAGCGGTTGTGGTAACTTCTTGCGTGGTTGGTTCTTGGCCCTTTTGGGCTTCAACACTCCCGACCTCCACAACTTCTACTCTAGGGTCTTTCTCTTGTTGGAGGAGTTCCTCCACATCAATGATATCTATTTTAGGGACCGTCTCAGCACTTGGTGGCCCTACATCTTCAATATTTGCTTCGACCGGGCCTGATGCAGGGGATCCAGTAGGAGTACTTGTAGGCTTTGTGCGAGGGCGCTTTGGGTGGCTCGGAGGCACTTGAATTTGCTCCTACATTTTCCTTTTCTTTCTCTCCAATGGTTGCTCTGCTTCTTCGGCCCCCACTTCCTTTTCTTCCTCCGAGGCATCTTTAGCTCCACCTGGGCTTTCGCCTGATCCTGGGGTAGCTAGGGGAATAAAATCTGCAAAGGATATAGACTTCCAGGTTTCGACATTGGTGTCATAAAGAATTGTGAAGTCTTTATCCGATGCTAAGAGTCCATAGGAGTTCATTTTTTGATGATGGACTCTCATTATCCACCATTCTCGAAGCTTTTCCTCGCTCCAGTATTTTACCTCCTCCTTCAAATCGTCCCTTGCTTTCTTCCAAAATGTGGAGCTTGGAGTCGGGAGGGGATACTGATCAAGGTCGAACTTGACCTCCATAGGATAGAACTCATGCCATGGAGGCAATGTCCTCATCCTTTCTAAATGCCACTCCAGATCTTTTCCATTGGGGTTATTCCTTTGTTCCACAACTTTGGGGTGAGGGCAGATGTGGAAGTTCTTGAATTTTAAATGATCCTTCATCACGCCCAAAGGATCATAGAGCCACTGCTGAGGAATCTAGAGTAGGCCAAAATAGGCAAGCTTTTCCTCCAAGAAAATGCCCTGCTTTAGGGCAAAGACTTCGATTACGCCCATCCTGAAGGGGAAGTCACAGGTATGTGCCCACTTTCGGCCGTGACCGTATATTGCATTTGTAGAGTCGCTCTGCCGAGCGACTTCCAATGCGAACTGATATTCAGAGGGGTAGACTGGTAACAGGAAGGGCTTCCCAATGAAGCCGAACAGGCGAATCACCAGTCCCTGTGTCAATTGGAAGATGTCCCCCCTTTTTCCTAGCACCACTCTATCTCTCAAACTGAGTGGTACCCGAGGACAAGAGCCTTTCAACAGATGCATGGCGGGTCCCAAAAATTGTTGATTAAAAGGATAATAGGACTCTTCCTTCAATAGGAGGGGAGTCCATTGATACACTGGCAGAGGATTTCCATCCTTGCCGCTTGGAGAGATGGCGATATGGGGAAACCGCTTATGAACTTGGTAGAAGTACAACCAGACAAGAAAAGAACAGGGTGCGAAGTACTGGCCTGTGGATGAATTCTTCATGCTAGTGAGCCTTGTATGTAGGGTTCGGGCCACCCATTCCACCCAGTCAAAGAAAACTGGGTTGGTGTTCGGCCTTGAAGCGTCAGGGGCATAAAACTCCCCTCTTGAAATGCATTCGGCCAAAGACACCTGCCAGGGCTGTACTGAAGCATCTATTGACAAGCCCGCCACCCATGCAATAATGGAGAAAATATCGGTATTTTTGAAGGCCTCCAAGGGTAAGGGCATCTGGGGCAGCTTGTTTGAAGGCAGCCCGCTCTTGAGATTCTCATGCAAGAATTTCAATATGTAGCTGTTGGAGGTGAATCTCTCCATTTGTTCGCTTAGGATGACATTGCGAACAGAATAGCCCTTGGGTGGACCCTACTGTGGAGCGAAGGCTGCTTGTACATCTTCCTTCAAGATGGAAAATAGTTTGTGTCCCGAAGCATCTAACACTTGCCTGGATGCAGGTTGGTAATTCTGTGCGATAGCGTAGATCAGCTCGGGACAATGGTGAGCAGGCGGGGTTAAAAACCAGTAAATCTGGGAGTAATATGTAGTAGCTCTCTTATTTTTTGGTGTGAGTCTGCTTGTCATGAATTCTATGGTGCGTCGAAGATCGGATACACCCTTAGAGAGCTGTGTGTCTCGGATCTTCTCCCACCCATCAATTGGTGGCTCCACAAGTTGTTCTTCCTTCGAGTCATCCCCCTCTTCCATTGGCTACTTTTTGGGTCGAAGGGGAAGATTTAGCTTCTTCGAAGTACGCTTTTTCTCTTCCTTCCCCTTCTTTGTCTTTTCGGGGCCTGCAACTTCGGGCTCTTTCCCCTTCTCCTTAGAGTTTTTCTTTCCCATGTTGCTAGTGATAGCGGTAGGGTTCTTGATACAGAGGGCTTTAATGTGAATGGCCAGATGCGAAGGATGGGAGGGTTGCAGAGTATCTGAAGGCTCTTAGTCTAGTTCTAACTGATGGACAAATAACTTCCCTCTTGCCAGGAACTCGCTTTTATAGCCTAAAAAGGCAACCACCTGAATTTATGGCACCTACTAAAATTAAATTTGTACTTCGGATGAAAGAGGTTGCCGTATTCTCAAATCGCTTCTGCAGCGACGTGGTACACAGGGCTGCATGCTTCGATGATTACCCTTTTGTACTGGAGACGCCACCCGCTGCCACCTCGTACCTTGGTGCGAGCTTTTCCTTCCCTTTTTTGACTCGATCATCTCGGGAAGTGCTCCACCACCCTTTTGCCTTAAATTCATCCGCTTTGTACTCCTTTCAAGGCCATTGTTGGCATGTTCTTCGAGGCACATTTCAAATTCTCCACCTCGCGCGTGGTTGGTTCGGCGAAGAGGAACTTGATGCTAAAAATGCTTCACGGTGAACCTTTGGTTCGGACTAGCCTTTAGATGCTTCGGGCCCAAAGTACTTTTCCTTCGCTACGATGTCGTTCGACCTTACGAAGGTCGTCGAAGCTTTCCCTTTTGAAAACTGCTTCACAAAATTTTTCCCAAGTAGCTACTAAAATACTTTGGGTGCGAAGCTCTTTTCATGCCTTTGTTCGAATTTTGGTTCGGCTTCCTTTTGGGTAACATGCTTCGCGGCGAACCTCCTTGCAACTGCTTCTTCGTGTAAAAGGTCTCCGAAGGAGATTTTAGAAGTGGTACTTGGCTTTTGTGATCTTGGAAGAGGATGTATATACAAATGCAAACTATATACAAAAGTATATATACACATTTTTTTTTTTTGAAGAAAGAAATTGTACTTTAGCGGTGAAAAGTCTTCAGGTGAAGACCATTGACAGAGATCGGCAGAACTTGACCATCTGCATCTTTGAGGATGAATGAATTGGCCGAGTTCACCTTCATAATTTTGAATGGCCCATCCCAAAAGGCATCCATCTTGTCGTGATTCCCAGGCTTGGCCTTCCAAGAGTCCCACTTCAATACCAGGTCTCCCACATTGAATGTGCGATCGGATGACTTTTTCTTGAACCAGTCTCGGGTGACCTGAGTATGCTTGGCGAAGTTTTGGTATGCTTCTTCGTGATCTTCCTCTAGTCACAGCAGCTGAGCTAACCTGTTTTCCATCGGACTAACTCCATCTTCTGCTTCTAATAGCTGCAGTGCAGGGATCTCAACATGGATGGGTAAGATGGCCTCCTTGCCATAGACCAGGGCATAAGGCGAAGTCTTGATTGACCTTTTGATAGAAATTCGATCGGCCCACAAGGCCCGATCTAGAAGGAGATGCCAAGTCCTTTTGTTTGTCTCTATGAGCTTCCTTAGCATCCTCAACAGAGTCTTGTTGGTGGATTCTGCCAAGCCGTTGCCTTGTGGATAGTAGTTGGAGGATACTTTATGATATATCCCATATCTGTAGAGGAATTCATTAATTTTAGCACCTGTGAAGCCAGGGCCATTGTCTGTGATGATTGCTTCGAGGATGCCAAACCTGGTGATCAATCCTTCCAAGAAGGTGACTACAGTCTCTTGATCTGCATGCTTTGTGGGAATCGCTTCGGCCCACCTGGTGAAGTAGTCTGTTGCTGTCAGGATGAACCTATGTCCTGCGGAGGAGTTCGGTGATACGACCCCTATAAAATCCAACCCCCATTGCTGAAAGGGAGTTTCTACCTGTATCGGGTGAAGGGGCATCGAAGCATTTCTGCTTCGGCCGATGAACTTCTGACATTGCTCGCATTTGCGACAAACGACGAAGGCATCAGCGAAGAGTGTGGGCCAATAATAACCTGCTTTGATAATCTTTAGTGTCGTTGTTCTTCCTGCGAAGTGACCTCCAGATAGCCCTGAATGGAACTCTCCTAGGACTTTTCTTTTATCATCATCTTTGATGCATTTGAGAAGGACTCCATCAATATTCCTGAAAAATAGGCCTTCGGGGCGCAGAGTGTATCGGGAGGACCGCATCCTGAAATGCCTTCGTTGTGAAGCATTTAGATGCGAAGGACAACTGCCAGTGTGGAAGTATTGAACTATTTCACCGACCCAGTCTTTCTCGTCCTCTTCCTGGTTAGCGAAGCATCCTTCGGCTGGTAAGTCATCCCACTGAGATTCTGCAGCTTCGGCAGCTGCGCTTTTCGCTAATTCTTGACACAATGCACGGCCGTGAACCAATTTTGTGGGCTTGATCTCAATGTCAAACTCCTGTATCTTGTTCACCCAACCAGCTCTTTTGCTTCCCAATTCTCCTTGGATGATGAAATTGCGCACGTCGGGGTGAATGACAAAGACTGTGACCCGACTTTGGGAGATGAACTGTTTGAACTTTTTGAGGGATTTCATTATTGCATGCACCTGACGTTCTATGAAATTATATTTCTCTTCATGGGGATTGATCACCTGGCTCAAAAACGCGATGGGGCGCTCCTCGCCATCTTCCCCCTTTTGTGTCAGGACGGCAGCATAGCTTTCGGGTTCCCCTATAGCATATAGGATGAAATCTCGACTATAATCTGGATTGATCAAGACCGGCGCCTGAGCGATTCGAGCCTTAATCTCTTCAAATGCTTCCTTTATTTCTTTCGTCTAGCTAAATTTGATGCCCTTCTTCAGGAGTTGGGACATTGGCTTGATGACTTGGGCGAAGTCGGGGATGAAACTTCCTTACGAAGTTGATCTGGCCGAAGAAATATTGAAGTCCTTTCTTGTCTGCTGGGAGTGGGAGCTTCATTAGAGCCTCGGCTCTGTCAGGATCTACAGTGAGGCCTTTTTCTGATATCGCATGTCCCAACAACTTTCCTTCACTGACTATGAATATGGACTTCTTTGGATTGATTGAGATGTCGAACTCTCGGCATTTTTTGAAAACTTGTTGTATATGTAGTGGGTGATCTTCCCTTCTTCGGGAGAAAATGGTCATGTCATCTAGATAGATGATGATAACCTTATTTAGAAGCTCGCCAAAAGCAAGATCCATCGCTCTCTGGAAAGTGGCACCAGCATTAGATAGGCCAAATGGCATTCGTTGGTAAGCAAATGTCCCCCACTTGGTGGTGAATGTTGTTTTGTGTTGGTCTTCATCCCTGACCCAGATCTGATTGTATCCAAAAAAACCATCGAGCAGAGAGAAGCGTTGAGCTCCAGCCACTGAGTGCAAGATTTGATCGATTTGTGGGAGAGGATAGTGGTCCTTGAGGGACGCCTGGTTTAGGTTGCGAAAGTCCATGCATAACCTTATATCTCCATTCTTTTTTCTGACTGGGACCAGGTTCGCTACCCATGAAGAGTGCTTGATGGGATATATGATCTTTGCCTCGAGCATCTTCAGGAGTTCGGCCTTCATTAGGACCTCGATCTTGGGATTCACCGGTCTTTGCTTTTGTCGAAAGGGTTTGACCCCTTCCTGCAATTCGATTGTGTGTTGAACCAACTATCGATTGTATCCCCTGAGATCTTGATAAGACCAAGCAATTATATCGAAAAACTTTCTGCACAGATTCTGTATCTGTTCTATCTCTTCTGAAGTGCAGTCGGTTCCAACCTTTATTGCTTTTCTAGGTTCAAGCTCTAAATCTTGATACTGCTTTTCATTGACTTTGATCATGTGAGAGAGAGCTCGGTCATTCCGATCAAAGAGGCTTTCAAGGGTGATTAGTCCCTTGGGAACGTGGTTATTCTTCAATTGAATCAGCCCTTCATATTCTCCTTCATCAGAGCTTCGGTCTTCGACTGTGGCGGCTTCTTGGATCATGAAATTTACAATCTGCTCATCGTTGTCAAACACTTGCCAATGCAGATCTTTGTCCAGGATAGAGGGTCTATAGATCATCCTCACAGCTCTAGGCTTGTGCACCATGTCTTCTGTTGGAGAGTACTTGGCTACGATGGATGCCAGAACATCGGCATGTCGGTTCTTTTCTCATGGGATTGACTGCAGATTGAGAGATTCGAACTGGTCGAACAGGTCCCATACCCTATTGCGGTATGATTTTAGATAATGCTTCTTTGAAGTACACTTATTTGTGACCTGGTTGCAAACCAGTTCAGAATCTCCAAAGATTTGGAGATGCTTTATGCCTAACTTATCAACTTTCTTGAGTCCTAGGCACAATGCTTCGTATTCTGCTGCATTGTTAGTGCAGCTCCATGTCAACCGGTAGCAATATTCCTTTTGCTCTCCGGAGGGTGAAATTAGAAGAATCCCTGCCCTAGCACCATTTTTACATCGGGCACCATCGAAGAACAACTTCCATAGTTCTTCCTGGGCACTTGTTCTATTCCCTGGTTGGGAGTGTTTTTTAGGCTTGGCGATCGCATAACATCCTATCTCGGTCTCCACCATGGCATTGAAGTCTGCCAATGAAAACTCATCTTCATAACTTAATTGTGCAAGAGATTCCTCGACCAGGTCTACTGCTCTATCTCCTCCACCATTGCATTCAACTGGTTCGCTACTTTCTTCTTCGGACATCTGTTGCACAAGAAAGGAAGAAGGCTTTTCATTGTAGATCTTCACCTTCTTTCCTTTGAATGGAATCTCCAGATGAGAGTAATCCATAGATAGATATCCACCCAGACTTTGCCATGAATTCCCTTGACAAGCACATACTGAAATATGGCTCCAAGTCGACTACCACTACCTCTTGTATGACCGTGATCTGAGGCATCTTATGTAGTCGGATAGGAATGTCCTTGATCACTCCTACAGTCTTCACTGGAGTACACCTTGGCTGCTTCACGTATATTCCATCCCTATTTCTTCGTAGACTGCTCTTGGCATTACTGTTGTAGCGGCCCTAGAGTCGATCATGCAATTATGTACAATATACCCTTCCATTTGTAGGGACAGGTAGAATGGAGGTGGTCTATTCTTCCCCATGATGGATGTGGATAGGGTCTGCACAAGAGCAAGCGGTGTCACCTTTTTTGCTTTAATTGTCTTCAATGATTCTTGCAATAGGTCTACTTGTCCAGGTAGTTGCAGTGCATCGTACAGGCTGATCTTGGCTGGAATCTTCTTCAACTCCTCTACAATGTTGTACGCCAGGGATTTGAGTGCTTCGGGCTCCTTTCTAGGTTCGTATCTGGTGCGATACTGCTCTGTAGCTTCAACTCTTTGCCGCTTAGTTAGGGAAGGAAACTTGAGCTTTTCTTTAGCTTGTTCCTTAGTTTCTGCCTGAGGTGGTTCGGCAGAGGCCTTTTGAGCCTTTTCTTTGATTGGTGCAGGTGGAGGAGCTTCGCTCGGGGCCGAAGTAGATGATTGTCCTTTCTCGGGTCGAACTTGCTCTTTTGAAGGAGCCATCTGAGTAGTATCTACTTCTATTGCCTTCTTTCCTCCTCTGGTAAGCATTGCAACCGGCTCCTCCTCGCCAATTGTTAGGTTCTGACTCATCTGCCTAATGACGTTGACTTGACCGTTATGACTACTGTTTGCCAGCATTTGTACATAGTGTTGGTGTAGGGTGTAGGTATTCTCTTCATGCGGATCATTGCACGTAGAGCACCAATATACATAATCGAAAGTACTCGGAGCTTCATCAATCATAGCATTTCTCGTCGAAGCCTTCCCTTGCTGGACTGCTTGGTCCTTGGTAAGCGCAGGCATAGGATAAGATCTTCTCGGTAGGAACTCCTATTGCGCTTGCTTCTTCTTCACAATGGTCATGTCATTGGACAACATCTGAACTGTAGAGTTCAGAGATTGCATCTCCTACAGAATTTTAGTTTGTATATCATCGGCTTTCGGAGCGAGTGGTAATGGAGCCATCGTCGATATTGGAGGAAGGGCGGGGTGTTGAGGTGGTGCTGGAAGTACAGGGAATGCCGAAGTGACAGTGGGCTATGGAGTTGAAAATGTAGGGAAATGAATTTGTGGAGGGGTGATTTGAGACACGATAGGATTCGGGTTCCAAGATGAAATCGGGAGTGCGGGGGTTGTGGAGATTTGTGAAGCGGCTGCGCTTGCATACTGGAATTGAAGGAATTCGAGAAGTATGGGCATTGGCATCCTTTGGGGAAGCTTGCCCATAGCTATCAAATCCATTTTGGCCCTCTTAGCTAACTCATACAACTCGAGAAAAGTATTAACGTTAGAATATCTTACCATGAGACTGATATCGGGATTGAAAGCCCGAAGGAAATAGAGTGTCGCAGCTTCATCGGTTGGCCGAAGTCCAATTGGTACTCTCTGCCAGGTTCGAGTGAACCTAACATTGAAATCTATGATCTCTTCTTGTGGATGTCTCTTGATCGAAGTGAACTGGTGTAGAAGAGAAGTAGGATCGAAAGACTCATTGAAATTTCCCATCATTTGCCCAGCTAACTGGTCCCATCCCGTAATACTACCGGGTGGTAGAGATCTATACCAGTAGAGGAGTTTTCCTCTAAGGGAAAGAACCAGAAGCTTTACCATAATTTGTTCTTCTGTAATGTCATGGATCGCCGCCAGAGATATTATGTCCTGGATATGCTCTAGAGCAGTCTTCCTAGTTCCATCGAACGTTGGGATCTTCTTTATGGCAGCAGGTGGCACTTGCCCTTGCCCTGCTAGATTCAGTGGTGACAAAGAATCCCATGTTGGGCACAACCTAGGTGGTTGTGGCTGCTGCATTTGTTATTGTTGTTGTTGTTGTTGCTGCTGTGCCATACTTGCTCCTAGATTTTGAGAAACAGGAATTCTTGAAGCTCCCCCTTGATTGCTAATAGGGCAACTAATAGGAATGGAGGGACTAGGATGCTTCGGAGAGTTGGGAGGATTGGGAGGAAAACTAGATGTTGTACTATCAGAAGTTGAGCCTTGTCTGCCAATAGAGGATGTTCCTTGTAATAGTGACTCGGGGGTGACCAACCTTGATTGTTCCCCAAAGGCGTCAATATCTAGCTCAAAGAACTCGGTTTCCTCTCCTCTATTCTTAACTCTCCATCTTGTTTGCATGAAGGCACAGACTTTTGGTACTGGTCTTTACGACTTAAATATTCTTGGGTAAACAGAGTCGCCAGATGCTAAGAGTCTTTCAGTAATGAGGGCATCGGTCCTCACTACCACTAGTCAGGTGAGACTGACCGGGTCACACCGAGAACTGGTTAGAACTATTGGCCCCGGTGAAGATGGGTTTTGAGTTAAAATATGGGACCTTGACTGGTTATGGATCTTACTGAGACAGACACAGTCGGTCCCACCGGGCGTGCCAAAAATTGT
This sequence comes from Wollemia nobilis, assembly GCA_028583015.1. Lineage (NCBI taxonomy): Eukaryota > Viridiplantae > Streptophyta > Pinopsida > Araucariales > Araucariaceae > Wollemia > Wollemia nobilis. The sequence continues at coordinate 5,234,194 of JAQPPZ010017192.1, forward strand.
TGGTCATCAAATCTGCCTAGGTAAGGATTTTGAGTAAATGTACGCGCCCTAGACCTGGACCAACATTGAAAGGCCGAAGGGAAGAGATGCCCTTCGTGCCAATCTCCGGAGAAAGGCCGGCTCCTATGCTAAACTACTTGGGTGTTTGAAGATAAGAGTGCAGGAAAGAGATAAAAGGAGTTAGGGTTAGAGAAGTTGGTGATGTAAGGTGGGAGAGAACAGGAAGCAGGATCGCTAACTAGCAACTTGAATAGCAACAAGGAACACCAAGGATAAATGAAAGAAATGCAATATCGATTTTCCTATGTATCCTTCGGGCGAGTTTCAGGGTACCTTCCCCGATCGCACACCAGACGTAGAGTTCAACATCCAATATACAAACGAAGAAAGACAAAAGAATCAAGCACAGAAGGCAGCATAAAAGAAAGCCAATACAACACTTTTTTGCTCCTATGTATCCTTCAGAGCGAGTTTCAGGGTACAGTCCCCGATCACACGTCGGACGCAGGGTTCAGCATCTCGGTATACAAACGAAGAAAGACAAAAGAATCAAGCACAGAAGGCAGCATAAAAGAGAAGAATTGAGCTCAAAGCCTTTTAGTATTAATCGTAGGACATCAAGTTACAGCAGCTTTCTAGCAGATAGTTCCCCCCCTTTTTCTATTACAATGCCTAGGTTTTTATAGAGGACCCGGGCCTCTGAGTCATAATTACATAGCAAAGAAGAGTACGCCCTCGAGCCCTGAGAATTTGGCTCCCCGAGGCTCTCGTGACCGAGCTTTCAAATCTGTTACCAAAACTGGCAACTGCAACCGGGTCAACCATGGAAAGGTGCATTGATGAGCCGTCTGGACGTCCTTGGTCTTCGGGTGCGGTGCTCGAGTGGCCGCCATGCTCGTCGGGCTCTCCATCATGGCTTGATACTTCATTTTTGATTGCCAAAAATGAGCAGCGGGCTTATCGGGCATGAAAAATTGCATTTATGAGGCACTTGATCGCCTCGGGAAAATACCTGGCTTGGAACGCGTGCCCGTGAAGCGCTTCGCTAAGTCTTCATTCACAACTTCACTTCGCAATGGCTCGGGCCGAAGCAAAAACTCCTCCTTGGATTATACTTCGCAAAACTGAGCTTCGCAAAACTGCTTCGGGGTTGGGGAGTGCCGAAGCATATCTACTTCGCAAAATGGACCTCTTTGCTTTTGCCACTTTGTCGACAAAATTGCTTCGCCGATGCCTTGGAGAAATACTTCGCTGTGATCCTCTTTCAAAACTGTGGTTCGGGAAGATTTCGGCCGAAGCAATTGTCTTCAAAAAATGTTGCATCCCTTTACTTCGGGTAGAAGTACTTCGCAAAAAATTAGCCGAAGCAAATGCTTCGCAATGAGCTTTTGGCGAAGTAAAAATGGTTCGCTGATGGAGGGGCCCGAAGTGAGTACTTCGGCAACTTTCTGGCGAAGTACTCTCAATGCTCCTTTGAGTTCCGCTTCGCTAGTTTTCTGGCCGAAGTGATTGATGGAAATACTTCGGATGCGAAGTAGTTTTCTTGCCTTCTCCTTTGTATTTTACTTTGGCAACGCCGCTTCACAAGAATCTCTCCCGAAGTATTTGCTTGAAGCGCTTCGGGCCCGAAGTTCTTTTTATTGCTATCCTTGTATTTTACTTCGGTGATACTACTTCGCAAAAAACTCCACCCGAAGCGGTGTTGAAAATGCTTCGGGTGCGAAGCTCTCTTTTCTTCTAAACGCCGCTTCGCTCAACTTTCCCGAAGTAGCTGCTGGAAACGCTTCGGGCGCGAAGTAGTTTCATTCTCTTTTCCTTGTATTTTCCTTCGACGAAAACTACTTCGCAAAACTTTTACCCGAAGTAGTGCTAGAAATGCTTCGGGTGCGAAGCTCTTTTCATTTTCCTTCGGCGAAGCTCTTTTCTCTAGCTTGTTCGGCAGCGAAGTTCTTTCTTTTCTATTTTTATATACAAAGGGGTGGCATTGGAAGCCAAAATTGCTGCAACTTTTCAAAATAAAAACAACAAAGCAAAAAACTTTACACAACACTGTACAAAATTTGTTTTCTTTTTCTACCCCTTAAGAAATGTGACAAAATTGTCAACATGTACTAGCAAGGTGTTGTATAATATTCTAATATATTGACCGAATTCACACACATTTCTTAGGTGGTTAAGAGAAGAAATAATTCAAGTTTTCTAATATGACACAAATGATGAATGTTGTATTTTTTAATCCATATCTTATTTCGAAACAATGGCAAGCTAGAAAAAGATAAGGTTGTGGCCTTCTATATACTAAGTGGCTATTGGTATCATTCAAACCTATACCATTTAGTCTAAAACCGCTTAGCCATAATTTGTTAGCCATCGAAATATATTGCTTAAAAGGGGAAGAACTTTGTTTAAAACACTATTATGATAAAACTATGATAAGTAATAGAATATCAAATTGTAGCTACCAATACTACTAAGGGTTATAGTCCTTCCTTAGAATTCTCATAAATTTTGAAACTAAATATAGTAGGGTGTAGATGTAAACAAAGTTCCTATATTACGAAATTAATGCATTTATATCGAAAAGTACCAAAAAACAAGGCAATTTAAACCTACTTTAAATTGGATGAGGATTACCTATTTTCTAGCAAGATTTTTATCTAGGGAAGATTTTTAAATTTCTATTTTTACTTCAATCTTCCATCCAACTTCCAAGGCTCCTTTTTTTGCTTCTTTTCTCTGGTCACCGCCCTCTCTCTATCCTAAAGATATTGATTAACCTATTCTTGAGATATTAGTACAAACATAATCATAAAATAGAAAGAAAAATAATATGCACACACAATGAAAATGAATTTTTATCCTATAAATCCTTGACCAGGGAAAAATAATAGAAAAATAGAGCCACTCCTCTTGCTCTTTTGTCTATTATTCATATGCATAATTTGGTTCATATTATTATGCATTTTTACAAAGCTGTCACAATATATAAAAACATCTCACAAATCCAAAAAATAAGTCCATGGGATAATATAAGACCACCCAAAATATAAGACCATGAGCTAAAACCAACCATGCATGCTAACTTAATGAGATTACCCATAAATAAGACCATGTGATACCCATACATGCTAATTTAATGAGTATTACCACAAATAAGACCATGGGATACCCATGCATGTTTTTTTTATGCAAAGGATATGACACATCCAACAATATCCCACTTGTTGAATACTTTGAAATGGTGTTTGTACAAAAATACAAATTCAACTACTTTGGGAAACTAAGGCCATTATCTCCCTGTACCAAGAAAACTTCTTAGTATAAAGCATTTTATTAGACAATATTATCATTATTTGATGTTGATTCAAGAATACAAATTGAGTTTAAAAGGAAGATTTTGCAAGAGAATTTGGAAGGAAGATTTGAGTTTAGCAGTTGCCGCCATGGGTAGTTCTAGAGGATTGCTTTTCATGTGGGATCCTAGAAAGATAGAGGTATTGGATGCAATAGTAGTTATAGTAATTTTAGAGATAAGAGGGTATCTACTTTCAAATGTAACTCCTTTTCAAATAGTTAAATTTTATGCTCTAGATACTATAAAAGAAAAGGTAGAGCAATGGAGGTAATTTTGGAAAGAAGTAAGGAAATGTTTCAAATAGTTGGAGGAGATTTTAAAACTATTGATTTGTTAGAGGAAAATTAGGGAGGATCCAAAGTCCTAGATATGGGGATTCATTTTTCATTGACCAGATGGATAGGTTACGTCTTAGAGATGTCATTTCGAAAGGTTGCTTGTTCACTTGCAGTAATAGGAGACTAAACTTGGACCATATATAGGAAAGATTTAATTGTTTTTTAGTTGATGACTCTTGGGAAATAAGAGTAATAGTGTTGCACTCATACATTCTCTCTTTTATGGGATCTAATCATTGGCCAATATTTTTTGATGTCTTGAGTTGGATTAAACCAAGGAACAAGCCTTTTTGGTTTTAACTTGCCTAGCTTGACCATGAGGGTTTCAAGGATTTGATCCTTAGATGGTGGATGGAAGGAAACCTAAGATTTGGAACTGTGATGTTTGTATTTTTTAAAATACTATAGTATGTGAAATAGAGTCTAAAAGAATGAAATCATCTAGTTTTTTGGAATATTGAGCAAGAGTCCCAAGAGGTAGTGCAAGATCTTAAGCAAGTGACTAAGATGATTTGTTTGGAAGGTCTATTTTAGGATCTCTTAACCCAAGAGATAGACGTATTATTGAAGGTGGAGGAATGAGAATGAAAGAAGGTGTTATGAAAATAAAATTTTAGAATCACTTAGCTAAGGGAGGGGGTTCCATCGACCAACCATGTCTCTAATAAAATGGTATTGTACTAAAATATGCTTTGTTTTAGAGTGATAAGCATGGTTATTTTCTAGATGGATTTTACTTTGACTATCACAATTTATCCTTACAACTCCTTGTAAGAACCCAACATCAACACACAACCTTTGTAACCATATTGCTTCCTTACTTGCATGAGTTGTTGCTATGTACTTAGCTTCTGTAGTTGAAAGTGCCACTACAGCTTACCTCTTGCTCATCTAGTTGATTGCTCCACAAAACAAGTGAAATACATAATTACTTATGGATATTTTATGATCAAGATCTCTAGCCCAATCCACATCAACAAAACCTTGTACATTCAATACCTTGTTTGGTTTAGACCTTCCTTGATAGTAGATTTCATAATATATTGTGCCACACAAGTATCTAAAAACTTGTTTTACAATAGTCCAATGTTCTTTTCCTGGTTTTGACATATAACTACTTATAACTCCCACTACATGGGTAATGTATAGTTTGGTACATGCCATGACATACATAAAATTCCTAATATCACTTGCATAAGGATCACATGACATTTTATCTTCCTCTTCTTGTGTCTTTGGACACTATTTTGTAGATAAATTTACACCCAAAGGAATGGGAGTCTTGATTGGTTTACAATATTGCATATTAAATCTCTTTAATATTGTCTCAATATATTTTCTTTGATTCAACCAAAGTTTCTTATTTGACTTATCCCTCTTAATTTACATACCCAAGATGAAATTTGTAGGACCAAGATCCTTCATGTCAAACTAAGATGACAATTGAGACTTAAAATTCTAGATGATTTCCTTATTATTTCTAATTAATAGTGTATCATCAACATACAATGTCACAATAATAAAGTGATCACCAATTTGTTTGATGTACACACAGTGACCAACTATACTTCATAAAAAACTAAGTCCCAATACATAAGTATAAAACTTTTGATACCACATCCTAAGTGATTGTTTTAGACCATACAAATATTTCTTCAACCTGCATACAAAGTCTTCATTTTATTTTACTATAAAACCTTTTGGTTGAGACATATATATTTCTTCTTTTAGATCATTGTGTAGGAATGTTGTCTTCACATCCATTTGGTCTACTTCTAGATCAAATGTAGCAAAAATAGACAAAATAAATCTAATAGAATTTAGCTTAGCAATAGGGGAGAAAACCTCACCAAAATAAATTCCTTATACCTAGGAATATCCCTTTGCTACCATTCAATATTTGTACTTCTCAACTTTACCTTCTACATTAAACTTCTTGAAAATCCATTTTATACCAATTGGTTTTCTTCAAAAAAGCAACTTCACCAAGTCCCATGTATTATTTTTATCTCATCATCCATGAAATTCTTATAGAATTTACCATCCTTTACATTAAATTCCTCCTTAACAATTCTAGGATCGTCATCAGTAACATATAAAACAAAATTAGACTAAAAATCAGTTGAATTGTACCTTTTTGGTTTCCTTCTTTCTTGAGTTGATCTTCTCAAGATTAGAGTTTGAGGATCTGGTTCATTATCTTTTGTTGAGCCAAATTGTTCATCCATGAACCCAAACTACACCTTTTTGGGTTCTTTCTCTATTGGTTGTTTTTTTTGTTTAGGAGCACTTTTAAACTCTCTAAAGATTACATCTTAACTATAAACAACTATCATAGTTTTTGGGTTCCAAAATTTATAGTCATTTACTCCATCTTTATAACAAATAAAAGTACACTTCTATGCTTTATTATCTAACTTAATCCTTTTCCCCTTTGGAACATGCACATAAGCATCACAACCAAAAACTCTAAGATGTTCAAGAGAGGAATTTTTACTAGTCCATACCTCATACAAAGTTTTATCAACCAATGCTAATGCATGTGATCAATTTAATAGGTAACATGTAGTGTCCATAGCCTCTACCCAAAATTCTTATGATAACCCTACATAATTGAGCATACTCCTTGCCTTTTCCATCAATGTTCTATTCATTCTTTCTACATTTCCATTCTATGAAGGAGTGTATGGAGTTGTCTTTTGCCTTGATATTTTATATTGCTTACAAAACTCCTCAAATTAATTATTGTAGAACTCTCCTTCATTATCTATCCAAAACATTTTTATCTTCTTCTCAGTATCGTTTTCTACAAGAGACTTAAACTCTTTGAATTTTGCAAAGACATCATATTTATTTTGGAGGAAAAATATCTATACATACCTTGAAAAATCATCTATAAATAAACATAGTACAATGATCCATGAATTCTTGTTTCATTTCTTCTAATAAAAATGATCCAACCACATTTTCAAAACTCAAAGTAGTTGCAATAGTACTCCCAATCATCACAAATAGATTATCCCATGAATCTGGAAAAGAACATAACAAATTAATACACTTATCTTTTTCAATAAATTTAATATCAACAATGGGTAATTAACTTGCCATAGTGTTAAAATCATTGAAATGTTCTACTATAGAATCCCCATCATTTGTTATAAGGATATACAAATTCTTTATAAGAAATAATTTGTTTACCAGGGAATTTGACTGATATAAATCCCCTGAATTTTCCCATAGCTCAACACTATTTTATTCAGAAACATTGATCAACACTGAATCTATCACTCATAGTCAAATAGTACTCTTTGCCTTCCTATTCAACTTCTCCCATTATTATTGTGTCATAGCCACAAGATTTTTTTATAACACAACAAACCATTTATCTCTATCCACAAGTAGATATTCCATATTTAGTTTCCATAACTCAAAGCTCTTATTGTTAAAATTTTCAATCTTGATCCTTGTATTGCTAGTCATTTTCCTTCACATTGAATTCACTTGCACAAAACTCCCACTCAAAAATAGGTTTATCGTAGACCCAAGATACCCTTGCTCTTCTCATATTGAGTTGAACCCTAGAAACAAAGGCATCTCCTTAAAGCCAATAACCACACTCTAATACCAAATGAAGAGATTGATAAACCTATTCTTGAGATATTAGTGCAAACATAATCATAAAATAGAAAGAAAAATAATATGCACACACAATGAACACAAATATTTATCCTAGAAACCCTTGATTGAAAAAACCAATAGAAAACTAGAGCCACTCCTCTTGCTCTTTTCTCTATTATTCATATGCATAATCTGGTGCATATTCTTATACCCTTTTACAAAGAAGTTACAATATATATAGACATCCCACAACTCACAAAAATAAGTCCATGGGCTAAAATAAGACCACCCAAAAAATAAGACCATGGGCTAAAACCACCCATGCATGCTAATTTAAGGAGACTACCCACAAATAAGACCATGGGCTACCCATGCATGTTAATTTAAGAAGACTACCTACAAATAAGACCATGGGCTACCCATGCATATTTTTTCATGCAAAGGATACAACACATTCAACATGTCCACCCATGCCTTCTTCTCTTTCCTTTTTTTCCTCCAAGGCCACCCCAAGAAGATGATAGGATCTTAACCAAATTCTCCAACTTATTTTTTCTTCTTAGGGAAAATATTTTCAATCAAAGAGCCTCATTTTTTTATATGTTTTTTATTAAATGCCTTTCCATGCAAAAATACCTTTATTGCTTCATAAATCAATTCATTAATAATATCCTATTATTAATTTTCTAATGTTAACATAAACATTAGGAAACATAAGATAATTAAATCAATTATTTCTTCTTAATTAATTTAATTAATATCAAAAGCTAATATTAATTATTAGCCTTGATATTAAGCATTTAGGTATTAATAAAGCCTCCATTTTTATTAATACCTTATTTGGTGGATCCTTTGCCAGACCCATTTCACAAACACATGCATAATATCAACAAATGCTTATTAACCATGCAATTATATTATACCACCTCTTGTTCTTAATTAGCAAGTTTTTTGATGACTATCCCATCATCACCTATTTATTAAGAACTACTCCCTTGCTCTAGCAATTTCCTAGCTAGTGGTATAATTACATACAAACACACAATTGTTAAAATACAACTACATGAGGGTAACATTTTATCCTGGAGTTGTCATAGAATATTTCATCTCCCATCATTTCCTTTTTTTGGTTTCTCATTCCTTGTGGTTAACCCTTATCATTCTACCCACGAGAGCACCTAGTCCTACAACCATACAAATCATTAGTAGTACCATATTCTAGCATAGTATAATCAAAATATAAAATAAAAGCAACCATTTATATTGATAATATAATTAAGATTAAGCATTGAAAAACCACACATCAATACAAAATCAATATCAGTGATAAGTCCTACCAAGAAGGGCCATGACATAATCCCCCCTTGGATTAAGCATAGTCCTTTGTGTTTCCTACAATGTAAAACATACATTTAATTCAAATATATTTAAGAATTTATTTCTCATGTCCTCAACATTTTTCCAAGTAGCACAGTTTTTAGAATAGTGGTCCCATTGGACCTTGCATTGTTCTAGGGTTTGTTTCCTCATAACCTTGGAATAAAACCCTAAAATCTTAATTGGTCTCACTTTAATGATTAAGAGGTCTACCATCTACAATTTTGAGACATTCCAAACATGAGTGGGATCATAAATATATTTCCTAAGCAAGGATATGTCAAAAGTATCATGGATCTTTAACAAGTTAGACAAAATGTAAGTCTATAGCCTATTGGGCTTATCCTATCAATGATATCAAAAGTCCCAACAAAATGAGGATCTAACTTAGTTGAATTGATGGCACTTTTAATGGGTTAAAATCTTAAGAAAACTCTATATCCCATAAAAAATTCTCTAGGTGATATTTTTAGATCATCATAGCTCTTTTGGCAATTGATGACTTCCTTAAGCCTTTGTTAGATCACTTTGAGCCACTCCTCCATCTCTTTGACAGTGTCTAGTTTGATCACCATCCAATATTTCATATTGTTCCATTTTAGAGGTATTCTACATCTTCTACCATACAAGGCTTTAAATGAGGCCATTCCCAAGGATGCATGATACCCATTGTTATATGTAAATTCCACTAAATGTAAAAAGTCTTCCCACATAGACTTTTGGTCTATGCAATACATGTGAAGTATGTCCTCAAGTACTTGGTTCACCCTCTCTATTTTTCCATCTATTTTTGGATGGTATGTATAACTAATATTTAGCTTTGTGCCCACTGCATGATGAAGAGCCTACCAAAATTCCAATGTAAATATGGATTCTCTATCTAAAATGATCACTTTAGAAAACCCATGTAACCTAAATATTTCCTTGGCAAACCTATTTGCCACCACTAGTGCATCATCCTTGATGTTCCCTGGTATAAAATATGCAACCTTAGTCAATTTATCAACTACCACAAGAATTGCATCATGTTGATACCTAGTATTAGGTAAACCCACAATGAAATCCATAGATATAACCTACCATTTCTGCATCAATATATCATGTAGATACAACTTTCCTGTTGGATGTCGATATTCAACTTTATTTTTTTTGACATTCTAAGTATCTAGCAATAAAATCAATGATATTATTCTTCATTCCAGACCAATAAAAGGTCTTTGTCATGTTCTCTCTTATTTTTGCCCCTCCAATATGAGCAAATTAAGGAGATATATGCACCTCTTGCATAATTAGTCTCCTTAAATCATCAGATGTGGGTATGACAACACTATCCCTAAAAAATAAAAGACCATATTTTATGCTAAAATCCTTATTTTTCTTAGGATTTCTCTCTAATTTCACTTGAATTTCAATGCAATATTTATCCTATAATTGCATTTATTTTATTTTGTCCATCAAGTCTACATGACTTCGGGTTAATGTTGCTATGTGCCTTCTTCTACTCAAGGAATCTATAACCTTATTCTCCTTTCATTTGATATATTCAATACCAAAGTCATATTCAAATAGAAATTCAACCAATATCCTCTACCTTGTATTTTGATATTTTTTGAATATTCCTTTGTATGATGAGGCACAATAAGAGATATTGGAGTCGATTCCTCCCTATATCTTGATCGAGAGAGAATAATTTATTCCTAGCTAGAGAGGTGTCTTTGGAGGAAGTGCAAAGGGTAGTCTTTGAGATGAAAAAAGGTAAAATTCTAGGACTAGATGTTTTTTCAATTAAATTCTTTCAATTTATGTGGGAGGAGTTGGGGGAGGAAATCCCACAAGTAGTCGACGAGGTGAGGAGGTCTAAATTTGTCTTAAAAGCTATGAACTATAATTTTATTGCTATTATTCCAAAAAAGGATGGGGCTTCCTCGTTGGATGAGTTTCGATCCATTTCCCTATGTAATTGTATATATAAGATTATTTCTAAGGTGTTGGTAGAACATTTGAAGGTGGTTTTACTAGCCATTATATTTGAGGATTAGGATGGATTTGTGCAAGGAAGAAAAATCATGGACCAGATTATATTGACATAGAAAGTTAATCACTCCATGAGACTTTGTAAAGAAGGTAATATGTTTATTAAACTAGATATGTCCAAATCCTATGATTTAGTTGATTGGAGTTTATTTCTAAAGTTATATAAAAGTTTGGGTTCAAGGATAGGTGGATTGATTGGGTGAAAATTTTCTTTTCCAATCTTGCTTACTCCATCTTGATAAATGGTGTCTCGTTAGAGAAATTTGGGGTAAGTAGAGGCTTGAGACAGGGAGACCCTTTGTATCCTTATTTATTATTTAGGTTGAAGCCCTGGGTAGAACTATCCACAAAGTAAGGTTATGCATAGTGGCAAATATTCACCAATTGGGCAAATATTAAGATTTTCAAAATTGAAAATTGGCAAATATGAGGACCCTCGACGTCGGCCCATTCGCCTAAAATTTTCAAGATCAATTTTGTTCTTAGGGTCAATTCACCACAATATATATCCAAAAATATGCATATTTGTACTCATTGGAAAGCTATTTTATAGCCTGATCTAATGGTGGTGGTTTTATGAAGTTATAAGGTGATTTAATAGGTCAAAAATTATCCCAAAGATGACCTTACTTTTTAGGGCTTCAAATGCCCCAAATTTTGGTGTGAAGATGATTGATTTGATTTGCTTTGGATTCGCCATGATTCACCTTGATTTTGATTAGGATTCACCATTTTTTTACAAGTACATTTTGAGTCCAACCCCTTATGCATAACCCTACCACAAAGCTAGGAAATCCTAGGAAATAAAAGATTTTGTAGTGTCTATGGGGTCATGTCTCTGACACATCTATAGTTTGTGGATGATTCTACTTGTATGGGGATAGAAAAGATCAAGGAGACCAAAGGGTTAAAAATATATTTGGACCTATATGGGAGATCTTAGGATCAAGTTATCAATGAAGACAAGTATGATATTTTCTTTTTCAATGTTGATAACAAGGTGCAAACTCATATCCTTAATATTTTAAATTTTAAGAAAGTCTCGGTCCCATTTAAATACCTCAGGCTTCCAGTGGTAGGAAGACATATTGTAAAGGAATCTTGGAGGACTCTTATAGATAAAATTCAATGTAAGTTAAATAATTGGACCAATCAATGGCTCTTGTTAGGGGGAAGATTGACTATGATAAAACCAGTGTTGCAGGCTATTTTAGTCTTTTAATTTATGACTATTATTGGTACCAAGCATTGTGTTAAGGATATTGATAGACTTTTGAGAGAATTTCCTTAGGGAGGCTTAGAATTAAAAAAGAAATGAAATTTGGTAAAGTGGTATTCGGTCTACCTCTTGCTAAATAAAGGGAGGCTAGGTATTCGTAGATTGGTTGATTAGAACTTGGCTTTATCAGCTAAATTATTGTGGATTTGGATGTTGGACCAGTCCAAACTTAAGTCAAAGGTTTTATCTACAAAGTATGGGGATGGAGTAGAACTAGTTTATGGCCTCCCCTTTAATAGGGGGTCCATTATTTGGGTTGCAATTTAAAATACTAGTACTATTGTTACTATAGGGTTATTTTGGAAAGCTAGAAATGAGAGAAAGGAAAAATTTTGAGATGATGCATGGGATCAATACCAACCAATTACTGTACAGTTATCAAACTTGATTAATGCTGCAAAGATTTTTTAGAATGCAAATTGGGTCTATATTAAGGAATTTTGTGAGGAAGATGAAGGGGGAGTGGGTTTGAGGAGGTAGAAATACCTCTTAGTTTAGAGATAGATAGTTGAAGAAGACATGAATAGTATAAGGACTATTTTGGATAAAAGGTAGCACTCATGGTTAGAAGAGGAAGACTCTTTAGGATGGGGAGAAAAAAGAAATAAATAATATTCAATCAATAAGATATATGACTAGCTCATAGAGGGATTGGGTAGGGAGGGGGCGATTTGGAAGAAGGTGTGGAATTCAATTATCTGGATGAAGTCAACATTTTTATTTGGTTAGCCATTCAAAATATGATTTTGAGTCAATATAATATTTGTAAGAGGGGCTTAGTGGGCCTAGAATGGTGTGTGCTCTACTATGGAGTGAGAGAATATGTGGAATACCTTATAGTTTGATATCCTTTTATTGGTTGGATCTAGGAGCAAGGTGAAATTATGTTTAAGTTTCCTCGACTAGGTGATGTCTCATTGGAGTAGTTCTTTGATTTTTGGGGCTCTAAGGGGGCAGGTCTACCTCTTTCTAAATAAAGGGAGGCAAGTATCCGTAGATTGGTTGATCAGAACTTGGTTTTATCAACTAAATTGTCATGGATTTGGATGTTGGACCAGTCCAGCCTTAAGTCAAAGGCTTTATCTACAAAGTATGGGGATGGAGTAGAACTATTTTATGGCCTCCCCTTTAACAGGGGGTCCATTATTTGGGTTGCAATTATAAAGACTAGTACTATTATTACTATAGGGTTATTTTGGAAAGCTATAAATGAGAGAAAGGAATTTTTTTGAGATGATGCATGGGATCAATACCAACCAATTACTGCACAGTTCTCAAACCTAAGTAACTCTACAAAGATTTTTTAGAATGCAAATTGGGTCTATGTTAAGGACTTCTAGGAGGAATATGAAGGGGGAGTGGGTTTGAGGAGGTGGAAAGACCTCTTAGTTTAGAGATAGATAGTTGGACTATTTTGGATCAAAGGTAGTGCTCATGGTCAGAAAAGGAAGACTCTTTAGGATGGGGAGAAAAATTAAATAGATAATATTCTATCAAGAAGAGATATGACTAGCTCATAAAGGGATTAGGTAGGGAGGGGGCGACTTGGAAGAAGGAGTGGAATTCAATTATCTGGATGAAGTCAACGTTTTTATTTGATAGCCATTCAAAATATGATTTTGACTCAAGGTAATCTTCGTAAGAGGGGCTTAGTGGGCCTAGAATGGTGTGTACTATGTTATGGAGTGAGAGAATATGTGGACCACATTCTAGTTTGATATCCATTTATTGGTTGGATCTAGGAGCAAGACGAACTGATGTTTAATTTTCCTCAACTAGGTGATGTCTCATTGGAGCAGTTCTTTGATTTTTGGGGCTCTAGGGGGGCAAGTATCCGTAGATTGGTTGATCAAAACTTGGTTTTATAAGCTAAATTACTGTGGATTTGGATATTGGATGAATCTAGCATTAAATCAAATATTTTATCTAAAAAGTATGGGGATGGGGTAGAACCAGTTTATGGTCTCCCCTTTAACAGGGGGTCCATTATTTGGGTTGCAATTAAAAAGACTAGTACTATTATTACTATAGGGTTATTTTGGAAAGCTAGAAATGAGAGAAAGGAAATTTTTTGAGACGATGCGTGGGATCAATACCAACCAATTACTGCACATTTCTTAAAACTAAGTAATGCTGTAAAGAGTTTTTAGAATACAAATTGGATCTATGTTAAGGAATCTTGGGAGGAAGATGAAGGGGGAGTGGGCTTGAGGAGGTGGAAAGACCTCTTAGTTTAGAGATAAATAATTGAAGAAGACATGATTTTCTAAGGACTATTTTGGATCAAAGGTAGTGCTCATGGTCAGAAGAGGAAGACTCTTTAGGATGGGGAGAAAAAAGAAATAGATAATATTCTATCAAGAAGAGATATGACTAGCTCATAGAGGGATCAGGTAGGGAGGGGGCGATTTGGAAGAAGGTGTGGAATTCAAGTATCTAGATGAAGTCAACATTTTTATTTGGTTAGCCATTCAAAATATGATTTTGACTCAATATAATATTTGTAAGAGGGGATTAGTGGGCCTAGAATGGTGTGTGCTCTGTTATGGAGTGATAGAATGTGTGGACCACCTTCTCGTTTGATATCCCTTTATTGGTTGGATCTAGGAGTAAGGCGAAAGGATGTTTAATTTTCCTCGACTAGGTGTTGTCTCATTGGAGCAGTTATTTGATTTTTGGGGCTCTAGGGGGGCAGGTCTACCTTTTGCTAAATAAAGGGGGGCATGTATCCACAACTTTGCTGATAAAAACTTCTTATTATTAGCTAAATTATTGTGGATTTGGATGTTGGACTAGTCCAGACTTAAGTCAAAGGTTTTATCTACAAAGTATGGGTATGGGGTAGAACTAGTTTATGGCCTCCCCTTTAACAAGGGGGGCCATTATTTGGGTTGCAATTAAAAATACTAGTACTATTATTACTATAGGGTTATTTTGGAAAGCTAGGAGAAAGGAAAAATTTTGAGATGATGCATGGGATCAATACCAACCAATTAATACACAATTTTCAAACCTGAGTAATGCTACAAAGATTTTTTAGAATGCAAATTGGGTCTATGTTAAGGAATTTTGTGAGGAATATGAAGGGGGAGTGGGTTTGAGGAGGTGGAAAGACCTCTTAATTTAGATATAGATAGTTGAAGAAGACATGAATGGTCTAAGGACTATTTTGGATCAAAGGTAGTGCTCATGGTCAGAAGAGGAAGACTCTTTAGGATGGGGAGAAATAAGAAATAGATAATATTCTATCAAGAAGAGATATGACTAACTCATAGAGGGATTGGGTAGGGAGGGGGCGATTTGGAAGAACGTGTGGAATTCAAGTATCTGGATGAAGTCAACATTTTTGTTTGGTTAGCCATTCAAAATATGATTTTGACTCAAGATAATATTCGTAAGAGGGGCTTAGTGGACCTAGAATGGTGTGTGCTCTGTTATGGAATGAGAGAATATGTGGACCACCTTCTAGTTTGATATCCCTTTATTGGTTGGATCTAGGAGCAAGGCGAAAGGATGTTTAATTTTCCTCGACTAGGTGATGTATCATTGGAGTAGTTCTTTGATTTTTGGGGCTCTAGGGGGGTAGGTCTATCTCTTGCTAAATAAATGAGGGGTAGGTATTCGTAGATTGGCTGATCAAAACTTGGTTTTATCAGCTAAATTGATGTGGATTTGGATGTTGGACCAATTCAACCTTAAGTCAAATATTTTATCTACAAAGTATGGGGATGGGGTGGAACCAGTTTATGGCCTCCCATTTAACATGGGGATCCATTATTTGGATTGCAATTAAAAATACTAGTACTATTATTAATATAGGGTTATTTTGTAAAGTTAGAAATGATAGAAATGAAATTTTTTGAGATGATGTGTGGGATCAATACCAACCAATTACTGCACAGTTCTCAAATCTGAGTAATGTTACAAAGATTTTTTAGAATGCAAATTGGGTCTATGTTAAGGAATTTTGGGAGGAATATGAAGGGGGAGTGGGTTTGAGTAGGTGGAAAGACCTCTTAGTTTAGAGATAGATAGTTGAAGAAGGCATGGATAGTCTAAGGACTATTTTGGAACAAAGGTAGTGCTCATGGTCAGAAGAGGAGGACTCTTTAGGATGGGGAGACAAAGGAAATAGATAATATTCTATCAAGAAAGGATATGACTAGCTCATAGAGGGATTTGGTAGGGAGGGGGCGATTTGGAAGAAGGTGTGGAATTCAAGTATCTGGATGAAATAATTTTTTTTATTTGGTTAGCCATTCATAATATGATTTTGACTCAAGATAATCTTCGTAAGAGGGGCTTAGTGGACCTAGAATGGTGTGTGCTCTGTTATGGAGTGAGAGAATATGTTGACCACCTTCTAGTTTGATGTCCCTTTATTGGTTGGATCTAGGAGCAAGTTGAAAGAATGTTTAATTTTCCTCGAATAGGTGATGTCTCATTGGAGCAGTTATTTGATTTGTGGAGATTTAGGGGGGTAGGTGGATAGTTTTCCCTTCTAGTCCATTGTTCCAAGACCTTCACTTTTTGGCAGGTGTGGTTGGAGCATAACAGGTGTATATTTTGTGATGAGTGCTCATCCAAGGAGTCAACTCTTGAAAATTTTGCTCAATATTAGAGAGGTTGTAAGAGGAATCAAAGGTTCCTAGCTTTTTCCCAGAGATGAGCAATTAATGAATATTATTGGTATTATGATCCTTGTATGGGTTCAGTCCCAATATTTATGGAATTGGAGCATGGGAGTAAGGAAGGTTCCTCCTAAAAATTTGGACAAGGGAGGGAAGTGGAAGCCACCACCAATGGATTGGATTAAGGTTAACACTAAGGGTGTTGCTTATGGCAATCCAAGGGAGGGGGTATTAGAGGGATGGGTTGTATGCATGAAGGAAAACTAGTTTTTAACTTCCATCAAGGAATTGGGAGGAACAACAACATGGTGGCCAAGGCCTTGGCCATTTTTGAAGGCTTACCCATGGCTTTTAAGCAAGGATACTCGAGAATTGAAGTGGAGTCTGACTCTCATGTCCTAATAAATAGGTTGAACAAACAAGAGGAGGGGGAGAATAGAATGGAGGGTCCAGAAGGTCTTGGATAATATTACAGGTTTAAAAAATAGAGCACAAATAAAAACTCTCTATGTGGTGAGGGAAAAGAATAGAGTTGTAGATAAGTTGGCTAACTGGGGAATAGAGAGAGGTCATCATTAGTGGGATTATGGTAGGGCGCAAAACTTGGGGGAAGATGATATGGACTTACATGTTTTGCTTCAATAAGATTACCCTAATGATGGGGAAAGAAGTAGTACCAACATTGCAACTCCTGGGAGGAGGGAGTAATTGTGCACATGGAGAATGAAGGCCTTTGTGTTTCAGGATTAGGAATTGTTCGGATCTCTATGTACCTGGGAAGGTGGAGATATAAGAGACAATTAACAGTGGATATTGGCAGGATGAGATAATGGAGCTGCAAGAATTTGTAATTGCCATTGGAAATGAAGACCTCTCAAATGCAGTTTCGAGAGGATATGTTGTATACAAGGAAAATACATTGATGGTTGGTCTTATTGCAGTTTTGAAGGGTCCGTTGGCCCTCTTGCTTTCTAACCAGTTCATGTGATGTTCCCATTACAAGTTGTTTATTTCCAATGACATATTCCTATATTGGAATTTTTTTCTACTTTAATACCTCTTCTTCTAATATATTGTTAGTGTTTAGATGTAGCAATTTTCTTTTATGCAAATTTTGTTTATTTTCTAATTAGACATTTAACCTCCATCCAATTATAAGCATATATATATTTGGAGACACTTATAAACTGCAACCCCATGTATGAAAATCCTTACGACTATATAATCTAATTTCTGTTTAGTAAATTTTAATTTTTTTCCTAAAAAATATAAAAATAAGAATATTAAAAATTTTAACAGATGCCACCAACTTGAACATGCACACAGAGTGTGAATCATATCCATATCAATGTGAATAAAGATTTATCCTTATTACGAAAAGGAATCTCCACAAAAAAATTATATCTCAATGTGAATAGAGAGCTATACACGTATAGACCGAAAGTTGATGCTTACGGCCGAACACGACTGCCATAGTTTTACACGAAAGTCATCGACCGAATGCACATATACACGTAAGTTTATATCTCAACATGAATAGAGAGCCACACATATACACACGAAAGTCATCGACCGAATGCACTACAACATTAATTCAAATGTGAACAAAGCCAATCGAAGATAATCTTGTCAAGCAATCTGAAAGCCACTGATATCGTCGCAAAGACTATAGCTTTCGCAATAAATGTAGGCAATAACCTCTTGTTAGGTTTTCAATAAATTTTCGTTTTCGTTGCAGATCTTCTCCGCGTTCTCTCAATAAATGTATGTAAAGGGACAAAGAAAGATCAACGGCTTCTCAACTTGATCCATCCAATTTGAGAGTAATCGGTCTGACGGTCTAGTGTCTAATTTTCAACCTGATAACTCTTCAAAATAAATGATAAATATAACTTAAAAGTAAATTATAAATTGGACAAGGAATTTAATTACCGTAACTAATAAATGTAATGTTTTGATATCATCTTGGAAAAAGTAATTTTAAAATATATAAAACAGTAAATACAAATATAATGTTTTTATATTATTTAAAAATAATAATTTTGGAAGATATACAATAATAAAGTCAAGTAGTTAATACTTTTAAACTGCCTAAAATCTAAGGTGTTCAATAGTTCAAGATTGATTAGGTCACAAAATAGTATTTGAGTGATTCTTCTGCAAAATAATTTATTGGTTTAGGAACTATTCACTTGATTTTAAGGAAAAACAAAGGCACAAATATAAGGTAAATATTTTGAGGGCCAATTCGCATAAGATTATTAATAAGGTGTTCAATAGTTCAAGATTGATTAGGTCATAAAATAATGTAATTAAATATTTGTTTCAAGAGGGATTCCTATGCAAAATAACTTATTGGTTTAGTAGCTATTCACTTGACTTCAAAGAAAAACAAAGCACAAATATAAGGTAAATATTTTGAGGGCCAGTTTACATAAGATTTTTAATGAAAGTCTTAATACTACTATTTTTTTTTTTTTTTGGTATTAAAGGGTTTTAACGAGATCTCACAACCATTACAAGGAAGATCAAATGAGGAAGATCAAACGGAAGAAAACCCCGAACTAACCTGGTAAACTGGAACAATGGCGGAAGCCAGACCAAAAGGAGACAAAGAAAGGAGAACCGAGAAGGTTCTACCCTAACTTATGAACACCTTGAGTAACATTAGCCGCTAGACTTAAACATTCTCCATCAAATCAAGGGTAAGTTTCAACGAGCTCCAAATTTTATGCTGGTTGAAGACCGAAAATGTCTCCACTTCGAAGAAAACAAATCCCAATAGAGAGTGGAGAAAAAGGTAACACAAAGGAGCCCAACTATCTTATCCAGGGATAAAGGAGGGACATGTGTGCAAAAATTAATTAAAAATCTAAGCAGAAGGGAAGTTACCAACCGCCACCTCCATCCAAACTTGGGAAGACCACCAACAACCATGCTTAGGAATAAACCATAAAACAACACAGACCATGAGGCACCCATTTCAAAAAGGGGGTGATGATCACAAAACCTTGAAACCATGCTCCCGAATGTTCCAGAAGTCAGATCTTCCAGCCCAAAAGCATGAAAACGCTTAATCAAAAGTCTAAAAAAAAAGGGCCCATAAAATCGTCTGACATGGACAATCCAAAGTAATGTACGAAAACCAAAACCGAAGCTCCCCCTGATGCAGAAAGGACTAAAATCCCACCAAGTACACTGAGCAACCACCATCAGCACAACTCCTAGAGAAATCCAATCCCCAATGAAGGAACAAATAGTGAAGTAAAGGAGAACTAAAATTTAAAATATAATATATTATAATTTAATATTTTCTATGTAATTATTATAATTTAATCTAATACTACTAAAATTTAATTTAATATAATATATTATAATTTAATATTTTTGTATGTAATTATTTTTTTAATATATAATTTATTTTAAATTATTACAAAATTTATATAAGTTAACTAATTTTAATTAAATTTATTAAACATGGTTCATGTAAGCACTATAAATTTTATTATGAATGTAAACTCTATAAATTTTATAAGACTTTATAATAAGAACAAATCAATGATTGTTCTATTTTTATAATATATTTAATAGTTATAATAAAAAATAATATATCACTTTTAAAATAAGTTATATATTATTTTTGTAAGAAATTATCCTATTAAAACAATAAAATATTATATTTATCTTAGATTTTTACATCATTTTCATTAAGAAATAAAATCTCATTTGATTAGTTATATTCCAAAATTCAGATTTCATTGTCATTAAGATCAACATTAGATTATAGGAATAAAATAATATTATAATTTTTATCCTTACATCATTTTTTATTAAAAATATTAATAATAATTTATAAATTCACATCAATTAAAAATTTATTTACATATTTTCCTAATGATAATTTTCTATTTTTTTTCATATGGAAAATTTTGTTTATAGTTATTTTGAAAAGTATTACCTTTATCAATTTCTTTAAAATTAATTTTAATAAACCTTACTTTTGGTAAAAGAACATATTTAATGTTAACTCTACTTTTTATTAAAATAAACTAAGAGAATTTTTTTTAATATACTTAAATACCTCTTCTTCTATTTAAAATCAAAACTTTTTATAATAAATACTATATCTATAAACATTTAAAAATTATAATAATTTTAAACGAATTTATTTTTTATTTTTTATTTTTATTTTTCCACTCATTCCCTGAATTCTAAACAAATTTACTAACGTTTTTTTAACATCAATTTTAACATAACTTTTGAGAGGTTTAATTTATTTTTACAACATGTTACATAACTTCCAAAGCAATCCTCGAATACCTCTTTTATGTTCATTCGATATTCTGACACGTAATCCTCCAAGAGGTAGAAGAACTAAATCAGCTATTGTTATAAGTAGGCAAGACATTATAATATTTAGAAAGATGACAGACATTATCAAATTTAGAAAGACGACTTTTTCGGATGGAAAAGAAATAAATCACGTATTGTTGTTATGCGCGTCATATTGTCAAAGTTTTGTTGGGGCAGCTAACCAACTCCTATATAAGTAAAAAAATAAAAAAATGAATGAAGGTTTTAAATTTGAAATTATTGTCCACAAACGATGTTTATATAGGAATATTTATATTTTTACTAAGATATTTGGATTTAAATTTTCAAGGATTTTTATAATCTTTGTGAGGTAGACCATAGAATTGGGATTGGGATTGGAACAGCAATTTTTAAGCTGGCACAATTTACTACCTCTATTTCAAGACTTGCTTTCAAAATTTAAACTTGAATCTCTTTTTAATAAATACTAAAACTTACCAATCAACCCAACCCTTAACACTACTAAAGATATCACTCAAAACCTATTTAAGAGACACAGAATGTGGGAAGACGCAGAGAATGTAGGCCGAGACAGAGAATGTGGGAAGACGCAGAGAATGTAGGCTGGACTTATGACGATCTTTAAGCAAAGGATGAACGAAGTTCAGTAGGTATTGGTCTTTCTCTTTTATTATTATCTTGCACAATGCAATGGCATTTAAAATTTCCATCAAATGGTATTGCAAATTATGCTTTTAAACAACTGGGTGTACTGCAATGTTGGATATGCACTGTTTTTAGGTATCTTATATTTCCAGTTGATACTATTATATTTTTGGATGGTAAGATTTTATAAATGGTGGCATAATATCTCTAATTTGTTTTTAGAAAGCATGTGAAAGTTACCCTTAAAATTCTATGTGAGCTTAGTAGAATTTTGGTTTCATGTGAACAATTTTTTTTAATGTTATATGAGGATGAAGTAATAAATAACAAAATATTATAGAGATGGAACTGGAACAAACTTGCTCCTAAAAAGTCTCTTGACTGTTCTAATCCTCCAGCGCCCCTTTTGGGCACCTGGTGAAAGCTTCTAATTCAAAGGTTCCAATCTTTCTTAGTATTCTCTAGTTTACGGCAAGATTCCAATCTTTCTTGTAAAAATAAGAATATTTATCTTAGGGAACCCTATCCACATTCTCAGTGATTTTAGATTCTGTAGGTAGAAGCGTGGGTTCCCTGCCTAAGTTGAGTAAGGGCACCACCAGCACTAGCCCCCATCTTATGGCATGGACTTGAAATATGGTTACCTCTGTCTATATATAACCGTCTCTTAGACAGAAAGTAGAATACAAGGGATTCTTTCCAACCATAATGGATTTTAAAAAATACAGAATGGTATGTGCAAGATTAATACATCTGAACTTTTAAGGTAACTTGCCTCTTGTTTGTGCTTTGCAATCAGTGTGGATTAGGTAAACGACGCCAATGGCAATGGTTGATGTGGGTTTTCTGTATTCCTATTCATATTTAACGGTGGTCGTAGCTGTGGCCATAGGCCTAGTGTCACTTTATGCTGTTGTTGAATACGTTGTGAATGGTTTAAGAAAGCTGCCACCGGGGCCGCGAGGTTTGCCAATTCTAGGAAACCTGTTGGATGTGGGCTCCAATCCTCATCAGTCTCTCTATCGTCTGTCTCAACGCTACGGCGATCTCATGCACCTCAAGTTAGGGACCAGGGACATGGTCGTAGCATCCTCGGTAAGGACTGCAACCGCAATTTTGAAGACATATGATCACATGTTATGTAACAGGCCTGATGTGGGGCTTGCCTTCTACATATTGACTTACAATCGTAGCAACATTACAATGGGCCCTGACTGGCATTTGCTCCGCAAGGTCTGCCACTCGCCCATGTTCAGTGCCGCAAGTTTAGAGAAGTGCCAACTTGTCAGAGAAGGAGAGATAGCCTCTGTGATCTCTTCCATTTTCCATCTTCACCAGCATGGTAAACCTGCTGACATTGCGGAGTTAGCTCACGCCTTCACATTGAATATTATTGGACAAATGGTGTTCCATACAAGAATTGGCGATAAACAGGAGGCTTTCCAATTCAAGCGCGATGTCGATCACTTCTTACGGTTGTTCGGCGGGTTTAGAATTGGAGATTTCGTGCCGTTTTTGAGTTGGACTAATCTGGGAGGATCCCCCGCAGAAATGCACCAAGTGCTGCGTCGCATCGACGGCTATTTTGTTAAAAAATTACAAGAGTTGGAGCAGAAGAAGCACAAGGAGAAGGCCTTGATACAAGTGTTGCAAGCACAGGCAGAGGAAGGGCGAATCAGTGATGTGAATGTAAAAGGCATTGTTCTGGTAAGTTTATCAATACGACGGTTGTGACGACTAATGTCCCGTTCAATTTTTTACCTTTGGATCGTGGGTGAACAACTTACTATTTGAATTTGGTTGCTTATCTTTAAGATAAAATAAATATACGTTTTTTTTATGTATTATATTTTAAAACTAAATGTTAGGCTAACACCGTAACCTAAAAAATACTTGTCCAGGATATGCTGTTGGCAGGAACCGATACGGCATCGAAAACGATAGAATGGGCAATGGCCGAATTGATCCGGCATCCTGAGGTGATGCAGAGACTTCAAGAGGAAATTGATGGGGTGGTGGGGGAGCAAGAGACGGTAGTGAGAGAATCTCATCTGGGTCGTATGAAATACATCAAAGCGGTTGTGAAAGAGACGTTGAGACTTCATCCTCCGACTCCATTGATGTTACCCCACGCAGCTCCTCCGGAGGGCTGTTGCCCCGTGTTGGGATACACAATTCCCAAAAGCTCGCGTGTTGTAGTGAACGTGTGGGCGGTTGGAAGAGACCCGCTTAGATGGCAGGACCCGCTCAAGTTTGATCCCGGTCGATTTATGGAGGATCCCATCGATGTTCTGCACGCACAAGATTTTGGAGTGATTCCCTTCGGAGCCGGCAGAAGAATGTGCCCAGGCAGAAATTTAGGGTTTCGCATGGTAGAATTGGCCGTCGCAAGTTTAGTTCATGCATTCCAATGGTCTCTTCCCATGGGAGAGAATCCCAAAAATCTGGACATGTCTGAGGTTTTTGGACTTTCTGTTTCGAAAGCGGTCTCATTGCAGGCATTAGGCACTCCTCGTCTGCTTCCTCATCTCTACACCTACAATCATTCGTCCCTCACTTACTGAATGGTTTGAATTTTTTTTATTTAAGAATCATAATGTCACTCTCAATCTATACTCGTCGCTTACTTCAACATGAAAAGTTTAGTAGTTTAATCGGTAGAGCAATTATATGTGATTTTTAAGATCGGATTCAAGTTGGTTTATAGGATTAACCTCTTATTGAATTATAATATTGTTTTTTAAATTTTAGATTTATATTTTGTAGTAGAAATTATTAAGAGTGGGACATTTTAGTGGTTAGAGTTTTGAGTTTTTTTTTTTGGAAAATTTACATTTAAATTGAATTGTATATGAAGTATGTATTGTTTCATAATTTTTTTAAAGGATTAAATCAAATGTTGAGACATGATTAACCTGTGGAATTCCACACTTTATTTTAAGCAGATACAAATTTATAAGGTTAAAATTGTAGTCAAATACATTTTTAATTTTTAATTTTTTTTAAATATGTATTAGGATGAAGCGTAAAAAAGATGTATGAAAATGACCTTTAATTATATGAATTTTCTTCACATGTTAATATAGCAGTAAAATGATTTTTCAATGGAAATCTCTTTCACGATGATGATACAATTTAGTAAGTGGTGGTCTTCTTCACGAATGAATCTTGAGCGATCGGTGGTCCTCTTCACAATATCCTACACAGGTTTGGTCCTTGTGGTTGGAACCCTACACTTGTCAGTTACTAAAAATAATGTAGTTGTGACCAACTTTCCTATGTAACAAAAATAAATTCTAATGAAATTCTCATCTTGTTATTTAATAATAAGGTATATTTAGATCAATCCATGCCATAAAAGACTACATTTTAAGAAGTTATACATAGTAAAGTTTTTTGGGTTGATGTTATGAATGAGGATTGACTTAATTACATTTTCATTGAATTATGAGTGAGCCTTATGTGGTTTAGCCATAGTGCTAAGAATTAACAATGATAAAGTTTGTTAGATTGTTGTTATTAATGAGGAGTGTATTAGTTACATTTTTTTTATTGAATTATGAGTAAGGTCTCTCTAGTTTAGCCATAGTACTATGAATAAACAATGATAAAATATGTATTTTAAATATTTATTAATATTCATATAATATGAATTAATTTGACTATAATCTAGAATTTTTATTTTTTACTTTTATACCAATAATATTTTATTTTGCAAGTAATAAACATAATATGTATTTTATATTTTTTTTGCATATATTTAGTGAGTATATTTTATATTTTCTTGCATGCTTTTATTATTGATCTTTTGTGTTGGTTTTTCATGTTTTTCTTTGATATGATATTTTTATACTGTTGTTCCTTTACTATCTTGAGGTTTTGTCTCTACTAAAAGTTTCGTTGATCTATGTAAAAAGGTTTGGACCCTTTCAGAAATCTCTATTTTCATTATTAATTAAAAATTGTATTATCAACACTTAAGAAAGAAGAATTGTCTAACACTTTTCACATATGAAAGGAAAGTTTATTAGATCATATATATATATATATATATATATATATTTGTGCTTGATAGGAGAGTTGGTTACAACCACACTATTTTTAGTAGTTGACAAGTGCAGGGTTTAAACCATAGAGGTTGCATCCATCAAACCTATTCCACCTCATTATTTTATAACCCGAAATGAAATGGACCACTAGGTGCTAGGATTCATATCATCATCGTTATTCTAACGTGCACTCAAAGGATTTATATTAGACTACTACCTTTGCAATAGGCTTCCACCAAGGTTTGAACCTAGGTCTCTTCTTAGTAAGTGCTCTGCCATACTAGTACTTACCAATCCACCTAACCCTTATTAGATTAATATTAACCTATTATTTCCATTGTTTTATTTGAGAGATAAAAATAATCTCCTTGAAAAAATTATAAATCATAAATATTTAAAAAATAAAGCAATAATTTTTTTCTTAATATTGGTAAACTTAATATATTTTATACCTTTTCCTTTAATAAATATTTTATTTGAGTGAGACTTAAGTGAGGCCATAGGCACCATCAATCACTATTACTAGATATATGTCTATTATGGGGATCTCATCATATAACTTCAAGCAATACAAATATAAAAATAATAATTTTTTCTCAGATATTGATGAAAATATGTAATATCTAAATTACACTAAAAAAACTTACCAAAATTAATTAAATAAAAACTAAAATTAACACAAATGCATTAATAAAATATCATGTTAATGTTTATTTTTATTTTTTGATAATTTATATGTGGCTTCCACTTCGGCCACTCCCATAAAAATGCCAAAATATTACTTTTATTTGTAGATGAATTAAATAATATTCAACATGCATTTTTATCATAAATATTTTTCACTTATTTTTCTGTCAAATATATTCTTCAACTTTATCAAAATTATATGTTTCTAAAATCAATTCCTTGATACCATTTTGATTAAGATACACAATCTCACTTGGCTAGTTGTCTTCTAAAATTTGAATTTCACAAAGATGACGATCAACAATGTGATTGGCTAAAGTATTTGGTACATAATTTTTTTCTCTATAAACATGCTTACATTTCCAAGATATTGCCTCAAATAATAGATGATGAACAAAAACAACAATATTATTTTTTATCCAATCTCCACATCCATTTTCGTTGATGGCATTAATGATAATTTATGAATTCCCCTAAAATAAAATATATTTTCATTCTTTTTTTTAAGTGTAAGAAGTGCCTTAGCTTCTACAAAGATTTTAGTTGAAGTTCAATATGATTCTAAGTAAGTGAGGAGAATTTTGTAGTCATCATTTCACAAAACATCATTATTATAGATGACTCTTCCATGTATGTTTAAATATTGTAACCAAGTTACTACCACCTCTTTTATTGCATTAAATACTTCCCATGATGAGCATCATATCTATAAATTTTCTTCGAGAGAGACAATAATATAATTTCAAACATGGGTATGATTTTGAGATATATTTTTTAAAATTATATATTTCCTTCCAAGACATAAATTCCAACAAAAAATGGTAAGGCAAATCCTCCACAAAATACATAATTCTCTAGTATTGAAATAATTAATCCAATCTTTCATAAACTCTTTCAATGTTGATGTAGCTACCCAATATATTGTCATAATTGTTTTGAATGTAACCCCAAATAGTGTGATCAAAGGGACAAGGAAGTAAATGACATGATTTTTCTAAATCCTTCTTACTCAAGGCACATTTGAATATTCATAATATCCTCTTATTTGTAGACTCTCCCATATAAGAATATTACTTTGAACTATTAACCAAATTAATGTTGAGGCCTTAGGGAGAGCCTCTAGTGTCCAAATTTTTTTCCAAGGATAATCTTTGGGAGTAGAAAATTTTGATTTCTCTGAATCCTCATATCCCAATTTGATCAATTATCCACAATATTTTGATATGATCTAAAACAACTCATCCTTCTGTGTACAAATAAACAAATAAAAATCTTTAAGTCCATCTACACTTCATTTGAGTTTTTCTCTTTAAATTAGGTTACTACTAGAAATTCATGATCTCATGTTGTTGCTCATATTATCGATCTTTGGATCATTACAAGCTACACATACCTAATATAATGATTTTGATTTTGAGTAAGAGATAAGAGGATAAGACTTCAACCAAGCATTAGATAAAAAATTTACATATTTCCCCTTATTAATTGATTGTCTAATATATTTATTTATAAATTATAAAATATCTAATATGAAGTTCCATATTGATGAACATTTAGATTGGGTTCATTTACTAAATAATTTTATTGCATCAAGAGAACGTGTATATTTTTGATGTAATATTTATGCCCAATTCTTTCCCTACTCTTTAAATAATCTAATCTTGTTAATATTTTTTCTAATAAGCACATCCACTCCCATTAAAAAACAAAGCATTATTTTGGGGTCCACTCCCATTGAAAATATTCTAAACTACTTGCATATTATTAGCAAAATCAATATGGTCTCCTAGAAGAGCATGAGACCAAGAGAAAGAGCTCAACATAAATGGTCTAAAAAATGAAAGAAGCCAGTCCCAAGCTATCTATGCATGAAAACAATGCCATAAAAAATGTAAAAAATCCTCAGGTTGATGGTAAAATATGCAAGTAAGATTGTCCACCCCAAGATAAAGAAGATGCGCCCCAACAGGTAACCCTTGATGCAAAATACTCCATACAAAAAATTATTGTTTAGGTTCAACATAGGAGGCCCATGCCATTTTAAAACTCTGCTTCCAAAAGGTATGTGTAGAAATCAAATCTCATCTTACATTTAACCTATCCCACATGGGGACATGTGGCGCCAACAAATTATATCCTAAATTTACCTTGTATTGCAAGAATGGCTCAACGTTTTGCCAAAACCAGTCAACCCACCAAGGTTTTTTAAAATGCCTATTAATTTTTCTCCAAATAGAGAAAGGAATTTGTTCAATAACCATGCCATAAGTGGATTTGTCTTCCTGTTGAAGATTATAATATTTCTTAAAATAATACCAAGATAGCCAATCTCTAGTGTGGTTCAAAAAAAAATCAGACAAGCAAGCAATACCTTTTTTATAAAAATGCTTAGCTCTAATCCGCTGAACTTAAGCCAAAGGCAAACCTTGATAGGTAATAGTAGGAGACCATAAAATTTTAATAGTGCATATTGAAGCACCAACTCTTGAGGCAGAGCCATTCTAGGACAACCAAGGCTTGAAAGCCTCCTAGGATTTCCAAATACTTTTAATGACAAAAGAGCCAAGAATTTGAATAGGAACAGGAGTAGTAAGAACAACTTAAAGACTAAGTTCCTTCCATACCTTTTTTCCATAACGTAAACCTTGAGATAATAAATGTATAATAAGAACTTTACAAGCTGCATCACCTGTATGGGCTCAAATAATCCACTTGGCGCAAAGAGAGAACCCTTGTTTTTGATAATCAAATAACCCCATTCCACCACTTGATTTAGAAAGATAACAAAACTCCCAGGCTACTATGTGAAAAAATTTTGTACCCTTATCATTGGACCACAAAAAATCTCGTAAGAGCTTTTGTAATTTGTGATAACAGGCCTTAGAAGGAACCCAAGAGGAAGAATAATACACATGAGTAGAAGCAAGAATTTTAGAACAAATATGAAATTTCCCAGCTAAGGATAATTGCTTAGATGACCAATAGGATAATTTATTTTCAACCTTTTGCACAACATATTACCATAACTAAGGAGGAGAGCCTTGAAAAGCAAAAGGGATACCCAAAAACTTAAAAACTTTCCCAGGTTGGATCCAACACCATGGGATGTGACAAATATAGGAAGGAATAAGATGAACAGATTGTTTGTAGAAGGAAGTTTTTAACCATTGGATCCAGAAGCAAGACAAAAGGTATCCAAACACTGAATAGTAGTAGAAAAGGATTGTTTGTCCTCCCTTATAGTAAAAAAAGAATCATCGACAAAATGGCCATTAACAAGATGTTGAGTGGAATTAGGAAGGGTGATGCCTCAAATCAAGCCTTGAGAAAATTTATTTGCTAGCAGATATCCAAAAGCTTTGGCAGGCAAAATAAAAATATATGGAGCAAGAGGACAACTCTAGAGAAATGACCTACGAAGGTGAATTTTTTTAGACATAGATTTATTTAATGTAAGAACAACTGATACATCATTGAAAAGCATACAAATAGGATTAATGAAATAAGGACAAAAACCCAAATCCTGGAGCATAGAAGTGATAAAATACCATTCAATTTAGTCATAAGATTTTTCAAAGTCGACTTTGATGAATAAAGAATCTTGAGAAAAAGTTTGATCCCACTCCATAGCTTCCCAAACTGCCAAAATATTATCAAGAATGTATCTACTCTATACAAAACAAGTTTGTTTAGGCCTAATGATCAAAGGCAAAAGAGGCTTGAGTTTTAAAGCTAAAGCTTTAGAAATAATATTATAACTGACATTGAGAAGAGTAATGGGTCACCAATTGGTGATGACTTCAGGATCCCTTGTTTTAGGAATAAACTTAACATTACCCTGATTGATTATAGAGCCAAGTGACCCATAATTCATTGCCTCATGATATACCTAAAGAAGATTAGGTCCTAACATATCCCAAATTGCTTTATAAAATTCACAAGGGTAACCATCTAATATAGGAGCCTTATCATTTGCCGTGTGAGAAAGAGCATTAGAAAGATCATCCAGATATAAAGGTATATCACAAAAAACAAGCTGGTATGAATTAAGTTTGATAGGAACAACATAACAACATTCTTCCAATGCTCATAACTCTTGCATCTTCTATTTGAATGGCTTGAAATTCAGAATAGTGACCAGGAGAGTGAAGTATTTGGAAAAACTCCTTAGACACATTATCTCCAACTTGAAGCCAATGCATCATAGTGTTGGCAATTTTGGGTACCTTGGGTACATTGCCTTTGCTCAAGTGTATAAGTTGTCATTGATGTCAAGAAGCTTTTGAAGGAATTTGATTTGATGTAAAATAATTTGTTTTGATGAAGGTTACGGCATGACAGGTTCGAAAGAAAGTAAGTTAGAAAAGTGTCGCGATATCGCGACATGTCGCATTTTCGCGACTCAAGGAGGAGAGAGAAAGCTTTTAGAAAAGTGTCGCGATATCGCGACATGTCGCATTAAGAGAGAAGAGAAAAGTGTCACGATATCGCGACATGTCATTTTGCGACTCAAAGAGGAGAGAGAATGCTAGGAGAAAAAGTGTCGCGATTTCATGACATATTGCAAGGAAGGTTGCAGGAAAGAAAGTGTCACGATTTCATGACATGTTGCAGAAGAGAGAGTCCAGTGAATTGTCACGATTTTGCGACAAATTCGAAGAGAGAGAAAGTAACACGAAAAGTGTCACGATTTCATGACAAATTCAAGGAGGAAGAGCTCAAAGGTGAAAGTGTCACGATTTCATGACATGTTCCATTTTACGTGTAAGGCAGAGAAAAACACAAGGCAGCGAAAGTGTCATGATTTCGTGACATGTTTCTATTTTCGCTAATGCAAGAGACAAGAGTGCAAGGAAGAGAAAGTGTCACGATTTCATGACAGATTGAGATGGCAGCGTTCGATTGGAGAAAGTGTCACGATTTCATGACAGAAACAGAATGAGGCCTTCTATAGGAGAAGTGTCATGATTTCATGACAAAAGGAGAGGAAGGCTATGAAGATAGAAGTGTCACGATTTCATGACAAAAGCAAAGTGAGGTCGACGAAGGGAGAAGTGTCGTGATATCATGACAAAAGCTAAGTTGATGCTGACTAAGTCAGAAGTGTCACGATATCGTGACAAGAGCTTAGTTAAAGTCGACAAAGGTTGAAAGGTGTCGTGATATCGCGACATGTTGTAGTTTCACAGTAGAAGCTACAGAAGAGTTACAGAGGTAGTGAAGCCGACAAAGTTAAATTTTAGCCGACAAAAATTAGGGCTTGCAGTCGACGTAGATTAGGGTTTGTTTTTGGTATAACAACCGACTAAGATTAAAGTTTTCATCTTGAAAATTCTGTTATAAAAGGAGGGCTGTTTGAAGAGCGATGGATGTGTGGTTGATGTGCGACATTCGGAGATAGTGCGTAGTGCAAGAAGTTCGATCACTGAGAGCAGAGTGCAAATTCGATCGTAGTGTGCAGAGTGCATTTCGTCGAATCATTCTAAGTGTGAAAGATCACAAAGGAAGTAGAGTGTGGAAGAGAGATGCCACTTGTAGAGAGTGCAAAGGTTGAAGTTCGATCAAGTGCGGTTGGGATTGCACAGAAAGAGCAGAGGACTTGTGAACTGAGTTTGATAGTTCTATCAGAGAACTTGAGGACAGAGGTGCATTGGTTCTTTGAGAAGAACCTGAGAATAGATTTGGTTGCTGAGCTACTGTGGACGTGATCATAGAAGGTAGAGGTCTCTTAGGCTAAGCATTGAGGACAGGAGGTCTTCGGTGGAAAGGAGTTCCACGTGCTGGCAAGAGGTAGAGGCAGTTGATCTTCGAGGGATCATTTCCGAGAGAGGGGAAGGTATCTCCTTTGAGTAGAGGCTCATAAATTTTGATTGGGAGAAGGTATCTCCTTTGAGCCGAGGCTCATAAACATTGTAATTGGGAAGGATTCCCAAAGAACCTTGAGATAACTTTTAGAGAAAAGTTTTTGTGGATGTAGCCCAACCATTTTGGGTGAACCACGTTAAAAATGGGTCTTCAATGTGTGATGCTTTATGTCTTGATTAATGTTGTGTTGATGCCACTTGCTATCTAAAGTTAAAATTATTAATTGGTTAAGTCTTATACTTGTTCACCCCCCTCTCAGTATAAGCTTGTGTTCTTCAATTGGTATCAGAGCGGGTCTCTCCGAGAAAGAGCCTAACAGCTTGGAGAAGGATCTATCAGAGGAACATACAGATTCAGAAAGAGATGAAGAGGTTAAGTTCGATCTCAAAGGTGAATTCTTCTTGGCTCTAAGAAAGCTTGAGAAATTCAGGGAAGAGAATTCTGTTCTCAGGTATCAATGTCAGGAAGAAGAGATAACAAGATCAGAATTGTCTCAAAGTGTTATAGACTTCAAAATTCTAGCTGAAGAAGGGAAGAAGATTGAACAGGTTCTGACAGAGGCTCTAAAAGGAAAGGAAGCTGATTGCAAGAAACTAGAAGAAGAGGTTATGTCTCTTAGAGTGAAGTTGGAACAGTTGACTCTCAGACAAAATACTCCGTGTGAAAAGCAAAAGAAGGATGGTATCACCATTTATGAAACAGGGTCTTCAAGCAAGATCAATCTTCATCCTGAAGAGCGGTGGATTCCAGTTGGTCACAAGAAGAACAACCATCCAAGGCATCAAAACAGGTTACATAATACTTTCCATGGCTATTGTTTTTCCTGCAAGAAATTTGGTCACGAAGCTATGCATTGCAATAAGTCTTTGAATAGCCATAGTAAGGAAAATGTTAACTCTTTTGCACCTCTTATGAATAAAAATGTCATGTGTTACAAGTGCAAGAATTTTGGGCATATAGCAAGGATGTGCGGTTTGGATAGATCTAGCCTTGAGTTCACTAAAAAGAGAAATGAGATCAAATCTAAGTCAATGATAGTTCAAACTGCTTTTCATGCTCAAGACAAAGTAGAAAAATGGTATCTTGATAGTGGTTGTTCAAAACATATGACTGGTGAAAAGGAAAAGTTTTTGGTCTTAAAAAAAACAAACAGAGGAACAGTCAGTTTTGGAGATAACAAGTCAGCTAAAATCCGTGGTAAAGGGACTCTTAGTTTGGATGGGAAATCCAAAACAGAAAATGTGCTTTATGTAAAAGTCCTAAGACATAACCTTCTAAGTGTGAGTCAACTTTGTGATCAAGGACACATAGTATCTTTCTTTTCGAGATAGATGTGAGATAAGTAAAGAAAAAAATGGAAAACTCATTGCTAGTGCTACAAGGACTCCAAACAATCTTTACATGCTAAGTGAGATAAAAAAGGAAAAGTGTTTTCTAACTCAAGAAGATGAGAGTTGGCTATGGCATAAAATATTGGGGCATTTGAGCTTTGATAATCTTGTCAATATTAGTAACAAGGAAGCAGTTAGAGACTTGCCCAAAATAAAAAGGCCCCATAACATCATTTGCGGTCCGTGTCAACATGGAAAACAGACCAGAACCAGTTTCAAATCAAAAGGGTATACTTCTTCAAAACCATTGGATCTTATTCATACTGATTTATGTGGCCCTACCAGAACTCAGAGCATTCAGGGAGAAAGCTACTTCATGCTGTTTATAGATGATTATTCTAGAATGACTTGGGTTACTTTTCTCAAAGAAAAATCTGAAGCTTTTGAAAAATTTAAAGCTTTCAAAGAAATGATTGAAAATGAGACTGACAAGAGAATCAAATGCTTAAGATCAGATAGAGGAGGAGAGTTCACTTCAAATGAATTTGTGGAATACTGTGAGCAACAAGGAATCAAAAGAGAATATTCAGCAACAAGAACTCCTCAACAAAATGGAGTAGTTGAAAGGAAAAATAGAACTATTGAAAATATGGCTAGAGCTATGTTAAATGAGTCAAAACTTTTAGATGGCTTTTGGAAAGAGGCGGTCAGTACAACAGTCTACATTATCACCAGGGCCCAACTTAGAGTCAATCATCATAAAACTCCTTATGAGTTGTGGAAAGGAAGACCAGCTATAGTAAAATACTTCAAAGTGTTTGGGAGTAAGTGCTTCATTAGAAGGGAAGATCAGAATTTGGGTAAGTTTGATCCTAGGTGTGATGAGGGAATCTTTCTTGGATATTCCAGCAGAAGCAAGGCCTACAGATGCTTCAACAAAAGAACTCATACAGTTGTAGAAAGCATAAATGTAACAGTTGATGAAAAGACAGGGATAAGAGAACCAGTCAAGGAACTCGGTGATGAAATTTGTCAAGAAGAATTCGAGAGAGGTTTCGAGATGAAGAAGAGGAAAGACAACAACTGCTTCCCAAAACTCCTTCATGATATGTTCAGAAACATCATCCCAAATATTTGATCATTGGTGATCTAAATAGCAAGCAAACAAGAAGAAGAGTCATTCCTTCACGTGATTCTACAAATGTTTCATTATTATCTCAGATTGAGCCAAAAGATTTCAGTGAAGCATGTGCGGATAAGTTTTGGGTAAAAGCAATGGATGAAGAGCTAAATCAAATAGAGAAAAGTGAAACTTGGGATTTGGTTCCAAGACCTAAGGACAAGAATGTCATTGGCACAAAATGGATATTCAGAAATAAACTCAATGAGGATGGAAAAATTGTCAGAAACAAAGCTAGGTTAGTCTGCAAAGGTTATGCTCAAGTAGAAGGTGTTGATTTCGAAGAGACGTTTGCTCCTGTTGCTCGTCTTGAAGCTATCAGAATGTTTTTGGCACTTTCAAGCTTCAAATCATTCAAGGTATATCAAATGGATGTAAAGTCAGCTTTTCTAAATGGCGTGTTGGTAGAAGAAGTCTACATAGAACAGCCAGAAGGAGTGTCTCTCTCAGAACAGTCAGACTATGTGTGTAAACTAAAAAAGGCCTTGTATGGGTTAAAGCAAGCACCGAGGGCTTGGTACTCAAGACTTGACAGTTATCTTCATGAGCAAGGTTTCGGGAAAGGTGTGGCAGATAGCAATTTGTATATTAAGAATGAAGATGATGATATGTTGATTATGGTTGTCTATGTTGATGATATTATTTTTGGGGGAAATAAGACTCAGATGTGCAAAGATTTTGCTAACACCATGCAGAAGGAATTTGAGATGTCTATGATTGGAGAGCTGTCATTCTTTTTAGGTCTTTAGATTGCTCAATCAAAAGATGGTGTATTTCTCTCTCAAGGGAAGTATATCAAAGAAATGTTGAAGAAATTTGGGATGATGGACAACAAACCAGTATGTACTCCAATGATTACAGGGTGCAAGATGAGTAAGGATGATGAATCTCCAGCGGCAGATCAAAAGTTGTACAGATCAATGATTGGCAGTTTATTATATGTTACGACTACCAGACCAGATATCATGCAGGCGGTTGGGTTAGTAGCAAGATTTTAGGCAGCTCCAAAAGATTCTCATGTTATAGCAGTTAAAAGGATATTCAGATATCTGAAGGGCACTATGGACCTTGGGCTTTGGTATCCCAAAGGAGATGATTTCACCCTCACGGCCTATATAGATGCAGATTGGGCAAGAAATACTGATGACGGGAAAAGCACTAGTGGTGGAGCATTCTTTCCGGGAAAGAGTTTGGTTTCTTGGCTAAGTAAGAAACAACCTTCAATTTCCTTATCTACAGTAGAGGCTGAATACATAGCAGCAGTGGCTGGGTGTACACAGGTTTTATGGATGAAAACCACCTTGGAGGATTTCAAAGTCAAGCATGAACAACCCATCTCCATACTTTGTGATAATACAAGTGCCATAAGTATTTCCAAAAATCCGGTAATGCACTCAAGGACAAAGCATATTTCCATCAAGTATCACTTTCTAAGGGAGAAAGTGCAAGACAAGCGAGTCAAGCTAGAGTATGTGTCTACTAAAGAGCAGATTGCGAGATATCTTCACCAAACCTCTTCCAAGAGATACGTTTGAGTATCTAAGGGAGAAATTGGGAGTTGTACTCCCACCCCAGAATTAATCACCTCATCGGGAGGTGGGGGAGGGACCAAGCTAAGAGGCTCATTCTTAGTCCCGAGCCCCAAAGGTGACCCTTTGCCATTGATGACAAAGGGGGAGAGATATGAGTAAGGGGGAGAGCTTCAAAGTGAAGAGGAAAGCTTCAAGTCGGGGGAGCAAAACTTCAAAGGAAGATTCTCGGTTGTGGGCACAATTTCTCGGTTGTTAGCATAGTTGGTTTCAGTTTTGGCTCTTGAGACGTGTTTTCAATAAAGGTTTGCCATCAATGACAAAGGGGGAGATTGTTGGCAATTTTGGGTACCTTGGGTACATTGCCTTTGCTCAAGTGTATAAGTTGTCATTGATGTCAAGAAGCTTTTGAAGGAATTTGATTTGATGTAAAATAATTTGTTTTGATGAAGGTTACGGCATGACGAGGTTCGAAAGAAAGTAAGTTAGAAAAGTGTCGCGATATCGCGACATGTCGCATTTTCGCGACTAAGAGCGGGGAAGTGTCACGATATCGCGACATGTCACATTTCACGACTTAGGAGGAGAGAAAGTAGAAAAGTGTCGCGATATCGTGACATGTCGTCTGACCAAAGAGAGAGAGAATGTAGGAGAAAAATGTCATGATTTCATGACATATTGCAAGGAAAGTGGAAGGAGAAAAAGTGTCACGATTTCACGACATATGCAAGAGAGAGTTCGAGGGAAGTGTCATGATTTCATGACAAGTTTCGAAGAAGAGAAAGTAACACGAAAAGTGTCACGATTTCATGACAAATTCAGGAGGAAGAGCTCAAAGTGAAAGCGTCACGATTTTGTGACATGTTCATTTACGAAGGAGAGAAAAACACAAGGAGAAAAGTGTCATGATTTTGCGACATGTCATTGCTAATGCAAGTAGACAAGAGTGCAAGGAAGAGAAAGTGTCATGATTTCACGATAGATTGAGATGGCAGTGTTCGGTTGGAGAAAGTGTCACGATTTCATGACAGAAATAGAATG
Source organism: Wollemia nobilis (assembly GCA_028583015.1). NCBI lineage: Eukaryota > Viridiplantae > Streptophyta > Pinopsida > Araucariales > Araucariaceae > Wollemia > Wollemia nobilis. Next base: position 5,271,488 of record JAQPPZ010017192.1, read on the forward strand.
AGCGCCTTCTATAGGAGAAGTGTCACGATTTCACGACAAAAGCAGAGAGGAAGGCTATGAAGACAGAAGTGTCACGATTTCATGACAAAAGAGAAAGGAGGTCGACGAAGGGAGAAGTGTCGCGATATCACGACAAAAGCAAAGTTGATGCTGACAAAGTCAAAAGTGTCACGATATCACGACAAGAGCTTAGTTGAAGTCGACAAAGGCTGAAGTGTCGCGATATCACGACAAAAGCCAAAAGAAAGTGTACGGTTGCAAAGGTGTCACGATATCGCGACATGTTGTAGTTTCACGACAGAAGCTACAGAAGAGTTACAGAGGCAGTGAAGCCGACAAAGTTAAATTTTAGCCGACAAAAATTAGGGCTTGCAGCCGACGTAGATTAGGGTTTGTTTTTGGTATAACAGCCGACTAAGATTAAAGTTTTCATCTTGAAAATTTTGTTATAAAAGGAGGGTTATTTGGGTGATTGGATGTGTGGTTGAAGTGCGACGTTCGCAGATAGTGCCCGAAGCAAGAAGTTCGATCGTCGAGAGCAGAGTGCGAATTCGATCATAGAGTGCAGAGTGCATTTCATCGAATCATTCTAAGTGTGAAAGATCACAAAGGAAGCAGAGTGTGTGATCACAGAGGTGCAAAGGTTGAAGTTCGATCAAGTGCGGCTGGGATTGCATAGAAAGAGCAGAGGACTTGTGAACTGAGTTTGATAGTTCTATCAGAGAACTTGAGGACAGAGGTGCATTGGTTCTTTGAGAAGAACCTGAGAACAGATTTGGTTGCTGAGCTACTGTGGACGTGATCATAGAAGGCAGAGGTCTCTTAGGCTAAGCATTGAGGACAGGAGGTCTTCGGTGGAAAGGAGTTCCACGTGCTGGCAAGAGGTAGAGGCAGTTGATCTTTTGAGGGATCATTTCCAGAGCAGAGGGGAAGGTATCTCCTTTGAGGAGAGGCTCATAAATTCTGATTGGGAGAAGGTATCTCCTTTGAGCCGAGGCTCATAAACATTGTAATTGGGAAGGATTCCCAAAGAACCTTGAGATAACTTTTAGAGAAAAGTTTTTGTGGATGTAGCCCAACCATTTTGGGTGAACCACGTTAAAAATGGGTCTTCAATGTGTGATGCTTTATGTCTTGATTAATGTTGTGTTGATGCCACTGCTATCTAAAGTTAAAATTATTAATTGGTTAAGTCTTATACTGTTCACCCCCCTCTCAGTATAAGCTTGTGTTCTTCACATAGCTCAAAGATGAGCACCTTTAGCTTCATAAATTTCAAATTTCATAATTTCATGGTATATTGTAGCAACTTGAGCTTGTAGAGTGACATTAAAGGGAGAAGCTTCTCAACAAATTGGTAGTATGATTAATAGCTGAGTTCCACTAGGCTATCCAACCAACTGATCTAGAAGGTCTGGGGAGTAAATTTTAGATACGAACAATATGGGATTTCATGGAAAGACTATGCAAAAATGAGACATTAAAATAAAATTGTGAAGGAAAAGAAGGGTCTTTATCCTCTGAGAATAAACTTGAAATATAATGGGAGAATGATCAGATAAAGTAGTATTGGCAACAACATAAACATGAGGAAGAGAATGCTTGAGATGAGAGACATGAAAATAATCACAATAAAAAATCATAGCCCTATCGAGGCATTCAAAAATTCTAGCCGAGCTATCTTGAAAATTAGTCCAGGTAAATAAAAACTCCTTAGGAACTTCAGAAGGATAATAAAGGGAGTTGAGATAAAAAATGTTAAGTTTAATTTTCATGAAATACTGAGCTGTACGATCCCCAGTGCACCATCACACATAGGTTTGACTTAGCTTATCAACATGTTTTTCCATCATATTAAAATATCCATAGAAAATCCATGTGACAAAATGTAAATTTAAAGCAAGCCAATGCTAAAGAGAACACCTTAGGGGAGGGTCATTAAAAATATAAATATTTACAATCCCTAGTGGTTTACCACAGATCTTAAGCAAAGTTCAAACCGCTTGTTTTGAAGGGTCAACGCCCTTAGAGACCACATGATATTACCACTTAGGAGAAAAAATAGTGACTGCACCTCCTTTACCAAAAGAGTGATTGGTGGCATAAAAAATACTATGAGGCCACAAAAAGTTACAAGTACAATGTAGAAGGAAATCATTAATTTTGACTTCTTGCAAACATATCACACCCAAACTACCAAATATGTGAGAAGTGCAAACCAACTCACTACGGACAAGGTATTTACAGACTAGATCCATCAATCCTTGAACATTCCAAGAGAAGAAAAGCATTTAAGACCAGGATGCAACATAACCATGGCATTGTCTGTGTCACCAGCTATCCTAAATATTTAAAAGAATTAGAATTAGTTTGATGGTGCTAGTCAAAGGAGGGACTCCTATCATCTCATAAAGGATTGTGAGAATGGTGACCTTTGAAAATAGGAGCAACATTAGAGGGTGCAAATTGACTACCTTCAGGGGAAGGTTTATTGGTGAGCACTAATGCAAAATAAGGGCCAGACCATAAAGAAACAATGGAGGGCTAGGATGGAGAAGTAGCAGAGGCTTGGGAAGGTTGCATGGTAATTGATGACAGAAGGGAAACGATAGGGGTTATATTTGTGGTAACAGGAGCAACCAAAGGAGGTTGCATGGTAAGAAAATTAGATAAAAGAGGTTTTTGCGAAGAACTAGCAGAATCATGATGATGATTAGCTCAAGATTTTCTATTAGAAACTGTCACCCAATTGTCGGGTCTGCTAGAAGCACCATTAGCCAAATTTGTAGGAGCCAAAGGAATAGTAGAATATAGAGTGGCGATAGAAACCTAAGAAGGATGTGGGGCATATTTAAATCTCTCTTCCATTAAGGAATAATCCTTAATATTATTGAGAAGATGATTGACACCAATAATAAGTGTTCGACACATTGATATACAGGATACATTGCTGATAGGTAACATCCCCCACTGTGATATTCATATATTCCTATAAATCCTTAGTCAAATCTACTTTCAAACAAACCCTATGAGAAGGTTGAGTAGAAAACCATTTTTTAGGTTCAAGGCAGACAAACTTGCCCAAGCAGGCACCAATTTCATGTAAATAACCCCACAACCAAGAATCTTGCAACATTGCTCAAGGTATTTTTAGAATTTTGTTTTGAGAAATTATGAGACTGGGTAGTACAGGAGGAGCGAAATAATGGACCCTAGAATTAACATGGGGCCCATGAGGGAAAACAACCAATGGAAACCACACATGGGGAGAACTCCACACTCACTACCATCAAGCGTTGCTCCCACGAGAGAGGATGAAGCATATGGTTCATGATTCACACATTTGAGGGGTTGGGTCATGGTTCACCTGCTTCCACTTGGGCATTTCAACCAAAAACTTGCTTTTGGATTTGCAAAGATCTATGTGGGTGTTGTTATTTATCTACTAACATTATGGCCATCGTGGGATGCATGTGGGATAATGGCTCAAGACTCTCACATCATTGCTCAAGGTATTTTTAGATTTTTTTTTTAGAAATTATGAGACTGGACAATATGGAAGGAGTAAAATAATGGATTCTAGAATTAATATGGGGCCCATGAGGGAAAACAACAAATGAAAACCACACATGGGAAGAACTCCACACTCACCACCATCGAGCGATGCTCCCACGGGAGAGGATGGAGCATGTCGTTGGGCCATGATTCACTCATTTGAGGGGCTGGGTCATGGTTCACCTACTTCCACTTGGGTATTTCACCCAAAAGCCTACTTCTCGATTTGAAAAGCTCTATGTGGGTGTTGTGCTTTATATACCACCATGAGAGCCATCATGGAATACATGTAGGATAATGACTCAAGACTCTTACAACATTGCTTAATTTATTTTTAGAAATTTTTATTTGAGAAATAATGAGACTGGGCAGCACAAGAGGACCAAAATAATGAACCCTAGAATTAACATGGGGTCCATGAGGGAAAACAACCAACGAAAACCACACATGGGGAGAACTCCACACTCACCACCATCGAGCAATGCTCCCATGGGAGAGGATAGAGCATATGGTTGGGCTATGATTCCCTTGTTTGATGGGTTGGGTCATGGTTCACCTACTTCCACCAGGGTATTTCACCTAAAAGCATTCTTCCTTATTTGTAAATCTCTATGTGGGTGTTGTGCTTTATATGCCACCATGAGGGCCATCATGGGATACATGTGGGATAATGGCTCAAGACTCTCACAGCATTGC